>CM039471.1:13685696-14077242 GCA_022433065.1 Begonia loranthoides
AAGGGGGGTGGAGGTGCTGCCTGCTTCTTGGTCTTGCGTAACCATTCCCCTCCAACTTGGGTGATCCTCATTCAGTCCACTTTCAATTTGTTGTACACATCAATGGTCGACTCTTCAATTCTCTGCTCTTTCTTCCGAGATGGATACCCCATAGTGCTCAACGATGCTCTGTATGAGCCAGTTATACGGCAGGTTCTTGGCTGGGTTGTTGAGCACCTCGTGCATGTGGCTCAGGATGATGTATCTGATGTCCACTTTTTTCCTTGTGAACACCTTCTCCAGCAAATAGAGATCCATGCAGCTAACATGGTCTCGATGCCCATCTCGAGGCAAAATCGTGTACGTCGTGATCAGGTGGATCAATCGGGCTATGGCATTCAACTCCTTGCCCTTTGGCTTGTTGTACTCGGCAACCTCGGGATCCCGATGCAACAATCTAAGCACCGCTAGCCCTTCTCCTCGGTTGATGAATGGTGGATCTCGAGACACGTGATAATATTGATCGTTGGACCCCTCTAGTACACATCCAAGCATTATATTTAAATCGTTGGGAGTCAACCTCAACCCCCATCCAAAAATGTACTTCCGCACCTCTAATGGCTAGGTAGACAGTTCCAATTTACGTAAAACATTCTAATAATCCTCTCACAGTAACTACCCCTCATTCGGCACAACCCACCTAATCCAGTATCTTCAACCAATTGTTTAATTTTCATTCCTACCAAGGAGTCCAAATCTACTATTTTTGAAACAATAATTACACGGTGTTGTATATAATCTTCATACCGTGTTTTGGCATACGTTATCCTGAATAGTTTGGACTGGAAACCCGCTGTAATGGGTTGGAACCGGACCAATGAGCCTTCAGCTTGTCATTGTTCAGGCTCGGTTCAGGTTGCCATTGAGAGTGTGCAACGGTTTCTCCATCCTCGGCAGTTTCTTCGTGTTGCACCGCCGTGGTTTGAACAGCTTCCACCATTGACTTCCCACCCTTGAAGGCCAATTTCTTTGCTTGGGAATATATTGTGATCGAATGTCTAACCTTGTTGTTCACCAAGAGTATTTCGTTGTTTGTTCGCGATGCAAAATGGCCGAGCCCTAGGACCTCAAGGGTTATGTATACTGATTGAGTTCAAAGACTGAGGCCAGCTGCCGATTAATGATGATGCTGCCGCGGTGTCTCAAGAGACCGCCGGGTTTGGTTTCACACCGCGGCGGTCTCTTGAGACCCTGCGGTGGTTCAGGCCAAATTTGGCCTTCTTTTCTTGGAAAACCACGGAGCCGTGTCAATTTGTCTACGAACCGTCGCGGCTCCACATTAGCTTGTTAACGAAAAATGTGACAACGATGTTGGCTTTGTCATTTGCCCATACGTCAGTGGTTAATTTGTTAGAAAATAAAAGATAGTGGTTGACTTGTCATTGATCGCAAACGATGATGGTTAATTTGTCATTTTCCCTTTTCTAAATTACTTCCTTAATATTTTTGGGATTTAACTTAATAATAATAAAAATAAAAATAAAAATCATACAATAGATCAAACACTAACTCTCAAACTATTTTTGTCAACAAATTAAATATTAAATTATAAAAAATGAATAAAGACCCTTGTTTCCTTAAAATCAATCAAAAATACGCACTCGCATGCGATTCTATATATCAGGGATAACTTATCTCTCGTATCAGACAATTTCTCATATGCCTTTTTTTCTAGTGAATTCCTTGTGCTTTCCTTGGGGTTTGGACCAAGATTTTTCCCTTTGGATAGATATGATAGAGACCAATGCGCATTAATAATGCATAAATGGATCCATTGTAGTCACATTTTTTGTTAAAAAACAAGTTCGTATGTCTGTATCAAATGCATAAGCATCCGCAGACAGGAACATGTTTGCGACAGATGACCGCAACCAAATATATAAGACCAAAATATATAACAATCAGTGATCTACGAACACATGGTAGGGATCCACAATAGACAAGAACATGTCCGCTAACGTGAGTGTGTCTGTTGTGGATGAGTATGTGTCTGCAACCCAATTACATAAACCAAAAATATATAGTAATACAGTGATCAGCAGACACGTTATATAGATTTGCGAAACGCAACATTAGATCTAGAGTGCCCAATAGTGTTCAACCAATGGCGTGCAAGGGATCCGCGGTGGATGAGAAGGTGTTCGCAGAAGTGAACATGTCTGCGGCGGATGAGAATGTGTCCATGAACGTAAACATGCTTGCAGGGAGCCAAAGTCGACATCATCCAAGCGAATTTGCTATTTTCCCTTCCAAATAATTGAAGTGTTTGATTGTTGCACAACGAATGGCGTCAAGGAGAGGAAATTTTTATTAGAAATTAGTTATAGCAACTTATCATGTAATGTAATTGGTGTCTAAATGTTTTGTTTTTCAGACATAGAAGAAACTAGCAATCAAGAATCTATTAACTGCAGAATGGAGGGAAGCCTATTTCGCCATTTCAAGTCGATGAGCTTTGTGCATTTGATCATGTAGTTGCTATAGAGGTGAATTGGATCTCAACATCTTTAGACGTTGAGCTTTGTTCATTAAACAACTCCAAAGAAGATGAAGGGGGGAAAAGTCTCAACTGGAATGTTTTTCCCCAAATCTTTGTATGGAGAAGAAGTATAGTTCATTGAACACAATTATGGAAGAAGTTGTGGATTATGCATTGAAGAATGGTTATGGGATAAAGTTCAGCAAAAGTGAATCTCATTAGTTGACGATCGTGTGCCAGAAATGATGCAATTGGCAGATTCACGCTTCAAAAATGCAAAGTGAACTTTCATTTCAAATAAAGAGCTATAACGATGTTCACAATTGTTCACAAAAGATGGAAAATCACCATGTCTCTACCGAATGGGTGGCAAACCAATACTTGGACATGTTCAAAAGTCAGGCCAACTGGAGCGTTCTTTCCATCATTGAGACTATCACAACCCTGAGGCGGGACTAATAGAAATGCCAGGTCAGGCGATCCAATCCTCGAAGAGAACTCGATTGCCCGCCCAAGGTTAGGTTTTCAGTGGAAGACTTTCTATGATTTCAAGCGTAATCCAATTAAGTTGGGTCAAAGTCTATATAACAATCATGAGAATAATAGTACATAAATAAATAAAATTTAAGACACTGTGCAATGAATTCTGACCATTCAGAATAAGTTTATAGAACCCAACAATAAATAATCCTCACTAGAAAAATACAACTCAAACACTCCGAAGAAAAACTTAAAACAAATAAACTCTCCTGAGACAGAGCTTCTAGCCGCTCTTGCCTTTACCTAGAAGAGGGAAAAGGTCATTGGGGTGAGTGACTAACTCAGTAAAGAAATCTATATTATATGCAGTGTATGAAAAAACTGGTTTTACCTTTCTTTCAAAAAACCATGGTTTAATGCTTCTTCTTATCATACATGGGTTTTCAAGACATTTTTAAAATCTCTTTACCATTTAATTTAAATCAAGCTCCAAGAGCCACTAATGATGATTTATTAAAACATATTATATACATAGATAGTTATACCACAAAAATAGGTATGCATCATTTTTCATTCAAAAACAACCTCAGTGAACTAGGAGGGTCACACAAGAATCACTCAAACACACAACATAGAAAGGTAGCAGTCTGTTGATAGCAACGTCTCATGATTCTGAAGGAAGAAGGTGGTTGCAGTCTGGAGACCAGGCAGCAACACGGTCCATAAAATCAAGTAACGAATAAGATTGCCAGTGACATATTACACATCAACTACCTACTCGTTGGATTCAAATTGACAAGGATTGTCGTCAACCACCCATCAAATGAAAAGGTACTAGGTGAGTAAAATTCAGCAACTAACAATCTTCTACCCGTGTGAAAAAAACTCTGGCCAAGTTTAGGGATTCTAAACACAAGGAGTGTGTCATCATCGCCCTACATCACATTTCACTTTAAGGATTCAAAACCTAAGGACATGTCAGCAATGCACTATTACATATTTTGCACATGCACACAAGCAATCTTCACGTAACAAAAGATACATAGGGATAAACTCGTGATGCTTTAGTACCAAGACCACCCAAAGCATCAAAAGGATTCACCCTCCCAAGTATACATATAGCACAAAATAATTAAATACCATGTACAATAAATTAAACATGAGAAAACATACGTACATATAAATAAAAACAGATGTGTTGTTGAAAAGTCCTCGTCTAATTTTCTTGTGTGCCAACCCTTAAAATAATAGTTTGAAAACCATGATGCAATGCAGTGCATAAAGTATAAAAATCTCTACCTTTTTGGCACTCTTTCTTATTGCCAGGAGCAACAACTTCAAGTACTGGTTCGAATTCCTCAAATTTGTCCTAGCTTAGAACATAAAAATAGGAATTTCTCATTAACAAAATAAATAAGAAAGATGAGAAGGTCCTAAACTAGGATTAGGAACCCAAATCATACTCTATAAAAAAAACATAATAATGTGGCAGGGCCTCCACGGATGTAGAATAGTGTCTATGGACGTAAAACAGTGCTTCTGCGGAAGTGGAACAGTGCTTTCGCGGAAACCCTTTCGTGCGCTCCTCAGAAGTGCAGCAGTGCTCCGCGAAATCCTAACTTTTGTGGACATGTGTGGAACACATGGGTTTTGCTTCTACTGTGGAACATGAATGTTTTCTGCTGCGGAGCACGCTCCGTTCCACCACAGAACACACTCATTTCTGATGCAGAACACACTTGTTTTCGCTGCAGAACACAAACATGAAGGATTGATATACGCCTATGGGGGGGGGGGGGGGGGTGAATATAGCATTTCTAATATTTTCATGTGATATTTTAATCTCTAATTACCCTAAGTGATTTAATGCATATAATTAAAATATCGATAACAAATATATGCAATAATGTAAAGAGTAAAGGTTAGAGAAGTGCACGCAATATTTGTTTACGCGGTTTGACAAACTAGCCTACGTCCGCGCTCCAAGTTTCACTTGGAGATATACTAAATAATTGGCTTACGGGTGCCAATAAAACCGTTTCCAAATTGACTATTAAACGAGGCGTCACCCTTGACTAATTATAAGGTCGTCAACCTTAGACTCTTACGAGTCGTCACCCTAAATTTGACTATTGTGGGGCGTCACCCTATAATTGAACTTACGGGAGTTCAATCGAGCCTATATGTGTTTCGGGTTGTCACCCTTGTATGATAAATTCTTAGGGAATCACCCTTTATAATCAATCACAATAAAGATTCGGAAATTAAACCGCAATCTAACTAATCCGAACTCTCCCAAATATAACTCGCAAGTTTATGCGTTTGGGAGAATTGGATTTACAACAATATTATAAGCTCACAAAGATTGGAATCACGTATTGAATTTGGCAAGGCATCGCCACAATTCTCGGTTCATTGTAGAGAGCTTGGAGTGTTCTCATATTTATAAACACTGCACTTCCAGACGTCCTCAGCGTCCGCATCGTCCGCATGACCGTTGAAAAAAAATGCCCATTGAGAAAAATAGTCATTGCACAATTCTGGGCATTTGCGGACGCCAATCTAATCGTCCGCCGCGTCCGCATACATCGTCCACTTCACATCCAGAAAATGGCAGATTCATATCAGACGCCTATGCCTAGCGTCCGCTTCATCCGGGTATATCGTCCGCATAGAACACTGAAAGGCGGAAACATATAGGACGCTAGTTTTGGCGTCCTCTTCATCCGTAGGCATACAGTCCACCTTCTTCATTACACAAAACGCTTCCTCTAAGTCACATGAACATTCCATATCACTGCATAGACTTAAAGAAACACGTTAAACATTACCAATACCCTTGATCAAGGGTGTTCTCAATTTAATCGATAAATATGATAAATAGAAATTCAATGTATAAACAACTTTTACACTTTATTAAATTTCACATCATCTAGATCACATAGTCTAAACAATCTCCCTTATTGATGATGTCCAAAACATATAAAGTTGTTTATATTCAAACCTAAGCATGTGCCACAAATATTGCATATTTGATTTGCTAAATTAAGTTATGCAATTTATCCACCAATTAATCCAAACAACATGCTACTAAAATACAACTTATTGATTTACTAAATTAACACACAATTTAGTCATCATCAAAATAAAACTTAGCCAAACAAAAAGGCTAAGAAAACATTTTTTGTTACAGAACACACTCGCTCTGCAAAATCTCATTTTCTGCGGACGCAAACATTCCGTTGCGAATTCAAAACATCCATGTGATAGTTGCCTTCAACAGACACTTCTTGACTATCTACTGCAAACTTCCAGCTCAACACGTCGAGGAAGAAGAAAATTCCTCCTTCAACGGGTCTTTGTCTCCATCTGGCTTTGACCTTTCACTAAAACTCTTAGGTTTGAACTTCCCAAGCTCGAACTCTGATTTAACAATCAAACTGGACTCTCGACTCAAAAATCAAACTAGACTCTCTACTCAAAAAATATCCTTTGAAACAGATTTGCCCTTGAAATCCCTTCACAAAAATCATAGATCGGTACTCTCGAAACATGGATCTACGACCAAAATATCCTCCTCACAACCTTGGTTTTCTTTCGCTCTCTACTTTCGTAAATGCTTATGTTGAGAACGGGGGTATTCTCTCCTGATAATATCCGAGACTCATTTTACATTTAATATATTTTATTGAAAAATATACAATAATTGGAGAGACATTTATTGTACATTTACCAAAAAACAAATTTTTTTTACCAGTTTGACCCATTAACTAAAAATTTACACATGAACGCTACGTGACCTAAATTAACGCAAAACTTTTATACATGAAATTTTATATATTAAAAATTTCCAGTTCTTACAGAGGTAGTCAAAAAGAATTTTAATGTCAACATTATATCGAGTATTGCCAAAAGGGTGATGAATGAAGTCTGAAAACTGAACGAAGAGGATGATAATAAACAATTACGGTATTTGATAACTTTTGGAAAAAAAGTTATTTTACAAGTATAATTTATATAAATATTGTTTGAAATCTATGATGTAATTAATAAAAATAATATTTTTGTCATAAAATACTACAACACACTGCAGCATAGCGTTTATATATAAAAGAATATGTTTTTTTTTTGTGATTTTCATATAAAACTTATGTAAAATTATATTTAATGCAGATTCATGGTGGGAAGAATATTTGAAATCAGAAAATAAAATAGAGAACTATCAAGAAAAATGAGATTTATATTCTTCAACAAATAGAAGATTCTAGAGATGAGAGAGAAAAGGAAAATGAGAAGATGATAAGGAAGGTCATTGTTATAGCTGAAAAGTTTGAAAAGAAATGATGGTGATTTAAAACAAATTGTTGTCAAGAGGAATGAGAAGGAAATCTGATCTAGAAAGGAATAAAAAGTAAAAAAAGGAATTTCTAGAATTGAAAAGGAAATAAAAACACCTAAAGAGAGAATAAAAACGCAGGAGGAAAAAAGGAATGGGAGGTTCGGTTTAGAGGAGATTTAGCATAGAAAAAGGATCGATCTGGAGTGATCAGAGGAGGATCCTGTTGGTGATAGTTAGAGAATTCTTGCAAAGGGAGCAAAGGACTATTGCACAGATCTATGAACATACAATCCTTAATAAAGCATTGTTATAGCATCGTATAGCATTAAAATTACAGAGAATGATTTATTTGATTTTTCTATTTCTTTTCTAATGAAATTTTTTAGAATAATCATGTTAACTCTTCTACTAATTATGGGTTGAACTTTTATATTGGTGAGGGAGAGAAAGTATCAATTTATATGGGCTTATTTCATTGTTAAGATTGTTATAAAATCTGGTTGAATAATTTAATAAGAAATAGATTGTTGATTTATTCATTGTCGATAGACATAAATAATGATATGTGTGTTAGGATTGGTGCGCGCCTACAGAGAAGGGGAGAGGGGGAGGGGGGGGGGGGTGAATTAGGTGTGTTAACTTTTTCATGCGATATTAATTTTTCTAATTTTAAGTGATTTATCACAGAAATAAAATAAATCAATAACAAATATAAAGAGATAAGGGATAGAAAGTTGACACCGATTTTTTCACGCAGTTCGTCAACCTCGGCCTACGTATGCCCTCCAAACTTCCCACTTGGAGATCCTTAATCACCCAATCTCCCCGATTGGTGATGATTGACTCCACGAATGTCAATTAAACCTTTACAGACTGATTCTCAGGTGCATCACCCTCCTCTTAACTATTCTTAGGGCGTCACCCTTGGTTTGAATACAAATAGAAAATGAAAGATTACAATTTAGAATCTAACTCTCAAAGATAAAATCTCAAGTTGAGAATTAAGAGAGTTAGGCATATGCACTCTTTTGATAAGTGAGAACATGAGTATAAAATTTGGAAGTGTTTCGGTAGGATTCTCACTTCTGAATTTTAGCTTCAGAGTATCTTCTATTTATAGGTCTTGCTTGAGCGGTCAACCATTTCCTTTTTGGTCGACCTCATCCGACCATGGGGATGTTATCGTTATACTTTTGGTCGTCCATTTTTTTCTCCAAGTCTACAAACTGGTCGACCATTTTCTTTTCAGTCTATCGCTTCTTCATATCTTTAGGCTTTCAGTCGATCAGCAAAACGGCTCCTCAACCGCCCACTAGTCTAGTTCTTTGACTGCAGATTTGAGAAGCAATCTGTAATATTTTGTGGTCGATCACTTCCTCATTGCTCGACTGCTTCCTCAACCGCAAAACTTGGGAGCCTTTTGCCTTTTAAAATTGGTCAACCATTTCTCAGCTGGTTGACTGCCTCCTCTGTTCTTCACAAAATTAGTTGACCTCCATTTGGCTTTCGTCGAGCTCTACTTTGTGTTTGCCCTTTTTCATCCTTGTAAGTCCCAAATATTATCATATAAACTACATGGACTTAGGTAAACATGTTAGAAAATATTAACACCCATATTAAGGGTATTTCCAATAAAGATTAATAGCATATTTACTAAATTCAACAATTACTAATTAAACAACTTAATTATATAAATAATATCATCATTATCAAAACAAATAACCTAATGCATATTCGGCCAACAATGTGTTCTTTTTATACTTAATAGTAGATAAGAATTCAAGACTTATTAAATTGTGTGAAATGAATTTCTGCATATCATTTTTTATTCAATTCATACGGCTCAGTTAGAATCATGCTAAGTTAAGGTTTCCTTCATTATAATTCTTTCAAAGCCTAGAAAAAAATATTAAGAAAATTATCAAGCAATTCGATAGAATCTTGATAGAGAAAAGAATTCTACGCCATTTGCCTAATTGCTATAACATTTTATAGCATTTGTAGTAAAAATTTCACATCCATAGGGAAATCAATTCCAAATCGATTCTCCACAAATCGATATTCTTGTTTTTTTTATTACATATTATCTTGATTATTAATTCAAATTAATAACTTTTCTTTTTCTCAATCTATTATTTTGCATAGCTAATTATTGTTAAAATTATTATTGTGAGATTGACACTTTACTCACTCTATATTACTTAGTTGTGACACATGCACTTGTGTATAAGTGGAGTTTTGCACAAACAGTCATAAAAAGAAGAGATTCGGAGATCTAATCGTGACAGCACATTGGTTGTTAATGTAGATAGAAATGATCTTACACCTTATCTGATATTTAAAATGATGTACATGTGTTTTGTTACGTGTAAGAGAGGTCTACTGTAGTGTGGTAGACCTGTCATTTACTTGGATGACTATCACTAGAAGGGCTCGTGTCTAGGCCAGTTGCTCACAACTATCGGCATTTGACAAAAATGATAAAATTTATCCACTTGTTATAGTAGTGATTGAAGTAGAATGCAGAGAGACTTGGTCCTAGTTTTTGCAACTGTTGCTTATGGATTTAGACAGTGACATAGGCAGAGGTTGGACATTTGTTTTCAACCAACAAAAGGTATGGTGCACTACCTTTATAATGTTTGGTTATGTTATACATTGTATGAGAACATTTGTCTTATTATGTTTGTTTATATTTGTAGGGATTGGTGTATGCTATTGAAGAGTTAGCAACATCAGTCAAATATCGTTTGACACTTGTATGTCAAATTAAAAAAAAAAAACAATTTTGAGGTAAGTTGGATAAGAACATAATATGGAATTCATCCAGGGCCACAACATTAGCGCATTTTAAGAGAGAGTTGAAGAAATTATTTTTGGGTGACTAGACAACACATGTATATCGAAGAAGCATCAATCTAAGATTTTTGGGCAAAACATGTTTTTTGTTCAATCTCAAAGTATGACATAAGCCTAAACAACTTGAGTAAGTCCTTCAACATCTGCATCCTACCAGCCTGAGACAAACTGATTTTGACTATGTTCAAGATGATAAGAAATGACATCATGTGTAGGATTGTCAAGAAACACCAAAAGATGGTTAAGTGGACGGACCTATTGTTTCCTCAGATTAAGAAGAAACTTGTCAAACTATAACTTGTTAGCCTAAGTGTCGTTAAGCGTATATGTTTGATGATGGATGTATTAATTGTAATTATAAATTGTTTATTGGTTATTGTACTTAATTGTATTATCTTGATGTTTATATTGATATTCATAGGAAATACCTTTAATATGGGCATTAAGTTGTTCTAACATGTTTACCTAAATCAATGTAGTTAATATGTATAATATTGGGACTTAGAGAAATCAAGAAATGCAAAAACAGATGAAGAGGTTGACTAACAATACAAAAAGGTCGACCAAATTAATCTGCAACGAAGGAAACGGTCAATCGAATGATCAACCAGATGGTCGACCGCACAAATGGACAGACTGCTTCTCAAATATGCAGTCGAGGGGTGAAGTGTTGATCAAATGAGAATACAAAAGCATGAAGAAGCGGTCGACCAAAAAGAAAGTGGACGATCGATATGTCAGTCCGGCACGAAAAATGGACAACCAAAAGCATAACAGTAACATCCTAACGGTCGGACGACCAAAAGAGAAATGGTCGACCGTTCAAGCAGGGTCTATAAGTAGAAGGCACTCAGAAGCTGAAATCAACAAGTGAGAATTCTACTGAAACGCGGCCAAATTTTATACTCAGATTCGCACTTATCAAATGAGTGCATAGATCTAACTTTCTCAATCCTCAACTTGAAATTTAATCTTTGAGAGTTAGATTCTAAATTGTAATATTTTATTTTCTATTTGTACTCAAACCAAGGGTGTAACATCCCAATTTTTTATTTGCTTTAAAATTCACGTAAAATGTAAAACTTTTCTTTTTATAAAATCAGAGTAAGACTTTTCTTTTAAAACCGAGTGTTACATCCATTACTTAAAATCTTTTTACAATAATAGTCATTTAAAACATTTTAGCAGCGGAATAATTTTTTTCTTGAAAATATAAATAATAAATTCTTTTATGAAACGCAGCGAAATTAAAACAAAGCATTAACGAATATTTACAAAACTTTTACAAATCATTTCCATTTACTCTTTTAGCCCAGCCAGCCACAAGATCCACCCGTGCAAATCTTTCATCAACTGTCTTTAACCTGTTTTCTTGTTTTTTGTATATTCCTACATTAGAAGACTTAACTAATGAGTCTAATGCTCAATAAGTGATAGAATGAAATACAATGTAGATGTGATGCGTGATCATACGATGTATTACAAAAAAAGAACCGTATCTTTTCTGTTAAGTCAGAGTTTCGGATACTTCTGTTGGTCAGGTGGCTATATCGTCACTTCGATGAGGAGATACATCCATTAGGGGTGTCACCACCATGACCGTCACCGATCACTTTTGTTAAAGACGTTGGGGATTTCCGTACAAGAGAAATGATGTACCCTAGAGTCCATGTGGCTTAACCAACTCCACACTCTATGTGAGCTAGAGATTTCCATCAGGGGTGTTACCACCGATGGACAGTCATTAATTCTCCCGAACCCCCACATGCTTATTTACATATATTAGGTTTTTGATGCTCGTGAATACATACAGCCCTATATAATCATAAATATCTAACAAACATATCATTAAAAGAACCTAGTTCTAGTAAACAAACAACATACAATCTTAACTCTTGCGATGTAGAGTCCGAAGATCAAAGCACAGTAAGTATTAACTTACCTGGGGTCCTTAGCGTGTTTAGCTTCTTATTCTTTTTCCTCGTTAATACCTTCAAAATAGTTATCATTTATCTATTACTATATTTATCAATTAAACTCTAACTTTGATACCGTTAATTTATTAATTACCATTTACCGTATTTCTTATTAATTACTCTTTACCATTTTTCTATTTATTCATCTCTCTTAATTTCATGGTTACTATATATATTTATCTTATCTAATTTATACGTTTTCTAACTTCTTTAACTATGTATAATAATTCTATCCTTTTATTATAACGTATGTATAATAGTTGAATCCATATTTATTATAACTAATTTATAATTATTTAACTATCATTTTTCATTAATTATTTTATCTATTTTATTTTAATTGATGATAGTACCGATCAAGAATATTCTCAGGAAAGAATGCATAGCAAACTCCTTAGACAGAATATCCTTTCCAAATAAGTTCCTAGGAAAGGCTGGTGGGTCACATCGATCCACTTAAATATCAGTCTTCTTAGACATAGCTTATTTGCACAATACAATTACACCACTAATATTATTTCCAATTAATATTTCAAACATAATATTGCGATAATAACAATAATATTAACTAATAATTATCAACTAAATATTTAAGAGGGATGAGAAATTGTTACCAAAATTCTTAGGGCGACGCATAATTTCCTTCTGCCGAAAACTCCGAAAATACTAGACTAATAAATATGCCCTTAAACTATGCAACCCAAAACCTCACAATATTCTCTCCGAAATTTCTTCACAAAACTTCTCAACTCACTATCTCCTTCAGCTTCCTCTTTCTCTTCCCTCACTTCTCTCTCTAATGCCGGTGTGCTTCAACAAGGAGGAGAACTCCTCAATTTATAGGCATGGAGAGCACAAAATGCAGCATCAGATTGCTACCATTTGTTAAGAATTAGGCAGATTAATAGCAACCTGCATCAGTTATGGGAGTTAGGGAAATTTTTGGACTTTTAGTGCTACCGGTTGCAACACATGCGACCGGTCTGTTAGAAGCGACCGATCCAAAGTCGCAAATCATGCGACCGAACCAACCAAATCTGCACTTCTTTTTCAATCCATCAAACATCGCCATTTCCTTCACAATTAAAATTCTCATATAATTTCCATTAAATCATTCACCAATTTTCCACTCCAGCAATTCTAATAATTTTCTTCCATCAATAATCATCAAAATATTTGTCATAAATAATATCTCAAAAATCTAAATTATCCAAGTAAACTAATATCCAGATTTTTCTCCTATTAATTTCTCTTTTCCTTATTTAATTTTCGTTATGGAAAATCGGGATATTACAATCCTCCCCCCTTAAGTAAATTTTGTTCTCAAATTTTGCTTAGCGTAAACATTTCTTACACTTATTATCCAAATGATTCCTTCCTCTTAGTCCAATAACAGAGCCAATCATCTTATTTATACCAAAAGTCATAAAACGTACCAAAAATACTAATCCAACATACTAAAATCCATTCATAATTGCATCGTTCATATAGGAAAATATTTGTGATGCAATCATTTTCTTATTTCATAACCAAATCATACAATCCAATGGCTAATTTCCTTATCTAAACCATTGCTTAATCTAAGATTTTCACATTTTCTCCTAAAATAATGTATTACCTTAGATAAATTTCCTTAATTCTTTGCGAACCATCCTTACAGAAAATCTCTTTTATCTTCTTTTCTTCTAGTTTGGCTATCCAACAACTTAGGGAGATAGTAAAACTTTTATCTCTTGACCAAAACTCCAAGATTAGATATTTATCAAGCATAACTTTTCCTAATAATTTCTTACTCTTTGTCTTTAGCATACATAAAATTCTCATTACTATTCATACACAAACAAACTTTTCGTCTAATTCATCCTAAAAAACTTGAGATTCTAAATGTCTTGTTTGAAGTACGATGGTTTGAGTTGTCGTTGAAACCTTTAAATTCTTAGGAACCATTATCCGTTAGTTTTCCAAACAAAAATCGGATAGTTCTCAACCAAATAACCACTCTTATTACTGCATTTAATCATCAAGATACCTTCCAAGATGATTCTCTTTGTTCTAAATCCTAGGTATAACTTAACGTTTATCGATTAAATGCAAGGAAACACCACAACGATGCCTCAGTAACTCAATCATATCCAAACCAAGTTTGCATTCATTTCCCAAATGAATACATTCCAACATCATAAGAATAATTTCTAATACATTTCGAAATACAATACTCACATTAATCTGTTGATCATTCCCCACTAGGGGCCTTAATAAAGTTTTTAGCAACTGATTAATAATATGAATCCATTATTGAATCTTTTGATCAATATAATTGAAGTCCTAACTTTTGATATTATGTTTTTGATACTTTATAAGTAATCTCGATATATGGCAAATTTTCAATTTCGACTGAATCAATCTCAATCCTATTACTCTTACTTTTAATCAAAGTCAATTCTTAATGTTCATATAGTATTCCATCAAAGTTCCCCTAAACAGATTCTTCTTCCTTTATTATAATTTCAACACATAATATATCTTTCTCCTAACATAAGAGAATTTCTTAGGTCCAAGTATTTAGTTCTTAATAGTTTCCAAAATCCATTAAATCATAGGAAGTAATTTGAAATCCAACTTAGAGGCAGTAGTGAAACTATTATATGAATAAATTTTCCAACTTAGTAGTATTCTAATTTCCTCGAAATTCTTAAAGCAAACATCTTGTTCCCTTTTCCATAATTTAACTTTGATGCTTCCATACTTATTTCGTTTTGTTTTTTTGTCCTTTTATCCATCATTTTAAATCTTCATCCATTAGTAATACCAACCAAAATCTTAAGTGAATTTTTTTTTTTTTTACTTCCTAGGTTTAACCGAATCTCCACAGCGTATTAATTATTAATTTCCATAAATAGTTTACTCTAATCGTTTCCTAAAATATATCATTCTTTTAACTCTTATATTTTTTAATATTAAGACTAAACCGTGGTAGTGCAAACTTGCGTCCATACATTGGAAGTATTCCATAATAAGTAAACTTCAACTACCACTCCAAGTTACTTATCCTTACTGCGCAATTGGACGCTTGTCTTAAATTCTCATTAATTTTACCTATTACATTCATATCTTTGATTATGGTAACTTAGTTTCTTCGAGACTTTGCTCTTGTGGCTTTGCAGGTAAATTGATTAATGGTATCTTTAGTTTAGTGAAATCAACATTTGCACAGAATTTCTATATACAATTATCTACTACAAATGTCATACATAATCCAAAAATCCCTTTAATGATGTTCTTTATCATTTTCGAATATTCCTCAAAAATATATTTGCTCACAAGTTCCTTTGTTACATAGAAAATATTCTTTTCTAATTTCATTCCTAAGATGGGGTAACACTTGTAATATCCAAATTTGTGTAACTATTCTTTCTTATTCATGAATATTTATAACTTAGGAATTCTTCATCCAATTTGTTTACAATGTAGGAGTTACTTGGGTTTTCTTAATCCAACTTATGTATTCTTATTTGTAAAATTCAAGTGATTTCAGTACTGTTTATTTAATTCAAAAGGAAGTATTTTTATCTAAATACAGTACTAACTCTTTCCTATAAATCTTCTTACTATACGGTATATGATAGTCTTATTCTTTATATCTATTTTATTCTTCCAAAGATTGATGTCCCAATTTTTATTTATTTTGTTTTTCATTTATTTCTATCATCTCTTTCTTTTTAAAATTTATCTATTTACTAAATTTCAATTATTTTATCGAATTACTTGTTCATGGTCAAAAATCAAAATCAAAATAAATACTGTAGAAATAATTATATACTTATAGTTAGTGAAGTATTTCCACATTGAAGCTTGTGCTGATAAGTAGTCTACAGAACCGATTTTAAAAACACAGTTCCTCTGATATCAACTATAATATCCCAATCTTTTATTTGCTTTAAAATTCACATAAAATTTTAAATTTTTTCTTTTTATAAAATCAGAGTAAGATTTTTCTTTTAAAACCGAGTGTTAAATCCATTACTTAAAATCTTTTTACAATAATAGTCATTTAAAACATTTTAGCAGCGGAATAATTCTTTTCTTGAAAGCATAAATAATAAATTCTTTTATGAAACGTAACGGAATTAAAACAAAACATTAACGAATATTTACAAAATTTTTACAAATCATTTCCATTTACTCTTTTATCCTAGCTAGCCACAAGATCCACTCGTGCAAATCTTTCATCAGCTGTCTTTAACTTGTTTTCTTATTTCTAATACATTCCTAGATCACAAGACTTAACTAATGAGTCTAATGCTTAGTAAGTGATAGAATGAAATACAATGCAGATATGATACATGATCATATGATGGATTACAGAAAAGAACCGTATCTTTTCCATTAAGCCAAAGTGTCGGATACTTCTGTTGGTCATGTGGCTGTACCGTCACTCCGATGAGGAGATACATCCATTAGGGGTGTCACCACCATGACCATCACCGATGACTTTTGTTAAAACGTTGGGGATTTCCGTACAAGAGAAATGATAAACCCTAGAGTCCATGTGGCTTAACCAACTCCACACTCTAAGTGAGCTGGAGGTTTCCATCAGGGGTGTTACCACAGCGATGAACAATCATCAATTCTCCCAAACCCCCACACGCTTATTTACATATATTAGGTATGTCATGCTCGTGAATACATACAACCCTATATAATCGTAAATATCTAATAAATATATCATTAAAAGAACCTAGTTCTAGTAAACACACACCATACGATCCTAACTCTTGCGATGTAGGGTCTGAAGACCAAAGCACAGTAATTATCAATTTACCTGGGGTCCTTAACGTGTTTAGCTTCTTATTCTTTTTTCCGTTAATACTTTCAAAATAGTTATCATTTATCTATTAATATATTTATCTATTAATATATTTATCAATTAAACCCTAACTTTGATACCGTTAATTTATTAATTACCATTTACCATATTTCTTATTAATTACTCTTTACCATTTTTCTATTTATTTATCTCTCTTAATTTCATGGTTACTATATATATTTATCTTATCTAATTTATATGTTTTCTAACTTCTTTAACTATGTATAATAATTCTATCCTTTTATTATAACCTATGTCTAATAGTTGAATCCATATTTATTATAACTAATTTATAATTATTTAACTATCATTTTTAATTAATTATTTTATGTCTTTTATTTTAATCGATGATATTACCGATCAGGAATATTCTCAAGAAAGAATGCATAGCAAACTCCTTAGACAGAATATCTTTTCCAAATAAGTTCCTAGGAAAGGCTGGTAGGTCACATCAATCCACTTAAATACCAGTCTTCTTAGACATAACTTATCTGCACAATACAATTACACCACTAATATTATTTCCAATTAATATTTATAAAATAATATTGCGATAAAAACTATAATATTAACTAATAATTATCAACTAAATATTTAAGGGGGACGGGAAATCGTTACCAAAATTCTTACAGCGACCACTTAATTTCCTTCTGCCGAAAACTCCAAAAATACTAGACTAATAAATATGCCCTTAAACTATGCAACCCAAAACCTCACAATATTCTCTCCAAAATTTCTTCACAAAACTTCATAACTCACTATCTCTTTCACCTTCTTCTTTCTCTTCCCTCACTTCTCTCTCTAATGCTAGTGTGCTTCAACAAGGAGGAGAACTTCTCAATTTATAGGCATGGAGAGCACAAAATGCAGCATCAGATTGCTGCCATCTGTTAAGAATTAGGCAGATTAACAGCAGCCTACATCAGTTACGGGAGTTAGGCAAATTTTTGGACATTTAGTGCTACCGGTTGCAACACATGCGACTGGTCCGTTAGAAGCGACCGGTCCAACGTCGCAAATCATTCGACCAAACCAACTGAACCTGCACTTCTTCTTCAATCCATCAAACGCCGTTGTTTCCTTCACAATTAAAATTCCCATATAATTTTCATTAAATCATTCACCAATTCTCAACAAGATTTTCACTCCAACAATTCTAATAATTTTCTTCCATCAATAATCATCAAAATATTTGTCATAAATAATATCCCAAAAATCTAAATTATCCAAATAGACTAATATCCAAATTTTCCTCCGATTAATTTCTCTTTTCCTTATTTAATTTTCATTATGAAAAATCGGGATATTATAAAGGGTGATGCCCTAAGAATAGTCAAGAGGTAGGTGACGCCCTGAGAATCAGTATGTAAAGGTTTGATTGACACCCGTGAAGTCAATCATCACCAATTGGGGAGATTGGGTGGTGAAAGATCTCCAAGTGGGAAGCTTGGAGCGCAGACGTAGGCTGAGGTTATAGAACTACGTGAGCAACTGTGTTTGCATTCTCTTTCTTTAAACTCTTTATTATTGTCATTGTTTGTATGCTTTATTACTGACAAATCCCTTAGGAATCATGAAATTAATTATCGCATGAAAAGTTGTGTCACCTAATTTACTCCCTCCATCTCTATAGGCGTGCACCGATCCTAACAAGTGGTATCAGAGCGGGATTAAGAAAACTTTTCGTGAGATATTGTGATATTGTGCATATTGATATAAATTATTTTTGATTTGTATATATTGGATTAATTTTCTTGTAGAAATTTATTTGGGTAAATTTGATTGGATTTTTGAGATTTTGTATATATTGACTATGGATTTCAATACATATGCCAATGGTCAATCCATCTTTAGTCCTCCTTATTTTGATGGAGATGATTACTTGTATTGGAAATCTAGAATTAAGATTTTTCTTCAATCCATCAATTGTGATTTGTGGGATATCATTGAGAATGGAAAGAATGTTTCTAAACCATCTTGTGAACTCAATGATATCGATAAATATAATTTGTGTTTAAATGCTAAAGTCAAGAATATTTTATATTGTGCTTTAAGTAGAAATGAATTTGATAAAGTACAAACATGTGTAAATGCATATGATATTTGGAAATCTCTTGAGCTTACACATGTAGGTACAACTCAAATTGAAAATGAAGAGAGCACATCCTCCGAAGAAGAGGAACAAATACATGCTTCATGGCCAAGGAAGAAATTGAGGTAAGCAATTCTTCTAGTGAATTAGAAGAAAATTGTGATGATAATGACTTGATACATTTAATGAATTATTTGAGCATTTTAGCATGCATAAACAAAAATATAAATCTTTGAAAAAAGAAAATGAAAATTTGTTGAAAAAGCATGTTAAGATGGTTGAATCTTTTAAAAAGCAAATTAAAAAGCATGAATGAAAATTTAATTGTTATCGTTCAATCATTAGAAAATGATATTATTGAATTAAAAGTGAAAAATAATAATTTGAACAATGTTGTGCTTAATTTTACAAATGGTAGCAAGAATCTAAACATGTTCTTAGGTTCACAAAGGGTTACATTTGACAAAGTCGGAATTAACTATCAACCCTTTACTAAAAAGAAAAATTATAAAAATTTCTTTGTTGGCCCATCTATTTGTAATTCTTGTAATTGTATTGAACATAAATCTATTGTTTGTTCTTTGAGCTTGAATGCTAAATTGAAATATAATTTAGGTTCTAAATTTGTTTGTGTTCCAAAAGGAACCATTCCCAAGGCCAAAAGACCCAAAAAGATTTGGGTGCCTAAAAAAAGCACTTAAGTGCTTTTTAATTTTGAAATCAAAAGTATGAAATTAATTATTTTAAATTACTTGATGATTTATACTCTTGATTAGATGTTGTTTTGAATTGACTTGGAGTAATTGTATGCATAGGCTTATACCTACACTCTTGATTTGAATTGATCCCTATGCATTCAAATTTTTTTGGGGTACCTTTGGGTTTAAATTTTGTTAATCCAACATTTAGTAGCTTAAATTGAATATATTTTTAATTGTTGGTTGAATTTTTTTTTAATGAAATGAGCTACTGTAATTTGGTTTTAAAATTGATATTCATTGTTATTAATTTGGATTTTAACATTTGGAATCTTATAGCTGAATATTTGTACTCCAACAAGTGGTTTCATAAATTGCATACTTTGAAAGATTGTTGGAATTTTGTTTTAATGTAGTTGATCCCCATTGCTTTGAAATTGTTTATTAATATAGGGGGAGAAGATAGTTTTAATTTGAATATTTTTTTTAAAGTTTTAAATGGTTTTGATATTACAATTGGTATAGTTGAATTATCTTTCTTGATATATATTGGGTTTCTCCCAATAATTATTTATTGATATAGGGGGAGAAAATAGAATTGTTTATGGTTATTGCAAATCCCAATTTTTATGTGTATAGTAAATGTTAAAGGAGAAAATAATAATTGTTTTGGATTGAATTGTTGATTACATTTGATGATATCTTTTTGCTTTTCCTCCCTATATTCTTGTTGATGATTCAATATAGGGAGAAGAAAATAAATTGTCTTGATTGATTGAATTGTGATATCCTCCGAAAATTTCTATGTTGTTGATTTGACAAAGGAGGAGATTTTTTTAGTAGTATCTTTGGAAATCCTCTCCATGATTTCGTTTTGATTATGACAAAGGGAAAGAGATTCATATAAGTTGTATGTAGCATATTTGTATGAATTTAAATGTTAGAAATATTGTATAAACTAAGGGGGAAAGATCAAAATATGCAATACTATATGCACATACTTAGATTTAGGTATAACACAACTTATAACTTGTTGTCATCATAAAAAAATGGGGAGATTGTTAGACTAAGTGTCGTTTGACTTATTTGTTTTGATGATAGATGTATTAATTGTAATTATAAGTTGTTTATTGGTTATTGTACTTAATTGTATTATCTTGATATTTATATTGATATTCATTGGAAATATCCTTAATATGAGTATTAAGTTATTTTAACATGTTTACCTAAATCCATGTAGTTAATATGTATAATGTTGGGACTTAGAGAAATCAAGAAATGCAAAACGGGCGAAGAGGTCGACTAACAATACAAAAAGGTCGACCAAACTAATATGCAGTGAAGGAAATAGTCGATCAGATGATCAATTGGATGGTCGACCACACAAATGGATAGACTGCTTCTCAAATCTATGGTCGAAGATGCTGTCGAGGGGCCGAAGTGTTGATCGACTAAGAATATGAAAGCATGAAGAAATGGTCAACTGAAAAGAAAGTGGATGATCGATATGTCAGACTGGCACGAAAAATGAACGATCAAAAGTATAACAGTAACATCCCAACAGTCAGATGCGGTAGACCAAAAAGGATATGGTCGACCGCTCAAGCATGGTCTATAAGTAGAAGGCACTCAGAAGCTGAAATCAACAAGTTAGAATTCTACTGAAACGCTGCCTAATTTTATACTCAAATTCTCACTTATCAAATGAGTGCATAAGCCTAACTCTCTCAATTCTTAACTTGAGATTTTATCTTTGAGAATTATGTTCTAAATTGTAATATTTTATTTTCTATTTGTACTCAAACCAAGAGTGACGCCCTAAGAATAGTCAAGAGGAGGGTGATACCCTGGGAATCAGTCTGTAAAGGTTTGATTGACATCCGTGAAGTCAATAGTCTCAAATCAGAGAGATTGGACTATTAAGGATCTCCAAGTGGGAAGCTTGGAGCACAGACGTAGGCGGGGTTTACTGAACTGCGTGAACAATAGTGTTCTTTCCCTTAAACTCTTTATTATTGTCATTGTTTGTATGTTTTATTATTGATAAATCACTTAGGGATTAGAAAATTAATTATCGCATCAAAAAGTTATGTCGCCTAATTCACACCCCCCTTATAGGCGTGCACCGATCCTAACATAACTTGCATCTCAAAATTGACGTCCAAAATTTACAAGAGCTAGTTGTTTGGAGGTCAATGATGGTAACAAATAGTACATTATCGATTTGGACAAATGTACCTATAATTGTTATAGGTGCGCGTTAAAGGAATCTTGTGCATGCATGCAATACGATGTTTGTATTTTATGAAGAGATCAGTTGAAGATTATGTTGATGTATGGTATCACCAAGAAACATACATGAGAATGCATTCCCACTTTTTCCAACCTGTTAGTGCCCAACACATGTGGCCTAAAACAAATCATGATCAAATTCTATCACCACCAATAAAGAGATGACCAGGGAGGCCTCAAACAAAAAAGAGTGAAGCATGTTAATGAGCCACATGGTTAGATGTCATGAGCAAGAGAAATGTCACCGTGACATATAGCCGTTGTTGGGGTATGGGCCACAATACCTGCATTTCTTAAAGTGAAGGCTCAGTCACTGACAAGACAAGTAGTAGTGGCATGGGACGAGGAGGAAGAAAGAGTTTTCGTGACACATTTATGAGTTTTACAACTGAAGCTGGGACACAAGTGAGTACATTAATAAGTACACTTTGATAACTCTTGAAAAAGAGTTATTGTATGGTTTTATTTTATATAAATATTAATGGAAATGAGAGATTAAATAAATAATAATAATGTTTTTGATGCAAAATGTCACAACTTTATGTTTTTATTGTAAAAATCAATTTTAGTGACTTTTAAAGTAAAATCTCATGTGAAATATACATATTTATTATGTTTTATCTTATAGAAATCACATATAGACATATTTAAAACTGATTCATTATGTTTAAATGGAGAAACCATGGCAAGAGAAGATTTTAAGGAGGAAAGAGAAATTTGTCAAGACTTTTATGGAAGAAATTTATCACATCAACAAATAAATGATAATATTATTCTATTATTTTCATAAAAGAGCAATTAAGAATGAGCTGGAAATGTGAGATAAAATCAAATCAACAATTAGAGAATAAAATCACTTTCCTATTTTGGGAATGAGAAATTAAAGAGTGAGAGCAATTGCCAAAACTAAAGATGTAATATCTTGATTTTTCGTAACGGAATTAAGTAAAGATAATAGAAAATTAATTAGGTGTAACAATATTATTTGGATAATTATGAGAGATTTATTTGATAGAATAATTATTGAAAATTTATTATATAGAAATTATTAGAATTGATTAAGTGAGAATTTTGGGTAAAGATTTATTTGGGAATAAATTAAAGGGGGATTAATTAAAAGAGTTGATTGAATAAAAGAGAAATTGAAGGTAAAAATGGGATTAATTAGATGTAGACATGGCTAACGGGCAGGCTCGCCCGGGCCCGGAAGGTGGGCTGAGTCGAGCCCCACCAATGGGGCTCGCGAGCCTTGCGGGCTGGCTCGGGAGCCCGCCCACCAACCACCCGTGGCGAGCTGGCCCCACAATCGAAGAACAAAACTAGATTACGGCACTACCTGCCGCAATCGGAGAAACGAAGGAAACCCAGCAAGCCCTGCCTCTCGGAAAGCTCCCGGACAGAGCATCGTCATCACCAGTGAACGAATGGTACCAATTCAGCTCGTCCCTGCCATTGGCCGAATTTGACGCTCCTCCCCTCGCTCGGGATACCCTCGGACGGAAACGCCCACTCACTCGCGATCGAAGACCCATATGTATATATTAAATTTCATTAAAATATTTATATATACACTACATTTTAAATAACCTGCTTGAGACTTCGATCTAAATCTGACATAAATCCCAAATCGTTTAAAGCATTAATCGAAAATACTTCGATCTAATTTATAATATATTTATATAAGATATTATCATTTATGTATATTTGGCTCATTAGGCTCGGCTCGTTAAGGCTCATTAGGCTTGGTCGGCTTGTTAGACTCAGCTCGTTAGGCTCGACAGGCTCGTTAGGCTCGTCAGGCTCTGCACGTTAGGCTCGGCAGGCTCATTAGGCTCGGCTCGTTAGGCTCGGCTCGTTAGGCTCAGCTCGTTAGGCTTGGCTCGTTAAGCTCAGCAGGCTCGTTAGGCTCGCCAGGCTCGGCTCGTTAGGCTCGTCAGGCTCGTTAGCCTCGACTCGTTAAGCTCGGCATGCTCGACGAGCCAGACTTTTCCAGGCTCGGCTCGTTAGCCACCTCTAATTAGATGAAGGAAATAATGTGTTAAATTGAAATTCAAAAGAGTATAGAAATTAAAATAAAGTGGAAATGATTGATGGTTGAAGGAGGTGGCTGAACCGAAATGCTGAATCGGTTGGTTCGGTCCGGTTGAAGACTGGAAGAAATGGGGGGAAAGGATTTTGAGTGTCCTGCTGCCAGATTTCAATAGGGGTGTGCAAAACCAAACCGGTACCGAGAATCGAACCGGAATCGGCAGTTTCGGTACCGGTTCGGTGCTATTTTGCATAGAACCGGACCAAAGTTCAGTTCTATTTGAGCAACACCAAAAATTTTGGTCCAGTTCTCGGTTCCCAATTTGTAGAATCGGAGAACCGGTACCACCCGATAGAACCTAAGAAATTAGGGTTCCTCACTTCCTCAGTCCTCTTGGGTCTTGGCTCTCACTTCACTTCTCAATCTCAACTCTCTCAGTCTCTCTCACTGCACTCGACACAGAGACCAAATCAGCGACTCTGTCTCTCTCAACTCCCACTCATTCCATCTCTCTGACTTAGACTCACTCTCCCCTCCCGAATCAGCGACTCTCTCAGACTCTCCCCTCCCGAATCGGCGACTCCCGTCTCCCGGGACTCCGTCACTCGATCGCCAACAAAATGAGTCTGACGATCAATAGCGAACGGTGTTCTTCTTCCATTTCCTCTATTCTAGTTCTGGTGTTCTTCTCCATCGTATTTCTGTTCCAGTCTTGTCCAGGCATGCTTCGTTGTTCTCGCCGTTCTTGGTTCTTCTGCATTTTTATTTTTATAAATTTTTATTATAATTTATAATATTAAAAAAAAAAAGTTTGGTACCAAACCGGTACCGCACAGGAACCGGTACAGAAAAAACTAGTTCGGTACCGGTTCAGTACCCGGTTCCCATGGGACCGGTACCATTTTTGAAAATCCAAAACCGGTACCGACCGGTTTAGTGTTGTTCCACTATGGAACCGGACCGAACCGATACCGTGAACACCCCTAGATTTCAATGGAGAGCGAGAGAGAGAGAGAGACTGAAGGGAGACTTGAGAAACAAAAGGAGAAAACGTCTCCTTTGGCCGAGAATTAGTGAAGGGTGAGTAACGAACAGGTGCGACGACACGTTCAATCGATGGCTAAAGTTCGGGCGTGTGTGGGTTGTCGTCGAGTGGTCTAGTGAACTGCGAGACTTGGGCTCGGGATAACCAGACCCACTAGAACGAGCGAATTGCTCCCACGGTGTGCTTGTCGCGAGGATGGTGTTGTAGCGCCAAAATGAGGAGAACTCTAGGCGGAGCTAGAGGGAGGAAGCTTTCGCGATGTGGCTAGATCTTCTCCGCGAGGTAAGCCCTGTGTATTTTGGTTTCTCAGCCTCCATTGTCGGGCATGGTGAATTCCTTTGGGTTGCGTTGGATTTACTGTGTAATGAATGGTTATGTTTCTGTTGGAGGGAATTGCTGCGGGGTTGTGTTTTGTCATTGGGGTTGGCTCTACATCTCCAGTGCCCAGGAAGACTATTGTGGCCTGGCGAAGTAAATTGGCAGAGACATTTTGGAAGAGAATGGCCTAGAGAAAATGGAGCAGAAGGAGCTGGAGGTCTTCTATGTGTTTCTCTTAGGTTCTCTTGGGTTTCTACAGGTAATGCTTTCGCTCTTGGGTATTGGATTCGTCATTATAATTCAAAGTAGATTTTAAAGGGATTAATGGTGCCTTGCTGTCGATCTTGGTCTTGTATGTTGGGCATGTGTTCGATTGTTTCTTCTGTTGGTTAAGCTCTCTGTATTGTTGGGCGAAGCTCTCTGATTGTTCTCTGTGATTCTTAAGCTTTGTGATGCTTTCCAAATATTGTGAAGATTGTTATGTTATTACTGACTTGTTGGATATTGTTATTGGACGTTTGAGAATTCTGTGTATGTTTTCTTAATGAATGTCTAGTTCCTGTTTTAATTATTGCTTGGTTTATAGGTGTTTCAGATGGAACGTACTCAGTGAATGGAAATAGCTCCCCGTTGTGTTTACAACTTACTAATTGATATTGGGTTTGGACTATGAAACGCTATTAAGTGATGAATAAAGAATAATGTTATAGATAATGTTGAGGTTGCTAAGTTGAAAATGTTAGAACTATTAAGTGTTATGGTTTATAGAGTTTTGTGAATGGTTGGTGGAAGTTGGGATCCGTTGTTAAGTAGTTTGGTTGAGTATTGAAATCGTTAAGCGTTAAGGTTTATGGAATTCGAGGGATTGTTATTAATAATTAAATGTTATGGATTTTGAAGTTATTGGGAAGAGAGAAGGATAAAGTGCTAAAACGCGTTACGGACACTAGGTAAGAATTGAGATTGAGTCTTGGTCAGTGAAGGCCCTACACCACAAGCAGTGTCTTCTGTATTAATTTTTTGAATATATGTTTCTGAGTAATTCTACATTATGCTGTCTTCGTTCACTATGCCTATGTTCATTTTATGTTATCGGTTCGTTGCCAAACATGTTTAGTATTCCCGATATAATTGTTGCTTCCTTTAAATACTAAGTATGTTTAGGATGTTAGTATATTGTTATTGTTTCCTTTAAATTGCCGAGCATGTCTATATAGTTGTTATTTTCTTTAATTGCCAAGCATGTTTGAGAGCATATCGTCATGTATAGCATGTTAGTAGATTTTCCATGTCTCTTGCTTTTATATTGTTGTGATTATTGCACTGTGTTGACATGCATCATGATAATATAAATAACTAGGAATGCCATGTTGGGTTGGTATTCATATGCATTTATGTGAGAAAATGGATAAAGTAAATGAATGTAAGGGAATTGGAGGTGGTTCGGATCTAATCAGGTAGACTTGAGATTATGCTCTTCCCTTGTCTGGTCGCGAGAGCCTGTCTACCCTGAGGGATTAGATGCCGACTAGCGGACATTCTCCCTGCGATGGAACCTCTAATGTCCTAGCTCAATGTATGAGTTGATGTATATATAACCATGAGTCAAGAACAATTTGGGTAGATTCCATTATGACATAATCAGTTACAGACATATATTGTTTTGCATCTTAGTTTTTGTTGGGCGTTATCTCATGTTTGCTTCGTGGTGTAGGTGGTGGTAATGACGCCAATACTCTTTAGAGGAGCAGTTGATGAAGAATTTGCACGTGCGGATGTTGTGGCTGGCTAAGCTGAAGAATGTAAAATAGAAAAAATGGTTTTGTAAACAATAATGTAAATAGTTGTTTATTGTCTTTAAATGATTTATTTATGCTTCCGCTACGTTATGAGAAAAAGGGTTTCCATAATTATAGTTTTCTGTTGTTTATAACAATTGAAGTAACGAGTCTAAGAAAAAAGATTTTTAACGGTCCGGTTTTTATAAAAGAACCTGATCACAATTTAAAAGGTTTTCTGCTATTTTATAAACGAAAAGAAAAGTTTTAAATTTCACGTGATTTTCAAAGGAAGAAAAATTCAGGTCCTTACAAAAGAAGAAGATTTGATTTTCGAAAAAAACAAAAAGGGAAATGGTTGTTGAAATGGTGGAGAAGTAGCCAGTTATAAAGAATTATTTGTTTTATGATGTTTTATATTGATAATTTATAAGTTGTTTATGAATATGCTATATTTATTCTTTGATATTTGATCTTCATTGAAAATTTCCCTGAATAAGGGTATTTATATGTTCTAACGTGTTTGTTTAAGTCCATGTAGCTAATGGTTAAATTTTGGGACTTAAAAACATCAAGATATGCAAAACACAGAGAATAGGTTAACTAAGATTGAGAGGGCAATTAACCAGAAAGACTACATAGAGCCAAACTAGTGGAATCAATCGACCAGAGCATGGATGTGGTTGATCGGAGCTTTTATAGATTGTTCCACATTCTGAAGCGGTTGGAAGCGGTCTGAACAGGGTATGCAGTTGACCAGAAAATGGACAATAAATAGACTCTATTTCAGATTACATGGATGTAGCCAACTGAGGCTGATAAAGCGGACAACCAGACAGACATAAATCACAACAATAACATTTCAATGATTGGATGCGGTAGACCAGAAATGTTGAGTGGTTGACCACAGAGCTGTTTTTATAAATAGAAGCCACTCCAAATTACAAAGTAGAAGAGAGGAGAATCCATAACGAAGTGCTGCCAAATTCACATGAAATTCCTCCTCAGCAAATAAGTGCAAAGATCTAACTCTCTCAACCCTCAACTTTGAGTTTATAGTTTTGAAAGTTAGGTTCTAAATTGTAATTTGCCATTTCTTATCATTGTACTTAGATGCTACAAAAAGAGCGACACCCTGTGAATAGTCAAAGTAAAAGTGTGATGCCCTGTGAATAGTCGTGTAAATGTTTGATTAACGCTCGTGAAGTTCAATCATCAATAACTAGGGAGGTTAGTTGATCAAGGAATCTTCAAGAGGGAGTCTTGAAGCGTGGATATAGGTAAGGTTGGTCAAACTGTGTGTAACAAATTGGTATTAACTCTCTATCTCTTATTCTTTATATTTTTTATTACTTGCATGTACATTTATGATAAAACACTTAAGGAATACAATTATAATATCGTACGAAACAATTTTCGTTAACAAATAAAATACTAAACTATGGAAAATAAACTACGCAAACATTGTTATTAATAGCGAACTTACTTTGAAAATGAAAGAATAGGAAACTCCCGCTCAAAAATATCTTCTTCCATGCGCTTCAAACACCTTACTTTGATATTTGACTGAGTTTTTCAAAATACAAACTAGAGATTCCCACATATTTCTATTCAGAGAATCACCAATGAAGACAAACTTTTTCCCTCTCATCAATTTCAGCATTCTATTGCAATTTAATCTGAATTTAAAACAATAATTTGAGAGAAAAACTAAAGTTTGATAAATAGAAGCAAATGAATAATTCTCAGTGATCAATGAAATAATTTAGTTTTATACCTTGGAAGACTGTAGTCCTTCGATTTCCATTTGAGAGTCTGATAATTTCCTATATTCTTTCTCGTATCTGAATTCTTTCATGTATCCTTTTTTTTTTTTTTTTTATAGTGAAATAGTTTAATTTGACATTTCCCTTTTCTGATTTACTATTTTCTTTTCTTCACAATTTGATTGAAATAACTTTTCCGCTGTGAAAAGTTATATTTCCTGAATCCTATACCAATGACTCACTTTCCATAGCGGAAAGACAACGTTTTGCAGTGGAAAGAAAATGTTATTTAACGAAAAACGTGGCAACAGTGTTTGCTCTGTTCATTTTTTATAGTGGAGTATTTTATTTGTTAGTAAAAATTATTTAGTGAATAACTTATTATTAACCTTATAGTTCAATTGTTAGTATAGAAAAGACATTTAACGATAAGCTTGAGGTTGTAGGGAGGGATAATCATAAATTATGTTTTGTTCATTTTCTAATAATAATAAGGAAAATTAACACCGCAAATCCTATAGTTTTCAATCAACGACAAGTCAAACTCTGAAGAAATTTTGTTAACAACTAAAACCCTGTACTATGGAAAATTCTAGCTGGCGACCTAGCAGTTACATTTCCCATCCAAATTCGTCGATGTTAATGTCTCCGTTTTGTTGATGCCAATGACCGTCGAACGGAGACGAATGACGTCAATTATTGGGCGACAAGTGACTTCCCTCCTGCCCGTTGGAAAAGGACGGTCGTTGGAACAATTATCGAGCGATGGCGGATGATTGTCAATGGCCGTTAGATCTAGGAAAGACGTCTCCCGCTTGGAATTGACGGCCAGGATTGAATCTGTCAATTTTCAAAGGCAATGGCGGACGATCGTCTATGGCCGTTGGAACGAGGGAGGGATGTTCCTTATAGGGATTGATGACCAGGATTGAATCTGCCATTTTCCAAAGGCGATGGCGGACAATCGTTCATGGCCGTTAGATAGAGGGAAGGACGTCTCTTATAGCGATTGACAGTTAGGATTGATTCTGCCATTTTCTAAAGGCGATGCCAGACAATCGTCCATGACCGTTGGATTGAGGGAGGGACATCCCTAGATCGGAATGGACGGTCAGGATGGACTCCAAGTTTTTTAACGTTGAAGGGCCACGTGCACAATACACACATTTTTAAAAGGCGCAAATTTCTTCATTTAAGACGGACGTCCCTCCTCCACAACGGACGTCTCTCGACCTATTTCGGACGTCTATCATCTATAACGGACGTCCCTCACCCCAAGACTACGTCGTTCTACCAATTACGGACGTTGCTAGCCTCACAATGGATTTCTCTCGTCTTAAGACGATGTCGTTCAGGCCATAACGGACGTCTGTCTTAATATGAGGGACGTTCGTTGTAGACCGAAGTTCCTTCTCTGAATGCTCGACCATCACTCGATAATTGTTCCAACGCCCATCCGTCTTTCAATGGGCAGGAGGGACATCCCTTGTCCTCCTGATAATTAATGTCCTTCGTCTCCGTTCAACGATCCTTGGCATCAACGAAACAGAGGTGTTAACGTTGATAGATTTGGACGAAAAATGTGACTGCGAGATCACCAGTAAGAATTTTTCATAATATAAAATTTTAATTGTTAGCAAAATTTCTTTAGAGTTTAATTTATCATTGAACACATGAGATAGTTTCAGATAGTTTCCTAATAATAATAATAATAATAATAGTTGTTTTGTAAATATCAATTTAGTTCTCCCAGCGGCCTGGAAGCAGCAAAGATGCCCCTGATTTACGGAACACTACGTCTCGGTCTCGTTTTCGGTTTCCGCCGCTTTCATCCCCACCAGCTCGCATCTTTCCTCCGATGGGCTCACCACAAGGCACCAAAGCCTCCGTATTCACCTTCACCTCCGAAGCCGCCGCAACCGCCGAAGAAGTCTCAGAATTTTACATTGCACGGGGTTTCATGGGACGATCCCTACAGCTGGATGTCGAATCTGAACGATAAGGTAGCCATGAGGCATATGGACGTGTGTATGGAGCTGGAGGAGAAGTACACTGAAGCTGTCATGTCCGACACTGAGCGACTCCAAAGTAAACTCCAGACAGAGATTGCCTCTCGGTTGTCTTTTGAACTTTCCACTCCTCCTCTTCGTTTTGGACCTTGGTATTTCCATCTCCTTTTTCCATGGGTTATTTAGTGTTTGTTTAGCTCGAAAATGTTTTTCTTTTGCTCTGCTTATTATTGAAATTGTTTACCATATGAAGGAGGATCTTCGTCGCCTCAGGTTGTACTATCGGAGGGTTGAAGAAGGAAAGCAGTATCCAGTTCTTTGCCGTAGATTAGCGAGTCTAAATGAAGAAATGTTTTCCAGTAAATCTCCCATGGCTGGATTTGACTGTACTTCGGGAAGGAGAATTGAGCAGAAGCTGCTTGATTACAATCAAGAAGCAGAAAGATTTGGAGGTACTTTGTATTTTTATGACGAAAATGGTACCTGCTTTTTAATTATCGAGGAGTAGGCGTTAAAGACATTGAGAAGAGGAAACTTGGAGCATGATATTCCAATAAAATTTGGATAATGTTAGGAATGATAATTAAAAAAAATATGTTTATCAATTTATCATTTCAACATTTCCTTGCAAATTTTCTGTTCCAAAATGATTTCTTTTTTGTTTCATCTCATTCTTTTCTTCACTAGGACGTTCTCTTTATGTTGGACACATTGATAACTTCATCACAAATCACTGTAGGTTATGCTTATGAAGAATTATCAGAAGTGTCTCCAGATCATCGTTTTATTGCTTATACTATGTACGAGAAGGACAATGACTGGTTTAGATTATCCGTAAGAAATTTGAATTCTGGTTCTTTGTGTAGCAAACCTCAAGTTGATCGGGTTTCTAATATTGCATGGGCCAAAAATGGTCAGGCATTGATCTATGTGGTTACAGATCAAAATAAGAGACCGTACAGGTTTGTGGATGTGTGCCTTATATTTTTCTTTATCTCTTATATTTCAAATAGATTAAGACAAATTATGATTATGCTGTTTTGCTTCGTGCACAATAGGGTGTATTGTAGCACCATTGGATCAACTGATGATGACGTCTTGCTCTTGGAAGAATTGGATGATAATGTTCATCTTTATATACGACACACAAAAGATTTTCGTTTTGTCACTGTTAATAGATTCTCTTCTTCATATTCCAAGGTATTAATTACATTGGAAAACGTGATAGATAGCTGACTATTGATGTTGTTTTTTTACTAGAATTGATAATGAAATGATTATTATTTAGGTCTTTCTAATTGATGCGGCCAATCCATTTTCCAACATGGCATTAGTTTGGGATTGTGAAGGCGTGGCTCACTGTGTCGTTGAGCATCATCACGGATATCTTTATTTGTTCACTGATGCTAGCAAAGCAGGCCATATAGTTGATCATCATTACCTTCTTCGTAGTCCTGTTAACAGCACTTCGAGGCCCAGAATATGGGAGGTTGGTTTTTATACTTAAGTTGAACAATGTTCTTTTATAAACATCTTGTTTGTCTAAATTATCCTTCAGATTTTGTATACATGTTTTTTCTTTTGTCCTTATTGTGGCAAAAAATAAATTAACTTGATTCATCTTGCTCCCAACTGCAGGAAGTATTTATTAACAACTTGAACTTCATCATTGAGGATGTTGATTTTAATCATACCCATATGTTGCTTACAGTTCGGGAAGGTCAAAAACTTAGACTCTGTTCAGTTTCGCTACCTTTACTTGATGGAAAAGTGAGAGACTAGATGAGCTATGCATATTTCAATGAAATGAAGAATGCGTCACCCCTGTTCCCTGATTTATTTCCTCTCACCTATTTGCCAGGTTGCTGTTGACATAAAAGAGCTTAAACCACATTTCCTACCTCTTCCCAAGTTTGTATCCAAAATTTCTTCAGGAACAAACTATGACTTCAATTCGTCAACTATGCGTTTCATAATATCGTCTCCTGTGGTATGTGTTAATACAAGCTCTTTCTTCTGAAGTTTTTTTTCAGCAAAAATTTTGTGACCATATGAAATTGAAAAATAGAATATTCCAATTTATGATCCAGTTCATTGTAAGCATGCATTCTTAACTATCACATAAAAACTTTTAATGAATTACACATTTTAGCATCATATGCTGTGTTATTTATGGTAGATACGGCACATGTTCTATTTTTTAATATGCATAAAAATTGATTGCCCTTCTGAAAATGAAACACATGGGTTCTAAAGTAATAGTAATGATGATAATATTGAGGTTGATTGCTGATTCAATTCGGAAGTTATAATTAAAACTTAAATGTTTCTTCTTTGTGAAACTCATTTTAACTAAAATTTGCCGTGGGCATTTTATCTTATAGGCTTAATCGATATCAGGGAAAGGTTTAGTCAGTGGTTTTTTTGATGAGAATGAATTTAAAGGCAAAGTGAGAAATGATGATAGTGAGGTGGTAAAGAAGTTATTGGGTTAGTGGGAGGTTATAAATAAGGAGAGAGGAGAATGATGGGACTATCAAATATTTTCTACAACAAATGTTGCCTAGAGTAGTTTATTTCCGAGTTGGTGACTTTTGAGATGGTATTTTGCCGGACTTGTGTTCGTTTTTCTTTTCCGTTTTTGTTTCCATTGCTGTTTTGTTGGTGTTTCGGGAGTGTGTTTTGTTCTGGATGTTTACGGTTGTACAAAGCAAATATAGAATCCGTTGGTTTTATCTCCCTGTTTAAGAATCCGATGATTTCAAGTTCATTTTTCTTGCATAGTTTCATTGGATGCTGAGCATTTTCTGGTATCCTACTATACACTTTTTATCCTGAGCATTTTTTGGTGTGCTACTATACACTTTTTACAGCCAAAGAACTGTAATTTGTAGAGTTGGTGCTGCTGAATAAGTTGTTTTGGTCACATTTTTTCAGTACCAATTGAAATTTTTATTAACAAGTATTTCCGAGGAGGTTAGAAGGAAAACTTTCCAATCCCACCTTTCCTCACTTATACTCCTAACCTATAGCTTTGTACGACCTAATGAACTTTTAAAAATAAGGGTAGTACCCGAAATTATGAAAAGGTTTTTCTTCTTCCGTTTATAAATTTGGAATTTCATTTTGATGTTCCTTCTTGTTCTTTATGGCGAGTCTGAGAATTGTGTGTGATGGCATTCTTTCTACTGTCAGATATTGCATTCTAAGTACCTAAAGAAGTTTTCTTACCTGAGCGTTTGTAAGAGACTTACTGCAGTTTACGCCTTGTGTCATTTTTTATTCTTTCAGGATATTCTGTGATGAGATAATATGCATATTTTTCACAGCAATAAATTTGTCAATGTAATGAAATGAGTTTTACTGTTCCAACCTTTAATGGATCATCTGGGCTGGTTAGATGTGCCGCAGATTTGCTCCTCAGTGAAAACTCAAGAGTAGATCATCGATACTTCTTATGTAGCTGTTACCTAGGTGGAATTACAACTTGTTTAAATTGCTGAACACTGAGTCATTTGTCTGCTATGCCGACTGGATATGATCATTATCTTGTGTGATAACTTGTTCATATGAATTTAAAGATGAACATCAAAAGAATGACTTCGACTACAGAGTTATTTTACCATTTTCTTATTTTCTCATTTTCTGTGTTCTCAATTTAAAACAGATGCCAGATGCTGTCGTTGACTATGATTTGTCTAATGACAAATGGACTATCATTCAACAGAAAAATATTTTTCATGAAAGAACGCGAACTCTATATGGAACCACCCCCTCAAGCACACTTAATGGAATGTCAAATGTAAAACTTGCTAATTCAATGCATGAAGTTAACTTTGATGATAATATGACATGGAATGACCTTTCGGAGTTTTATGCCTGTGAACAACATGATGTCTTATCCTATGATGGAACTATTGTCCCTTTAACAATTGTGTATTCTCGCAAAAGTAAGTTAGAGAATCAAAGCCCTGGGTTACTTCAAGGACATGGAGCTTATGGTGAGTTACTCGACAAACGATGGCGTGGTGAGTTGAAAAGCCTTCTTGACCGTGGCTGGGTTATTGCTTATGCTGATGTTAGGTATGTATATAGCATCAATTTTCTTGGTCTTGAATTTGTTAGCATTTGCAGAATTCAGAGCTTCTAAATGATCAAATTATCTTTACTTTAAATGTCTTGGCATAAACTTTGACTTGTTTAAGACAATTGTGACACATTTAGTCATTGATGCCTACCATTTTCTATTTACTATTTGTTTGCATTCTCAATTTCAGAGGTGGAGGAGGTGGGGGTAAGAAGTGGCATCTTGACGGAAAGGGTACAAAGAAGCTTAATTCTGTGAAAGATTATATCTCTTGTGCTAAATTCCTTGTTGAAGGACGGATAGTGAAAGAAGATAAACTTGCTGGTTGGGGTTACAGTGCAGGAGGCCTTTTGGTCGCTTCTGCTATAAATTATTGCCCGGAATTATTTAGGGCTGCTGTTTTAAAAGTGTGTATCGATCTCTGTGCTTGATATGTTTTATTCTGTCATTAAGTTATTAAAAACTACATAATCAGCTATTTAATGGTCATTTTTGTGCATTCTCATTCATATCATTCTATGTTTTCTCAGGTTCCATTTCTGGATCCAACCAATACTCTCACGCATCCCGTTTTACCACTTACAGCTGTTGACTATGAAGAGTTTGGATACCCAGGTGACTTGGATGATTTTAATGCCATACGAGAATATTCTCCTTATGATAATATTCAGAAGAACGTTGCCTACCCGGCTGTGCTGGTAACTTCATCTTTCAATACGCGGTAATTTCCAAGCTTTGTGATTTCTCATCCAGTATTACTCTTCATATCTGAAGTAGTAGGAAGTCTAGAATAGGAAGTGGAGAATCTGTTTATAGGGCTTTTTGAGCACTATCAAGAATGTCATTTCCGTAATGTCATCCAAAGATTGGAGTTAAAAGATTGCGCTCCCCTTTAAATTCTCTATGCTCTTATATGCGTACTTGTTGTCACGTCGACACGTCGAATGATTTATTTACATCATTAAAATAACAAAGATTCACAGATTTGAACAGCCTAATTATTTTCCCATTTAGCTTAGAAAGCAATAGAAAAAAAAAAACCACTGTCTTCACACCATGACCACTGTCTTCACACCATGAGATATTAATTATCTTGATTGCTTTGCATCAGATTTGGTGTTTGGGAGGCTGCAAAATGGGCTGCAAGAGTCCGCGAAAGTACAATTCACGACCCTAAGCGTCCAATTCTGCTTAACTTATCAATAGATATAGTGGAGGAAAACAGGTATTTGCAGTGCAAGGAATCGGCAATGGAGATTGCTTTTCTTATTAAGGTAATGGAGTCTTAGCCGTCGGTACTTCTTCAACCATAGTTCATCTAGTCAATTTTGAAGCCATACAAGCCTGTAGCGTAGAGAAGCTAACCAAAGGTCCACGGTATGCTTTATCTTAGTTTGTTGTTTTATAATGACAAAACAGTGAAATGAAATATAAACAAAGGGAGTAGTGGGTACAATTATTGATGATTTAATGTTGACCCAACTTTTTATTATATGTCAATGTCACGGTTTTCATTATTGGTCATCATCCAATGTCAAAAGAAGATTGATAGACATGCGTTCAAGTCACAAAGAACAGTTTGAATTGGATGAGAATTGTGACAGGCATGATGATGATGATCATCCACAAAATGCAGTCACCTTTTTCAATGGATTGGTCTGAGTGTCCACAAACTCGCTCTCTCACTTTTACAAAAAGATGTACATGATATGAGTACAGTTTCAATTGTGGGATGATGGATATATCGCCCCTTCTTGTCTCATAAATTACAATCAAATTTTTTATTTTCTTCAGTTTTGGATATTTATATTTAAATTTATAGATCTGATCACTTCATCAGAAAATTCAATCTGAATTTTACAGTCAAGTCTATGCCGGTTTAGTTTTCCCATTCCCGAGCCCACTGTGTTTTTGCCTCCTTGCTCCTCCTCCTTGCAAGTCTTTAGAGGCTTATCATGGTCCAGTGTAAATGAAAACTTGTTTTCGATGTTGTTGTCGTGTTTTTTGAAGGGAAAATGACAAATTAACCATCGTGGTCTGCGATTAATGACAAATCAATCACTATCATTTATTTTCTAACAAATTAATTGGAAAAATGACAAAGTTACCATCAATATCACGTTTGTCGTTAGGAGCTGACAAGGCGCCGCAGCGTCCAGGCCCCAGGACATTGCCTGTCCCCTGAAACTCTCTGTTTTTCATGCATGGCTACTTTACAGTCCGCAGCGGTTCTCGATTTTTAGTGTTTCATGGTTATTTTGAAGTCTTTATGTATATGTTTTACGAATCCAATGTTTTTATTAGATTTTTGACCTCTTCAACTTCAAAAGACTAACTTTGGCTACAAGTGTCAGAATTGACTGTAGAAGGTATCAAATTGAACCTCTCTCAGAAATCTACAACTTCTCATTGAGTATACCCCATGACTCCCCTTTATCGAGCCCAAAATCACGCGTTTAAGCTCTCAAATTTGCGATAAAAAAATTTTCCAAATACCGCCGCGGTGTCCAAGCCAAAAATTTTTGCATAAGGCGTTAAGATGGACATCGCCGCAGCGTCCCAGGCCAAAGTTGGCCGTCTCTTTTTTTCCACGGACTGCAGTGGCGTCCAGGCCAAATTTGGCCTTTTTTCCACAAACACCGTGGCTCCAGATCAATTTCTTAATAGCAAACGTGACAGCGATGTTGGCTTTGTCATTTTTCTATATGTTAGTAGTTAATTTGTCAGAAAATAAAGGATAGTGGTTGACTTGTCATTGATCGCAAACTACGATAGTTAATTTGTCATTTTTCCTTTTTCTAATAATCCGGTTAGTTCCGATCAAATAATATTAATGGATTAATAAATTACAAAAAAAAAAACGATAAAAATTCTCAATTTCCATCCTTCATAATAATTAAGGAATTTAGACTAGTTCCATCCGACTGCACAAAAATTCAAGAGAACCTGATTTGTCAGATGGTAATGCTACTCCATGTTCAAAACAAAAACATTCTTTCATAATACAACAACGTTACCATTAAACGGTTCTTCTGATTTTAGACCAACGCCTTCTTCGACAGAATGAGGCGCAGCTTCTCTGCTGAAATTAGGATTCAGAAACTTGGCAACAAATGCCCATAGCCTGTAAATGTCTTCAAAGTTTGTCAAAAATCCTAGAGAAGCTGTGACCACTTTCACTCTTATGAACCCATTTTTCTCATCGCCCTTGAAATTTTCCAATTCATTTGAGCCACCACTTCCCCCGCTCGGCGTCTCCAAAACTCGTATATGGCTAAGGAATCCGATTCCTAAACAAACGTCCTCTCCTTCAGCAAGCTTCTGAACGACTTCTGGATTTATTAACCCTCTGTTTTCATCTCTCAAATTGAATGCCACTGCTGCCCCGCGTTCGTATTTGATTTTTGGACCGTAAATCTGGACTAGGTTTGTTTCTCTTCCACAATCCGACTTTGGAAGCCTCAGTTGAAGTAACGATGTCACGAGCCAATTGACCAAAAACCGGAGTCTGAGGGTTGTTTTATTCAGGCCCAACATAGAAACATGATCAAGATGGCGGCAAGTTATCTCGGGTTCTCGCCGGTCCCACTCTTGGTCATTGTCATCCTCTCCATCACTGGTATGGTTAAGGCTAGTTGCAGACGTTGTTGCTCCAGGCTCCATTGGCAACTCTTTCTTGTTATCTTCCATGCAGGAAGAGACCCTCCTTCCCCCATTATGCAATTCAGTCTCTTCCAAACAAAAAAACCTTCCACCACGATTTTTATTTCCTTCCCTTCTCCCCAACAACCTAAACTCACCCTCCGTTTCTCTTCTGATGGCACTCTCTTTCATCTCCACACAAATTTCCGAGGCTGACCCATTCTCGTCGAGACCACGATAGAGAGAGATAGAAGTTGAATTATTGAAATGAAATCCATTGACTGCAGGATTTGACGCAGACCCCATAGTTTCAGTTTCTTCTTGGATCTCAGTTGCAGGCAAGCCATGTTTACCATGGCAAGACAATGGACGGCTTGGTTTGGTAAATTTTTCTTCTTCAGGAACCTCTTTGACATGGTCCAAATCTTGCGAAACTGACTGGAGAGCTGGATCGAAAGAGAGCACATGGCAATCATCATCGAGCTGAGAGGACTCAACATATTTATCATCATATAAAGGACTGCTATATATCTTGGAGGTCGGTTTGGGACAATTTCGCTTGCTCTTCTTCCTCCCTGAAAACCAGTAATTTGATCGGGGCGACTCAGTTTTCTGCCCATGTTGAGCTGTATTTTCAGACCCCAGTGGGCTGCGACCTAAATCAATCCAACATGAGTTATCTGACGACTCATCTTCACTAAACACCGGGCTTTTCATCACTTCCCCAATCGAAATACTCTCAGATTCCTCAAAAATGGTGCTCGTTCCATCTCTTTCAGAGCTGTTTTCACGATCCATTTCAGTTTCAAATACATCCCTCACCTGAGAGGAAGTAAAAGCACCTGAAAAAGCAGGCAGCTGAGAGACTTGTTGAGTTTCAGTGCTTCTATCGACAATACCATTGATTTCGTCATCGACTCGGGCTGATTGGTCGAGAACATCAAGAGAGTCGCTCAGATACATGGGAAATTCAGGGGTAATCTTAACGATTCCAGACCCAGTACTCCCGTACTGATTCTGTAAGTTTCCGATAACTGATTTCTTGATGAGAAGACATCCAAAACCAGTTGGATCATACCCAAAAACCCTGTAAAATGATGTAATGATGAAATCTGGCCTGAAAAGAGACAGCCCAAGTGAATCCATGTCTTTCGGACCAAGAGAACCTGCGTCAAGTAAGACATGCCAATTGTTCTGCTGGGCAAGAGCCATCCACTGGTATGAATACTTGACCCCAGTTACTCTAGACTGGACTGGAAACACAAAAAGTCCAGTAGCAGAATCCTTCTTCTTCTTCCTCTTGTTTGTAATTTGTTTTCTCAAATCGGTGGAGCAAAGTTTCAGAGTCGGCCACTTGAACCATGCACTACAAACTTTGGCACCCTTTTCTCTGGCACTCTGAGCCATCCAACTCACAGATTGGCTCTCATAATCAAACATGGTCAACAATTTCTTGTTTGTATGAAAAGGGTATGACTCAGCTAGCAATTTAAACGCAGATCCTCTACTTACAGTGAAAACAAGACCGTATTCGTGTTCTGGGATATTTAAATAATCCATAATTCTGGTCTTTACATCGTGTTCAATGGTGCCTTTCTCAGCACCTCCATAAAGAGCATGATTGCTCAAATTTGAAGTAATTTCAGACAGGCTAAATGTCGAAGACTCCCAATAGTGAAGAGTTTGAAGATAAGAAAACAGCCCAAATCCACAGTAATCAAGGCATACCTTAAGGGATAGATTCGAGTACTCCTCTGATCTCAGCTGATCGATCTTCTCTGAGGATTCATACTTAGGGTACATCGTCAGAAACTTGGAGAAACACTCATGAAGGTTAGGAATGGCATCCTCAGATTCAAATATGCGCTCAGCGGCCAGTGCAGTGGCCCTGAGAAATACACGCTGAGCGTGTAGCCTTGCAAGCGATCTGGAGCGCCCTAAGTCCTCGTCTTCTTTGGTTTGATCCTCGTACTCAATGTCTTGTGATTTGAACAGAGAACCATCCTCAGATGCTTCTTCAAGTGCTTCTCTCAGCTTATTCTCTTGCAACTTTCGAAGAATCAGTAGATTTTCTCTGATATGGAGCCCTGAATCAGCGTCATTTTCCCTTCTACCCTTTTTGTCCAAAATCAGAGCAGCGCATTGAGATAGAGGTTTCCATAGTGAAATATGCATTACAGCTTACTTATGGAGAATCCGAGAGAGTAAATAAGGAAGCTAGAACCTTAAACAATTCAACAAAATTGTCAGGTAGAACCTTAAACCCAGAAATTATCCCCGTCGCCCAGAAAATCAAATGATTCTGCAGGAAAAAAAAAAAAAAGAATATATTCTATCCAAAAAGTCGAGATAGAGACAAATCGGAGAAAGAAATAACAAGATGGAAAAGAGGAAAGAACTAAAAACAGAGTGTCAAAACCCAGATCCCCTAAATATGCAGGAAACCCTCCATTGGAGATTGAAGATAGAAAATTTCAACCAATCAAACACAGATTTCAATTTAAGGCTCTAAAGGATTCGCAAGACTCTCTCATCTCAAGGAGTATAAAAGTATGAAATCAGTGATCTTCTCCGTCAAGGATTCAGAAGCTTAGCCACTTGAAAGCAATTTGTACAGACCATACCACCACCCGCAATGGCTTTGATCTCTCTCCCTGTCCTTTTTCTCTCTCTCTGCAAACAGTGAGAAAGGACAATTGACTTTCACTAGCCAAAAGGCGTACATTTCCAGCAATTCTTTTATTATTTTTTATTTTTGAAAAAAAAATCTAATTTTATTTTAATTAATTAAATTTGTATTGTTAATTAATTTAAATTTGTTATTTTCTTCGCCATTTCTACAAAAGTCAACTGCGAAAGCTACTTTCTGTCCACTTTGGCAAATCTCTTTTATTTCTTAGTCCCAATCTCTTAATAATTCTTCCAATTAATTAAATTATTAATATAAAGAGCATTATAACTTAATATTCAACATAATTATAAAAATATATTTATTTATTTATAAAATAAAAATTAATCAATGAAATTTTATTTTATCGATAATGCCTCCTTATCTCATTTAAATAATTGTATTGTTAAAATAATTATTTGAAACAAAAATTATGTTATTATTTGATAATTGTCATAAATTTAAATATTTAATATGTTATAATATCAAATTCCATAAAAAAATAAATTTTGTTTAATTTTAAATCAAGAACAAAGTTAACAGAGATAAGGTATAATACAAGTAAATAATTAAAGCAAAAAATTTACATTTTGAAATAATTTACGTTTTCAACTTTCAAATTTGTTGTGGATTACGAGAAAAAGTAAAAATATTAAATTACCAAAATAATTGGAGAACTTAAATTATAAAATAAATATTTGTCAAGTATCTCAAAAACCTCGAATTTATATGATTACATTAATAGAATATTAGGTGAAGCTATTCCAAATGTAATCTTAAAGTTACTACCATGTTATGTGTAACATTATTCGGCTATTGTTTGATATATCTAAGTCTCGTGTCATGGGTTGGATACATGTTATTATATATATAGTAGTAGAAAAATAGGTGGAGAAATTAAGAAATTATTATTATTTAAATAAAAATCAAATGTGGTGTTAAAATTTAAAAAGGTTCATCTTCTCAGGTTTGTCTGTTAGTTTCTAGTTTTGGGGGATTACTTCTTTCAATGTTCTTGTTTCTTTTTGGTAGGGATAAGATTAAAAAAGGAAATTTAAAATTATATTAATTTATTGATTTCCACCATTTATTGAGAAATACAAACAAACCACCTTCTACCTTCTTTACGATGAATATAACTCTAGCAAAATATATTAAAGTTTCCAATATTTGTTGATTTTTTCCCTCTTTATGTTGGTATTTTCAAATGAGTTTTTTTTATTCATTAAAAGATATTAAAACTAATTAATTAATTGAGCAAACCGGATGGGACCGGAGGGATGATGATTAACAATTGAGCTCATGATGCTTGATTGCTTTCCTAGAACATGAAATTACCCTTTTGATCAAACTTAAAAACAAAAGAAGGGCATGAGCACTATCACTCAATGATGATGCTTTTTTCATTGTTTTTTTGGAAGATATTATATATTTTAATAATAAATGCGGATCACTTGGAAAAAGTTGCGGTACAAATATTATGGGCAGATGAAAGAAAATTCACCGTGTAAAAAGAGAATTACAAAAAGTTTATGTAATAAATATATGATCTTGTTACATCATTTTGGTTGTATTGCCCATTTTGCAAAGTGAGCCAAAATAGAATTTAGACACGGGCCTCCATATGCGATGATAGCAAAGGGATCAAGCCGTCAAGTTTCTTATATATATTTGCTTGAGTCGTAAAATTCAGACTAAATTTTGATTTTTACATGGTAAATTTCTCTTTACCTATGACTTTTTTTGGTTAGGATTGTCACGTTCCAAAGGGGACTCGAGACAGAACATGGAACAATTCGCTCTAAAAATAAATCGATTCGCCCGACTCTTTAACTTTTAAAATAAATTGGCAACATAAAACTTGAATAAAAATTAAATAGTTAGGGCCCAACTAACTGGCTTAATCCAAAGGTCCATCAGTAATATTAAAATAAAGTGATAATATAAGTTTGTGATATGTACCGTAATAAGGGAAACAACTTAATAAAATTCTAATACAAGTTTAGAATAAGGTCCAACCTTACAAGAACTCTAAAAAAGAAATACTAAATCAAATAAAGTCTACCGAGCTCATTCTTGCACCGACAACTAGGGATCCCTCTGAATTAAAACTTGAAAGGAATGTCATTGGAATGAGTCGATTAAACTCAATAGAAGTAAATTTTTACGTACCATGTTAAAATTAAATAAAACAAGGAGCATTGTAAAATTCGTAATATTTGGATTTTATATTTTTCTGATTAAATTATTTGCTTTACTCTAAGTCAATTGTTTTGTGTTGACCAGGTTCATACCACGTATCATGGGTCTTTAACCATGTGTGAAGGTTCTAGCCAATGGTTGAGGGGGAAGAATAAGGAGATAGGGGCGACGATCCGAATGGCATGTGGAGGGTTCCAACTCCAGGATCATTTTTGTGTCATCCTGATCTCCGTCTTTTGTGAAGGAACTTCGAGGGTAAGTCAGTTTCTCCCTTCGTTTTTTCATTTGGAATTTCGCGTTTGTGTCAATCTCGAATTTTAGCTTGAAAACTCTAATCTTTTAGTTGTTTCTGTGTTATTGTTGTAGTTTTAGAGCTTATGTAGGGTTTTATACCGATTCGGGGTAAGAATTGGTGAGGGAATGCATATTTTCTCACTGTTTTCTTGCTGGAAAGCTTTCCCTGGTCGACTGTTGGTTTGATCCAGTCCATCGCGATATTGGCCGAGAGCCTCTGTGTTCGAGATTGCTCGTGCTCGTCGACCGTGAGAATATATATAGGCGTAAGGGACGTCCTTCCCTAATGTTTGCGGAAGCATGGGCCATGAAAGCACGGTGCATCTGCACCAGATGTTCGCTCTGGAAAAATGGCTTGTGTTGGTCGACCGAGATATTGGTTGAGAGCCTCTTTGTGTGAGATGGCTTGTATCCTATCTATCGCTTGTTGGGTTCGGTCATTCAAGAAAGTGTATAAGGGCTCCAATCTTGGTTGCCTGTGTCTTGTCAATCGCGTTCGGGTTACAATCAACCTCGGAAATGTCTTGAAGCTGGGGCTTCTGCAGAAGCAGGGGCATTCGCGAAAATGAGAGGCATCCGCAGAAGCGCTAGGAGTCCGTTTTGGTTTGAACATCTGCACTGTTTCCAATTCTGGTCTAGGCGTCTGCGCTAATCGACTGTGCCAGGGGTCTGATCGATCGCAGCAGCCCTTTGGGTTAGAATTCGTCGCTTGGTGCTACGTGTCTCAATGAACTTCATGACCATGGTTTCTTCCCTTCGAGTTCCTTTGTGGTCTTGGCTAACTGTTGGGCGGGTCGTCGATTGCAGCTTGGTCTCGGTTGACCGTAGCTATTTCCTGTCGACTGTTGTTGAGTCTTTGATGGGCACTGGCATGTCTTGTGGATCTCTACGAGGTCCCAATTGACCCTCGGTGTGTTTTGTCAACACTAGGTGGTCTTGGTCAACTGTAGTTTTATGCGATTAATTCTAGCTGTGTCTCCTCGACTACTGAGTCATTCAGGTCGGGTGTGTTGTATCTCGTCGACCATAGCTTTGTCTCATCGACCGGTAAGTCTTTTGAGTTAATTGTTGTTGTGGATAGTCGACCCCGGTTATGTCTTGGTCGAACGCATAGTGTGTTTTTGTAGAGTTGAGTTTTGTGATGTTCACTTGGCTTCCTCAGCCATGTCTTGTGTTAGTCATTCTGGTCTGTTTTGGAATTCCTTTTGGGATTCGTGTTTTTTCCTTAGTTTTGGTTTGGGGTTTTGAAGTCGGTTTGATTTTAGGTTCCAAGGACATCCTCGGTTTTGGTGCCTGTATTCGACGACGCATGCGGCTGGTTGGTTAGGCTTTTTTCGTCACTGAGGTAGAGATTTTTACACCTTATACACTGCATTGCATCATGGTTTTTAACTATTATTTTATGGGTTGCCACATATAAAAATCCGATTGGGGTTGTTTGACAAAAAATCTGTTTCTATGTATATGTACATAAGTTTTTCTCATGTTTAATTTATCGTACATGATATTTAATTTTTGTGCTATATGTATAATTGGAAGGATAAATCATTTTAATGCTTTTAGCAATTTTGGTACTAAAGTATCATAAAGCTATCTCTTGCATATTCTGGTGCATGAAGATTGCTTGTGTGAATGTGCAAAATGGGTAATAGGGCATTGGTGACATGTCCTTGGGTTTTGAATCCCTGAAATGGAAATGGGTAATAACTTAGTGATGTCGTGCTCCTTGGGTTACGAATCCCTAAATCTAGCTAAAGTATTTAGTCACACAAATTAAAGATTGTTAGTCTTTGAGTATTACTCACCTAGTACCTTTTCATTTGATGGGCAGTTGTGTCATTACAGAGCTACTATCGCTAGCAACCCTTGTCAATTTGAATGTAAGAAGTAGCTAGTTGCTGAGTAATCCATCACTGGCAATCTTATCCATTTATCGATTTTACGGGTGGTGTCGTTGTCTGGTCTTTGAATCGTCGGCCATTCATGTGTCACTCCTGGGTCTTCGGTTCTCCGTTACTTTTATCCTTCTGTCACATGAGGTGTTGTTTGGTCTTCGTATTGCTACCTTTCTATGTTGTGTGTCGGAGTGGTTCTTGTGTAACCCTCCTATTTTACTAAGCTCGTTTTTGAATGAAAAACAATGCATACTTATTTTTGGTATATAGCTTTCTATGCATATAACATGTTTTGGCAAAAGCTTCATCGGTGGCTAGTGGAGCTGGATTTAAGTTAAATGACAAATAGATTTTTAAAATAACTTGAAAATCTATACACAATAGTAAGAAGCTGTAATATCTTGATTTTTTTTATCTTATTTTAGCCTTTTTGAGTCATATATATATTATTAAATTTTTTTTTTCCTTTAGTGTAGTTGAAAACTTTTCTCCTAAAACTATATAGTCATAATCAAATCATTTATCAAAACATATATCACACATTTCTTTTTACAAAATGTGTCCCATCTCACAAGTCAAGTTCATTGTAACATCCCCAAACGCTCTTCACGAGTATGCTCCACCAACTGTCCTTCATCATTAGTCTCTTTATACAAATTGTACATACATCACAAGAATCATCTATGAGCCTAATGCTCAGTATGTAATGATCCAGATTTTCGTCACTTTTTGAAAATGCGTTAAAATTCGAGAAAACATGTCAGAGTGCGCCTAATTCGGACCGCTACCAACCGTTCGTAAAAAAACTCGTTATGAAAATCATTTATTTGATAAAATATGCGGAAGCGTTAAAATTATTTATTTTAAAACATTACAGAAATAAAACATTTGCGGAAACGTAAAGATTTTAACGAAATAAACAAACCGTTACAATTACAATTTAGAACACCTTTTTGGAAAGAAACTTAATGAATTTACAATTCAACTCTTTGTAGCCTGGCCACCACAAGCTCGCGCGTGCAAATCTCTCATCCACTGCTTCTTCAGTTGCTCGAAGACTCCGCGTGTTGTGTGTACCTATATCGCAAGTAAGACGTGAGCCTAAAGACCCAGTAAGAGTATGAGTTTATGCATATGGGATGCCGCTCTTTAGTTATTTGGAATGAGTCCGCCCTAAACCACTCTTTCAATTACGTTTTTTAGGAATAGCTCATGCATGGAGCGTGGAGTTTAGGGAATCCTATGATTTCTAGTTAAATATGTTAATTGGTCTTGGGATCCCTATATGGGAAGGATTAATTCTTTCCCTCACTCAAGGCGTGTGGCCACCCTGTGGTGGTGTTTCTAATTGTTTCTATCGTTATGATGCCTAAGACTACCCTATGAGTACATACAAGAAATTAATCAAGGGCGCATACAAAAGTTCATGTAGCAACCATAACGGACATAAACATGCGTGGCAATAACAAGCATTTCAAACAGTAATTTAATCAAACACTACATTAAGGGTGATAACATGCTTGAAAAGTTTATAACCTACATTCACTTGTACACTTATATTAATTAAATCGTTTACATGCTTGATTGATTAACATGCTCGGGATTCTAGTCTATCTAACATGCTTGAATTAACGTACTTGAAGACTAATAGTTAATTAACATATTAAACATGCATCAAGACAAAATCCTATAAATTAAACATGCTTGATTAGATAATTAACATGCTCAAGAGTTTGTTATTTACACTAGTTATAATCACTCAAATTAAATCGCATGCTCAAGGGGTTGATTTGTAGCAGGGAACTCAACAATACTTCACAGCAGAAATCCAAGGAATTATAACAGAGGAAATTACACAAGAACAATATCACAGAGAAAGTACAACAACACAACCATAGGAAGCTTACAGCAACTAAGGCACAAAGCATCCAAAACACACAACAACAAGCATAGACAACATACTGACTAACAACGAAGATCAACATACAGAATGACATAACAATCTCCTGAATATTAGTATTCTACACTACCAATAACAAACAGTGAGCACTTCAGGGAACTTACACACAAAACGTCCAAATACAGAAGCATATCCCAAGCAAACATATATAACACACAGACTCTACCACTCACGCACACGTTACTTGCGGTGTAGGGTCTCCACCTGGCCAAGACACACCCAAGTCTTACCTAAACTGATGAACACAACATGGACAACTAACTCCGGCAGCTCCACGTTTAGCTTCCAGCTCCATAGCGTCCAATTAGCAGCACTCCAGCTCGCAGGAACTTCCTCACTCACATTGACTACTCTCGTCCTCACATTGGTTAATTGTCGATTTTTTTGGATTTTTAAGTCCTTTATTGTCGCAGATCTGGGCTGATTCGGACGAGTGCAGACGCATAGGTCTTGTCCGCATTTGTCCGCAAGGCTAAAATCCTTAGGCTAAACTCGTGGCTTCGGACGAGAACTGGCATCCTCGTCCTATTCGTACCATCCTTAGGCAAGGTTCGGACGCCATTCAGCGTCCGCATGTGGCGTCCAAAAGTGTCCCAAAATCGGATAGAGTCAAATCGGACGAGGTTTCATCTCGTCTGCGGTCGTCCCGACTCATCCGAAAGTCTCCAGACCTGGACAAAGTTGATGCGGACGAAGCAGCTCATGTCCGCATCGTCCGGGACCTTGTCCGTAACACTACGACACAGTGTACTTAGGACGCCGAATCACGTCCTAAGTCTCGTCCCAACTTTTCCCCACGTGCACAACGTATTTGAGGACGATACATCTCGTCCGCAACTTCATAATACAGTGAAGTCATGACGAGACATCACGTCCCCAAGTCATCCCAAGCTCTTGGGATGACGCTTCACATGTTTGCGGACAACATGACTCGTCCATAGAGTCGTCTGCAAGCATCCGAAAACACCATGGACAACTCTTCTCACGTTTTTCTCGCTAACTCCTATCCCGTAACACTTACCCCTATTACATGTCATAAAATAACACGTAACCATGCGAAATGTAATGTCCTAGCTACCCTATCCTCTCAATTATTTCACATGTACGGGCGGAAATACCCCTAGACTTAACGCTCAGAACACGTCCTCTGTAATACCCCGATTTTAAAAAGTCGGGGTGTTACAATGTAAGTAATGAGAAATAAAAACATGTTATGGATCATAATATGAGTTTTTCATTTTCAGTCAGCATTCTTTTTATTTTATTTTCTTTTGCAGTTTGATCATTGGGGTACAGTCCAGGGAAGAATAAATACAGTCCAGTCAATCCCAACCTTTAAACGATCCCAGATTGTTGGGGTACAGTTGAAGGAAGAATAAATATAGTCCAGTCAATCCCAACCCCTAAACGATCCTAGATCATTGGGGTACAGTCCAGGGAAGAATAAATACAGTCTAATCAATTCCAACCCCAAATGAACCCAGTCTTTCTTTCTTTGTTAGTTACATATTTTTTTTTTTATCTATTTGTCTTTGAGCCCCACTCATACAAGGCTATTTACATATTTCTGTTTAAATATTTCTTAATTGAAGTATACACATGTAAAACATTTTCGTTCTATTGTTAAAACCATGATGCATGAATGCACAAACATAACACATCCTTGATCAATGTCAACATAATTCTATAACCTGTAAAGCATATCCCCAATTAATACCCCTCATATTCTCGATCAACATAATATCACAACTCATCTCACATTCCCAATTAATATCTCTCACATTCTCGATCAACATAATATCAAAACTCATCTCACACTATTATCCACAATATCAACACATACAACACATCCTCGAACAACATATTATCGAAATCATTAATACTATCAATACATTAATCACAATTACTTAAGTCTTAACATCTTGGGATGTAGGCTGTTAGGCCTAACACATGCAGTCATTACTTACCTTAGGGGGTCTTAGCAATTATCCTATTATCTTCTTGAGTTAAGGGACCTAAAACATATCACAATATTTGTTAGTATCCATATTAGCTACCCATTACTTTGGTTGTTTCCTAAACTCCCATATCCATAAATAATTATGTTAATTCCATTTATAAGTCCATCCATTTTTCCTATGCTTATATCGTCCAAAAAAAGGCATAATGTTGTTCATAATCTGTCATGCTTACATCAACAAAACAACAGGGCATATTATTCCATAATCAGTTTCTCTTTATTGTTTAACAACTTCCAAAGTTCATAACTTTTCTAAAGTTCTACTTAATCAACAAAATAGTTTAATAATTGGAAGTCCTTAGGTTGGTACTAAATTACTTAGGTTCCCCTTTCTTACTTTAATCCAATATAAACATAACCTTAACATAAATTTAAAAATAACTTTACTAACCTTCAAAGATTACTTCATACTTTAGAGAAAAACTGAAAATTGTGGCTCTCTTATGTCTATTTTGAAGAGTCGAACACCTCTATTTATAGAGGTTTTAAGTCGGTGATTTAACCTTGTGAATCATCATCTCCACCAATCACAATTGGCCATTAGATTTTATCTTAGAGTCATCCTTTGCACCAACAAAAATCAGCCACCAAAACTAATTACATAAGCTTAAATCGTAAGCACTTTTATTATCTTAATTCATTGTGATTAGGTGGATCAGTTATTTGATTAATGTCTATCTAATCCCGATAACAAATTTATTAAAATTCCTATGCTACAGATTTTTGCATATTTGTTGATGCTTGCCCGCCCGCTGAGCATCTTTCCAGTGAATATTCCCTATATCTACCAATTGGTAATCGTCACGTCGCCTTGCAGATAAAATACTTCCTACGGATATTTGTACTCTTGCATATTCACTATTCACTGCGGAAGTGTTCCCATCCGCAAATGCTTACACTCCCACGGTTCCACTGTTTAATGTACTTCACTTATCCAAAACGGCGACGTTTCCATTAAATCAAATGCTACCGCGACTACGTTTACTATTGCGGATAAGTTCGTTTATCCTAAAACGATGAAGTTTTCTTTTATGCGCTGCCACTTCCCTCCCACAAGGAATTTTTCCCGTGTGCGGGAGTATCTTCCTCCTAATCTAACTTTCCTTATTTCATCCTATAATTAGATCTGACGACCATCCTTCCTCCCGCAAGGAATCTTTCTCTCCCGCAAGCATCTTTTTGCGGAGCATCTTTCTTATTTCGTCTTCTATTCGAATGGCTAAAACTCTTCCATCTATCCAATCTGATGGTTATCCTTCCTCCTGTGCAACATCTTTCTCTCCCGCAAAGCATCTTTCTTGGAAGCATCTTTCTTATTCATTCTTAATTCAATGACTACAAATTTCTCTTATCAATTAATCCAACAATCTCCTGATCTCTTGCACGACATTCCTATTAATTCGACCTTCAGCGCCTAAAATCATTTTTACTCTAAACTATTCTTTGACTTTATCCAACAGTTGACATTTCTTTCTTTTTCAAAAACATTTCTTTTATCCAAAAAAACATTGCTCCAAATGTCCCTTTCTCCAAAAAAAAAAAAAAGATTTCTTCTCCTAATACAATGTTATTTCTTTTACTTAATGGCTGAGGGTATTTTTTCAACTTTTTAAATCTTTATAAATTTTATTTTATTTATCCTTTAATATTCCAACTTTTCCAACTAAAAATACTTATTTTTCTTGGGGTATTACAGAAGCATTAAATCATGGTTTTCTAAAAGAAATGTAAAACTAGTTTTCTTATGCATTGCATATAGTATAAATTTTTTTACTGAGTTAGACACTCACCCCAACGAACCCTCCTTCCTATGTTCGTTCGTCTGCTAGCGGGTGTCGGTGTTTTCTGGTGAGGTTTCTACTTTTCCTAGTTATAGAATTCATTTTATAGAGTTGAATGACTTCATTTCCTGCACAATACTTTTCTCTTTGTTATTTTTACGCTATCTTTAATTTTTGTTGATCACTCTGTGGACCCTGACCCATTTGTTTTGAGTTTTGAGCTTAATTTTATGTTAAGATTTTTGCTGACAACCTAGTTTTGCGTTGGGTGATCGGGTTCTCTCTTAGGATCGAGTCGCTTGACTCGACGTTTCTGTTAGGCCCATCTCCTAATCGTGACAAGCATGCTATATAAAAAACATCAGAAGTAAAACAGGTTTATAAAACAAGCATTATGACAAACGATAAAACATTCCATTCTACTATGGTACATATAGAAAATAGGCTATATTGTACATAATGAAAAACTTAGTGAAAATGGAGCCACTCACAGACTCTGGGCACACTATGACATATACATAAATAGCAACGGTGATACTTGGGGATCGCTAAAGCCACAAAAATAAAATCCTGTCCAAGTTTAGGATTTTGTGCCCAAAGACACGACACAATCATCTATCCCATTACTCTAGTTAACATAAACAAACATATTCTCCAAAGGTCGAATGTGCGTACAGAAACCAAGACTCCTTCACTGGTCGATCAAACTTGGTACACTCATGTAAGATAATCAATGAATTAATGCGCATGCTCAAATAAAATGTCTGATGAAAAATACATAATAGTACTAAAAATTGATTGTCATAAAAAGGGGCATGCCATAAGATATGAGAATATGTCTCGAAAATAAGGTTTTACAAAACAATGAAATGTCAGACATAAAAATAAACTTCTACATCAAATGACTTCTCGTTAATCTGTTGAACCTATCAAAGTATATATAACCAATATCAATTCCTTTTTTCTAAACTCTTAAATGTTTGTTGGAACCCATAACCGGGATAGGAACTAACTTGGAGAACTTACAGAACTATTCCAAAAAAATTTCAACTTTTAGAAATTGGACCGAATGTCCACTTTGCCAAAATCAGGTTGACTGCAGATGGTCCAGACGTCCTCACTTCAAGCATAGTCCTCTCTGTCCACTTCCGCGGAAGACTTCACTCCTACAGATGTGTAACGACCCGATTTTTCTTTATCTTTAAAAATACGTGAAATTTAAAACTTTTATAAAACAATTTAAATCATCATTAATTCTTTTAATTTGAAATCAGAGTTCTTTTCTTAAAATCGTACTGTTAAAAATCCTTTTCTTTAAACTTTTTATTATTTAAACCGTTATAAACAACGAAAAACTATAATTATGTAATCATTTTTTTGAATACGTAGCGGAAGCTCAAACAAACTAATTGCGGAATAATAAGCAACTGATTACATTTACATTTACAAAACCATTTTTTTCTTTTTGTCTTTAACCTGGCCAACCACAACGCTCGCACGTGCAAATCCTTTATCAACCGCTCATCTTTTAGAATAATTGCAACATCACAATCACCTACACCACGAAGCGAACATGAGCTAACGCCGAGTAAGAAAATGAGATATGCAACATGATGTATGCCTCTAACTCATTATGTCAGAATGAAATCCGTCCAAACTATTCTTTACTCACGGTTACATATCATAAACTCGTACACGAGTTGGGAGATTGGAGGATCTTGGCCAGGAGAGTGGCATATATTCAGCATCTAACACCCTAGAGTAGACAAGCTCTCGCGACCCGTTAAGGAAAGGGCATAAATCTCTTTGGCATAATTCTTTTCGAGTCTACCGGTTAGATCCAAACCATTCCCCCGACCCCCAATTCCCTTGCTTTCTTTTCTTTTCTTTATTTTCTTCTCACAATATGAATACCAACCCTTTTGTGGTATTTCTTATGATGTCTATTATCATGAAGCGTGACAATACAATACTGGAAATGAAACTACAAACAATATCATCCATTCATCGGGAATTTGTATTCTATATCTCTAAGAAGTTTTAGCATATCCATAGGAATAGACGACTGAAATTAAACATAAAATTGCAGAACATAAAACTATTATCGTGTAGGAACTAACAACTAAATATCAATGAACTAATAGCGAATATAAACAGCTAATTAACATGCTTGACAATTAAATAAAACAACTACTATCTAGGCATGTTTGGCAATTTAAAGGAATCAACAACTATATAGACATGCTCGACAATTTAACGAAAACAATATCAATATACTAACATCCTAAACATGCTTAATAATTACAGGAAACAACATCTATATATGGAATACTAAACATGTTTGCATAGGCATAATAAACAGAAGTAACAATATATATAAAATTACTTGGAACAGAGAAATATTAACAAACAATTAAAGAAAGACACTGCTTGTGGTGTAGGGCCTCCTCTGGCCAAGCCTCTACTCAATTTTCTTACCTCGAGGCTTTGATGCACATTAGCACTTATTCGTTATTATTATTATTCTTCTTTTTGATACCTTCACAAATTAATTAACATTTATCATTAATCTAATCGATTAATCAACTTATAATTACAATGTCTCTTTCATATTCTTAATTCTTATACATTACTTAGTTTCGTAATCTAACATCGACTAATCGTATAATAGCTTTAGGAACCTATTTATCCCCAAAATAGAACATAACACTTTAACAATTTTAATATTCTTAATTTAACAACTTCATCATTATCTATACTCTCATTCTTTTCCCATTAATACATTCACAATAAATATATTTATCATTTATAAACCCTAACTTTGATACCGTTAATTTATTAATTACTATTTACCATATTTCTTATTAATTACTCCTTACCATTTTCTATTTATTTATCTTTCTTAATTTCAGGGTTACTATTTATCATTTTTATTTACTTATCTAATTTATATGTTTTCTAACTTCTTTAATTATGTTTAGTAATTCAACTCTTTTATTATAACTTTTTAACTATCATTTTTCGTTAATTATTTTATCTCTTTTATTAATCGTGAAAAGTACCGATTAGGAATATTCCAAGGAAAGAATGCATAGCAAAATCCTTAGACAAAATATCATTTCCAAATAAGTTCATAGGATAGGCTGGTGGGTCACAACGGTCCACTTAAATACTAGTCTCCTTAGACAGAACTTATTTGTATAGTGCAATTACACCACTACTATTATTTATAATTAATATCTCTACAATAATATTGTGATAATAACGATATTATATTCTTAATTAATATTTCTAATTAATATGACGATAATATATTTCAATTTAACATTTCTAAAATAATATAATGATAATAACTAATTATTAACTAAATTTAAGAGAGTCGGAAATTGTTACAAAAATTTCTAGAGTGACTGCGTATTTTCTTTCCGCCGAAAATCCCGCTAATGACCAAAGTAATGAATTTGCCCCTAAACTATACAACTCCAAAACTCTCATAAAATTTCACTCTTTCTCCTCCCTCACACCTTTCTTCTCCTTCTTTCTTCAAGTGTAATTTTCCTACAACATCTAAGACCTATTTATAGAGTTTTTTCACACCCTTAGATGTTGCCACATACCCCCTAGTTAGGCACAATAGTATTTTCACTCCCTTAGATGTTGGCACATACCCCTAGTTAGACACAATAGTTTCTTCACTCCCCTAATGTTGCCACATACCCCTTAGTTAGGCACAATAGTTATTTCATTAATTTTATTTAGTTTCTCATTTTATTTATATATTTATATATGTATAGTAAATCAATCGACTTAATTTCTACTCTCGGTTTATTCTGAATATTTCTTGATAATATTTACCCGTCTAATTTAGTTTATTGAATTCTATTTCCAATTTAATTCTCCATTAAATAGACCCTTAATAAATTATTCACAAAATATTCCGCTTAATTAATTTTAATAATTTTCTTCCATAAATAATTATATAAATATTTGTTATAAATAATATCCCAATTATCCGAATAGACTAATATCTAGATTTTTCTCCGATTAATTTCTCTTTTCCTTATTTAATTTCCGTTATGGAAAATTAGGATATTACAAGATGCACACGTTTTTATGGAAGCACTCACTTTTGTAGACACGTGCCTTCTATGTGCTTCCGCAAAAGACCTCGCTCTAGCAGACACGTGCCTTCCATGAATACATATGTTTTTTGTAGAAGCCTTGGCTCCCGTGGACACATGCCTCTCATGTGTCTCCATGGAAACATTCGCTTCCACGGATGCATGCGTTTTCGTGGAAGCCTTGGCTCCTACAGATACATATGTTTTTGTGGTAGCCTCTGCTCCCATAGACACGTGCCTCTCATGTGCCTTTGCGGAAACCCTTGCTTCCAAGGATGCATGTATTTCTGCCGAAGCCTTTGCTCTCATGGATACGGGATGCAACACATAACCGTCTCGGCACCCTAAAAACTCCAACTTTAAACACTTCAGAATTCTTCCAGGTTCAATTTACATCAATTTTAAACATAATTCTCCACATTTAAACTCAATTTCTCTTTTCAAATTTCAACACAATCAAAGATTAACAGCGATGCAGTGAACTTGAATTTTACCTTCTGAGAATGTCTGACTCTCTTTAACCTCCGAGGTACAATCCACAATACTTTAATTTAATCAATAGAACTTTAAACCTAAATTGAAATAGTTCAACAAAACTCAAGGTTTCTCTCAAAATTTTACTTACAAGAATTTCAATGGAAATTCTGACCTCACAACATAATTCCAACCCAAGGCTTCTCACTCTCTATAGAGAAATTTCCAAGATTGTTGTAATGTCCCCAGTGTCCCCAGTACAATATTGTCCACTTTGTGTCAAAGCCTTCACAGTTTTGTTCTTGGGGTTAGTGCAAAAGACGTTATACTAGGTAGGGAGAAGAACCCTACTTATAAACCTTTCATTATTCACTTCCTAAGCGATGTGAGATTTTACACCCCCACTATTATGAGTCGGACTTTCACATGGACTATCCTAACCTTAACAAGGCGAGTTGCCACAATCTTCCCCCTTAGAAACCCGACGTCCTCGTCGGCCACTCTTATGGTTGAGATTTGGCTCTAGTACCATTTGTAACGGTCCCAGTCCTCCCAGTATAATATTGTTCACTTTGGGCTGAAGCCTGCACTCTTTTATTCTTGAGGTTAGCTCAAAACGTATTGTACTAGGTAGGAGGAGAACCCTATTTATAAACTATGCATTTTCCATTTTCCCAAGCGATGTGAGATTGTGCACCTTTACCGATATGGGTTGAACACTCACCTTGGCCATCCTGGCCTTCATAGGGTGGGCTACTACAATCTCCCCTCTTGGGGACCCGACGTCCTTGTCGACCACATTTCAGTTCAGATTTGGCTTTGATACCAATTGTAACATCCATAGTGCTCTCAGTACAATATTTTCTGCTTCAGGTTGAATCCTGCACGATTTTGTTCTTGGGGTTAGCCCAAAATGCATTGTACTTAGGGGTGTGCAAAACTGAACCGGGACCAATGAACCAAACAAGAACTAATCAATTCAGTTTGGTTCAGATCAGTTTTGAACACTCTAGAACCGATTGTCAGTTCAATTTTGTAAGAATCGAAGTTTTCAGTTCTGTTTTTGGTTTGTCTTTAACAAAACCGACAATAACCGAGTCGAACTGACAAAATTGACAATTAAACAAAAAAACTTGAACTCTCCGAACCGAACCAAACCAAACCGATGGAATGCGACTCATCTACGACTTTGCACAAAGTCAAACCCTTCGGCCTCCTAACTTAAGAATCGATTTGCAGTAGCCAGGGAAGCAACTTTTAACTTTCATTATGTTCTAGTTCCGCCCGCGTAGCTTGGTGCTCACTGCTTAGTGCTCAAACTCATGTCGTTCCTTCTTGCCTCTCAGTCTCAGCTCTGCCTCTTATGTCACTCGCTCCTTGTCGTCCGGCATGGCATGTTCGCACGACACAACAGTCTTTCCCTCGAGCCTTTTCTAGTCAGCACGACACGATAGTCAGCAACCTGTCTAGTTGTTCCATCTCTCGCCTCTTAGTCTCGGCTCTTGCACCCTCTCAATCTTGGACTTTCGGTCTTGGCCTCGATCTCTCGGGTATGGTCTTGTTCTCTCTCTCACGGTTGAATGAATTTGTGATACTCTGTAATTTTTGCCACTGTTAAATGAATTTATGAAATTGTTGAATGAAATTGTCTTAAATTGATTATGAAATTGTTGTAATTATTGAAATTGAGTTTGAATTGCTAAAATTGTTGAATGAATTATTGAAATTGTTGATGAATTGTTAAAAGTGTTGAATGAATTGATGAAACTATTAAATGAATTGTTGAATTTGTTGAATAAAATTGGCTTAAATTGATTATGAAATTATTGAAATTGTTGAAATTGAGTCTGCATTGTTAAAATTGTTGAATGAATTGGTGAAACTATTGAATAATATTGACAAATTTAAACAAGTTATGTTTTATATTTTCTTTTTCTATTTCTTTATATTTTTTTATTAATTACTATCTTTTATATTTTTCAGAGCTTATATTAACTAATACAGATGATGAACTAGTCAGAACTCAGTAGTGATGACTTAGAACTTGTGTGTTTCTATTAATTTATATATTTTTGTTAATTACTTTCTTTCAAATAATTTATTCAAAATTGTATCTTTTGAAGTTTATATCAATTGAAGACACTAGACATAATGAAATTCGATGACAACTTAGAATTAAAACAATTACTATTTTATTATTTAGTTATATTTTCATTACTTTTGAGTTTTGATAATGGATACTATAAGTATATTGCCTTCCTTAATATTTTGATTTAATTATATATTTTTGTTATATTAAATATTTTTTTGTTTTATTAGACATGTTTATATCAATTGAAGTAAAAATATTGTTTGAAATTTATATTTTTATACTTTAGCGGTAGAAATAGAGAGAAAAAGTATTAGAAAGAGAAAATGCATTTTTCAATTTGGGTTATTTTGGTATATGAAATTAAAAAAAAATTTTGTAGGTAAAATCGAAACCGAATTGGAACCGGAATCGAAAAGTTTAGATCGGTTTCGGTTTAGTTCCTACTGAAAGAAATCTCGGTTTCAGTTCGGCGAAGTACTTGATGTTTGGTTTGGTTCCACAATAAAACCGAACCAAACCGCAAGTTGCCCACCACTAATTATATTAGGTAGGAAGGAAAACTCTACTTACAAATCATGCATTTTTCACTTTTCCAAAAGATATGAGATTGTGCACCCCTACTGATATGGGCTAGACTCTCACATGGATCATACTAATCTTTACAGGGCAAGCTGCCACAACTGCATGATAAAGAAAGCAAGGAGGGCCACTTTTAAATGGGGTGATTATGAAGTTGCAATTATAGAAACTACCCATAATTACGGGTGTTCAAAACCGAACCAAACCGACGAACCGAACCGAAGCCGATCAAAAAATCGAAACCGAATAAGGTTTTTTCTATTAACCGAATAAGGTTCTCTTTTGTAAGAACCAAGTGTTTTGGTTCGGTTACCGGTTTTAGTTTTTCAAAACCGAAAAACCGAAACCAAACCGCATAAATACGTTTATAGTGTTTTTTTGTTTTTGAAGTTCCATATTCGGTCATTCGTGCCTCAGCCTCTGAAGTGATTTTAGCTCCAAAAGACCTAATAACTATTTTTTGGACAAAATTTTGTTTTGAAAAGAGAAGAGGAAGAATAATTTTATTGTTATTAATTATGTTTTTATAATTTTTATACAATTTTTATTATAATATTTGAAAAAAAATTAATAAAGGAAAAACCAAAACCGAACCGAAACCGGAACCAAGATTTTAAAACTGCAACCGACTCGATTCTGATTTTTCTAAAACCGATTCCGGTTTTGTAATTGTAAAACTGAAGCCGACTAGTTTATTTTGATTTCACATCAAAACCGAACCGAACCGTGAACACCCCTACCCATAATTGCACTATTTAAAAAATAAAATAATTTAAAAAAATATTCTTACTCGAAAAGAGCAGCAGCTGTTACGAAGATTTTTCACGTAAACTTTTGCGTTTTCTTTTTCTTTCTTTCGTGATTCATGTTTTTTTTTATTACAATACACACGCCCATGAATTTGTATGGTGATAAAGTAGTGTCCTAAACCAAAAGTGCACCTAAATGTTCACATAAGGACACTCTTTGAACAAAGAGAGAATATCGTTGAAAAAGGAAAGATGTTCTGGCCAACGAGGAGTTGAGAAATTCAAGAGAATATTGATAAACTACCACCTGAAAACCCGTTCAATTTTCATTTAAACCAAGGAGGGAGGCCAAACGCAAATGCCAACCCCGGCTGTCATCTTCTCCAACTAAACAACTTCTTCTGCCATGGCAGCCATTAAAGATTTTGCAGCGTCCTTGCTACTTCTCCATTTCATGGATGTGAGCTCCTTCGGAAGAGCAGCTGATAATGGAGGAGGAGGAGGAGGGTTAGGCGCTTCTTTTATCTTTGGAGATTCTCTTGTTGATGCTGGAAATAATAACTATTTGCCGACTTTATCCAAGGCGAATATTCCTCCAAATGGTATTGATTTCAAAGCCTCTGGTGGACGACCCACTGGCCGGTATTCTAATGGAAGAACTATTAGCGACATTGTCGGTACATTCTCGCTTTTTTTAACATTATTACGTATAAGATCATAAGATTTGATTTCAGTTATTTTAATAGGTACAATTTGCACTAAAAAAGTGATATTGGGTTTTGATGATTATTCCTGCTTGTTACAATCCGTTAGGTCAAGAACTCGGACTGCCGAAATTCGCCATGCCATTTTTGGCCCCAAACGCGACCGGAAGAGCCATCTTGGACGGTGTAAATTACGCATCTGGGGGAGGAGGAATTTTGAATGCAACTGGAAGAATATTTGTACGGAAGAGATTCTATTTTCAATATATATTTTTCATGCATACTTCCTATGTGATGAACTAGGGTTTGTGTTTCTCTACAGGTGAATAGATTAGGAATGGATACTCAGGTTGATTACTTCAACATTACAAGAAGTCAAGTTGATAAATTACTGGGTCCCTCAAAAGCACGACATTATATAATCAAACGGTCCATATTTTCCATCACCATCGGAGCCAATGATTTTCTCAACAACTATCTTCTTCCTGTGATTTCCATTGGAGAAAGATTATCAGAGAGCCCAGAAGCTTTCATTGTGGACATGATCAAACACCTCAAGCTCCAATTAATCGTAAGTCTCAAATTTTGATTTTTATTTTGTCTTGTTTTTGCATCTCAGACTTTCATCAATTCTACTTCTTGTTTTTTGTTTTTGCTCGGCAGAGACTCTATAAATTAGATGCTCGAAAATTCGTGATCGCAAATGTCGGGCCAATAGGTTGCATACCGTATCAAAAGACGATAAATCGATTAAAAAAGCATGAGTGTGTAAAGTTGGCTAACAAAATGGCTTTACGATACAATAGTCGATTGAAGGATTTGCTAGCCGAGCTAAACGAAAAACTGCCGGGCTCGAAGTTTGTCTACGCCAATGTCTATGATCTTGCAATGGACCTTGTTCGAAACTACAAACAACATGGTATGCAAAAAAAAAAAAAATAGTTACGCTATGGCGAAAGTATTAAAACGATAAATGTGAGAATGACTTTAGAATTGATCGAGTAGGATTTTTGACGGCTAGTCGAGCGTGTTGTGAGAACGAAGGTCGATTTGCCGGGATAATTCCATGTGGGCCGCAATCCAGCGTGTGCTCTGATCGATCGAAATATGTCTTTTGGGATCCATACCATCCAAGTGAAGCGGCCAACCTTGTAATCGCCAATCAGTTGCTAGATGGTGACGCCAATTATATTTCTCCTCTTAATCTCAGACAGCTTCGAGACCTCTGAAATTTTCTACAATGTTATTTATGGGTAATGTCTTGGAATCTTTTTTTATTTACGCAAACACAGCCACCTTGTTTTATGTTTCTTCATAATTTAAAATGTCATGCCCCAAAAAGAGATCGAGACAGAACGAAGAATGACCTGACCCGAAAATGAATCGAATCGTCCAAACTTAAATATCTACCCTGATAAGCTTTAGGGTTTTGTGCCCAAAGACGCAACACATACTGCTGTCTTATTCCTCTAGTTAATAACAAACAGACACATCCTCTAACTGTTGAATATGTGTAGAGAAAAAAAAAAACATGACCCCCACATGGGTCGATCAAAGTTAGTTTACACAACCAAGGTTATCAATCAAAATGTTATGTATATTCAAATATAAATATGTCCAGTGAAAATACATATACAAGACAAAAATTGAAAAGCCATTAAAATGGACACATAATTTGTATATGAGAACATGTTTTAAAATAAGGTTTTAGAAAACGATGCACTACTAGACAAAAAAATAAACTCCTACCTCAACCAGACTTATCAAAGCCAAACCCAAGCAGCTAAGAGTTCAAGACAGTCCAATCCACTTGTTAAACCTTGAAACCTATCAAACTATAAATCTATTTCAATTATTTTACTTTTCGATATCTTCAAAAGTCTGTTAGAACCCATAATTGGAATAGAAACCAACTTGGGACCACCCTACAGAATATATCCCATGAAAATCCAACTTTAAAATATGTTTCGGAAGACCCTAGAAACGTCTGGTTGATCAGTTCTTAAACTACAACCTCTCAACCATCACTTAGGTCGATTGATTTTCAATTTCAGTCAATCGCTGCGTCACAAAAGCGTCAAGAACTCAAAAAATTTTCCAACTTTTCAACAAAATCTAATTTTTATCCCAAAAAATTTCATCTTTAAACATCTTAGAACAATTCCAGAATTAACTCATTCAATTCTATGCATAAATTATGATTTTTTCATGTGTTCACATAATTTTTGAAATAAATTGACTAATTTTTTTCATACCTTTGAAAAATCAATGTTTTCTTACCTCGATATCCTTCTTCATGATCCTTTTCGATATTAGATCACCCCTCCTTCAATTCAGAGATCAAAGATTTTGATCAAAATTTAAGAGTTTCAACAAGATCATCAACTTAAGGAAAAAGAAAATTAGTCTTAATTGATCGTCCCTTAACACCTTCACCGATTAAAAGGGCAAATATTCGTCTTTAATTTGTGACACACTTCGGGTAGAGTTCAGGTGAGTTTTAGATGCAAGCGGTCGACTGACTGCGTCACTTGGTACCGAAGTCTGATCCAATCCTATTCCACGTTCTTTTCCATTCTACATGATAACAAGAGGTTGCAACTATGCTATGGATTACATGGAGGAAGAAGATGGTTTAAACACTTCTATTCCTTCTTATAGAGACACCAATTGGGAAGATGAATATATAGAGTGGGAAGAAGAGGTTGAAGAAGTTTTTCAAAGTCTCCATTTTTCAGACAAGGCCAAAGTGAATATCGTTTCTTCGAGGCTCACAGAACAAGCTTCCTTGTGGTGAAGAATCATTAATTTTTAGAGAAGAGAAGGGAGAATGGAAGTCATCAATTCATGGAGCATGATGAAATGATTCATGAGAAGAAGGTATGCTCCCAAAAGTTTTCAATCAGGTTTGTCTTCGCTATCATCTTCTAATTTCGAGAAGAGGTCATCAAAGTTCTGCATCAGTTGGCTTCCTCCTAGAGAGTTGAGTACTTTCGAGCCTCAACCAATGCAAAGGAAGAAGTGGAGTAGAGCCAATCCCACCCAAAGTTGTCAATCCCAAATTAGAGACATTCAAGCCACGTTGAAGAATATATCTCAACAGCTTGATAACATTTGCATAAAAAAACTAATGTCTCCACACTCTACACCTCTATCATCGCATGGTCAAGGTAAAACAGAGGAAACAACCTTAATGGAGGGCGAGCAATTTGAAGAGGAGGATATACTCCCTCAAGAAGGGCCATTACTTATGTTGGGATCTTAGATTGAGGAGGAAGATCGTTTGGAAGAAGAATGCCCCAAATATGCACACGTAGTGAGTGAAGATGATTCCTTGGCACAAAGTAATTGTAACGCCCTATAACGTAAAATCTTTTTTCTTGCCATATTTTTAAAATTCCATTCATAAAAATCATGCTTTTGAAACTTTCAAAGTGGAATTCTTAAAGAAATCTAATTTAAAAATCTGAATGTAGTAAAACCCAACATAAATATTTGCAAAATATTTTAACTTAAATCCAAATAATTAAAAGCATAACTAAAAAAATAAAAAGCCTTTCTTTTTCAATTTGTCCTCCTTACTTATAAAATGAAGCTATCTGTTTAGGGATCTTTTGGCATAGCAAACAAACTTCAAATTTAACAAAACACCACATTCTGGAAAGTTTGAGATATCAAATAGTCCTCAAAAGTCAGATCACCGATAGTTTTGGAACGTCTAAGAAATCTTTTAAACTTATGTTTGATCTTTCATTTATGCTTCCTCTTGAAAAACTCCATAAGATATTTGAAAGCTAAATAGATGTATTTGATATCTTAGATATATTTCCTTTCATGATCACCTAAAAAATAAACACTACAATCATTGTTAGAAAATTTCATCGCTAGGTAGTGAATCATAGGTTCTCGTGGCACATCAATTTGATCACTTTTTTCAAAGGCCAGATGTTCCTTCGTAGAGAGTAAGAGAGAAAACTTGTTTGTAGAGAGAAAATTTTCTTCTGAGTATGAGAGAGTGCCTTGGGTACTTGATACCCATTATTCTTGAATAGGGCATAATTTTCATAACCACCGTATGATTAAAGGAAATTAATAAATTTGAATTCTTTAAAAAAAAATCCTTTATTACAGCAGTGGTTATTACATCTTCCCTCACTTATAAAATTTCCTTCATGAAATTTTAGATAACCTCAAAAGTTTCACTGAATAAGTGAGGGTACTTAGTCACTATTTCTGACTAAATCTCTCAAATAGCTGCTTTTTCACTATGATTCTTTTATTGCACTCTAACCAAAGGAATCTCTCGGTGGCATAAAACTTTGATCTTGCTGCCCATTATCCTCTCGGACCTCATAAGAAATATCCACTTAGATAGACACATCGATCCAGGAGATAACATGCGATAGATTTGAGATATATTTCCACAACATAAAAATATGGAATACATTATGAACATAGCTCAATTGTGGTAGTAAATCCAACAGATAAGCCACTGAGCCAACTCGCTTGATAATCCGAAAAGAGCCAATATATCTGGGAGCTAACTTTCCTTTTACATCAAAGCGACTTATACTTCAACGTGGCTAAACTTATAAAAACATAAGGTCATTGATCTTAAATTTCACCTCTCTCCCCCGAAGGTCTATGTAACTCTTTTGTCCACTCTGAATTGTTCTTAGTCATTCCTTAATCATTTGCACTTTTTAGTTGTCTCCTGAATCAAATCAGACCCAAGAGTTATACGCTTCTCAACCTTAACTTCGACCTCAACCTCAAACCAACATAATGGTGATCTGTATGGTCTCCCATATAAAGCCTCATATGGCGAAACCCCAATATTGGTCTGTTAGTTGTTATTATAAATGAACTCCACCAATGACAAGTGATTTTTCCAACTATCTCCAAAATCTAGAATACATGATCTCAACATATCATTGAGAATTCAAATTGTACGCTCAGACTTACTATCTTTGTCTAATACAATACTCGAGGGAACACCATGAAGATGAATGATATTATCTATATACAGCTTACTTAACCTCGTCAAAGAGAAATCTATCCTAATTGGGAAAAAATGTGCAAAATTCATCAATTGATCAACTACTACACATATTGCATCAAATCTCTGCATAGTCTTTGGGAAACCGGTCACAAAACCCATGGTGATTCTATATTTCCACTCAAGGATCGACAGACGCTACAACTACCCAACTGATCTTTGATACTTTGTCTTAATCTGCTGACAAGTCAAACATTTGGATACATATTTTGTTATATCTAGTTTCATTCCAACTCATTAATACTGACGCTTCAGGTCATGATACATCTTACTCTGTCGGGATGAATGACAAATCTAGACTTACTACTCTCTACTAAAATTATCTGCTTTAATTTTGAATCATTGGGCACCATAACTTATCTCTAGAAAAATAGAGAGCCATCAGAGCTGATTTCCCAACAATCAAATTGCTTGCCAGCTCAAATCTATTCAAACTTTTCTTTTAGCTTATCATCAAACTTCTCCATATCCTTAACACATTTTAGAATTGGAGGGGTCACTCCCAAATTAAATATCTGCACTGCCTGATCATCATCCTGATATTGTAGCTCATAATCAACAATAGTCAAACATCTCTTTTAGTCTTCCAACACAAGACATGAAAGAGATCTTTGAGGATGACGACTTAAGGCATCAACCACAAGATTGACCTTTTTAGGATAATACTCCAAAGAAAATTCATAATCCTCTATATACTCTGATATAGATTCCTCCAAGAATAAGAGAAAATCTGCCAAGAATAAGAGAAAATTCGTATCTTAATTCTCCAAGATTGGCTATAATCTGATGTTGATGGAAACCGTAACCCGTTGCTTATATCGAAGCAAGAACCTTGGTATAAGAAAATGAACTTGTATGGAAACTGCAACCCGTTGCATATATTGAAGTAAGAAACTTGGCATGAGAAAATGTATTTGTATGGAAACCACAACCCGCTGCTTATATTGAAGTAAGAACCTTGGTATAAGAAAATGGATTTGTATGGAAACCGTAATGCACCATAATAAGGGTCTCTTAAATGCTTTAAATAATAGGTTTTGGATTTATGACTTGGTCCACTTTGATTAATGAGCTTTGCCACTTTGATTAAAGAGATTGGTTGCTTTCATTATTGTTTCTCCTCATCTTTACTAACTTTGACGATGTGGACTAATCTTTGATGTTCCACATTAATGGTCACTTTCAACTCCTTTTCTTGAAGCTTCTGGATTAAATGATTGAGTTCTTCCTTAAATTGTTTAGCTCTAGTTCTTGTAATTGTCCAAATGATACTTTATTTGATTCATTAAGTTCCTTAGTAGTCATGCCATTATCATTCCCCTGTTCTTGAAAAGTATTTGCCCTCAAATCTTCATCTACATCAAAAGGAGATAAATCAGGAATATTAACAATAGCACTAACATTATACTCACTCGGTAGGTCAACTTGTAAGCATTGTCATTGATTCGCTCAAGCACTTGAAATGATCCATCCCCCTTAGGAAGAAGCTTGGATTGCCATTGTGATGGAAATCTCTCTTTTTTGAAGTGTAATCACACCCAATCTCCAGGTTCAAAAACCAACTTGCGTCGCCCTTTGTTAGCATGTTTTACATATTGCTTCGTCTTCCTCTCAATATTGAGTTTCGCCTTTTCATGAATTTATTTAGCAATTTCAGCTTTTCTTTTTCCATCTAAATTAACATGTTCAGATAAAGGTAAATGAGTTAAATCCAATGGTGTTAAAGGATTAAAACCATACACAATTTCAAAAGGTGAAAAATTAGTAGTTGAATGTACAACTCAGTTATATGCAAACTCAACATGTGGTAAATATTCTTCTCATGTTTTGATATTCTTTTTAATAATTGCCTTCAACAAAGTAGTAAAGTTCAATTAACTACTTCAGTTTGACCATCGGTTTGTGAGTGACAAGAGGTAGAGAATAATAACTTAGTTTCTAACTTACCCCATAAAGTCTTCCAAAACTAACTTAAGAATTTAGTATCTCTATCCGAAACAATGGTCCTAGGCATACCATGCAATTCATCTAACACATGATCTAAGCGAGGAATAGGAAAGCAATATTTTACAGTGATGTTGTTGATAGCTCAACAATCGACACACATTGGCCATGTTTCATCTTTCTTAAGTACTAGTAATACAAGAACTGCACATGGACTCATGCTTTCTCTCATGTACCCCTTTTCCATCAACTCCTCAATTTTCCTTTGAAGTTCTTTTGTCTCCTCTACTTATGTAGGCTATTTGGTTTGGAATGGTCGCTCCTAGTAAAAAAACAATTTGATGTTTGATGCCTCGAATTGGTGGTAATCCATGTGGTGTATCATTTGGAAAGACATCCTCATACTCTTGCAAAAGAGAAACAATGGAATTTGGAAGAGTCGTTTCCAGCTGGTTAGTTAATAATGTCGCCTCCTTGTATATAAGTAAAATTATTGGCTGATTTAGTAACAATGATTTCCTTACATCACTCACACTCACATAAAAATTCTTTTCTTTTCTCTCTATTTTTTTCTCAATATCTGATCATTTTCTTTCTTTTTCTCTCTCTTTTTTCAAAAACCACTCTTTCTTTTTCACACTTTTTCTTTTGTTCACTCTCTTTTTGTAACCTCAATTGAACTTCATAAACCTATTTGGGAGTTAAAGGTACAAGAGTGATGGATCGTTGATTGTGCACTAGAGAATATTTGTTGGTGAAACCATCATTCTTTACTCGTCTATCAAATTACCATGGCCTCCTTAGAAGAATGTGACTGCTTGCATTGGAACTACATCGCACAACACGTCATCAACATATTTGGCTATTAAAAATGACACCATGACTTGCTTATTCACACTCACTTCACCACAATCATTCAACCATTGTAGCTTGTAAGGTCGTGGGTGGTTTGATGTCTAAAGACCTAATTTTTCCACCATAATAGTGCTAGCAACATTAGTACAACTCCCACTATCAATAATCATACTACATACCTTGCTTTGAATATAGCTTTGAATATAGCTTTGAATATGAAAAATATTCTCTCGTTGCACCTTATCCTCTTCCTTTATTTGTACATTTAAGACTCTCCTTGCCACCAAAGTCAATTGTTCAAGGGTAAGACATTCTTCATCTGACTTGTCTTTTAATGATGGTATGGAATTGGTGTCCTTTTCATCATCGGTTTCAATGTCATCGTTGTTTTGCATCACCATAACTCTTTTGTTTGGGCATTGATTTGCTATGTGACCCCTACCTTGACATTTAAAACACTTAATGTCATGATTCCAAGTAGGAGTTTCAGTGTTACCTTGAGCACAATGCATCGAAGAAGAAGGTTTTGATTCGGTATTAGTGTTGGTTGTGATCTTCTCCTCATGTTGAGCGTAGCTTGGCTTCTAAGAAGGTTGCCCTAGTTGTCGACTTGATCGTGGTGCCACTTGTGTATTCTTTCGTTGTAGTTATTGCTCAACTTTGATTGCCATGTGCACCATGTCCTCCATCTCCACATAATGGTGCAATTCTACCTCATTAGTAATTTCATGGTTTAAACTGCTAAGAAACCTAGCCATTGTTGCCTCCTAGTATTCCTCTATATTGGCTCAGATCATGGTAATCTCCATCTCTTGGTAGTAGTCTTCAACACTCCGATTGCCTTGTGTGAGATGTTGTAGCTTTTTGAACAAATCTCGATAGTAGTGACTTGGCACAAAACGTTTCCTTATTAATGTATTCATTTCTTCCCATGTCTCCAACACTGATTGATCCCACAAAATAATAGAGTAGTTAGAAAATTCAACTACGACAAGTCTTACCTTATTCATTTCAGAATAGTTATGGCATTCAAAAATAAACTCCATCTTTCTTTCCCATTCAAGATATGCCACTGGATCATTTTTGCCTTGAAATATTCATGTTGTTGTCTTCACGGTTTCTAGCTCGCCTAAATCGTCCATTTCTCCTTGGACTACTCGTCGAATTTGGATTTTCCTCATCATAAGTTTCGTCCTCAAGAAACTTCTCAATATCTTCCTCTTCATTCCTTGGTTGAACTCTTATTCTCTTATGCATGTTAGGATCCATTTGTTGTTGATCTTGATGAACATTCTCCACTCGATCCAACCGCTCATGAACTTGTTCCAATTTGATTCTCAACATTCGTCTCATCTCTCCCACCAAAGCCTCCATTTGTAGCCTTTGTTTTGCTACTCCTTCAGATTCTTCACTGGTGTTTTTAGACATGATTCCTACAAGAAGGAGATAGAAAAAAAAGGAAACAAATCTCTCACTCACGTGTTTCACTCAACACTAGTTTTTTGCTCAAAATTATTGGCTTTTACCCTCTAATAATCTCACACACTCTTGCCTTTTTCCACTCGTAGTAATTCTCTTTTGGTTCTCGTGAAATTATTGAAACAAGATCAAGATATTATAGCAACAATTCCTGTACAAAACATTTCAAACAAATCAAATGAGATTGGGATGTTACAACACTTTGAATCTTTCTAACAAAAATTGGATGCGAAAATAAAAACTTTGATTTTTTTTTCTCAACATGATAGATAACTTGAGATTATTATCTGTTGGCTCTGATACCAAATGATATAGATGGCTCCAAGAATAAAAGAAATTCGTATCTTAATTCTCCGAGATCGGCTATAATATGATGTTGATGGAAACCACAACCCGTTGCTTATATCGAAGCAAGAACCTTGGCATAAGAAAATGGACTTGTATGAAAACTGCAATCCATTGTTTATATTGAAGCAAGAACCTTGGTATAAGAAAATTGACTTGTATGGAAACCCCAATGCACCATAATAAGGGTCTTTTAAATGCATTAAATAATAGGTTATGAATTTATGACTTGGTCTCATTGATTAAAGAGATTGGTCGCTTCCATTAATTTTGCTCCTCATCTTTACACTTTGACGATGTGAACCAATCTTTGATATTCCTTATTAATAACCTCTTTCAACTCCTTTTCTTGAAGCTTCAGAATTAAATGATTGAGTTCTTCCTTGAATTGTTTAGCTCTAGCTCTTGTAATTAATCCAAATAATACTTTGTTTGATTCATTAAGCTCCTTAGTAGTTATGACATCATCATACTCCATCCATCGGCATTGTCTGAGGTTCAAATCACTCTGCGAAAACCAAAACTTTAACTTCCTATGATTAGAAAATATCTCAAATTTTACACCATACAAATAACTTTGCCAAATCTTCAAAGCAAAATTATAGCTGCAAGCTCTAAGTCATGGGTATGATAATTTCGGTCATGTGTCTTTAATTGCCAAGATTCATATGCTATAACTCTATCTTGCTGCATAAAAACGCAACCCAATCCAATTTTTAATGCATCAGCATACACTGTATAAGCAATCTCTCATCAGACACTGCTAAAATTGGTGTTGTAGTCAATCTCTACTTAAGCTCTTAAAAAGTTGTTTGACATTTGCCATCCCAAATAAATTCCACATCTCTTCTCATTAACTATGTAAAGCCCCATAGCGTAAATTCTTTTCCATGTAATTTTTTTTCTTTTTTTAAATCATATAAGATTGTATCTTTGAAAACAAGTGGAAAAAACATGCATTTGAAAAATAAACAGTGGAAGTCTTTTATAAAATGAGTCTAATTTAAAATCCAAACGTAGTTAAAGTTCAACATAAAATAAACATAAATCCTTGTAAAAATATATTTACTTAAATGCAAACATTTAAAAAAACATGATTTAATAAAAGTCTTTGTTTTTCAATTTTCTTTTCTCAAGCCTTCACCCACATGTCAACTTCGCTCAAACAACGCTATAACCTTGCCCATGAGAGCACTCCTTCAACTACATCCTTCAAATGTTTCTTTCATCATGTGTATCATAAAAAATATCATAATCTATATCACAAATTTCTTCTATGAGACTAAAGTTCAATAAGATATGCATATATGTCATGAGCATGAGATACAGTTTCATAAAAAACATGAATTTTCAGTCTTTTGGTATTTCTTTCTTTTCTTTCTTTCATATATTTCTTTTGTTCTTTTCTTTCATTAACATTGGGATTCGACACCAAATCCTTCAATCATTGAGGGACAAGCCCACCAAAACCTCAAATCATTGGGAAATAAATCCACCAAAGTCTCAAATCATTGGTGCTAAATCGCTAAAACCTCTTACAATTATTTCATTTCATCTTCGATCTTTTTATTTTGTTTTTTTTTTCTTTCTTTCTTTTGTTTCATTAACATTGGGATATGACTCCATAGCCTCCAATCATTGGGGGACAAGTTGGAACGCCTATTTTTGTAAATCTTTATTTTCTTATAGTTTTTTTTTCAAATAAAAACAACTAAAACACGTCTTTAAAAATAAACAATAAATCATGTCTTTAAAATAATACAGTGGAAGACATAACCTTGAAAACCCAACAGTCCATTTATTAAATAATTACCCACACCTACCCAAAAAAATTTCTTATTACATTTCCCTTAGTAAAACACAACTAAAACTATTATAAAACCATAAAGAGTTAACTTTTTCCTTTATTTATATTCTTATTTCTTTCCAAACCTTTTAATTTTAAAGCCACATCCAACAGGTATGAAGTCCCAACAACATCAAGTGCTCACCATGGGCATGCCCATCAACCTATTCCTTCATCATGTAATTCATCATATACTTTCTCACCTACAACATACAACATAAAATTCATCTATAAGTCTAATACCTAGCAAGAAATGTATAAGACCATGAACATATGAAATGATATTCATTTCCTTCGTTTCATTTATTCGTTCTTTCTTTCATAAAACGTATGCATGAAAAATCCCTTTCGTTTCTTTCTTAGAAAACTTTTTTTCATGATGTATAGAATATGCTCATGAACATACAGTCACAACCAACATAACATTCTCAATGTTCATCTCATGATATACCTCGTGAAACAACTATTATAAGCCATGAAAATTGTCACACATACATATTAATCACATAATATATTAAAACAACATACCAACTGATCTTCGACCACATTATCAATGAACAACTTAGAACTATCATAAAGTAATACAAGCATCAACAAGGCATCAATATTATCCTCATAGTAGTTACAATACAAAAAATATCATAATGTAAACTTAAATGACAGTAGGAGTCAATAATATCCTCATAATAAACTTATCTTAAAGAACGTCAATAGCCAACAAAATACCACAATAATACCTTGTGTTGTAGAACTGAAGGCCACCCACACATAACATTACTTACCTCAAGTTCCTTAGTAAAATCTATCCACTCCTTTGCTTCATCTCGCGTTCTAGCATCTTGTTTCCTTGAAAGTGATTAAGAGAATGATCACTTTTGCTGACTCCAATCAAACAGTGGCTAAGGTTCTTCATTAATTTCCCCTTTTACAGCTGCGGTTAGGGTGTGAGTGGACATCCCTTGAACACAGAACAACAATGTCTTTCATTTTGTGGATGCATTTGTTACCATTTTTGTTAGGCTTAGTTTATTTTGATGATGACTTTATAATGATTATTTTATTAAAAATAATAAGTTGGTTATTGTATTTTTATGAATATTATTCTTAATGATTTATTCATTATATTTATACTCGTATTTATTGGAAATTCCCTCAAAGCGGGTATTATTATGTACTAACATGTTTATCTAAGTCCATACCGTGATTATATATCAATTTGGGACTTAGGAAATCAAAGAATTGGGAATCGAAGAGGGAATTTCATTCTGGAAGTTTTCGGATGCATTGCGATCCAAGGAACGGTAGCCAGATTCGTCCGAAAAGGTATACAGATTGCTCTGGAGTTAATTGAATGCAATACGGTCACTGCCCCGGTTGAATGATGTGATCAAAATAACAAACAGATTAGTCCTCAGAGTTTTAGATGAAGCGAGGACACGAGGGATCCATCAGAATATTTCATGCTATGCACTTCGAGCTTTTTTGGTCTAGATGCGGTCGAAGCCACGGTCGAAGGGAGCGACCGAAAAACATCACAGATTACTTTTGTCCATTTTGTGCATTTTGTGGATGAGGCAAGGTTGAAGGAATCATATGAGATATGTGACCGAAATGCATAACAGATGACTCCAAATTATTTTGGACGAGATGCGGTCAAACCAGCGATCGAACTATGCAACAAAAAATGTGCAGAATTGCATAACGACTATCTTCCAACAGTCGAATTTCCAACGGCTATATTTGCAATGCTTAGAAGTGGTCGACCGAAAGGAATGGGTCAATTCTAAATCATATTTGTGAGCATTGTGATCCTACTCTCCCTATCCAAAACTTGAGATTTCAATTTGGGAGAGTTTGGACTAGTTTTGTGAGCATTAAATTTCCAAACACTTGTACGATATTGTAAAGGGTGACTCCTTACAAATTCGTCATATTAGGATGACGCCCCAAAATAGTCAAAGACTCGATTGACGTCTGGAAGATCAATTAAAGAGTGACACCCCAGAATAGTCAAGTAAAGGGTGATGCCCTAAAATAATCAAAGGGTGACACCCTAGAATAGTTTATTGTAATGGATTGGTTGGCAGCCGTAAGCCAATCTAGTGAGTGATCTCCAAGTGGACTCTTGGAACACGGACGTAGGCGGGATTTGCTGAATCGCGTAAACAAACCAGTGTTATCTCTCTAACTATCTCTTTATTTATTGTATATATGTGTGATTGATTATTTAGCTATATGCATTAAATCACATAGGGATTTAGAGAAATCAATTATCGCACGAAAACGTTAGAACACCTAATTAACCCCCCCCTAAGGTGCATATCGATCCTTCAGTGTTCCCTTCCATGGACGCCTACACTTCCACAATATTCACTATTTTTCATGGATCCTTTGATTAAAATGATGACATTCTTAGATTTGTTGATGTGTTCCTTTGCATGGATGTCTACACTCTCGCGATATTCACTATTCTTTATAGATCCTTAGATTTAAACAACGGCGTTCTTTGATCTACACACATGTTCATTTCTGTGGACGCCTACACTCCCATGATATTTACTATTCTTCACGGATTCTTAGATTTAAACGACGACATTCAGCGCTTTACTTATCCACTGAAAATGCACTCCTTTTTGCGAATCCTCATCATTATCAGATTCTCCATCTGAACGATGACGTTTTTCTCCTTCTACCTATCCACTGCAGATCCATTTCTTTCTGTGGGTCCTTATCTTTAGTAGATATTCAATCCGAATGATGACGTTTTATGCATTCCACTTATCTACCATGGATTCTCCCTTTCTGCGGGTCCTTGTCCTTAGCGAATTCTCCATTCAAATGACGTTGTTTAATGCGTTCCACTTATCTACTGTGGATGCTTTCTTTTTTGCGGATTCTCATTTTTAGTGGATATTCCATCTAAATGATGACGTTTAACGTGTTCTACTTATCCGATGTACGATCATTCCTTTACACATATTCTCCTTTCTGTGGAAGCATTCCTTTCTGTAACTTCACTGTTAACCGGGGCACACTATCTTTGTAATACGATGTCTTCCATTATGTGAACACAATCCTTTCCGCAGATGTGTACCTTTTCTCATACACGTTCCTTTGCATGGACATGTTCCTCTTCGCGAATTCCTCTTCTTAGTGGATACTTTAATTCAATGATGTTGTTTCATTCCTTCACTTATCTATTGTGGAATGTGTTACTTTCTGTCTTGGATGCATTTCTTCCATAATACAAAGTTTTCCATTTCAAGGACACATACTTTTTTGCAGACATAATCCTTTCTGCGGACATGTTCCTTTCTGAGGACACATCCTTTTCTGCCACAAATTCTCTTCCTTTCATCTTAGTCATTCATTCCAATGACGGACGTCCCTTAACACTTCAAGAACATCTGATGCTCAGATCTAACGGTTGCCTTTTCATCCGATCTTCTTCATCGAACGATTCATCTTTCATCTGATTTCCTTCATTTAGCAGTCTCTCTCATCCGATCCCCTTCATCCAACATCTATCTTTGGTATGATCTCTTTATCATGCCCTGGTCAACATTTTGTCCGCCGCCTTTTAGTCCCTAGACGTTCTTTAACTTAACAACACCGTTCCGCTTTTTAAATGGTGGTCACCCAAGTCACAACACAATTTCATTATCTCATGCATAATTTAGCTAACACATTAAGAATTTCCAGTAAATCACCAATCACATATATCGAAGTGAACATCTTCTGTTATTCCAAATTGGCGGTCATTACACAAGCCTTTCAAAATCTCAAATTATTGGGGAATGAATCCACCAAAGTCTCAAATCATCGGTGCTGAATCGACAAAGCCTCTTACGTATTTTTTCTTTCATCTTCGATATTTCTTTCATGAAAACCTATGAATGAAAATCATTTTTGGTTTTTAAAAGAAATATGTTTTCATGATGCATGTGATGTACAATGATCTTTCCAGGCAAAACATAATATATAATAACAGTCTAGTCTATTATCACATGCATGAAAAACAACAATATGTCTCCAAAGTTCTTACATCATTCTATCATCACATGTATCTAATAAAAGAAATCATCATAGCAACCAAAATATAAACACATCCTTGATCAACGCCTTCCTATAAAATAACAGTACGTAAAAAGAGCATAAAACCAAAGGATGTTCCATCATATAGTATTCATTCTAGTAAACAAAATCAAAGCATCTAGCAAAGCAAAAGCACATCCTCGATCAACGTCTTCCTATAACATTATAGTACGTGACAAGAGAAGAAAATACCCTAGCATTTTGTGATATAAGTCAAAGGCCAAATGCATGCAAACATTTCTTACATGGGATTCTTAGTAGAGTCTGTTCAATCATAATATGATCTAACCTTCGCTCTAACTTGTTTCCAACACGCTTTTGTCATAGAAGCGTGCACTTCCGCTACAGATATCCACATTGTTCGCCAATCTCCATCCACCATGTTCACCTATCCACCTTACTTTTATAGACACCAATGCTTCCCCAGACGCCAGCGCTTCAGCTGCAGACATCTGCTCACATTGTCCGCCAATCACCATATGCCATGTTCACATATCTCTTCGCGGACAAACCTCATTCTACGGATTCCACCTCATCTACGGATACCAACGCTTTCGCTGCGAATATCTATTCACCTTGTACACCAATAACAATCTTCCACTACACATGTCTTTCTGCGGACAAATCTATTTTTATGGATTTCACCTCATCCGCTGACACCAATGCTTCCACTGCAGATATATGCTCACCTTGTCCGCCAATAACAATGTACACATTAACAAGTCTTTCTGTGGACAAACCTCACTCTATGATTCCACCTCATCCGCAAACACCAATGCTTATGTTGCGGGTATCCGCTTACATTGTTTGCCAATCACTATTTACCACGTACCTCATTTCGGGATTCAATATTACATCTATGGATTCCACCTTATCCATGGACACCAACGCTTCCATGGTGGATATCCGCTTACATCGTCTGCCAATCACAATCTGCCACGTACCTCATTTCTTTTTGTGAACAAACTTCACTCCACAGATTCCACCTCACATTTGTGAATGCCAACGCTTCCGCTGTGGATATTTGATCACTTCGCACCACCACTTACGTGCGGCCATTTGCGGACACAAACACTTCCGTAGACATGTCATTCTGCAGACACATTCCCTTCCACGGACACCAACTATCTCGTGGACACATTCCCTTATGCGAACACGTTATCATGCAAATACATTTCTTTTTGCGGATATTCTTCATTCCACAACCAGTTTAACACTCAAATTTCCACACCCATCTTTTCTAATCCAAAACATTCTTAATAAAATAAAATATTTATTTCATATATTAAAATATATCATTCGTTATGTGAATATGTAGATTTTCAATTTTCACCAAACCATAGACGTTTGCCATTAAAATATAAATTCCAAATATAATGTTACTTACTCCTTTAAATTTAAAAAAAATAATGTTACACATAAAATTATTTGTGAAAATTTTTCAGGCGTTACAAATTGGCTCAATGGCTTAACAATGGAAGAAAATTTTTTTACAAACCATTGATAGTAACTAGCTAGACCCAAAAAACTATGTACCCTGGTAATGTTGTTGGGTGGCTTCCAATTTAATATTGCTTCCACTTTAGTTGAATCCACTAAAATACCATTGAGAAACAACATGGCCTAGAAACTTTATTTCAGTCATCTAAAACTTGCATTTTTCTCGCTTTGCATACAATTGGTGCTCACACAACGTCTACAAAACAATTTTCAGATGCTTCATATGCTCATCACGAGTATTTGAATATTTCAGAATGTCATCGATAAATACCACCACAAACTGATCGAGATAAGGTCTAAAGACTTGATTCATAAGATCCATAAAAGCAGTTTCTGCATTAGTCAATCCAAATGAGAGCACCAAAAACTCAAAATGCCCATATCGAGTTTGAAAAGCTGTTTTTGGAATATCTTCTTCACGAATCTTAGCTGGTGGTAACCATACATAAAATTGATTTTTCAAGAAGTACATAGACTCTCCAAACTGATCAAATAGATCATCTATCCTTGGTAATGGGTACTTGTTCTTAACTATGATATGATTTAAATTTTGATAGTCAATAATACACAAATGTAGTGAACCTGTCACGAACCGAAGGTAGACTTAAAAGAAATGTCGGGTCGAATGACCCGATCACTCAACCTAATGCTAGGATGTCAGCGGAAGACTTAGCACAATTAAAGCCCAAAACCCAAGAAAATGGGTTGATGTCAACAAAGTAATTAACAAGAGTTTCAGATAACGTAAAAATAAATAGAGAGAAAATACGGTGCAGGAAATGAAACCATTCAACACCATAAAGTAAATTCTACAACTAAGGAAGAGTAAAACCTTCACCGTAAAACACAAACACACGACACATTGATCAAACGTAGGAAGGAGGGGTCATTGGGGTGAGTGACTAACTCAGTAAGGAAATCTTAGTATATGCAATGCATGAAAAAATTGATTTATCTTCATCTCAAAACCATGATCAAAATGGTATGTCATGCATAGATTTAAAATCATTTAAAAATAATTCTTCTTTTTCTTATGAGTAAAATTGGCCCACTAGTCACCGATAAGGTAGTGATCAAAAAATGATTGTGTACATAGACAACTAATATCAAAATAATCCTTGTCGTATTTCCATAATGAAAATTGTCCCTAATGAAAAGGGACGATCACACAAGGACTTCTCTGAACATATGCACAAAAAGGTAGTGACTGTTTTTGGGCAGCACCTCATAAGTTAGAAAAGAAGAGTGATGGCAATCCGAAGACTCAACAGTGTCACCTAGGTTTCCGATGAGCAAAGCTTAGGGACGACACAACCCAAAATCGCAAAATCTATTATGGCAATCTGAAGACCCGATAGTGTCACCTGGGTTTCCGGCGAGTAAGGCTCAGCGATGACACAACCCGAAATCGTAGATTCTGTAACGGCAATCCAATGACCTAGCAGCATCACCGAAGACTCGATAGCATCACCAAAGTTGGTGACGAGGAAGGTTTAGAGATGACACAACCTGATATAGCAAAATATGTGACGGCGATTTGAAAACTCGATAGCGTCACTTGAGTTGCCAATGAGCAAGGCTCAGCAACAACACAACCCACAAATCAACAAAATGACTAAATACTCAGGTTTAGGGATTCGAAACCCAAGGAGCGCGTCAACACTACCCTATTACCCATTTACTTTAGGGATTCAAAAACCAAGGACATTTCATCGATACCCTATTACCCATTTTCACAATCAAACAAATAACCTTCACTCAGTAGAAGACGTTTAGGGACAATTGCCTCCCATTGACTTAGTTGTAGGGCCCCAATACAAACCAAAACAACAAAGGTTTGTCTAGCCCATACCAGCATATAAAACAAATAAACTGAAATGTTGTGCACTTATATGGTAATCGTGTAAAACAACCTACATATGCTTAAAAATAGACGTGCTAGTGACCAGACCCTCATCAAGTTTTCATATGTGGTAACCCACAAAATAATAATTTGAAAACCATGATGCAATGCAGTACAATATAAAAATTTCTATCTCGATGACGACAAAAACCAAGCTGACAAGCTGCACGCGTTGTCAAACACATGCATCAAAACCAGGAGTACTATCGGTACCCAAAACCAAACTGGTGTCAACACCCCAAATCAAAACTAGGGACAAGATGCAAGTCCTAAACCAAAACTCAAAATTAGAATGGAAGAACTAACCCAAGATTTTTTGGCTCAACACAAAGATCGACATAAAACTTTACATCAACCGAGAATCCACACTGACTAGAAACAAGATATGGTTGAGAAAGCAGAGGGAAGATCACTAAACTTAATTATATGAAATCACATTGTGCAGTTGACAAAGACATAACAGCAGTTGACTAGGAACAACAATAGTCAACCATAAAGGCACATCAGTCAACAAGACATGGTAGCGATCTACGAGCTACAACTGCGGTCAACCAAGGACTAGACAATAGTTGACAAAACATAACAGAGGTAGACCAAGATCACACAGCAGTTGAAAAGACGCAGCAAGAGTTAACCTAACATGACTACAGTTAACAAGGACCACCAAGAGTCGACAAGACACAACAACGGTCAACCAAAACCACCTAGTGTCGCCAAGACGTGACAATCGTTGACCAGGACCTCCCAACAGTCAACAAGAAAAAGCCAGCAGCCATCCAAGGCTCAACAACAGTTGATGAGACACATTGGAGGTAAAAAAAAACCAAGCAGCAGTCGACGAATCACTCTGCGATCAACCAGGACCCCATAAGAACTTGAATCGGAAGGGAAGAAACCATATTAAAAAAACTTCATTGAGGTACGTGATGCTGAGGCGGAAAATTTATCCAAACAAGGCAATCATGGTTGCCTGGATCCTTGTCGCGAACGACTAGTGAGGGCGCCCAGACCAAAAGCGAAAAATCAATGTAAATGTTCAAACCCAACGTGGACGTTATGTGCGGATGCCATGCACTTCTGCTGACGCCCTACGCTTACGCAGACGTCTATGCTTCCGCGGACACCTCGCATTTCAAGTCACTCCTGTGATCAATCAGACCCACAATAATGGTCAACTGGGAGGGATGCTTGCAACGTAAAATCATGAGGAAAATGTGCCCCTCTCCCTGATTCTCACCCCGAATCGGTCCACACTCATACATAAACTCTCTAACTACAATAATAACACAGAAACAACCAAAGAAATTGAGCTTCCAAGCTCAATTATAGGACCAACACATACGAGTTTTCAAATGGAAAAATGAGGGTTAGAAACTAACTTACTCATGAGGAACCTTCATGAAAGACAAAGATCGAGACGATGGGAACTCACTCGAATGAAAGAATGACAAAACTCTTGACCCTTGACTTGCTCTCCCTCTCTCCTTCTCTTTCCCTTCGCCTAATTGACACCAAAAGAAAGAAGAAGTCTTCCCTTTTGAAAAAGAAAAAAAAATAAAAGTTTAAGGGTAATTATCAATATGGCCCTTGAAATATGAAATCTCTTTAACTGATACCCTAAACTTCAAATTTTACATTATGAAACCTTAATGTTTGAGGTGTTACCAACTAATACCTTCTCCATTACTCCATTGTTAAAAGATTTGTGTAAGTTGCATGTCATACCTAACTCATCAAGAATTTTGCTGGAAATTTGATTTTGGTAAAGAAACAAGTTTTCTAATGCAGAACAATTACCCATTTTCGGTTGGATTTCACTTAACAAATTGGCTGTGTACACTGAGAAAGTTTTGAGCTTCTTAAGCACTTCCAAACTAGTCAGAATATTCCCCGAAATCATAGTGTCTACAAGACCTAATAAGGCAAAGGCTTCAAAGTTGAATATCTCCACCAAAATTTTGCTGTTAATTCCTAGATTCCCTCCTGCTCAGAATATTTCCAAGCTCGTAACCAACCAAGTTTAACAGGAATCTTGTCGAAGAGCAGGTTATCATACAATTCAAGTTGTTGTAGCGTTGAACAGTTTCTAATATCAGCCAGAATTTTGCCATTGAAAGAATTAGAATTCAACGCTAAGAACTATAGACTCGATAGCCTACCAATTTTAGTTGGGATTTTCCCAGTGAGAGAATTGAAATTGAGGTCCAAGGAGATCAATATAGACAGATTACCAACCGCTGGAGGAATTTCCCTAGTGAGATTGATGTCGGAAAAAACAAATGTGGTGAGAAACTTAAAGGAGAGAATCTTTGAAGGAAAGGTTGCTGGAAGAATTTCCCTAGTAAGATTGATGTTGGAAAGAACAAATGTGGTGAGAAGCTTGAAGGAGAGAATTTGAGAAGGAAAGGTCGTATGGAGATTGACAGAGGTTATTTCTGACAAAATTCCAGATAAGTTGGGTATGACGTCCAACTCATGCAAATCTTTAACGATGGAGTAGCAGAGAGAGTATTGATTGATAACGCCTCAAACATTGATGTGTCAGAATGTAAAATTTGAAGTTTAGGGTATCAGTTGAAGAGACCCCTATACTTCAAGAGCCATATTGATAATTACCCAAAATTTAATTATTTTATTTAATATATATAATATAAATTAATATATTACATATATTAAATAAAATTCTTAAATCCTAATCAACAAATATTCCCGATGATTCGAAACTCAAGGTATGACAACTCAAACCTATCGAACATAATCTCATAGATTTGAGCCACTGGGAAACACGTAATCCACCAGTTTCACCCCTTTGACCTTTGAACAAACCCATCACACGTGGTTGAAGATCCACGAAAAGCGGCAAGGACCCGATCAATGCAAAATAAATTGACCTCGATTAATTTACTTAGAAAAAAAATTAAAAAATTACAGATTTTACAAAACCATCATGTTTATTCGCAAATAGAATCAGAGCGCCCCAAGGTGAAGTACTTTAATGGATAAAACCTTTTTGCATTAAGTCATTCAGCTGAGTCCTTAACTCATTTAGTACAACAGAAGTCATACAGTATGGAACAATCAAAACTGGAGCAGTGTCGGACACTAAATCAATATAGAACTCAATCTTGAGGTTAGATGATAACCTATACAGATCCTCAGGAAAAACATGTGGAAAATCATAGACTATCAAAAAATCTAGATCTTGCTTGACCAAAAACATGGTCATCGCTAATAGCAAAAACACTCCATGTAGGGCTCCAATTTCTTCCGACCACTCAAACTGGCTCGTAAAATAGGATCTATGAAAAACATATGGACATTGCACGGATGCAACAAAACTTCCCATCTTCTAACATAAGAATATATTTCTTCGATGACAGTCAATTCTAGCCTTATAATGGCTTAATCAATCTATACTTAAAATCACATCATACTGATCCATAGATAGTATTATAATATCAACCAATAGCTCATGTTCACCAACAATAAGAGCAATAGACCGAACAACGAAATTCATTTCATATTGCTTATTTAGGGATACTCAACATAAGAGGATTTTCTAGTTTCTCTACAATCACACCTAATAAGGGAACAAATATTGCAAAAAAAAATTAATGTGTCACTCCTAATATTAAATAACACATGAACAATAATAGAAAACAAAGAGATCATATAATCAATGACCCCCTGGCCAGTTGGACCCAATACCTCAGATTCAGAAATTGCATATGTAAAAATCACTATTTTACTGACAATAATTTCACGAGTAGTTATTTTTGGTCAAGGTATTTTGAATTTGACTTGCTTTGTCGAGTAGCTGCCACACGTGAATTTTCGGTCAAATTGTCAACTTGGTGAATTTGGGTGTCATTGAGCGGTAAATAAATCGAATGAATTAATTTGGTAAATAGGGATTGCCCCAGGTCGGAATTTGGTTAATGTTTGGATTTTTTGAAACCAAATATTTAAGTTGATTGATTTAATATAAATAATATGTTGTTTATTATATATTAAATTAATTATTATTTTTAAAAAATAAGATTTATTAAAGGAAAGAATGTTTCTCCTCTTTCCATTCTGTCGCGAGACAAGAGAAGAGGGAGAGAATGAGAGAGATCGATTTTGGTGATTGAAGATTTGAGCTCCAATTTTGAGTTCGCAATGCTGAGATATCCAACATTTGTGAAGACGTTATATAGGTAAAATGTTAAATCTCTCTGTTTTTGAGTTTGAAGTTTAAGATATATATTGGTTTCGGATTCGAGCTTGGAAACTCGAATCCATGAGTTATTTCTTGAATATATTGGTAGATTATGAGTTTATGCAGGTGTATTGGCAGTTTAGAGGAGAAAACGGAGGAAATGATGCTTTTTGTTGTAGAAATCATGCTGGAAGGTCGCCTCGGTTGACCTCTGGTCATGTTTCATCAACTGTAGATAAGACCGAGAGTTTCGACAAAGTTCAAGCTGGTTTGTGGTCGATCGTACAGTTGGCAGGTCAACTATAGCCTAAACTGATTGACCCCGCCAGTGCCTAGATTGACTGCTACAGTTTCTGGTCAATGCTGAAGGTCAAAGGTCATCACACAGTGCAGTTTTTCATATTTTTGAGCCATTTACAAGTAGTTGGGTTCCTAATTCCGGTATAGGACCCTTCCACTACTTCATTGTGATTTACTAGTGAAAATTCTTAACCTTTGACATGTTTTTAGGCTCATATGAGTTCGTGAATTTCGAGTTGATTCTTGAGGAAGTTGTTGCTCCAGTTTGTAAGAAAGATCGCTGCAAAGGTGGGGATTTTATACTCTTTGCATTACATTGCATTATAGTTTTCAAACTTTATTTTGTGGGTTGCCACATATGAAAACTCGACGGGGACTAGTCGACAGCACGTTAATTTTATATTACATATGTATATGTGAGTTTTACATATTTTCTTTACGTGCATGATACTTCATGGAGTGCTCTGTTACTGATACGAGTGGATGAATCCTCTTGGTACTTTGGACTATCATGGTGTAAAGTATCACAAGGCTATCTCAACACATCTTCTACTGCATGATGATGTTTTGTTTGAGCACTATGTGAAAATTGGTAATTGGGCCATGTTAACACATTCTTTGGGTTTCGAATCCTTAAACTTGGTCAGGGTGTATTTGTTTTAGGTTGTGTTGTCACTGAATGGTTTGCCAGCAACCCCTATGAGGTAGCTTGATCTTTGGATCTCTCTCACTATTTTTCCTCTTAGCTCATGAGTGTTTGCCATATTCAAACTGCCACCTTTTGTGCGATTGTATCGGAGGGATCCTTGAGTGACTCTCATTTTTCATGTATCCCTGTTTATAACTTGCGAAAAATGATGTAAGCTTATTTTATTATAGCTAGCTAGGTATCCAATGATGTTTTGATGATTGCATCATCGGTGGCTCATGGAGCTTATTTTGATGATAAAGGATGTTTTTGAAATGATTTTAAACCCATGCACGACATGAGTACGATGACTCCATTTTTCTTCATCATGATTTTGAAGTGAAGATAAACCAATTTTACATGCATTGCATTTAATATAACTTGCCTACTGAGTTAGTCACTCATCCCTACGACCTCATCCATTCCCAGATAAAGGAAAGTGTAGCCAAGAGTAGCTGATCGGTGGTGGATTTCTCCATTTTGTCCCTTTAATTTGCTATGAGTGATATTTGTACTAATGAAAACTTATCTGAATATGGGTCTGTGTAAAAATACTTCTATAATGTTTGGACTTTGAGTTTGATGCATAGTGGTTAATTTATTTAAGCTATTATTTCTCATGATCATTATGTGGACCTAAGTTCATCTCATGTGGGCTATGACTTTGATTTATGAGTCATGATAGCATAATCTTGACCATCATGACCAGTTATCTTCTCCTTTCCTTTTCTACCACTTCCATGACCACCTCGGAATGAGTTAGGAACCAATCTAACCATTTGACTAGTAGATTCTCAAGGAGTGGGGCTGGATACAAAACTCTGTTGATACCCACTAAATTTCTGAAAGTCGGTACCAGTTAGCTGATACTGATGTTGATATGGTGGTCTATAACTTGATGGATGAGGAGAAGTAAAACTTTGTGGTCAAGAATAAGTACATTGTCCCTGTCCAGAAACTCCTCAACTAGCTCCAAAACCAGGTCTAGAGGGAACTGTCTAAGTAGATGCTAAATTTGCTTGAGTAGACCTCTGATTCATTGGATAGTTCTTCCTCAAATGTCCAGACTGACCACAAGTGTGACAAATATAAAGGCCCATTGACATAAGTTGTACCACTAGATTGGCCACCAAAGTTGCCCTGATTGTGATCTCCTAGATTTTGACATTTCCTCTGGTCCTTCCTGGTTATTTTACCACCCATTGTGTAATAACCCGACTTTTTATATTGAAATTTAATAAGGATAATTGAAAAGTAATTAGAGATATTCAGATTCATTGGATAATTATCGGGGTATTACCAAGGACGTATTCATAATATTATAATTAAGGAATTATTAGATGATAATTAGGATTAAATTGAAAGGGTATTTTATTGTGTTATTAATTTAAGGAGGGAAATAAATTGTGTTTGGAATCAGAAATTAGGGATAATTAATTAAGTGAAAATTAATTAGCATTAAGATGTAATAATATAATTAAGTGGGGATTAATGATTATTAGGTAAATGATTGAAATAATAGGGAATTAATTGGAAATTGAAGAGTGAATCGGATTAGGATGAACCATTGGTCTGGTTCAGGGTGTGGTCTGGCTCGGCTGTAATTAGAAGGGGGAGGTGATTTGTTCTGGCCTTCGGCCATTTTGCGAAAGGAAAGAAAGAAACCAGAGAGAGGAGAGAAAGCTCGAGAGCGGGAGAGGTCGCGAGCGAGGGAGACAGCTATGGTGAGCTCGGGCGGCTCCTTCACGATGGACGGCAAGCAAGCTGATGGCGATGGAACGAAACATCGAGCTTCACGGGACGACAAGTGTCGGGTCACAGGATGGGGGCTTTGTCGTCGATTTGGCGTCGCGTCATCGGTGTGGCGTACGATTGCGGGCTAAGGTTCCCCGGGAGGCTGGTGATGCTCGTTGGCAGCAAGTTGGTGATAACAAGGGTCGGCAATGGTGAGGTAGAAATTGTCAGCCTCGAGTCGATGGCAGAGCTGGCGGTTTGGGTGAGCAGCTGGGTCTGGCATACGGTTCGGTCTGAACCGGTCCATCCAATTTTGTTTTGCTTTGAAGAAAAACAACAACTCGGACGTGCGAAAGGGATGGCGTGAGGACAGGGCATGGCTGGGCATGGTCCAAGGCAAAGGCAGGATAAAGGGCCTCTCTAGTGAATTGAAATGCAGTGGATGGAAGGTAGGGCTAGCACTGAAGTCTCTCAGTTGAGCTGAGAAAGAGAATGAGGGAGAGAACTCTATGGGGAAGTTGAGCAGAGGGCTGTGAAGGATGGAGATGATGCTGGTAGAGAAGGTGAAGCTCCTAGAACTCTCGGGTCTCCTCTGTTCCTCTGTTAAGGGAGTTTCCTCCTTTTTTTTTTAATGGATTAAGGATGAAGATAAAACGTTAAGATTTATACTCTGTTGGTGAATAATGCCTCTGTTGGGTTTCTGTTTCATGATTCTAGGAATGGAAGTGTTATTCTGTCATCGGTTCTTTGCTTGTGATTGATGGTTATGCATGCTAAAGATGAATGAATAAGAATGTTCACTGCTGTCTATGGATTTTTAAGGATTTTAGGCTCTCTATATTGTCTGTTATGGATAAATACTTCATGTTATTGAATGATTATTCTCTATTGGTGGCAGCGTGGTAGCCATTGTCGAATGCATACCCTGTAAATTGTAGGTGTTTATTTTGGTTATGGTTATGAAAATTATTGTTGTTGTTGTTGGATAACAAGGAATGAGGTTATAGATAACAATGAAGTTGTTAAATTGAGAATGTTAGAATTGTAAAGTGTTATGCTTCATTTTAGGCGTTGACGAGTTCCTAGAATTAATATACAATTTAGAATACGAGAAGGAAATGAAATTAATAAGTTGTAAATGTTTTAATTATGAAGGTATTGAAAAGGAAAAGAAGGATAAAGATTAAGTACGAATACAACGATAAAGATTCGAGGTAAGAAATTGAGATAGAGTCTTGGCCAGTTGGAGGCCCTACACCATTAGCAGTGTCTTTCTTTAATTGTTTGTTTATGGTCCTACTATACTGCAACATTATGCCTATGTTAATTGCACGTTATTAACTCAATCTTTAAGCTTGTTTAGGGTGATAGCATATTGTTATTGTTTCTTCTAAATTGCCGAGCATGCCTAGATTAGTATTGTTTCTTTAGACTTGCCAAACATGCTTACATTATTGCCTTTTTAAATTGCTAAGTACACCTATATTATTATTGTATCTTTTGAATTGTTAAGCATGCCTACATTATTGTTTCCTTTAAATTATCAAGCATGTCTACATTATTATCACTTTCTTTAAATTGCCAAGCATGCATACGATATTATTGTTTTCTTCAAATCGCAAAGCATGTCTATGTCGTTATCGCTTCCTTTAAATTAACAAGCATGCCTATATAGTAATAGCATGTTAGTAGACTTTCATATCTCATTCTTTTATATTATTGTGATTACTGATTTTTGTCTCATACTTTTATACTGTTACAATTACTGTTTTTCATTGACATGCATCACGATAAGTTTCACATTGACATCAATGACATGCATAATGATAATAGAAAAAAGTAGGAAGTGTCACCTTTGGGTTTGGTACTCATATGCATTGAGTGAGGAAAAAGAATTAAAGAAGAAGAATGGGGAATTGGAGAATGTAAAGGTAGTTCGGATCAGCCAGGTAGACAGAATTATTTATACCCTCTCACAGGTTACGCTCTCACGGGTTACGAGAAGAAAAGAACGTTACCTTTTCCTTGTCAGGACTGCGAGACTGTCTACCTTAGGTGGTTGAAGCCGACTAAGACTATCCTCTGCCTATAGATTCCACCAATCTCCCACTCGATGTACGAGTTATATAAAATACATAAAAAAAAAAGAACGATTGGGGTGGACCCATTCCGACATAATGAGTTAGAGGCATACATACTGCATATTTTATTTCTTACTGGGCCTCAGGCTCACAGTTTGCTAATGGTGTAGGTGCACATGATAGAACAAATTAAGAAGCAGTTGATGAGGTATTTGCACGGGCAGATTTGTGGCTAGCTAGGCTAAAGAAAGAAAAAAGGAAACAGGGTTTTGTAAATGTAAAATAATAGTTTAATTATTGTCTTTTTAAAATAGAATGTTTTATACTTCCGCTATTAATTAAGAAAATGATTTTACAAATGAAGTCTTTCGTTGTTAATAAATATTCAAGTAACAAGTTTTAAGTAAGATGTTTTAATGATCGGATTTTTAAGAAAAAGGACTCTAATTTTAATTTAAAAAGGTTTTAATAGAGATTTTAGTCGTCACAAATTCCCTATTCTTTCTAAATCAGCCTCACCTCATTGATGAGTAGCAATCATCTCGAAGATAGAACTAAACTCTATAGCAGATAGTTGGTGACAGATCTTTGGACTCAAATTCTTCTTGAACTTTACCATCTTATCTACGAGATCCATCTCATACTGGGAGAGCTCTATAAACTTTGCAAAAATACTCTAGAACTATAAGGCTCTCATATTCCAAATCATGGTAAACACTAATTATAATACCCGGATAATTTTTTCCCCTTTATATAATGTAATGGATTTTGGGAAATAAATATATTATATTGCAGTACGGTATTTTGTTGGATTAATACCGTGTAAATGTATGGAAAATTGTAGGGTGTGATTAAAGTATAAATTTTTAATGGAAAATGTGCATTTTGGGTTTTTGGTTGCTCTGCAGTCGAAGACACAGTCGAGTCCCTCGTCCGTAATGCATTCCAGATTACATTTTGTGATTTCGAACACAACGCAGTCAAGGGTGCGGACATGATGCGCGATTGAAAAACAACAGGTTTTGAATCTATCAAATTCATCGATTTTGCGGTCGAGTCATCGGTCGGGATGCAGTCGAGGTTCATGTCCGAAATGCGTCTCTAGTCGTATTTTACACGATTCAGTCATGACGCGGTGGCATGTTTCGATCGAGGAACGCTGTGATGACTCAAATTTTTCTTTACTTTAAAAATGCGTTAAATTTAAAACTTTTATAAAACGACTAAATTCTTATTAAAATCTTTCAATTGAAATCAAAATTCTTTTCTTAAAAACTCAATCGTTAAAACGTCTTACTTAAAACTTGTTACTTAAATCTTTATTAACAGCGGAAGACTTTAATAGTGGAAGCATAAAATATTTTATAGCAGAAGCATAAATTGTTCATTTTAACAAAATAATAAATAAATTATTATTTTACATTTATAAAACTCTTTTCTCTTTTACTTTTCTTAGCCTAGCCAGCCACAAGTCCCGCACGTGCAAATCCTTCATCAACTGCTCATTGATTTATTCATCATTTTCTCTTGCGTGGACCTACACCATTAGCAAACTTTCAGCCCGAGGCCTAGTAAGAAATGAGATATGCATGATCATGCCTCTCTTTAATTCTTTTGGAATGGGTTCCACCCCAAACCAATCTTTTCTTTACGTTTCATTATTTCATTCTTTCAATCATAACTCGTATGTCGAGCGGGAGATTGGCGGAACCCATGTGGGAGGATATAGTCTTGGTCGGCTTCTAATCACCTATGTGTAGCTAGTCTCGTTCTCGACAAGGGAGGGGAGTAAGTCTAGCTACCTGATTAAATCTAAACTACCCGTCTGTCCCCCAACTCCCCATTTTCTTTTCCTTTCATTTATTCGTTTTCCTCACGTAATGCATATGAGTACTACCCCAGAGATGACACTTCCTACTTGTTTCTATTATCATGATGCATGTCAATGAGAATTATTATCCAAAACGATATGAAAGCATGAAACATGAAGCAGTAATCACCACAGTATAAAAGTATGAATATGGAAAATCTACTAACATACTACATAGACATGCTCGGTAATTTAAAGAAAGCAATAACAATATAGACATACTTTGCGATTTAAAGGAAACAGTAATAACATAGGCATGCTTGTAAATTTAAAAGAAACAACAATATCATGCTAACATCCTAAATATGCTTAGAGATTAAATTAATAACGTGCGAATAGCATAGACATAACAAGTAAGGCAGCATAGTAGAACATAAACAAACAATTAAAGTAAAGACACTGTTAATGGTGTAGGGCCTCCACTGGCCAACGACTCTACTCAATTTCTTACCTCAAAGCTTTATCGCGCATTAGCACTTAATCTTTATCCTTCTTCTCTTTCTCGATACCTTCACAATTCAATAACATTTGCTCATTAATCATCACGACTTATTAATTTTTATTCTTTTCCTATCCTTAACTACATTATAATTCTAGGAATCCGTTACCACCCAAAACGAAACATAACCCGTCCAACAGAATATAAATCTTCCATTAACAAACAACACCCCATTTGAAATACCCTTTACTGAAACCAAGAACAATTACTATCACCCAACCACAAATGTATGTGCACAGACCAATATCCAATTTAAATACCTCATGGAACCAAGGAGCAGTAACTCAATCAGCAAAACTACAGAATATATGCTTCATAACTCATCCAAATAATATCCAACAGGAAGCATGTCCATTAACAGAGTATCAACTTATCATGCAAAATACTTAATTTAAATCTCACAATTCCACAATCAACCAAAACTGCAGAGTATATTCATGCTTCAACATTGAACATATAAGGACAGTAGCAACAATCATCCAACAAACCCACATCAACAAGCATCACTAGGTAGTTAAACACTCTGAGACACAAAGAGGAAAATCCCTTACCAACATAGCATCAGAAATCACAGCCCACAGTTCCAACATCTCCAAAACACAGAGCTACCAATGATGGAGCACGACTCCGCAGCAACATCAACATAAACATACCCAGTCAACTAAACATAATTCCTTAACAATCGACAATAGAGGCCAAGAACAGAAAACATAGAACCTTATCTCACGAAGGAGACCACACCGTAGCAAAGAGCTAACCCCACGAATCATCACCGCCCGAGAATACCCGAGAAGACAACAGGGAAACCAGCCAGCAGCTCACTCTCTCACTCACATTTCTCATCTCAAGCTTCCACTCCCTCCTACAGCTCTAGGTCTCAATTCTCCATAGAGCATTTCACTCTCTGCTCAGCTCACCCGAGCATTCTCCCTTGTCAGCTTCCTCCCTCTTGCATTTCAATCTGTCAAAGAGGTGCACTATAGCCTGCCCCTGCCACGGCCATGCCCTGCCTTCACCATGCCCCTCACATGGCCCACGCATGTCCCACTGTTAGTTTCATCCAGAGCAGAACATATCGGTTCAGACTGAACCGCGAACCAAACCGCAACCTTGAGCCGTTTCTTCATGAATCGCCAGCTCCTTCAGCCGTTCTGATGCCCCCAACCAATCTGTCACCCCTATCGTCGCGCATGTCCCACGGCCAACGATTCACAGCAAGCCAAACACACAGCCCACAGGAGTTCACAGCCTCACTGTCATCGACCTTCCGTCCCTCAACCTGGCGCTTTGTCGATCCATCCCGTGAAACCCGATGCCCCACGGAGCCATAGTCGTCCTGCGCCGTTCATCGCCGCAGCAGCTTGTCCTTCCAGAACGAACCCGAGCCACCCGAGCTCACCGTCACCCGAACGAACTCCTTCTCCTCGCCTCTCTGTCGCTCTCTCTCTCTCTCTCTCTCTGTCGCTCTCTCTCTCTCTCTCTCTCTCTCTCTCTCTCTCTCTCTCTCTCTCTTTTCTGGTTCATCACAAAATGGCCAAGGGCCAATTTCTCCTTTTCTTTTGTTTTCTAGACAAACCGATTCACGGGGTGAACCGGTTTACTTCCCCCTCTCCTTTCTTAATATATTCTTTTATATTTTAATTTCTTTTTAATTCTAATCCCATTATTTTTATATTCAATTAATCATTTCATATTTTAATCCCAATAAATTCTACTTCTTTTCTCTTTTAACTGAAAACCATCTACACATATAATTCTGGACCGAGCCGAATCAAACCAATTCAGTCCATATTCTTCCCTTGTTAATTCTTATTTTCATCTGATTTTCATAAATGATAATCTAACGAATACGTCCTTGGTAATACCCCGATAAATATCCAACTAGTCCGAATACTTCCAAGCACTTTCCAATTTATCTTTATTGAATTTTTTATATGAAGAGTCGGGGTATTACAAACGCGATTGGAAGACCAATTGTGGAAAATTACAAATTATATCTCGCGACTGTTTTGTGATTTTTAAATTAAATCAAACTTCCTTTGCAGTGATTTCACAATATCTCAAGGAATTGTCTCAATCTAACTGAATTAGAATCGCACTGATAACCACTTTGACATGGAGACTGCTGATTGGATCTCCTCCCTGTTTAAATAGATGAACGCGGGATGACTTCTTGTAATATCCCGTAACTTTTTTCGTATAAAAAGTTTTCTTTTCTTTAAAACCATTCCGTAATAGAACATTAGAGTAATAAACAGCTGAAGTCTTAATCATATAAAACATACTGCAGAAGTCTTTTACAATTTAATATCACAAACCCATTGTTTAAATGAACATTTAAATAAACACATTAACTTAAAACATTTATTTGAAATCATAAAACACTTAAAAACCTTTAAAACATTTATTTCATTTTCGTGGCCATAACCACATGCCAATGTCGCCAACAGCACAAACGTCCACATAGCGATACTCCATCAGCTACGTCCTTTAACAACTTTATTCATTCATCTGCTCCTTACCTACATCAACGGAGCCTAACTATGAACCTAACGCTCAGTACATGGTATAAATGTAAAACATGAAATTCACATACAATTTCTATGACATCTTATACTTTTTTTCTGTTGTGTTTCTCTGTTACTGTTTATGTATTTATCATTATTTCAAATGTTTATTGTTTGTCTTTTACTGTTATTTCATCTGCTTATGTGCCGGGCGTATCAAACCGGTCCACATAAACATTCGTCTACTGTTTCTGTTTTTTACTGTTTATGTGTTGGGCGTATCGAACCGAACCATACAAACATTCATGCCGGGCGTAACCAACTAGACCACAGTTGGTTTCTGTGCCGGGCGTAACTAACCCATCCACAGTTATTTACTTGATTTCTATGCCGGGCGAAATAAACCGGACCATAGTAGTTTACTTATCTTTGGTTTCTATGCAAGGCGTATCTAACCGATCCACAGTTGTTTGCTTATCTTGATTACTGTGCCGAGCATAACAAACCGGACCACAGCTGTTTACGTATATTCCATTTTTGTGTACATACAATTTTATTTAACGATGTCATGCACATATAATTTTATTTAACGTGTTCCTTTATCGTGTCCTTAAAACTTGATTCGTCCTAACTAAGGGACTGAACTTAAATTTAATAAGCATACAAGCAAACATCATACGTAATTAATTAAACAAACGGTAAACACCCCCTAATTCCCATGATGTAGGCCCTTTTGGACAAAACACATACAGTACCACCTACCTAAAGTCCTTAGCATTAAAAGGGTTTAGTACTTAGAGTCTCTTCTCAAAACTTATTTATCACAACTTAATTTATCAATAATAATTCTTCAATGGTTAATCCTAACTCTAACCAAATCGTTGCATCTTCCTAATAATTTGTCTCAATAGAATAATTCCTCTATCTTAACTATCTTATAACTGACCTAACGGTTATAATCATTAATCAACATGTAAGACCTTATTCCTTATAGTGTCCATTCAATTTGTGCATCCTAAACATATCCTCAATTTAATGAACTAACAAGCTATAACAATTGGGGTAATAATTACACTAATATTTCCTTCTTGATAACACTAATCAACAACACTTAAACCTCAATCAATAACCTTATTATTTTGCCAAAAACAATTGTCCAACAGATAGCATACCACTTTCATCCTAATTATAAAACAGAATACCAATGGAAATAATCCAATACCTGAACTTTGGTTTCCTTACAATATTCACCCAACAATTTGGCAGAGTAACCCCACTAACGTTTCTTCTCTATGAACTCTCACTTCCTCCCTTCTATTCATAGATAACATTACAGCGACTCTTCAACATCTCAACATTAACTCTCCAAAGACAGAAGGCCATAAGACACAACTCTTTGACATCCAAATGCATGCAACGCCGTTCCCTTTGATTCGCAGACGTTCAGACAATGGTTCGCTTCATCTCTAGACGTTTAAAACTCTCCAGATTACTCTTCATAAATAGACGGATGATCACGCTGGTTGATCTCCTCCATGGCGAACGATCGTCACAAACAGCCATCGCATTTTCCTACAAAATTTATCCATTTTCACACCGGTCGATGATGCTGGTCAATCGACACTCCGTCGATCGACCGCCCCAATCGACCGCCGACTCCAAAGGTTTATTTTCCAGATTATTTTGTTATTCATTGCAACTTAAATCTCATAACGTGACAATATATATATATATATATATATATATATATATATATTACCCTTAATAATCCGTAAATCACTTTCCCAAATATCCAAACCTTCAACATCTATCATATATTTCGCTATTCCTCCTTCACTAAATCCAATATATCCTAAAATAGTATAAATTCTATACCTTTAACTTTATTATTAACTAGCTCTCAACCCTTACAATATCCAAATACATCCAAATATATTTCCTTTTACTACCTCCACTGACTATCAAACTAATTGATATCATCCACTATAACTTCAAGTATCATCATACAATTCTCCAATTAACTTCAATCATTCTTGTAATCCAACTATGAACTTAACGGGGTATCATAATTCACTTATTTCAAATGCTTTTCTCTTGACCAATATCTTTACTTGTCCAACTCAGCTCCTAATATCCCCAAAATTATCACTTAAGCTATGCCTTTAACTCAATAAAAATTTGGGATATTACACTCCTGGTCACTTCTCCTTTATTGAGAGATGCAACTATGTGTGAGGAAGAGAGAGTGAGAGCAAGGTGAGTGTGCACTCTGTCATTTTCGGTGGATTGTGGGAGTGAAGGCGTGAAATTTCGCTATTGTTGGGTTGGATTGCTTGGGTGAAACCATGGGCTTGTCGCAGTGAGGAATTCTGTAGCTTGAAATCTCCAATAAGGTAAGAAATTGAGGTAGAGTCGTGGCCAATGGAGGCCCTACACCACAAGCTATGTCTTTGTGTTTAATTGATTATATTTGCTGCTGTAAATTGTGTAGCTTGAATCCTTTGTTAGTTCCTGGTTCTTTGTTGATGCTTAGCCCATGCTAGTGATTGCTTAGTTTAATTCTTTGCTGCTAGTTGCTAGTATGATTTTTTGTATTAGTCTTGATATGTTGAATGTTATACTGTCTAAATTACTGCTCAAATACTCGTTTCTCCGATGGGTTTTTCTGCTGCTTGCTTTAATTTCATTTCACTATAGCTAGATAAATGTTTTCATTGTTCCTTTAATCTGTTAAGCACGTTTTGTCACCCTATTATGAGTTGTTTGTTAGTTCTCTTGGATATTATTCTGCTGCTCTAAATGTGACGTGCATTACTAGTTTTCTGCTGGATTTTAGTTTCATCGACAGCTTCTTGGTTTAAGTTTCTGCTGTCAATTTATAATGCCCTGTTATACCATACACTGTTGTTTTTGCTTGTCAGATATTACGCTACCTCCATTTGCTATGTCAATGTTTGTTCCACGTCATTAAATTATCGTCAAGCATGTTTAGCATTTCGAATATATTGATGTTGTTTTCCTTTAAGTGTTGTGAATACTTAGGGCGTCGAATATATTGCTGTTGTTTTCCTTTAACTATGTGAATGTTTAGGACATCAAATATATCGCTACTGTTTTACCTCTCATTACTATGAATATTTAGGACGTCGGATATATATTGTTGTTGTTTTCCTTTTATTTGCTAAGCATGTTTAGGATGTTAAATATGGTTATTGTTTCCTTGAATTGTCGAGCATGTCTAAGATTCTGAATCATACTAATGTTATGCTTAAAAACGCTGCTCTAAAATCCATGTTATAATAACTCGTTGTTAATAAACTAAATAGATTGACTTGTGTTTAAGTAACTTGAAATGTACAATTTTAGAGTATTCGCTATATATAGCATGTTAGTAGTTTCCATGTCTCATGCTTATTAGTAGCTTTCTATTTAAATTACGCCATTGTTTCATGATAACTCTCCGCTATTTAATTTTTTAATCTTAATTAATTACTTTTCCTTTTGTATTGTCTTCTTGATAATTATTGTGATATACTGTTGTGATTGTTGTACCGCATTGACATGCATCATGATAATAGAAACCATTAGGAATGCTACGTGTGGATTGGTATTCATACGCATTTGTGAGAGAAAAATAGATAAAGGAAATGAATGTAAGGGGAATTAGAGGTTGGGGAGGTAGTTTGGATTGTAACCGGGTACACTCGAGATTATGCCATTTCCTTGTTGGGTCACGAGAGCTTGTCTACCCAAGGGTTAAATGCGAACTAGTGGCCACTCTCCCTGCGACGGATACCTCCAATGTCTCAGCTCAATGTATGAGCTCATATAGATATATATAATCATGAGTAAAGAACATTAGGGTGGATTCCATTCTAATATAATGAGTTAGAGGCATACATCATATTGCATTTCATTTCTTGTTGGGCTTTAGGCTCATAGTTTGCTTGTGCTGTCGGTGATTGTCAAGATGTGGTTAATCCCAAAGCGGAGGAGGCATTACTCGTTAAGCCCTTGGGTTACTCAGCTGAATCGACCTGAGAAGGTTATGGCTCACTAAGAAGTAAAAATGTTGGTTTGAGAAATAATAAATGTTTTGTGAAACAGTAGTTTTTATGTTTTGTCAAACTGTATTTGAAGGTTATTAATGTTTTCTGCTTTATACTCTGATTTATTTAATGCATTTAACTTATCTCATTCACTCTAAATTATTTTCTTTTGTATGTTTTAAATAAATAAATAAAAAAAATTTATACGGTAATTAAAAAAGAAAAAATTTAGAAAATTAACGCAGGGCATTACACTAATTATGTTATGACGGCGACTAGCATTACAGTAATTATCTCTGAAAATTGTCTCAAATTAGGTCTAGGTCATCATCTGAACTGGGTAGTCCAATCTCAGCTATTTCCACCAAACCTCGACCATTTTCTCAAAAATAAAAGGCCACAAATCTAACCCAGCACTCAGTCAGAACTCCAATAGTGGTCAGATCCTTATGCATTACCCTCAATCAATTATTAGCATTCTAAGGGCCAGCTCCACCCACAAATACTGGAGGATTCATACGTCCAAACTGTATAAAGAAATTCATGCAGCGAGTTTCGAAGTCTTGATTGCCGTTGTCCCTTGAAAGATTCTATAGCACATCCCTCAAGGCTACAATAATATCAGTAGGCTGCGACTTAGCAGTCTGTACAGTAGATGTTGCAGGAGTACAATTTGTGGGAGCTCTTCTTAGAGACATTTTCAAAAATCTAAAAAATTTATGATACAGGTTAGAACACATCCTTAGGCACAGTAATTGTAATTCACTTGTATGTCACTATACTATTTATCTTATTGATATTTCTTTGTTTTTTTTTCAATATGATAACCTAACTTTGATAGTAAAATTTTGTCACTGCTCAAAGAGGACTCGAGACAGAACGGGGAACAACTCGATTAGACCCAAAAATGAACTGAATCGTCCAACCCTTATACTTAAATATCTAATTAACAATGAAAGACTAAAAAAGAAAATAAATAGCCAGGGCCCAAAAACATTTGGGCTAAATCAAAAGTCCCTCAGTAATATCAAAGATAATATAGTGATACAAATATTCAATAACAACTGTGTCAAAAATATAAGTAAAAAGGTAAAATTCTAACGAAGTCAGGCTTCACTAAAGGTAATCACTCGAGTCAAATAATAAACTAGAAAGGTACACTCCAAGCTCACTCTTGCTCTGACTCATGGATTCCAAACACACATTTCCATCAACAGTAGCAATAATAAATGCGATACTGGGCGATTGCAATAGCCACAAACGACCCTAATTAGATTTAAAATTTTGCGCCCAACGACACAATTCATACAGTTGTCTCATTATTTAAGTTAACAACAAACAGACAAGTCGCAGTACGATCGATTGTGCATAAAGAAAAAAAAAACATAACCTCCACATGGGTCGATCAAACTTGATGCACACGACCAAGATAATCAATTAAAATGCTATGTTTGCTCAAATATAAATATGTCTAGTAGAAATACATATATAATACAAAAATCGACGATTTATCAAAATGGACATGTAATTTATATATGGGAATATGTCTCAAAATAAGGTTTTAAAAAATGATGCAATGTTAAATATAAAAATAAACTTCTACCTCAACGAGGCTTATCAAAGCCAAACTCAAGTAGCTAAGAGTCCAAGGAAGGACAATCCACTTGCTAAACCTTGGAACCTGTCAAAGTATAAATCTATTTCATTTATTTCTCTTTTCAATACCTTCAAAAATCTGCTAGAACTCATAATTGGGATAGAAATCAAATCGAGACCCTACAAAATAAATCCTACAAAAATTCAACTTTAAAACATATTTCAGAAAACCTCGGAAACGTCTAGTCGACCCTGGAATGGATTGGTCGACCACATCGGTCGATCAAGAATAGCTCCGACAGCTCCAAGGAGCGATTGACCAATTCTTAAACAATAACCTCTTGACCATGGCTTCAGTCTATTGATTTTCAACCTTGGTCGATCGCTGCGTCACAGAAACGTCCATAACTTCAAAAATTTTCAAACTTTTCAACAAAAGCCAATTTTTTTTTCAAAAAATTTCATCTTTAAACATCTCAAAACTATTTCATATGTAACTCATTCAACTCTATGTATAAATTCTAAATTTTTCACGCTTTCACATAATTTCTAAAATAAATTGACTAAATTTTTTTGTACCTTTGAAAACTCAATGTTTTCTTTTCCTAATATCCTTCTTCATGATCTTTTCCCATATTAGATCACTCTGCCTTCAATTTATAGATCAAAGTTCTTCTCAAAATTTGAGAGTTTCAACAAGATCATTAACTTAGGGAAGAAGATAATTAGTCTTACCCAATCGTTCTTTAACACCTTCGCTTATTAAAAGGGCAAATATTCGTCTTTGGTGCAATCACTTTTCTCAACAGCCACATGTTCTTTCGCTAATAGGAATAGACAAAACTTGTTTTCATAGAGAATTTTCTTGAGTGTAACAGAGTACCCTGGGTACTTGATACCCATTATGCTTGAATAAGATATAATTTTCGTAATTGCTCTATGATTAAAAGAAATTAATAAATTCAAAATCTTTAAAAAATAATAATAAGTTCTTTAATTGCAGCGGAGGTTATCACATAAAATATCTGAAACACTATGAATTGAAAATTCAATTATAAAGTAAGTTTTTCCAAACATTTAATCTTGTTTTTTATACTAAAAATTTAATTTTTTGTTTAGTTTAATTTTTTAAAAAAGACTTAATTTTTTTTATAAAAATAAAAAAGAAGAAAAAGAGAGTCATTTATAAAAAAAAACATGACAATATAAGGTGGATAAAATATGTCATGCACTGTATTTCTTTTAACTTTAACGTCAAAGATAGATAAAATGAATATTTAAAAATCAAATTGAAATTATAAAGTGAGACAATTAAAACTATGAGGATCTAAGTAAAATTAATCTTAAAGTATAAGAGATCAAAAATATATTTGACCCATGTTTTTAACATCATATATATATAATTATTCTATTAATAAACAGATAATTTGTAAACATCAGTCAAAGTGTAACATTACAGTGTTCATCATAAATTACTCTTTGAAAGGAGTTATTGTCCCTAGCTCATGCACATGTTCCGTTGATTTTTGATATGTCATGGTCAGAAATATATCTAGAACTCTTATAAACCCAAAATGAAGTGAATATTATGAATTCAAGTATGTTTCCAATAATTTATAATAATAAAATGTCAATGTTTGATGATAAGGATACTAACACATAATTTAGTGGTCAAATTCAAAATTTTTGTATTAATAATTCATTTAAATATTCATGTGTCGAAGTTGCAGGTGACTTACAAGTTAATAACATTTTAACTATATTTGCAATACACGTAAAGACCAAATCAAAACGGTTTTAAAGGTACATTTTTCAACAAAATCTGCTACTGCCTCTCCCACATTTAAAAAATATATTAATCTAACTTTTAAAATTAATTTTAATTTTGTCCGCACTAAATTAGACATAGTTACACGCTAAAATTAATGGTAATTTATTGTCAATTTCTTATATTTTGTACATGTTACAAAATTATCTCTTTTGGGTCAGGAACAAATAATGGTTTACCATAAAGTTCCAAGTTGTTAGACGTAAAACTCTCCCAAACTTCTGTTTTCACTCTTACCCAATACAACTCATTGCTCTCTCAACTCACAATTCTCACTAATTCTATCTGATCTTCAATGCTTTAAACATGGGAATAATATTTTTTTCAGATTTTATTTTATCAATGCAAAGAAATACCAGGAAATTTCCGTGCACTTCCAACTTTATATATATGTATTGTGTATATATATATATATATATATCATTTACTTGTACGTTTTAGAATAAGTCTATTTCCTTCCTGAAATAGGCTTCTAACACTTTCTTGGAAAAACATTTAGAATCAAAGCTATATAGAAATGCCATTTTTGTTTTTCTTCTTCATTGTAAAAATTTATGGAGAATGGGGCGGTTGCATTGTCGATCGAAAGGCATGGCTCCAAAATTTATTTTCTTATTTCTTTTTCTTCTGTCATCGTACACAATGATTTTACTAATAATTTGCATAGTCTACTGCTTTAAGTTCTTGACTTCCAAACACCCTAGAGTTTTTCTCCAAGCTTACGACTTGGTTATCGTGGCCAAATCAAGTCCACTGGCTGTGTTTATCTTGTTCAATGTTATAGTTTTAACAATGATTCGAGAGAATTACAAGCGCTCGGGAGATCGACTTGACAACTCTTTTTCTCACCAAGGAGGATTCCAAGAAAGACAAGAAGGGAATTGCATTTGTTATTTTAGTGGTGAAGACGTGGATGAATTTCACGGCTTTGATGACGACGACAATGGAAGCGACAGTGTTGAGAGCGCAAAAGATTATGGCGAAGAAGAGAGAGATTATGAGCTGGAGAGAAAGGTCGAAGAGTTCATCCACAATATGCATATAAAATGGAGAGATGAGTTGGTTTATGATTGGTTTCCTTCACATCAATGATTTTGTTTTTTGAAGTCATGATAGTTGTATTTTTTTATGATACTGTTGGGATTCCTAGCCAAAGTGTGGTATATTTCTGCATTGCTTAAGATGTACTATATAATGCAACTCTTTGTCGTCGCGATTGATCATTTGGTAAAACATCGACGGGATAGGGAATTTCGTGAGATATTTGACATGTCATTCTGAATTATTATTATTCTAACGGTTTATAATTTATCATAATTAACCAATAAATGAATTACAAGTTTGAGAGTATAATTATAGTGTATATCTAATATTAATCTGAACACCCGAGTTTATGCTTCAAAGGAGTCTTCTATTTCAGCAATCATGTTCCCTTGCAGACCTTGCAACACGACCTGTGCTTCTTCGTCCCTGGGTTGCAGTCGAAGGCCATCTTTTGCGTCCGACCTAAACACCTGCTCGGCTGCACGTTCTCCTCTTTCTAGATTCTTACTAAGCACACATGAACTCAACAGAGTTCTCCATAATTCTACATTATCATCGACAAATGGCAATTTACATATGATTTCTTCGGCTTCGTTGAGCAAACCAGCTCGACTCAATAAGCTTACCATGCAAGAGTAGTGTTTAAACCCAGGTTCAATGTCTTCTTCCTTCATTAATCTCCATAAGAACTCTCCCATTTTAACCATCCCGCTATGATTGCAAGCCGAAAGTAGAGAGAGAAATGTTACTTGATCCGGTCTCAAGCCTCGACTATGAATAGTGTGAAAAAGCTTCAATGCCTGTTCTATACGTCCATGGTGACTGTATCCTCCAAGCATTGCGTTTGAGCACTTAAGATCAGGGTCCTCGACCCTTGAAAATATCGATTGAGCTGAATTTAAGTCACCTATTTTGGCATACATATCGACCAGGCTCCCACAAACAGTCATTTCAACATCATACCCTGCTTTTACCGCCAAAGTATGGATTGTTTCACCTTGTTTTGAAGCTGCAAGGTCCGCACATGCACTCAAAGCTCCACTCAGAGCAAAGCTATCAATTCGGTAGCCTTCTCGATACATTTCGTAAAAGAATTTAAACGCATTTTCCCCATCCGCCATTCTAGAATATCCAATGATCATTTCGGTCCAGAGAACATCATCCTTCTCCGAAATTGAATTGAAAATTTTGCCAGCAGATTCAGTCTCGTCATTTTTGAAATACATGGAGATGAGTACACTTCCAACGAAGACACTTGTTTCAAAACCCGATTTGATAACTTGAGCATGAAGATAATTACCGTAAACCAAAAGTTCAGACGAGGCCAAAATGATTGTTGCAAAAGTATATTCGTCAGGTTTCAGAAGCACAGTTTTCTTCAGTTGGATAAACAGATAGATCGACTTGGCTTCGTCCCCATTCTCTGTATACCTGGCAATAATCGTGTTCCAGGAAACTAGGTCTCGAGTCTCCATTCTTGTAAAGATACTAAATGCCGTTTGAATATCTCCACAATTGCAGTACATGTCAATCAGAGAATTTTGCAAAACCAAATCAAGATAAGTATTTGAAACTATTACCTTGGCATGTATGATTGTCCCGAAATAATGATCTTCTAATTTACTACACGCGTTCAAAACCATCGAATACGTAGATTGATCTGGAGCGAGGCCAATATTCAGCATGTGGTTAAAGAGAAAAAGAGCTTCCCTCGCATTCTCGTGCTTCAAAACTCCAAAGATTATAGAATTCCAAGCCACAACATCTTGATCAATCATCCACCCAAACACTTTTTTCGCAGACTCCAAATTCAGACTGTTTGAGTACATCCCAATAAGAGAAGTTTGAACACAAACATCATTCAAAAACCAAAAACTTCACGGCTTGCGAGTGAAGCAGAGAGCCCAAAAACCAAGCCTGGAGCAAAGACGAGGCTTGTATTCAGCTAGTGAGAGTAGACCCATTTGGCCTAAACCCTTCGTTATACATCTGTGTGAGCAGCTGAAAGGAAAAGGGCGCATTGTCAACAGCCCGAGAGTGGGCTGCAATTACCGAGTTAAACGAAACTAGACTTCTCAGTGGCATTTTGTCGAACGTGAGAACAGCATTGCTTAATGAACCACATCTCACATACATAGAGATGATGTTGTTGTACGGGTACGGGGATATCGAGATGGCGGTTATAGTGGTAAGGAGAAGAGCGTGGACTTGACGGGCCACTTTCAGGGTGGCTACGGTGGTGCATTTTCTGATCAGAGCTGCAATGGAAGATTTCTGATAGTTTAGGAGGGTATAATAGGAAATTTACTAGTTAGTCAAGTCTATATAAAGATTTGGGTAGTGGAAATTGATATGGGATAATGAGAGAAGTATTGTTGGGAGTTGCTAGGGACTCGAATGCCTAGATTGTAAGGAAGTGTCCTACGTTCTATGTGTAGATTGATATTCAAGAATAAAGATTTGAGTTCGTATCAATTTATTCTTGAATATCAATCTACACATAGAACGTAGGACACTTCCTTACAATCTAGGCATTCGAGTACCTAGCAACTCCCAACAATACTCCTCTCATTATCCCATATCAATTCCCACTACCCCAAGTCTTTATATAGACTTGACTAACTAGTAAATTTCCTATTATACCCTCCTAACCTATCATTACTCCCGCCCTAAAAATACACCTTGTCCTCAAGGTGGAAAAAAATGAAAAATATATTTTATAATTACATCTTCAATATTCTTAAGAGAAAATAAACTAGAATTAAGCCTAAAAATTTCCTCTTCTTTCTCCTTCTTTGTAGAATCCATCAAATTTCTTAGCCAAATAACCTTGATTAAAAGGTTGTATTTTGTTAAACCCAAATTCTCATCTAGATGGGCTAAATTTGGAGTTGGCCCAACAATTACCCACTTCCACCACGTTGTTAGGGCTCCTGGAAATGGAAAGATTGGCCCATTAACTCCAGCACAAAAGATCTGGGCTTCTAGAAAGAAAGAGGGGTTTTTTGGTCCTTTCTTCTGTGCAGTTACCACTGCCAGCTCTTCATTGACGTTTCCTCCAGTTTCCATCCCGCAGTTTTCGTCGTAACTTCCGACGTCGGTTACTCCATCTTCATCGTCGACAGTTACTCCCTCTCTAGCGTCGCCGGTTCCGCCATTCTCATCATCGCTTGTCCGTTCTTCTTCATCGTCGCTGTTCATTCCTAGCGCGACTGTTAGCTCGCAAGTCAACTCTTTTGCCTCTGATTCGTCTTCTCCTTCAGTTGATTCTACTTCCGTTGCCTTCTGCACTTGGTCGGAAAACGTTTTCGATTCTTCGAGTTGCGTCGCCAAGGTTTGGGGACCATTTTTCTTCAAGTACTAGCCGAGGTCTGGTTTTTGAAAAACTACAGATTCTTCTATAATCCAGTTTTTGCAACTTACCACAATCTCTGTTTCTTGCTTGCCCAGGTCAGAATTTAGTTTTCTTTCCCTGTTCAGTCTTTCCTCCACCATATTCCTTTCTTGTCCTCCAGTTTGCAACAACTCATTCCGGTCTTCAACAACCTGCGATGATTGCATCAGATCATACAAACCCATCGGTCTGATTAACCGCACTTCCCTTTTGATTTCATTTTTTAAGCCATTGTAGAAAGCATCGAACAAATCTTTATCTGAAACACCAAATAATTCTGAAGCAACTGACTCAAATTCTATTCGATATTTTTCTACTGAGCCTTCTTGTCTTTGGGATAGTATTCTTTCACAGCCAAAACCCATTTTTGAAAAGGCAAATTTTTCCAAAATACCTTGCTTTAAAACCTTCCAATTCAGAAACGGATGCCTTTTGTGTTCCCACTGAAACCATGCAAGAGCCGATCCCTCGAAACAAACCAACTCCGATTCTATTTTTTCCTCATCGGTCAGTCGATTGAGGCTGAAATATCGTTCTACTCTGGATAGCCAGCCTTCTGGATCCTTTCTGCCAAAAATCGGCAATTCCCATCTTCGCGAAAGACGTTCTTGATTCTGTAACTGTTTAGGATCACCCTCTCGATTGTTGCATTCTGCTGTCGTTCGCTCCGGAGCTTCTACAGATTCTGCCGATATCTGTTGTTCTTCCAACCAAGCAAGAACCCATGTGATCTGTTCCCGTAATTGCAGAATATCCCGACCCATCGCCTCTTGATTTCCGGCGACTTCCTTCTGCCACTCGGCCATACCTTCCTTCTGAGCCTCCGATCGTGCCATACTTTCTTTCAGAGCCTCTGATCGCGTCAACATTTTCTTCGCCAGACCGAAACCGCTCTCAGGAAAGTAACTGCTCTGATACCAAATTTGATACGAACTCAAATATTTATTCTTGAATATCAATCTACACATAGAACGTAGGACACTTCCTTACAATCAAGGCATTCGAGTCCTTAGCAACTCCCAACAATACTCCTCTCATTATCCCATATCAATTCCCACTACCCCAAGTCTTTATATAGACTTGACTAACTAGTAAATTTCCTATTATACCCTCCTAACCTATCAATTTCTCACCGAAGGTTGGCATAGGAAAGCCAATAAGCCGACCGTTAAACGGTCAACTATTGTACCCGCTGGAAATGAACCCTTTTGAGAGCTTTATTTAATTTCAATGTTGTTCGATTTAATTGACGGAGGCAAAAATTAAATAATCACGCTTTTAATTATTTAAAAAATACATAAATTTAGTTTCCTCTGGGCAACCAGTTTAACATCTTCTGGCTCACACAATTGCAAATATCATCACACTCGTCGTTTCAAATAATATCAAAAGAGCGCCAAGCACATGTAATTGAATAAAGGGAAATGACAAATCAACCATCGTAGTTTCTGATCAATGACAAGTTAACCACTGTGGTATATTTGCTAACAAGTTAACCATTAACGTATGAGAAATTGACAAATCCAACATCGCACTCAAGTTAACCCAGGCAAAAGTGCCTGGACGTAAGAAACAAGTCTGGACGCCGCGGCGTCCAGGCAAAGAAGAAACAAGTGCCTGGACGCCATGAAGAAACAAGCCTAGAGGCCGCGGCGTCCAAGCAAAGAAGAAACAAGCCTGGACGCCGCGACGTCCAGGCAAACAAGAAACGACGTCCAGGAAAAAAGGCCTGAGAACTCTCTATTTGTCATGCATGGCGTTCTCGATCAATTGTGTTTCATGGTTACTTCGAATTCGTTATGTATATGTTTTACGAATGCAATGTTTTTATTGGTTTTTTGACTTCTGCACCTTCAAACTAGCATAACTTTTGCTACGGATGTCGAAACTGGGCGCAGAAGGTATCAAATCGGAGCTCTCTCAGAGCTCTATAATTGCTATGAGGTAAACCCTATGACCGCCTTTCTCAGCCCCAAAATCAATCGTTTAAGCCCTCAAATTTGGGATCAAACAAATGCTTGGTCTGGAAAAATGTTTGACCCCATGACAATTATAGAGCTCTGAGAGAGCTTCGATTTGATACCTTATGCGCCCAATTCTGACATCTGTAGCAAAAGTTATGCTAGTTTGAAGGTGCAGAAGTAAAAAAACTAATAAAAACATTGCATTCATAAAACATATACATAACAAATTCGAAGTAACCATGAAATACAATTGATCGAGAACGCCATGCATGACAAATAGAGAGTTCTCAGGCCTTTTTGCCTGGACGCTATTTCTTGTTTGCCTGGACGCCGCGGCGTCCAGGCTTGTTTTTTCTTTGCCTGGACGCCACTTGTTTCTTCTTTGCCTGGACGCCGCGGCATCCAAGCTTGTTTGGCGTCCAGGCACTTGTTTCTTCTTTGCCTGGACGCTGCGGCGTCCAGTCAGTTTTGTCTGGGTTAATTTGAGTGCAATGTTCGATTTGTCAATTTCTCATACGTTAGTGGTTAACTTGTTAGCAAATATACCATAATGGTTGACTTATCATTGACCAGAAACTACGATAGTTGATTTGTCATTTTCCCTTGAATAAAACAAAAAACATATCACGGGGGAAAATGATATTTCTCTTCCACTTCAAAAGTAGTGATTATTTTCAGCCCTTCAGCAAATCGCCATTCGTGAAGAAAAATTCTTATGTCATTAAGGTATTGAGAGTAATTATGATAATTATAAAAATATAAATTATAATGTAAAATTATTCATAGTTTATTAATGTGAGTATTTAATCATTGTTTATAATCTAATCATCATTAATTCTTTAATGAGTAAGATTTTTCATTAGAAATAAAATTTTATCTTATAACTTTTCAAACAAAATGAAAAATAAAATAATATATTAAAAAAGACAAGACTTGAAAACTTGTATTTCTAATATTTAAAGAATTAAATATCATTTGAAAACCTCCTTTACGTAATGAAATACCATAACAAAAGTTCATTGTTCAAAAACATTATTGCCAAACATTACATTTCTTCTTTAAACCTTTGAACCTAACCAGCTGTCATGCCCTGTAATATCCTGACTTTTTATATCGGAGTTTAAAAAGGATAAATTGGAAAAGGAGTTGGGAGTGTACGAATTAGTCGAATAATTATCGGGGTATTACTAGGGAAGGAATTGTTAGATTATAATTTATGGGAGTTTATTGAATGATAATTATGTCATGTTGCGTGAAGGTACGCGTTAATTTATGCTAAAAAAGTATAGGGTTAATATTAGAAAATAATCTAAAGTGAGAAATTTTAAGGAAAAGTGTATACAATGAGTTTCGGACGCTTGCAGGCGACATTCCGGACGGCGTGTCTCATCTGCACGTATGTTGTACTTTGGGACGATATTGGGGACGACATTTTGCATCCTAAACTTATTATGTGAAGGACTTTCGGACGATTGTGGACGATAGCGGATGAAGAAGGTTCGCGCCCGCATTTAATCTGTACAATTCTGAAACAATTCGGACGGTAGCGGACGAACGTGGACTAAGGAGACCATCGTCCGATTTGAATCTATAATAATTTTTTGGACAATTCGAACGGATGCAGATAATGCTGCGGACTACTCGGCTCGTCCGAATTATTGGGAATTTTTGGGAAACCCATTTATATTCTTCTTCTCTTTCTTCCGATTTCGTAATCCACTCAACAAAATCCCTTCCCCCAGCTTCCCTGCAGCTTATCAGACCTCTCCCATAGGTGTGCAAGCTTTCCACTAGGCAACTCCTCAATGGACCTCCCTTCATTGAGTTGGGCAATGGTCAGCTCCTCTCTGCACTCGTAGCCTATACCTTCCCTGGAGCTCTCTCTCTCTCTCTCTCTCTCTCTCTCTCTCTTCTCCCTCTATATAGGGTAAGGTTTTCCCTGTATGTTCTACTCTGACAATTGTGGTGTTACTTTGTTAAACAGAATTCTGGTGAGTGGTGAGCTATGTAAAGAGTTGGGTAATATTGGTGTGCTCATTGCTGTTAATTCGTGAAGTGTGTAAATGATAGAAACTCATTGTGGAAGAGTGGTGTGTGGTGAATTGATATTCTATTGGAATTGAAGTTGCTGAACATCCGTGAATTGAAGTAAAGGAACTATAAAGAGTTGGATTGGATAGTTGGTGAATTACCTGCTATTGGATTTTTCAACCGTGAAGTGGAGTGAAAGTAAGGGTTTTGTTTTTAGAAATGTTGCATTGACTATGGACTCCAATTTATATTGAATTAGTTGGAATGTTGATGTTGTTTTGTGAAGGAACTGTTGGAAGAATTAGAGATCGAAGACACATTTTGAGCTGTTGGTACTACTGCTGAATATTGAGGTAAGAATTGGAATTTGTGGTTGGCCAAAGGAGGCCCTACATTACGGGTTTTGTTTGCTAGTTATTGAATTTACTGTCTAGTGTTTGAATGTGAAGCATAATTTGTTGGTTCAACCCTGTTATTGTTGTTGATTTGCTGGAAATACAAACTGTCACCATGCTGAGTGCTGAGATTATTATCGTTTAGTTGTTGTCCATGTTTTGTTATTGACAAATGTGAGTAGTGAGGAATGTTAAACGGAATATCATGAGGTATGGATTTGAGTTGAACTGCCACATATCGTTTAAACTACCGTGGATTTTGTGAAGCATGAAATTGAGTTTTGCTGCCACTCTATTGAATAAACTATTAACTGCTTGATTTTGGTTATCAAGAGAAACACCACATCAATGAATATGTGATATAATGGATATAAAAGTTAATTGTTTAATTGTTGGTTTGTTATATGTTAAGGGGAGATATTCTGAACTGATTATAGGTCATAATATCTAGGATTGGAAATTGAGTTCTTATTAATAAGTTGTATTCCTTGCCACAAATTGATTTTGCGTATAAGAATTTTCTGTTTGTTATTGCTAAGAGACTGTCTGTTTTGTTGTCATTCAGGAGATTTCTATATACATTGATCCGTATTAGGGTAGGCTATAAGTGTATAAATGCTTGTTGTAATGTGTTAGTGATGTGCTATTGATTTGTTACATTTGTTGTGGTGTTCTTTAATATATACATGCTTTGACATACATGCATCATCTTAGGATTTATAAACATGTTACATATTGTGTGTCATACCTAATATATGTAAATAGTCGTGTGGGGGTTCGAGTGATCGGTGACACTTCCATACGGTAGTATACTTCCACATAGGGAGCGGTGAGATGAGAGTTAGCTACATGGAAGCTGGGTTCACCTTTACCCCATTCTGAAACCCCCAACGTCTTTAAAAAAAGTGAGGATACCGGCATGTGGAACACCCTCGATGGATATATGTCCCCATCTGAGTGAAATGGTTCAGCCACATGACATTGGGAGTATTCCACCCTGACTTCCAAAAGAGATACGGCTCTCTTCTATAATGCATTGTGTGGTCACGCATCATTCGCATTGCATTTAAATTCTGATTCTTGCTGGGCGTTAGGCTCATTGTTTTCCTCGTAATGTAGGTATATGTGCGAGAACAGATTGTAGCCATTGATGGAGTATTTGCACTATGGATCTTGTGGCTGGCTGGGCTAAAGAGTTTAAAAGGAAGTTGTTTGAAAAATGGTTGTAAATTTCTTAATATTCTTTAACATATTGTTTTTAATTCCGCTGCTTTTCATAAAATGATTTTATTACTTCTGCTGAATTTGATAAGGGTTGTAAAAGAGTTTTAACGATTGAGTTTTATAAAGAAAAGTTTTACTCTGATTTTATAAAAGAAAAAGTTTTAAATTTTATGCGATTTTAAAATAAATAAAAACCGGGTCGTTACATGCCCGCAACTCACAAATGCCCCATCAACTGCTACTATTTTTACTCCTTTGCATACCTATATCACAGGACCTAACTATGAGCCTAATGCTCAGTACATAGTATAAAAGTAAAACGTGCTCATACAATACTCTTCAAACACATACAGTTACCTATTTTGTTTATTTTTTTTTACTATTGTATTTTCCTTTCACCGTTGAGTTTTCCTTTATCCATTTTTCCTTTAAACATCTCTTTGAGTGAGCAACCTTTTTAGTTTCTAAACTCACTCACCCGCTGGATGAGAGCAACGTTTTCAGTCTCCGAACTCATCCAAACGAGTTCACCTTCGGTAAGCAGCTATGACATCAACCAAAAGCTATGTTAGCGTTTGTACACATCAATGTATAACAATCAGTTCCGACATCAATCGAGAACTCACTAGCAGCCATGCGCATCAACGCTAATGGCATCACTTACCATTAGCTGGTCTGTTTCGATATCAATCGAGAACAAACTCTTCGTATTCTTTTACTTAATTGTCTTTTACTGTTATTCATTCTGTGATTCGTTTCCACATGAGAGCAATCTTTTAAGTCTTCGAACTCACGTGAAAACTATCCATTTATGTTTACGTTTATTCACAATTCAGTTACATTTGTACTTTCGTGTGCATTAGGAACAATGATGCAAGCATACAATTCTATATATCGTGTCTATTATTGTAATCCTCATAATGTGCACCATATTCTAATTAAAGAACCGAACTTAAATCTATTAAACATACAAGCAATCATTCAACGATACGTTTTCAATATAACATAAGTTATGCATTTAATAAACAAACATCAAACAAATACCCCCTAATTTATGTGATGTAGGCCCTTTCGAACAAAACACATGCAACTACGTACCTGGAGTCCTTAGCTTTACAAAGTTATCACATAACTGTTTTTCACGAAACCTATTCATAATTGACACTTATCAAATTATCAATACTAATATATCTATATTTATATATAGAACAATCTTCCTTAATTATTCCCTAACTTATCATCTATGTCTTTAACAAATGCACCTTATCTATCTTAACTTTCATCATCATATAGAACCATATTCCTTAATTATTCCCTAACTTATCATCTATGTCCTAAACAAATGAACCTTATCTATCCTAACTTTCATCATCATAATTTTCATAACTAATTAGGTATAATATCTACTTAATGGGTCTTAGCAACAAGGCCCAACAGTTACCTACGCATCAACCAATGCAACAACTCAATAATAATAATCCTCACTAAGTATTTTAAACATATAATATCAATAGATTACACTACACCGGTGGTAACCAAAAGTAACACTTCTTTTCTCAAATTCCAACTACTTCCAGAAGCGATGTATCAATAAAAACCGATTCACGGTAGGACCAGTAGACCTAACCAAAACCATATATTAGAAGAGAATCAAACCAAAACCTTCAAACTTCAACAAAGATTTATGACAAAGCATTTGTTACCTGAAGCACTAGAAAAAACATGAATCCCTCCTTCACGGTTTCACGTACTTCACAGAATCATCGTCCATGTCCATTGCCACAACTTTGTCATCCAAGCAGAACGCTTCTGTTTCTAACATACAAACTCATTCCTAAGCCTTTGTACACTAAACTCATAGATTCTCTCACTCTCAAGATTGGCCTCTCTCAAACCCTTCTCTTCTAAATCTCAAGAACTTCGCACACACCCTCACCCTCTCACTGTCGTCTCACCATCTCAATTACCTCCAACAACCATTCACAGCACTCAAACCTCACAAACCTCACAAACCTTCTCCAAATATTTTAACAGAGCTTCCGCATACATTTTGTTCTCCCCCAAACTTCTGCCATCGTCTCCATTTATAGGCAACATTCTAACGCTCTAACCTTAATGCCTAGAGGAAGATGGAAGGCTAAGAGGTGCAACTTCATCAGTGATCATCAACCATCCAATGTGTATAACGTCTATCCACTTCACCTTCAGACGCATAAAATGACGTCCATTACGATTCCAGGTGTTGGTTAAACCTTCCAAATAACCAATATTAATGGTGGTCGATCGATTATCTTCATTGCTGATCGAACAGCCATTTGCCAAACGTCCGCCAATTTCTTCTAGAAAACTTCACATTTCCATGCCGGTCGATCAACGCTGGTCGATCGACACCGACCGCCCCAATCGGCCACCGTCTCCTACCCATTTCTTTTCGCTTAAATTCTTTAGAGACGTTTTCAAAAATCTGAAAAATTTACAGTACAGATTAGAACACATCCTTAAAAATAGTAATTGTAATTCACTTGTATGTCACTACACTATTTATCTTATTGATATTTCTTTGTTTTTTTGAAGATGATAACCTGACTTTGATAGCAAAATTTTTTCATGGCCAAAAGAGGACTAGAGACAGAATGAGAAACGACCCGATCAAACCCAAAAATAAATTGAATCGTCCAACCCTTATACTTAAGTATCTAATTAACAATGAAAGACTTGAAATGAAAATAAATAGCCAAAGCCCAAAAACATTTGGGCTAAATCAAAAGTCCCTAAGTAACATCAAAGATAATGTAGTGATACAAATATTCAATAACAACTATGTCAGAAATATAAGTAAAAAGGTAAAATTCTAACGAAGTTAGGCTTCACTAAAGGTAATCACTCGAGTCAAATAATAAGCTAGAAAGGTACACTTTCGAGCTCACTCTTGCCCTGACAACTAGGATCTTCCAAACTAAATCTTGAAAAGAGGAAAGTTGTTTGGGGTGAGTCGACTAACTCAGTAGGGATGGACTTTTACCTTCAACATACTAGTAAAGAAAATATATAAACATGCTAAATTAAAATATTTTATACAAACTGTGAATAAAACGTTCAATAGGGTAAGTTTTAAAACAATCAACTATAATATGGTATGTAATATAAGATAAACAACTACCATATAAGTTATAGTGAAAATGGAGTCACTAATGAATTCCAAACACAACTTTCCATCAACAATAACAATAATAAAGGCGATATTTGGCAATTTCAATAGCCACAAATAATCCTAATTAGATTTAGAGTTTTACGCCCAATGACACAATTCATACAGTTGTCTCATTATTTTAGTTAACAACAAACAGACACATTCTACAACGGTCAATTGTGCATAAAGAAAAAAACACATAACCCCCACATAGGTCGATCAAACTTGATGCACACGACTAAGATAATAAATTAAAATGCTATATTTGCTCAAAATAAATATTTCTAGTAGAAATACATATATAATACAAAAATCGACGAGCTATCAAAATGGACATGTAATTTATATATGAGAACACGTCTAAAAATAAAGTTTTAAAAAATGATGCAACGTTGGACATAAAAATAAACTTCTACCTCAACGAGGCTTATCAAAGCCAAACCCAAGTAGCTAAGAGTCTAAGGAAGTACAATTCACTTGTTAAACCTTAGAACCTATCAAAGTATAAATCTATTTTAAAATGAATATTTAAAAATCAAAAACTATAAAGTGAGACAATTAAAACTATGAGGATCTAAGTAAAATTAATCTTAAAGTATAAAAGATCAAAAATATATTTTACCCATGTTTTTAATATCATATATATAAATATGATATTGTAATTATTCTATTAATAAACAGATAATTTGTAAACAACACGTCAAAGTGTAACATTACAATGTACATCATAAATTACTCTTTGAAAGGAGTTATTATCACTAGCTTATGCACATGTTCTATTAATTTTTGATATGTCATGGTCAGAAATATATCTAGAAGAAAATTTTATAAACCGAAAATGAAGCGAATATTATGAATTCAAGCATGATTCCAATTCCGTATTTTTTTTGTAATTTATAATAATAAAATGTCAATGTTTGATGATAAGGATACTAACACATAATTTAGTGGTCAAATTCAAAATTTTTGTATTAATAATTCATTTAAATATTCATGTGTCGAAGTTGCAGGTGACTTACAAGTTAATAACATTTTAACTAGATTTGCAATACACGTAAAGACCAAATCAAAACGGTTTTAAAGGTACATTTTTCAACAAAATCTGCTACTGCCTCTCCCACATTTAAAAAATATATTAATCTAACTTTTAAAATTAATTTTAATTTTGTCCGCACTAAATTAGACATAGTTACACGCTAAAATTAATGGTAATTTATTGTCAATTTCTTATATTTTCTACAAAATTATCTCTTTTGGGTCAGGAACGAATAATGCTTCACCATAAAGTTCCAAGTTGTTAGACGTAAAACTCTCCCAACTTCTTCTATTTTCACTCTTACCCAATACAAGTCATAACAATTATCAGTAATTCTATCTCATCTACAATGCTTTAAACATGGGAATAATATTTTTTTCAGATTTTATTTTGTCAATGCAAAGAAATACCAAGAAATTTCCTTGCACGTCCAACTTAACATAACTTGGTTACCAAGTTTTGCCATAGTTTTCACACGATGTATATGTTACATTATAATACATATATCCTTTATTTGTACATTTTAGAATAAGTCTATTTCCTTCTTGAAATAAACTTCTAACACTTTCTTAGAAAAACATTTAGAATCAAGTTATATAGAACAGCCATTTTTGTTTTTCTTCTTCATTGTAAAAATTTATGGAGAACGGGGCAGTTGCATTGTCGATCGAAAGGCATGACTCCAAAATTTATTTTCGTATTTCTTCTCTCATCGTATACAATAATTTTCTTAATAATTTGCGTAGTTTGTTACTTTACTTTCTTGACTTCCAAACACCCTAGAGTTTTTCTCCAAGCTCACGACTTGGTTATCGTGGCCAAATCGAGTCCACTGGCTGTGTTTATCTTGTTCAATGTTATAGTTTTAACAATGATTCGAGAGAATTACAAGCGCTCAGGAGATCGCCTTGACAACTCTTTTTCTCACCAAAGAGAATTCCAAGAAAGACAAGAAGGGAACTGCATTTGTTATTTTAGTGGTGAAGACGTGGATGAATTTCACGGCTATGATGACGACGACAATGGAAGCGACATTATTGAGAGTGCAGAATATTATGGCGAAGAAGAGAGAGATTATGAGCTGGAGAGAAAGGTTGAAGAGTTCATCCACATTATGCATACAAAATGGAGAGATGAGTTGGTTTATGATTTGTTTCCTTCACATGGGGTAGATCAATGATTTTGTTTTTGGAAGTCTTGATAGTTGAAGTTTTTGATGGTAGTGTTGGGATTTCTAGCCTAAGTGTGGTATGTTTCTTCAAGGCTTGGTGCGATTTTGTAATTGTAGCAAGAAAACCTAAGATCAATAAAAACGAGGTGATCGTGATGACATTTTCTATGTACAATGCGACTTGAATTTCGTTTATGTCATGCCGAAAAATCTTGCAGTACGACAAAAGTTTTGAGACAAAAAATTATAGATTTTTGCTCGAGATATGTGGCAGTAACGACTATTATTGTGTATATTGATCTTAAGATCTCCTCAATGGACAATTTCTTTTCCTCTTCAACGAGGGTTATCGTAGATTTCTTGCGAAATTTTAAGGGAAGATTTCATATTATAATCTTCTCTCTAGTATAAGGACCTACATTGCTTAAGATGTACCAAATAATGCCGAGAAATGCAACTCTTTGTCATCGCGATTGATCCTTTGGTAAAACATCGACGAAATAGGGAATTTCGTGAGAGGTTGGTGTGTAAAATGGTTTGGAAAAAGTAGGAAGAAAATCATGGTCCTTAGCATATGATTTTAGCATCCAATAAATGAATTATAAGTTTGAGAGTAATTAACCATTAAATGAATAACATGTTTGAGAATGTAATTATAATATAAAATTATAGTGTATATCTAATATTAATCTGAAGACCCGAGTTCATGCTTCAAAGTAGTCTTCTATTTCAACAATCATGTTCCCTTGCAGACCTTGCAACACGACCTGCGCTTCTTCGTCCTTGGGTTGCAGTCGAACGCCATTTCCGGCACAGAATGCCACCAAATTTTTGGGAGACTCGATCCAACTCAATCCCGGACCCTTTTCCACCATTTTCTCTTTCATTTTCCTCCTCATTTCTGCAACATTCTCCCATTTTCCAACCCTGCCATACAAATTGGCAAGCAAGACGTGGGTTGGACCATCTTTTGCGTCCGACCTAAACACCTGCTCGGCTGCACGTTCTCCTATTTCTAGATTCTTACTAAGCACACATGAACTCAATAGAGTTCTCCATAATTCTACATTATCATCCACAAATGGCGATTTACGTATGATTTCTTCGGCTTCGTTGAGCAAACCAGCTCGACTCAATAAGCTTACCATGCAAGAGTAGTGTTTAAACCCAGGTTTGATGTCTTCTTCCTTCATTAATCTCCATAAGAACTCTCCCATTTTAACCATCCCGCGATGATTGCAAGCCGAAAGTAGAGAGAGAAACGTTACTTGATCCGGTCTCAAGCCTCGACTATGAATCTTGTGAAAAAGCTTCAATGCCTGTTCTATACGTCCATGGTGACTATATCCTCCAAGCATTGCGTTTGAGCACTTAAGATCAGGGTCCTCGACCCTTGAAAATATCGATTGAGCTGAATTTAAGTCACCTATTTTGGCATACATATCGACCAGGCTTCCAGAAACAGTCATTTCAACATCATACCCTGCTTTTACCGCCAAAGTATGGATTGTTTCACCTTGTTTTGAAGCTGCAAGGTCCGCACATGCACTCAAAGCTCCATTCAGAGCAAAGCTATCAATTCGGTAGCCTTCTCGATACATTTCGTAAAAGAATTTAAATGCATTTTCCCCATTCGCCGTTCTAGAATATCCAGTGATCATTTCGGTCCAGAGAACATCATCCTTCTCCGAAATTGAATTGAAAATTTTGCCAGCGGATTCAGTCTCGTCATTTTTGAAATACATGGAGATGAGTACACTTCCAACGAAGACACTTGTTTCAAAACCCGATTTGATAACTTGAGCATGAAGATAATTACCGTAAACCAAAAGTTCAGACGAGGCCAAAATGATTGTTGCAAAAGTATATTCGTCAGGTTTCAGAAGCACAGTTTTCTTCAGTCGGATAAACAGATAGATCGACTTGGCTTCGTCCCCATTCTCTGTATACCCGGCAATAATCGTGTTCCAGGAAACTAGGTCTCGAGTCTCCATTCTTGTAAAGATACTAAATGCCGTTTGAATATCTCCACAATTGCAGTACATGTCAATCAGAGAATTTTGCAAAACCAAATCAAGATAAGTATTTGAAACTATTACCTTGGCATGTATGATTGTCCCGAAATAATGATCTTCTAATTTACTACACGCGTTCAAAACCATCGAATACGTAGATTGATCTGGAGCGAGGCCAATATTCAGCATGTGGTTAAAGAGAAAAAGAGCTTCCCTCGCATTCTCGTGCTTCAAAATTCCAAAGATTATAGAATTCCAAGCCACAACATCTTGATCAATCATCCACCCAAACACTTTTTTCGCAGACTCCAAATTCAGACTGTTTGAGTACATCCCAATAAGAGAAGTTTGAACACAAACATCATTCAAAAACCCAAACTTCACGGCTTGCGAGTGAAGCAGAGAGCCCAAAAACCAAGCCTGGAGCAAGGACGAGGCTTGTATTAAGCTAGTGAGAGTAGACCCATTTGGCCTAAACCCTTCGTTATACATCTGTGTGAGCAGCTGAAAGGAAAAGGGCGCATTGTCAACAGCACGAGAGTGGGCTGCAATTACCGAGTTAAACGAAACTAGACTTCTCAGTGGCATTTTGTCGAACGTGAGAACAGCATCGCTTAATGAACCACATCTCACATACATAGAGATGATGTTGTTGTACGGGTACGGGGAAATCGAGATGGCGGTTATAGTGGTAAGGAGAAGAGCGTGGACTTGACGGGCCACTTTCAGGGTGGCTACGGTGGTGCATTTTCTGATCAGAGCTGCAATGGAAGATTTCTCACCGAAGGTTGGCATAGGAAGGCCAATAAGCCGACCGTTAAACGGTCAACTATTGTACCCGCTGGAAATGTACCCTTTTGAGAGCTTTATTTAATTTCAATGTTGTTCGATTTAATTGACGGAGGCAACAATTAAATAATCACGCTTTTAATTATTTAAAAAATACATAAATTTAGTTTCCTCTGGGCAACCAGTTTAACATCTTCTGGCTCACACAATTGCAAATATCATCACACTCCTCGTTGCAAATAATATCAAAAGAGCGCCGAGCACATGTAATTGAATAAAACAAAAATATCACGGGGGAAAATGATATTTCTCTTCCACTTCAAAAGTAGTGATTATTTTCAGCCCTTCAGCAAATCGCCATTGGAAAAGGTGGCCGTGGCAATTTAAGCCAGAGGTCGAGTCAAACAACTAACAAACGTAAATTTCAATAGAACCGAAGTTGCTCGAGAATTGAACAGCTCCAAACCTTTTATTCCGGAGTCAAGAACCGAACAATAAAAATATCGAAAAGCATTCTCCTACTGAGAACTGGCAAAATATATAGATGACATTGTGCATGATCCAGTTTTGTATAAGCTGATGATCAGAAGAATCCACCTGCTCCCGTGACGATGATTCTGGGTTCTGATTCTGTAAAACACTCGAACTTACCTCTAATCTTACGCGTGTACTAATTGAAATACTACGCATCTTTTGTGAATCATAAGTGATTGAACTAAACAGAATAATTATGCTAACAGCGGATTGTAGTGTAAGACTCACTAGATTTAACATTTGTTTATTCTGTAATTTGCCAACATTCTTGGGTGCAGTCAATACCTTTAGACAAAGAAATAAGGAACACAAGAATATGCACAGATGATTTTTTTTGTCCTGTCTGCATATGATGGCATAAACAAACTTATGTACCAAGGAAGCTCAATTACTTCGATGATCAGCTCAGCATCGTTGGATGCCCAGTCTGGAGCATCCGCTTGATCATGTCCATGCCAAATACAGAATCCGACGAACTACATAAGTGGAAAAAACTTCAAAGTTAAATGACGAAGCCAAAACTGAGGCTAGCAATGACTAAGAAGTTCATTAGTAAATCACTATTCTACCCAATAAATATTAATTGCAAAATCTACTTTTTTTTCCCCTCCCTTAACATCTTTTTAGTATTTAAAGAAGTCATTCTTCGTCCAGTAGAGATTATATGTAAAGAAATACACACTGGCAATGAAAGAATATATAAAAGCGTACAAACAACAAATTTTATCCAAGAACAAAGGAAGTTAAATGATCATTTCATTCTTAATTAATTTGCTAGAGGATGAAAAACACCTTGGGATAGTGATTTCGTACGGGAATGATATCACATCGTCGAGACTTGGTATGGGAGGAACATGATCCTTCTTCTCATTCACAAATTTTATTATTTGAAATAAAATATCACGGAGAGATGCTTCGACTGTCGCTCTACGAGTAGTTCTGTCCTCCAATGCACTCTCTATTCTTGGATGGAGATATATTAATTAAGATAATAAAGCTACAGTGAAAAATAGTTTTTATCATAGAAAAAATGTAAACTTTCAAACAAGGCACGATAGAAAGTGTACCTCCTGGATCAAATACAACTTTGGATTGATGAGACTTGCTTGAATTCGGTTTTGGATGTGGTGTCACATTCAAATTTATATACCACTGTTCCCAATGTAAGTGTTCTACTATTTTGTTGGTAAACCAAGATGTGTGCTTATTTTTCACTTCATAAAATGATAAACATATCTACAACATCAACATAAAAGTTAGTCGTTGAATTAAAACTTGGAATTAAGTAAAACTTCTCGGAACAATGTGAAACTTTTGTAGTTCACATGTCTTTCATGAAAAGGTAGCTAGCATTTACGATTGTGAAAGAACAATGTTTTAACTACAAGGAAAAGAAAGAAATATCTTAAAATCCCAAAACTATGCAAGGTCAACAAGGAATTTTGTGTACAAACCTGACTTTTCTTGTTTGGGTGTTTCTCAACCCAAGTAATGAACTGCTCAATCTTCTCATCTATCTTTTTTTCAAGTTCAACATCTCCACATTGGACCTACACAACCACCAAAGTAAAATCAATAAAAGAGCTATGAGGATCATTAACAATCCAATTTACCATATTTTGTAAAAATCCAAAGATTGATTGGGAAGCAGGGTTATCAGAACATAATACAATTCTTTAATACACCAAGAAGACACTAATTTTATTGTTTCTCATTACGTTCAGCACAATCACCAGTTCATACTTGCGACTGACATGAGGATTCAAAGTGTATCTTCTTTTGCTGATCAACAAAATGAGAACGAGAAGTTGAAAAGTAGCAGCTTATTTTAAATCTACAGATAGCAATTATGATTACTAAAACTAAAACATAAAGTGATTGGTCCGCTTAGTAACCATATTTCTTCAAAGGAACCAAAACTTGTAAAGTAATTCTTTATGCATCGAATAATGCAACGATTGGTAGTCACAGCACAACTACAATGATTATGATCTAACTTATGCTAGTGACATAAACCTTTTTTAGGATGGGGAACCTCTTCATACCCTTGTCACTTGGTGAGACAGATATCGGGCATAAAACCATGGGGAGGCTGGCACAGCAACCTGCTATGCAACCTGTTAAAACCAACCCTCTTTGACATAAACTTTTTTAAGGATGGGGAACCTCTTCATTCACTTGATCAGTAACAGGTTTATCTATTGTGAAACCTGCTATAAAACCATCTCTATCCCAAAGAGGGTGTGACCTGACTGAAAACAAGCAAGCTTCTTGTCATCATTTCAACAAGAAAATGCAAAAACTTATGTTGCGAACATTGGACCAGCCAATCTGGCAGTCCACTAAATTATTCAAACAGGTTTCGCAACAACTTGGCTGAATGGGGTTCTACTAGGAAACCATAAATTTATTAATTTTCACCATTTAAAGTGAGTAAATTCATATTTTGATTAGGAATACAAAGCAGCAGACTATAAGAAAACAGAAAAGGCAAGGAGAAAAGGCAAACAAAACAATCTAAGCTACAGACAAACCTGGCAACAGAGATGGTTTTATCAAGTATATCTAAGCGTAAACACAAATATAGAAGATACATCAATAGGTTGAAGATATTGAGATCTTACATAAGTAATCTCGAAAAGTTCCAAATCAACGTCTTTGGGGCGCACAAGACCTAAAGCTCGATGGAATACAATCGTATGTAGTATGCCTGGAAAAAAATTGTCAAAGATTTCTATCCAATCAAATTTCTGCATCCTTTATGTAAACGAAATACATTTTTCTCCATTCGAGAAGAAAAATTCAGAACGAGTATGATTTTCAAAGAAAAATTCCACAATTATGAAATGAATCGGAAACCCAAAAGAGAAAACTTCGTCTATCATACTACAAGTACAAAAATTAAATAAGATTGGTAACTCACAACGAAGAACTTCTCGTATCTCGAAGTGCTCTACTTCCTGGAGAAAGGGGGAGAAGGATAATAAAAATCTCAGAATCTATAATTGATTGCATTTACAATCAATAACACAAAATTTTTTCTGAAATTGAACTTAAATATACCAATTCTTTTAGTTGGCAAACTTCACAGTTCATATCGCCCGGGATTGATGCAAACGACGAAATTGATTAGGAATAGGATCAGTGATTTGTAAGCCAACTTTTTGATCTCCAACTGCAAGTATAAGTTTTGAACTTAGTAGATTATTACAGTAACTGAATTTGACATAGTCGAACTGGGCCGTTTAACTATTTCCGAAATGGGCTCCAACTCAAGACCTAAAACCACAGAACAGAAAGCATCAGGAAAACATGCATAGAAACCATGAGTTATAACCCTATCATTGAAACAAGATCTCCAGAGAACAACTACAAGAACATGGTGATCAAGACTACCAGATACACAACAACAAGCAGGCTCAGAGCAAGACCATGTAGAACATGATTGGACAATTCATCAACATAACACCCACTATCCGAAAACATTAACAGAGGTATAAAAACTACAGAGGGCAAACAAATCTAAGTGGAATAACAGGTTTCGGCAGTTCATTAACGGAGGCTATTCCACTTCTAGGCTATTCTGCACTGGAGAATAGAGATATAATTTACCAGAATTAGATAGATAATATCTAAATCTAGCAGAATTAGAGATATAATTTACCAAGACTACTCACAATTGAGACAGAATCAAGACGACCGACTAGTCTGTGAGGTGTCTGTCTTCTGCAAACTGCACTCGGGATGAAGAGGAAGACGAACAGCTACGGGAACTCGGGACGAACTACGACGACGACGACGACGACGACGAAGAGCGGATCTCGTGGCTCGGGGGCTCGGGAGTCGGAAGGAAGCTGCTGAGTGAGTGCTGGAAGCCTGGAACGAAGACGCTGCGCAGAAGAGCGAAGAACCCTAATTAATTGGGTGCGGTTCGGTGCCAGTTCCTCGGTTTTGAGAAACTGGAACCGCGAACCGGACCGGGAATTTCGGTTTTTGATAAGAAGAACCGAATTTCGTTATTGTGGGTGCAAAACCGAACAAAACAGACCCAAAATGACCGGTTCCAGTTCGGTTCTTTGGTTGCAGTTCGGTTTACACATACCTAATTACGGTAACTGAATTTAACATAGTCAAACAAGGTCGTTTAACGATTTCTGAGATGGGTTCCGACTCAAGCCCTCCAAAATCAATCAATAATTTGGAATATAATCACAATTAATGTTATATTTATATTTTAATGTTATAATTTGATGTGTCATAATTTATTGAGAGTAATAACAATAATTATAAAAATATAAATTACGTAGTTGAATAAATGGATAATATGTAAACGATATTTCAAAGTATATGATTATAGAATGTAAAATTAGAGAGGCCATGTAAATTTATTCATAATTCATTAATGTCATTATTTATTCATTATTACGAAAGTTATTGAATGTTTAGGTCCACTTAACTTACTTCTAATTGATCGGCTTATTTGGATTTGCCCAATTCAACTTGTGATGGGCCAAACTATGCATTTTTTCTAAAACTCGACTAATTCAGATTGTCTTGCTCGTTAGACATCTATGTCCAAAAAAAATGAATAATCTTAAATTAAATAAACAAAATTATTTTGAAGAGAAATATTATAATATTATAATATACTTCAAAGAAGCATCAAGAGGGTCCCATAATAAAACAATTTATTGTATTGTGGTATTTAATAAAATAGTGTCGCTACAATCATAGTACAAAATCATGGTGATAAAAGACACACATACATCCCCCCAATATCAGTGTCCAAGCGTAAGAGCAAAAAAAAAAAAAAACAATCTCTAGATGATGCTGACATATAACAATAAATCACAATATTATAAACTACAACATAACATATTCACGTAATGTGAAAATGCATGTTAATATGTGTACAACAAACAATGACTCTTGGTTGAGTGAAGCGAAGTTAGTGCGACCGACTAGTAAGTACAGTAATAATAAAATACATGCACAAAGATAAATGTGCAAAAAAGTACACACATAATTAAAAACCAACATGTTATAAAATTAGACACGTTATCAGGTATTAGAGAATAAGGTTATGAAAAACATGAAATGCATGACTAAACATAGTAAATAAAACCTCTACTTCGATCAGTGTCTATCTCTCGACATTGCTGAAAGTCAGAATGCGATGAATCCAATCCAAACAGTCAAATCTTAGTATCTATTGTTGTCTTATTGTCAATACTATTGATAAACTCTTAGAACCGTTATTGTGAACTTTGAGTTTTTAAACCAAAAATCCAATCTTTCATAAATATTGTGAACTTTGAAATAGACTATGATAAAGGGTTAATTTAGACTTATCCTTGAAAATATTTTGATTCTCAGTTTAGATTGACGTGTCCAAAGTGCAGATTTACAGTAATAATAAAATACATACACAAAGAAAAAAGAAATGCATGTATAATAGAAAGTGACATGTTGTAATGAATCCAATTCAAAAAGTCAAATCTCGGTTCCTATAATTGTTAGTATAATGTATAAACCCTTAGAACGGTTGTTGGATCTTATAACTGAGATAGAATCTAATTCAGAGATACATAAGAGAAGTTTCATTATCAACCCCAAATAGGCTTGCTCATCGATGCCCAACATGCAGCCAATGTGACACGTTTATCGCGATTCTAGAATCGCGACCTCATGTTTTATAATGCCACGACAATGCAAACAGTTTCTAAAGCTCCTAGAAGTTGCAAATCAAGTTTTTCACGAAAACTCAATCTTCTTTCAATTTTTTTTTTACATTTTAGTATAATCATAATACATTTTCAAGCGTACTTAATTGATCTACATAAATCAATTTCAAGTCTTTACAACAAAATCAATCTTCCATCAATATTTCAAATTTTGAAATAAATTATTTAGACTTACCCTCAAATATCGTTTGATTCTCTTTGTATATTGATGTGTATATTAAAGTTCGGTGTGACCTGAATTCTATTGGATCAAGCCAGTGGGTTCCCATTGTACATCTCATTTAGGGTTTTGTTTTTTCTATAAATTCATGTAAGTTAGCGTTGCAAAACTCGTGATTGTATTTCGATCTTCATAGTAGATTTGTTCCTTTGCTCGTAGTTTTTTTTCCGAAGCAATTTTTCCATGTAAATTTGGTGTCTCACATCCTATTTTCTTTTTCTAGTTATCATTTGATCTCTAATAAGTGATATCAAAGCTTTGGTTTTGAGAGTTCATATTTTCAAGTGTGTTGACATAGATTCTCTTCGGTCATTCCACATCGAAACACGTTTGTATACTTTTTTCTAAAAATTACAATTTTTTTGGAAAAAGAAAAAGGGAAAAAAGGAAAAATTGTTCTCCTTGTCATTCATCTTATTTATTAAGATTTTCCTTCTCCGTTATCCAACCGTCATCATAAACTATTGCCATGTCCATCGTGAAAGCTCTGATCTTTCACTACTTTTGAGTTTGTCAGAGGCATTGTATCTCTGAGCGACGGGTTTATTGTCGAAGGATATCTATTCATCATCAGTCGCCATAGGTTTGCATCGTTGTTCTCCATTCTTGCTATCAAGCCATATCGATTAGGACTGTCGCGAGAGTGTCAGCTGTGAAGCTGAATTTTTTTGCCAAAAATAAAAATTGTTGAAAATTCCTAGATTTTTGGGAGATTAAGTTTGATGATTTATAACAGATTTGGAATCGTAAGAATATCTCAATCTAGAGACTATTTTTATAACATCCCATTTCCGTTTATAGATTTTTTGTAAAATTTTGAACTTTTTAAAATCTCATTTAAAACATATTTTATTGAAATATATCAGAGTATGTTACGCGGAATAAAACATTAAATTGTCTTACAGAAATAACATAATAAAATACTTAAAATCCATGACAATATCTTATTCATTTAAAAAAAACTTTATTTAATAGAGTCATAACCCCTAAGGTCGTCTTGTGCATAGTAACATAAGCTCGCATTACGTCACTCTCCTTCAAGATTTACTTCAACCGGCTCACCATTCATACCTATATCACAGGAGGAATAATAAGCCTATTGCCCAGTAAGGAATATAAAATGTAATGCAACCTTAAACCTTATGGCAATCCTACATGCTTTAATTTCATATACAAGTTGGTTGAGAGCAACCTCTACAGTCTCCGAACTCACCACTTGAATTTTTTTTTACATGAGAACAACCTCTTCAGTCTCCGAACCTAGTAAAACATATCCATTTACATTCATTACCGTTTTACCATTAGGTGAGAACAACCTCTTCAGTCTCCGAACTCACCACTCGTTGAGTAAGAGAAATCTCTTCAGTTTTCGAACTTACTTAATGTAAAGTTCGGCCTTTTTGGCCCATTTAAAAAATTTAAATTAAATTAAAACCCCCCTTATGAGGGTAGTTGCTGAAACATGGGGGTAACCCCTAATATTCAGATTTTGTGGGAGAGGTTCCCCCACAGTTTCCCCACCATTCCATTTCTCTCTCCTATTCCTCTCTAGCAATTCTCTTCTTCCCTGATCGGCGAGCGTTGTGCGGTAGAGAACCCTCCGTCGGGTATTTCTCTCCATTCTTCACGGTAAGTGCCGATCTCCTTAGAAATTTCTAGTGTTCCTTCTCTCCATGGCTCTATAAATTTAACAAGCAGAATGTTTGATTGAGGACTCACAATGGGTATCAATTTTCGGAGGTCGACGATGGTTGGGGGGTTGTTGGCATCGTGAAGTTCGATTTTCGTTCTCCTGCAGGGTATTTGTTTCGTTCGTTGCTAGGGTAAGCTTCAATCTTAAGATTTTTATTTTGTTTTATCATAGAAGGTTAGTGATGGGTTTGAGGGTGTTGTTTGAAGGAACTGACTGTGGAAATTGAAGCTCTCTGATTAGTTCTACAGTAGCATGGACAACAAGTGGACTCTCAAGTATAAAGATTTGATTTTTCAGCTTTGTTCCTCCGATGTTTTCTACAAATCTGGAATACCACTATCGTTTGAATGGTTCTAGAAGTTATATGGAATTTTTTTGGAAAGCTTTTGTTTTGTTGGATTGGAGGCCGAAGGTTGGGAAGGGCTCCCGTCCAAAAGCTTCAGTTGTTCTGCCAAACGGTGATTTAGTCGAGTATTGTCGCAATGAGCGACCAAAGTATGTCCATGGACCGAGTAGATTTCGAACTTTTCCATGGTTAGAGGAATCCATCTGCAGGCAGAATGGATCATGGTATGTTCTGTTCGTGGATAGTTTTGACTTTGGACCCAAGCTTGGGCTAGCCCATGCCTTTGGCTTGAGTTGGCTCATAGCTTCATTGGGCTTTGGTATAGCTAGACCCAATTCTGAGTTAGGGGTTATTTTATATTTAATGCACATTAAATTAAAAAATGTTTAAAAAATGTTTTAATTTAAACATGTTGACTCATTGTTCAATTCGTTGTGTTTCATTTTTCATTTATTTACTGTTATTGTTAACTAGAGTAATGGGACAGCTGTATGTGCCGTGTCCCTGGGTACAAAATCCTAAACCTGATCTGGGTCTGTTTGGCTGTTGCCATTGCCTGAATAACACCGTTGTGTTTTATGTTCATTATTCTATTGTTTATTTTGTTATTTCTTATATTAAATTGTGAAGAATAATAAACTGAAATCTCATACATGACTCGTATCAAACAAGGTTGAATATAAATTAATTTCTACTAAGTTTTGTCGACTCACCCCAAATTTGACTATATTTTTCAAGAAATAATCAGAGTAATTCTCGTTGCCACCTCAAGAGAAAAATTTGGAGTTTCCCCAAATTTAATTATTTTAGACTAGAGATATTTTAGTGAGGTTTGTACCCTAATTTTATCTTATGTTATTTCTGCTAAATTTTTAGACTCTGTTAAATTAGATTATATTATTGTCACTTATGGACCTTTATTTTGGGCATGATCTGTAACGTGAATTTTTAAGTCTTCCGCTGCTATTTATTGGATTTAAGTGAGGGTCGGACGATTCGGTCCTTCTGGGCTGGATCGTTCCCTGTTCTGTCTCGGGTCCCCTTTGGGGCGTGACACTCAAACGAGCTATTTCTACATGTGAGCAACCTCTTAAGTTTCTGAACATGTAGAAACCCATTATAATCTTCATTATTAGCCCATGAAATGTATGACGCACATTCTATCAACATAGAGCTATATGAATGTCACAGGAAAGAGTTCATATATTGCAAACAATGCTACAAACAACTAACAATCAATAACTATACTTTATCTATGCTTTAATACTAAGCGTGCTTTCCATTTTATTGTTAGACATGCTATCTTGACGGAAATACGATTATTTTAAAATCTATGAACTTAGATGATTGCAAGGGAGTAACTTACATGAAGAAAAATGATAACTAATATATCTCTTATACTATAATTTTTACCACTTATTTTATTCTAAAGTTTACGTAATAATCTATTATGTCTATATAGAAATAATCTATTTATACTATTATAGCATAGAATATGTTAACCAACCCAACCTTGCCAATTGTATCATTAACATTAGAGAGACATCGTAGAGAAAATAATCATAAACAATTGAATTTATTGTCTAAATTACCGAAGAAGACTAGCTAGTGTGAACTACAATTTCATGCAGAACAAAACCCATATAGATTATCTTATTTCATGCTAAAATTTTAGATTATATCATCTACTTGTTTACAATCAAAACAATAGCATAGGCAAGAAACTATATACAGAGACATAACATCACAGAGAAGACATTAAAGAAAACTTGCAGTAGAATTATTAACAGACAAATTCTTTTCCTAATAGCTTGCATATACAGAACATAAAACATTACAGAGAACAACCAACAACATATTCCTTAAACAAATTCCTATTCTTGCGATGTAGGTCCTTACGGATAAAACACAAGTATTATTCCTTACCTTGTGCGTCACTCTTCTTAACCTTCTTCAAGTTTGATCCCATTATTTCTCTGGAACTCTCTCTCTCTCTCTCTCTCTCTCTCTCTCTCTCTCTCTCTCTTTTCTCCTCAGTTTTTCTAGAAAATCACAGTTTCACAAATCATGCCTATTTTATGCATGGCTTCAATGACTCTTTAGTCACTCATTGAAGACAGGAGAGGAGTTGGATGACACGAGAACGTCAAAAGACGAACGTTCAGTGTTTCAGGCGATTGAGTTTCATCTCCAGACGTTAATAATAAATGGCGGTCAATCGATTCAGCTGAAGGGCGATCGACCACCTTTTCAATTAACGTCCGCATATTTCTATATTCGCTAACTCTGGCTGATCGTGCCGGTAAATCACCTAGGATGCGATCGACCGCCAAATGCATCCATTGAATTTTGTCTAATTTTATATAATTTCTTCAATATATATATATACAATTTCTAATATTCAATGAAATACCAATAATTCATATTTTCATTGAATCCAATAATTACACGAATTTAAATATCTTTGGATATTACAACTTTTGGTTAAAATTCAAATGATATTTGAATTTTGCTATATTATGATTATTTGCTTATTAGATTTGATTTGATTTTGAGAATAATTTGTTATGACAGAAATAGCTAAATATTTAGAGATATCTTTTAGAATTTTGTGATATCCATGGTTTTTCGTATCAATTTTTAGGGTGAATATTTTATTAAAGCTAGTGATTCTGGGTAAGAAATTTTGTTCAAGAATATGTTTTTGAGGTGATAAGATATTTGAAGTAGATCTTTACTTTTGAATCAAAATTTGATTTTCATTATGGAAGGAAAACGATAATGGAATTATAAAGTGCTTTGAATGAAAATTTTGATATGACAAGTCAAGAGATGATATATGTTCGCACAGATTTGGAGAACACTTTGTGAGATTTAAAAATGTTATCATCGTGGTTTAAGTATTTCTTAAACTAGGTCAACATCAGTTGATGAATTTACCCTTAAAGACTTTTATATTGGTGATTTGTATATTTCTTTGAGACGAGCAAATGGATCGGTTACAGATCTTTTTTAAAGGTGTGAAAAAGGAAAATTTGAAGATTTAAAAATTGGTTCTTTGCAACAAAATTCGTTTCGAGATGGAGATTGTTAGAATTCAAGGTTTTGAATTCGTTCTATTGGGTCAGGTTGACGAGCACGCGTTATGGATCTCTTTCATAGAATTCATGTCAAGGTGGAGATTGTTAGAGTTCATTGTGACCCTAACTCTATTGTGTAGGGCCGGTGGGCTAACATTATAGATCTCATTTAGGGTTTTGTTTTCTTTATAAATTCATGTAAGATAGAGTTGCAAAACTCACGATTCTATTTCAATTTTCATAGTAAATTTATTCCTCTGCCAATGATTTTTTTCCTGAAAAGATTTTTTCACTTAAATTTGGTGTCTCACATCATATTTTCTTTTTTCGGTTACCATTTAATTTATAACAGTGTCCAAAGAGTTGATTTGTTGTATTTAGACAAAATTTTTGAGTTCAATATTTTCAATCAAACTTGCCACGCCCCAAAGGGGAACCGAGAAAGAACGGGAAACTATCCATCACGAACGGACCGAATCGTTTGACCATGCTCTTAAATACAATATTTAGCAGCGGAAGACTTCAAAAACTTATATTACAGACCATGCCCAAAAGTAGGTTCAGAAGTGAGATTAATATAGTGTAATTTAACAAGATCCAAAGAATGCGGAAATAAATTTAAAATAATTTTAAAGAACAAACCTTACTAAAAATATTTAAGTCTCTCAAGAAGGGTAATTAAAATGAATTAATTGGGAAAAACTTCAAAATCTACTCCTGAGGTGGTAACGGGTGATTACCCTAATTATTTCCCAAAAAATATTTTCAAATCTAGGGTAAGTCAAATAAACTCAATAGAGATTAAATTTTATATTCAATATTTATATTATACCTATTATGTGTAGAATTCCAATTACTTATTTTTAACAATTTAACACATGAAGGAAAATAAAACTGAACAAATAAAGTAATTAACGAAGATAAACAACGGCGGTACTCAGGTGATCGCAAATGGCCAACCAGACCATGATTAGCTTTAGGGATTTGGGGCCCAAGGACACGACACATATAGCTGTCTTATTACCCATATCAGCATTAGAGATTCGAAACCTAAGTATACGACACATAAAATTGTCTTATTATCTGTTTTAACATTAAAAGTAAATAAATGCAATAATGAAAGTAACTCAAGAGAACGATAAATTAAACATACCTAACTTGCAACAGAGTTAAACATTTTATGAATTAATGTACATTAAACATAAAATAACTTCTACCTTATGTTTAGGCAACCAATACCAAGACCCAACTGAATAAGCCAAATGATGTCAAAAGTAGATGAGCTGACAACTTCCTAAGTCTCGAAACCTAATCATAGCATTTTTATCAAATTAGAATTTGAACTCCCAAAATAAGAGTTTGGGTATATATATAATTTCCACCAATAATAACAACCAAAGTCTAAATTTGAATAAATTAATTTTTTTTTCCCCATAATTGGATCTAGGTTTCAGCTTAACATATTGGGTTGAACCCATTAACTTTTATGGGTTTAAGCCTCATTTAGTTCTAGGCCACAGCCCAAGAGACTCCTTGGGTCGCAGCCCTCCCAAGCCGTGGTCTATTCTTTTCTCCAGCGACTTAATAGAGTCGGTGGTCGGCAACTAACACTGATCGGAAATTACTTCCCAATCGGCGGCCACCTGACCCAACACAAATACACCCACAACCACAATAGTACTCAAGCTTAATTTCAGAAATCCAACAGAATAGCCTTAACGATTTTTGGAAAATGTTCTTGGCCGAAAGACCGAACTTTTCTGGTTCGGATTTCCTTCTCGACCTACAACGAACACTCCAACAACAGAAAACATCTTATACAGTGTCAAACCAACCAATCCAAAATCATCAGAAATCTTTTTGACATTGCAGAAAGCCCAAGGAAGAAACAGAGTTGAAAAGAAATCCAATTTTCTTACCTGAGAAATCCCTCACAGCCGAAGTCTTGTCTGAGCCAATCACAGAAATCTGATGCTCAAATCAAAATCTTTAGCAAACAATTCTACCACTTAATATCAAACACTAACGAAGAGAGGAGATTCAAGACTCGTGGGTTACCTCGGACGTAGACAATTTGCTACATTGTCAGAAACTATCTTCCTCCTGCAAAGACGCTACTTGCCAGAGGAAAAAAAAAGAGGAAAAATCTTCTTGCCGAGAGGAGATGACGTGCATCGACCCCTCCTCTCCACTCTCTCAAATAGGGAGAGTGCTCCCCTAAAACTCGGCACCAACTCCTCTGAAAGGGAAGTTCAAAATTCTTTTGTTTTTTTAGCTAATATTGGGTCGGGTCGGGCCATATGTAACAAAACTTCCCAATTAGATCTCCAAATTTTGTGAAAAGATTATGAAACCAATGGAGAATTTGACTTATCGATGATAATCCTCGATAACTATTTTACATTTTATGTAGGAATTGTCAATTTGCTGACAAAATTTGCCTGTCTTAGACTCCAATACCCTTGCGCTTTCTAGCAATTTGTCACGTTTTCCTTAGGTCAAGGGTGAGGAGATATAATATAGCAACCCCGGCCCACCACACATTAGGTCCTGCCACATTATTTCTACCTATAAATATAACTTACATTTTTAATATAACTGTGTAGGTGTAACGGTCACATTTAAGATAAAGTACCTTTAATTACCAAAAATTTTAAAGTAGTTTTCTAATTTTTACATTAGCGTTCTACATGTATTGTATATGTGCATATTTTATAATCATAGAAGGTGTAATACCTCCAAAGAGAAATAGAGAACACACGTCTTTTTGTGTAATGGAGATCAGAGAGCATCATTTGGTGACGAAGCAAAGTGCCTCTTTCTTTTTTGACTTAAATAAAGGCTAACGCTGGTTGGTCTAGAATGGCTGGTCTAGGGAAAATGACAAAGCAACCATCATCCTTTACTTTTAATGACAAATCAACCATCATACTTTTTTTGCTAACAAATTAACCCCTGAAATATGAGAAAATGACGCCACTAACATCACTGTCACGTTTGTCGTGACAACAAACTACGACGGATTGACGACGAACCGCTGCTGTTTCACGATGAACCAGGCCGGTTTGACAATGAATCACGGCGGATTGATGACAAATCGTGGCGGCTTTACAACGAATCGTGACGGCTTGACAACAAACTGCTGTGGATTGATGACAAACCGCGGTGGCTTCACGACGAACTGTGACAAGTTAATAAGAAGGATATTCATTTCTTTCACTTACTGCGACTGTGAATCTTTGCAGATTGATAATTCTCTCAATTTTCAACGGTTTTTGATAGTTGGAGACTCATTTTCCATCGTTTTTTGCAATACATTAGGTAGGAAAGATCTATTTTTCCATTCCTGCATATCAGAGCAGATTCGGGCAAAAAAAATGAGCGGAGCTTCACGGTTTTGAGTTGTGTAAGGGAAATTGGAGGACTTAGAAGTGTTTTTAGCCAGTATTGAATCTGCCATTTTCCAAAGGCAATGGCGCACGATTGTCCATGGCCATTGGATCGAGGGAGGGATGTCCCTTATAGGGATTGACAGTCAGAATTGAATCTGCCATTTTCCAAAGGTGATGGCGGACAATTGTCCATGGTTGTTGGATCGAGGGAGAGACGTCCCTCAATCGGAATTGACGGCCAAGATGGACTCTAAATTCTTTAACATTGAAGGGTCACGTGTAGGCACCCCGTTTTTAAAGACAGAAATTCCCTTATTTAAGACAGACATCCTTATTCCAAAATGGACAACCCTCTTCACCTATCATACGTCTCTCATCCAGAACGGGCGTCCCTCGACCCAAGACTACTTCGTTCTGCCCACTACGGACGTCGCTAATCTCACAATAGACGTCTCTCGTCATAAGACGTCATTGTTCAGTCGGAAACAGACGTTCATCTTTGGTAGAGGAACGTCCTTTTTGCTCGATGGACTTCTCTGAACGCTAAACGACAACGTTTCTCATTTCGATTGACATCGTTCATTGAATTGCGTGAGCTTGTACCAACTCTGACTACATAATCGCGAAGGACGTCCCTGCGAGCGCAAGCAACTCTAAATCATTGAACACAATCGAACATTTAAGTTTTTTTATCGTTTCACATCACATGGCGTCGAGGAGTGTTACACTGCCATCGCTTGATAATTGTTCCAATGTCCATCCATCTTCCAATGGGCAAGAGGGACGTTGCTCGTCCTCCTATAATTGATGTCCTTAGGCTCCGTTCGACGATCCTTGGTGTCAACAAAACTAAGACATTACCGTCGATAGATTTGGACGAGAAACGTGACTGCGAGGTCGCCGGTGTTCTTTTTCCATAGTTCAGGATTTTAATTGTTAACAAAATTTCTTCGAAATTTGATTTTCCATTGATCACAAGCTTAAGATTTACAGTGTTAATTTCCCTAATTTCAACGTTGTTAGATTTGATTGACAGAAGCAAAAATTAAATGATCATGCTTTTAATTATTTAAAAACTAAATAAATTTAGTCACCTCTAGGCAACTAGTTTAACATATACAAATCGGTTTGGCTCACTCAATTACACTCCTCGTTTCAAATAATATCATTAAAGCGTTGAGCACATATAATTTAAGAAAAAAATATCTCACGGGGGAAAATGATATTTCTCTTCCACTTCAAATGAGCCCTCTGAGACGCAAAAGTAGTGATTATTTCCAGCCCTTCAGCAAATTGCCATTGGAAAAGGTGGCAATTTAAGCAAGAGGTAGTGTCAAATGACTAACAAACGTAAATTTCAATCGAACCGAAGCTGTTCAAGAACTGAACAATGCCAAACCTTTTATTCCGAGTCAAGAACTGAACAATAAAAATATCAAAAAGCATTTTGCTATTGAGAACTGGAAGAAAAAAATGAAAATAGATGCCATCTTGCATGATCCAGTTTTGTAAATATGGATAATCAGAAAAGGAAATTAAGCAGAAGTTGAAAGATTCTATTATGTAAAGCCTATGTACAAATAAGAGAATATAACTTATATATGCTAGAGGAACGTTCTAGACTAAGGTTTGTTACAGAGTTTGTTAGAAATATTCCATTGCAAAAGTGTGAGCTGGAAATGCTCTGCTATCATCCCCCCTCAATTTCAAGGCCAAAGAACACAGAGATTTTCCCAAGAGGATTGAAACTTTGAAATCGACAGTGGTTTAGTAAGACCATCAGCTAGTTGTGAGGAGGAGGGCGTGATTCAACTTTGAGCTCATTCTTAGCAACTTTTTCGCGGACAAAGTGCAAGTCAAGCTCCACATGTTTTGATTTCGAGTGGAAAACCGGATTGGAAGCCATATACGTCGCACTTAAATTATCACATAATATAGTCGGACAGCAGGAGAGAGTAAAACCCATGTCAAGAAGCAAAGACCGTAACCAAATAACCTCAAAAGCTCCATTCACTATGCTTTTTTACTCTGCTTCAGTGCTAGAGCATGAAACACCATGCTGTTTAGAGGAAGACCAAGACACCAGATTGAAACCAAGAAAGATACAGTACGCACTCGTGCTACAACGGTCATCAAGGCAAGCTGCCCAATTGAAATCTGTGAAACAACACAAGTCCAGAGAATCAGAAGGATTAAAGACAAGAGAGAAAAATTGCGTACCTTGAAGATAGCAAAGTATCCCCTTTAGATGCTGCCAATGCAAACCCGTTGGACTATGCATAAATTGACAAATTCTGTTCACTGCAAATGAAATGTCTGGCCTAGTCAATGTGCAGTACTGCAAAGCACCTACAAGTTGCTGGAAAAGAGTACCATTAGGAAGAGGATTTCCAGGAGTCTTGGACAGAAGAGATCCAGAGACCATCGGAGTTGGAACTTGGTTGCAATTTGACATTCGTGCTCTAGAGAGAAGATCTGAAATATATTGACATTGACAGAGTCAGAAGCCATCAGAATTCCGAGTAACTCGAATGCCCAGAAACTAGTGAAGAGGACCAAGATCCTTGATCGCAAATTTGGTTTGCAGAAATTGTAGTAAATTGTCTAGAAGAGAGGAAGAATTGCCAGCTAATAGAATGTCATCAACATAAACGAGCATGATAATAATTGAAGAACCAGAACGAAATAAAAACATTGAAGCATCGACCTTAGAAATTGTGAATCCCCAAGACAAGTGAGCAGAGTGTAATTTATCATACCATGCTCTAGGGGATTGCTTGAGACCATACAAAGACTTGTGAAGCTTGCAGATGAAGGAAGGATGAGACGAGTCTTCAAAGCCCGAGGTTGCTCCATATAAACAGTATCCAGTGAATCCCCACGAAGAAAAGCATTGGACACATCTAATTGTCCTATATCCCAACCAAATGAGAGGGCAAGAGATAGTGTAACACGGATCGTTTGGGACTTCACAACTGGATTATTCCAACTATTTTTACTACCATATTAATAAACTATTCTATCAACTATTCCAACTATTGCACTATATTTATATAATTATTCTTTTATGATTTTTCATTATATATAGTAAAAATTAGGAATGAATAAAATTGATGAAGTAGAAAAACTAGAAATCCATGATTTACACATCAGAAATATGACTGCAGAAATTAATAATTTACCAGGAATCCTTTTTAGAGAAAAACTAATTATTCTACCAAAAATTTACCTACTAGAGCCAATTATGCTGTCGGAAGTACATCCACACACTTAGATACATAAGATAATTCAAAAATAAAAGTTCTTTTCTATAATATTATGGAAATCCTTATCTCATTATTCATCATAATACAGAAGATTTACAAAAAATATAAAACAATGTAATTCATATAAATGAATTCTTAACTGAATATTATTATAAACTTAAAATAAAAATCAAAGACACAAAAGATACAATTATGGAAAATCAAAATAAATTAATAAAAATTAAACAGGACATTGTTGAATAAAAAGATAAAATTAATGATACTCAAATAATGATAGTAGATTTAGAAAATTATTTACGAAAATACTTAGGATGAACAAGAGCCTAGTCAAAAATATAAAACATATAGAAAATAATATGTTAAATCAAATGAATGATATAGTCAAACAAATAAACGAATTAAAACAAAAAAATATAGAAATACAAAAAATTGTAAAAGATTTAAATCATTATAAGGAAAGTAACAAAGAATTAATAGAAGCAAAAAATATTATTATCCGCTTTATCGATAATTTCATAAAAAACCATGCAAAACACACTTCTCAGCAAGTTAATTATGGAAAAGATATTATTGAAATCATTGAAGGTTTACAACAAATAATAATTAGACAAGAAAGGAAGAGATGTATCCCTCTAGAAAATTTAGACCATATTAACTTAGAAGATTACGTCAAAAATTAACTATTCAACTACCTCCATCAATATAATGGAAAATTTAGAAGAACAAATATCCAAATTAACTGACTTATTTGCTGAATTAGATATACCTGAGGAAACTAGTAATGAAATACAAGAAGAATGTTTACTATTAGGAGCCGATGAAGAACCTAATGAAATAGGATTTGATTATGAGCCTGATTCTGAAGAAAACTCATATACAAATTCTTATAATCCTCATTACGTAAAATAAGACATACCAGAATCTAGCCAACGCAATCAACTATAGAAAAAATGCACCTATAATGAAATTCTTGATGAAAATTTCAAAAAATATATGAATAAACAATGATACTATTATAAAAATAAATGGGCAAAGATTCTGAATCAATATATACCAAAAATAGAAAACGTATTAGGAACTAATATACTAGATTTAGATTGTGTAGAAAATGAATATAAAGTTTTACAAGATTGGACAAATAAAATTAATATATTTATACAATTAAATCAAGAAATAAAAGATTTAGCTGCCGAGGATATATTCAATTATATAACTCACCAAACCACAGGAATAGTATATAATTACTTAACTACTTTACATGGTCCATCAAAAATCATATTATTAGAAAACGATGCGATTACAACATTTAAACATATTATTCTAGCTTTAGCTAATGAATTTATAGGAAGATATTCAAACGAAATTGAAAGAACATATACTTTTATAAATAATGCTTTCTGGCAACTCATAAATTTAAAAATATGTGATCTCTATTTTTTAGAAAACTTTATTTGCGAATTTAAGAAAAAAATACTATCAGTTAGACGATAAAAATAAGAACCTAGCCAAAACTTTATTTTATAAAAAATTACCATCTGATTTACATTCGACAATTGAAACAGTTTTTTCAAAAACAATAGAAATAAATGTTGTTTCTGACGCATTAGGTGCACGAGTAACAGTACTCCGCACTTGGATGGAAGAATCCTGTACACAAGAACTTACAAAGAGACAAGCTAAAATTAAACTATGTGGTGATAAAATAACAGATAAAATTAGAAAGTATGGATGTTCTAATGACAAATACAAGAAACGTAAAAAATGGAAGAAGATCCCTTACAATACCAAAAATATAAATGGAAAAACCCTCGCAAATATTTTAAAAATAGACAACAATTCAAAAAAAGAGCACAAAACCTACCCAATAAATTCTGTCCTACTAATAAGAAAAAGAGTACTTGTTGGCTTTGTCATGAAGAGAGACATTATGCCAACAAGTGTCCACAAAGATTTAATAATAATACTAAAACTCAAACTTTGAAATTAGCCTATAAAATTGGGTATGATCCTATTGAAGACTTTGATATAAGTTCTGATATAGACATTTATGTGTAACGACCCGGATTCTTAACCGTTTTTAAGAGTGCGTTAATATTAACTAAAACGAATTTCAAAGTTAAAATATTTCTTTTAAGACGACTCATTTCACAAAAAGGGTTATCAGAGTGTCAAAATTTGATCGTTACCAAAAGCTCATTTTACCATTCATTAAATAATGAAGAACTATTGTCTACGGTTTGCGGAAGCGATATAAAAATTTATCTATAAAAGCTGGGAAGCATAACAAAACAGGAAATTCCATTCATGAAAACAAGGGACTATGATTAACAGTTTAGCGGAAAACGACATTGAAAAACCTTAATTTAAGATCAAAGGTTTTGAGTTACCAAATAAGGCCTACATAATATTCCGAATAGTATTTAAGTAAGGGCAAGTAAGGGAAAATTAATGTTCGTAAAAAGAAAACAATTCGACGTTAGCCCTTACAACTTTCTTCTTCTTCATTACTTAGTGTCGTACTACTACTCCGCTTGCGTGTCTGTTGGATCTACCGCAGGCTCTACCGGAATGGCCTCTTCTACAACTTTTGGCATAATCACTTCATTACCTACACCACAAGTAGGACGTGAGCTTACGATCAGTAAGGAAATGGGGAATACAAATGCTTATGACTCTCTTTGGTTTGTCTTGGAATGGGGGCCACCCAGACCAATCTTTTCTTACGTATTTTGTTTGTTATTTGTGCATCGAGCTAGAGATTGGAAGAATCCGTGGTCGGAGAGTAGATCTTTGTCGGCTTTAGTTACCTAGGGTAGACAGTCTCGCAATCCCAACAAGGGAAAGGTAACATCATTTTTAATTCCTGTCTACCTAACTAATCCGTACTTACCCCCTATCTCCCAACTCCCTTCATTCCTCTTTGTCTTCTTTTACGTCTTTTCCTCACTCAAGGCGTAGGGATACCATCCCAAGGTGGGACCCCCTAGTTGAGTCTATTATCATACATGCATGAGAACACTTCTACCTTACCTAGCATATATATAAAGATATCAAGAAAACGATACTTTAAAGAATCTACAATAGCATAACATAACACGTACGGAAAACAAGGTATAGGATGCTATGATATCATACCAACAATTGAATTGAAATTAACTAAGCCCAATCATCCAGACACACAAGGCTTAACCATGCTCAAGGAATGGCAGAAATCAATAGCATACGACTATCGAAAATAAAAGCAAAGGAAACATGCTTCTTAGAGAGGAACTAAATAGTAAAATCTCGCCGAAAGATTCGACGCGTGCGATTTACGAATATTAATCTAATACGACAGCAATGTATAACAAAACGGAACGGCGGACTTGCATTCACGATCAAATACAATAGGGAATAAAATTGAATAAAATAGAGAAACGTACATAACAACGAATAGGAAAGAGACCGCAAAACATGCTTGTCGAACGGTTATAAATACAGCATTATTAGGAGTCAAATGAGGGTGCAACATGCTTATAAAATGATTAAATCTAGCAGCGAATTATGTCGAATTTAAACAACTAAACGTGCTTGTTAAACTCATGAAAGCAAACGAACCATCGGAAAGAGTAGCGGCGCATAATAACGACAAGGTATGCTTCTTAAATAATGATAAATGGCAGTAAATAAATGTAGATCATGCTTTTAAATCGACCATTAAATCAGCAAAATGCTAAAAGAAATAGAGCAACGAACATTAGGATATCACTCATGCATTTATTCCGACTGAAACAACAACATATATATATTGAGACCAGAACAACAAGAACATGCTGAAGTATAGCAGCGAATACCATTGGATTAAAATGACGAATCATGCTTCTTAAAGAGGAATGAGCAACAATAAAATGTTAGGTAGAGTAGCGAACTTGAAATCTTAACAAACATTCACAGCAGCGAAAATTTGAAGACAGAATAACGGATGAGCATATTATCGATTATCTACATCAGGAAAGCGAACATGCATTTATCAATCATATTTCGCAGTGAATAAAGGCAGGGAGGAATTATCAATTTAAGCAGCGAAACACACTTTTGATAATGATAGATACCATACCTCAAATCTGTAAAAGAAAAGGGATATAAAACATGCTTTTAATGACTGAATAGAAACAGCAGTAATGGACACTAAACATGATTTTGTTAGGCAATTACTACAACGAATAATAAACCAAACGAGCAACAAAATATGCTTTTCATGGATCAAATGAATCGGCAAGGAGTATGAACATCTAACATACATGAACATCTAAACATGGTTTAAATCAACTATGACAATAACGAATCACAAATAACAGTATATACATCTAAATACAGCAGTGAAACGAAGAGCGAGTCATGCTCCAAGAAATGATAACCGAAATGGTAAGCATATCGAGAACGGAACAACGCATTCATGCTTCTATTGTGGATAACAACAACGACGTTTAATGGAGGAAGGGAACAGTAAGACACGCCTCTACTACAAAAATTAATAAGAGTAAGACGACGTGCAGTATAATGAAAGCAACAGAGGCATATACCAAAACGAAAACACAGAAATACCCATTTCTAGTTCAGTCCATCTCTACATAGTTGTTCGGTTCATTTCTTCGTAGCAACCATTAAGCTTTAACAGTTCTTATCACAAAATATAACTACAGGGAACTCAACTTAGCACCCAACACACTAACATTCGTCCGTAAAGATGATAAGTAATCAGAGGCAACACAAGGACAACCAACAATCTGGCCTAAGAATAACTAAAATCTATAGCTGAACAAGGCATTCACATAATGACAGAAACGATTACAAAGCTTAGAATCACAGTCAACACAATATACTTGTGGGTAGGGCTTCCTCAAGCCAACGACTATCCAAATCCTTACCTCACCAAACGAGAACGCTACAAACAGCAGCTCCCCCTCCTCTTAGCTCTCCTCTTCCAGCAACGACCCTTCAACAAGACAACAAAGAACAACCGAGAAGGAGACGAAGGTGGAGGCTGGAGAAATAGGACTCACCCAGGAGAACAAATCGTACCATGCCAGAGGGGGAAGCAGGAGACCAAGCTCTGCAGGTCGGGATCGTGGGTGTGAGGGTCATCGTGCTGCGTCTCTATTGGTTCCACGTTGTTTTCCCCTGTTTTAAATTCTTTTCTGTCGTTGATTTGCTATGATTCGGAAGGATGCAGATGAAATCTTTGCGTCCGCATTCGTCCGCAAGACCAACTTTTGCAGGCAAATCCTGAGGTCTCGGACGGGAGCTGGCTTCCCCACATACATCTGTACCGTCCGCAGTCCAGGTTCGGATGCCAGTCGGCGTTCGCATGTGTCGTCCGAAGGTGGAGTTAAATCAAATAGATTCAATTCGGACGGGCTCTCCTGCATCCGCATCGTCCGCATGTACCGTCCGAATGTGTCTAGGAATTGGACAGATTCAATTTGGACGAATCTCTTTCTCGTCCGTAGGGGTCCGCAATTGTCCTAAAGTCTCCAGACTTAAATAGATTTGATGCAGATGCGTCCTGTCTCATCCGCATCGTCTGCGTCCTGTGTCCGAAACTCCACAGTACAGTGAGATTAGGACGCCGAATTGCGTCTCAAGTCATCCCCAAGGCCTGGGCAACATTCCATGTGTTTTGCGGATGACACTTCTCTTCCGCAAAGGTGTCCATATGCATCCTAATTGTTCCAAGTCCAATTCCTTTGCGTTTTCGACCAAGTTTTTATCCGAATTGATTTCTTCACGAAATTACAAGTCATAACTTAACGCGTATAGAGACGATGTAAATACATGTATTACGCCAATTCTTTCCTCCAAAGTTTGATTACATCGTTTAACGGAAAAGGTAGGATTGGGTTGTTACATTATGCCTATGAATCTGACTCCTCAACCAACTCAACCACTAGTTCTGAGTAAGAAGTTAACATTAAAAAATCCTAATGCTACTTTTCTTATTCAAAATAAAATCTACTTTGCTTATATTGATACTGGCTCAACTTTGTGTTTTGCCAAATGCAACGTTCTAACTTCTTGGATCAAACTAGATAAACCTCTTAAAATTATAGTTGCTGACAAATTTATTCATTAGATATGGTATGTATGCCATTATATTCCTATCATTATCCAGTGTTATCCTTTTATTATGAAAACTTTATATCTTCACGAATCCGGTGTCGATATCATTCTTGACAACAACTTTTTAAAATTAAATCAACCTTTTGTTCAACGACTTCGTACTATTTCTCTTATTTTTCCCGGGAGGAAAGGACATCAACAAATCTCCATAAAATTATCTCTCAGACCAAAATAGTTAAACTAATTGCACATGAAGCATTGAATACTATTCAATTCTTATATACTATTCAACAAATTCTAGAAAATGCATTACAAACAGTTTGTAGCGAAAATCCTCCGATCAGTTAAAAAATACGAATAAAGAAGAAATTTTAATTAAACTAAAAAATCCCCTTGATGAAATTAATGTACCTAATCGAATTCCCTATAGTATAAAAGATGTTGAAGAATTCAAAATAGAATATAAACATCTATTAGATCTAGGAATCATAAGAGAAATTTTAAGCCCACATAGTGCACCAGCATTTTATGTAGAAAATAAAAATGAAATAAAACGAGGAAAACGACGAATGGTAATAAATTATAAAAAAATGAATGACGCTACAAAAGGAGATAGTTACAAATTACCACGAAAGGATTATATATTAGAAAAACTAAAAGGCAATAATCTATTTAGCACTTTAGACCTAAAATCAGAATATTGGCAATTACATTTAGTAGAAAACACTAAACCCTTAACAACCTTTAGCTGTCTACCTCGAAAACAGTATGAATGGAATATATTACCTTTTGGATTAAAACAAGCATCATCATTATATCAACGATTTATGGATCACAACCTCGAGGGATTAGAAGATATTTGCCTAGCATATATTGATGACATTATTATCTTCACTTCAGGAAGTAAAGATGATCATAATAACGTAGCTTTAAAAGCAAAATCAGTTTTGCGTACACTTTAATCAAGGAATGGAAGCAACTGTAAAACTAATACTAATACGAAAACTACTAAAGTGGAAGCAAAAATAGAAAACAATATTTATACAAAAGTAAATACAAAAGCTTCAGGATGAATTATCCATATTAAATGTAGAAAGTGAAAGGCTTAAAGGAATTATTAGAACTTCGGCTCAAACCACTTATTAGAGCTTTGGCTCAAACCAATTATTAGAGTTTCGGCTCAAAGACCAACTATCAGGGAAATAGCTATCAAGACTATACAGGAACAACAACAACAGAAAGAGAAAGAAATACAGCAAGTTCGAATTCAACTACAAGAGATACAAGCCATATTAGACAAATTATTAGTTGAAAATGAGGCACTCAGTGCTTCATTAAAAACATTATCAACATTATTACCAAAGTCTTACCAAACACCAATATCAACACCATTATCTGTGTCTGCCATAACTACTAAGATCGATACATTATCATGGTCCGACATAATAGATAAGAATGATAAAACATAAATATTCCTCCAAAAAGGACAAAAAGACCAAGAAGAAGAACCTATTACTAAGAAAAAGTATTATGTCATCTTTACTGGACCATTTCGAGGAATATACAATGATTGGGGTATTGCCTCCCAGCATATCACTGGAAAAAGGGTCATACACAAATCCTATAAAACCAAAGAGGAAGCTCAAAATGCTTTATCTGAATCATACCGGACTATTGCTCAAAAAGACCTAGCAGAAATAATAGGACCAGACTTATTAGCAAAAAGAATGACTATTATTGGACGAATTCCTACTACCAAAGAAAAGGAAAAACTCAAAGAAGTAAAATTGAACAAATTTCAGAAGTATTGGGATACTATCATCAACTACAAAGACATATATACCACCATGAATTTCTACCTCAAAATTCGTGGCCCAGGGCCAAAAAGAATTTTCTTATCAGGGGCAGATCCTATGACTATTTATGACTATTTCCAACATGGCCTAATCGACACTATCTATTCCACAAATATGAAGGATTTTGAGGATTTGCCTATTAAAATCAAACAAGTTATCAGAAGTGATTTTGATAAATTTGCCAAAGGACGAGAAATATACATACAAATTCATTCTTCCTACCCACTTTTTGACGAATCCAATGGTGAAGTCATCATACCATCCTTAGCAATAATCACAATTGGAATTGCTAGTCATGACTATCCTACTAGAGATACGTATGAAGATTTCAGTATTCCACCAGATATGGAAGCAAAATTATTAGCTAGAATTTTTTATCAGAGTCAAAGAATCACTTCTGATGGCACAACAAAGATTAATTGTGTGAGCACCACTCAACTCATCTACTCACATGGACCTAATAGCATTTCATCCGAAGAATTGGGTGCCCTAGCAGCTTTCGAACAAATGTTTTACTATCTAGGAGGACCTTTACAACTATTATCTGAACCAGTCCAGCAACAATTATGCAGTCTCATCAGCAATAATGATCTATATGAATGCATACACTGCACCGAGACTCGTAGCAAAAATAGTAGCAAAGGCAGTAACAATAATTGAAGCGATCCTATCAGCCACTCGCAACAAAGACAAAAGAAGTAAGACAACATCATCACACCACTACCGAAGAACAAATTCCTTTGCGTATTATCAGGGAATATGTTCTACTTTTAAGTTTTCTTTATATAAGTGTGTAATGTAATAATTGTACCTTGATTCCCACTGTTGGGAATCCTTTTTTTTTTACTTTGCTTTATGTATTTTCTTTTCTTTATGTACAAAGTGTCAGGGCATATATTCCTTCCAGTCTTTTTCTTTTTCTTTATGTAACGTCAAGTGTGTAGGGGTATCTAGCCCCTAGGGTCTCTAAGGAGCTTTACCCCCTCCTATAAATATGGGTGTTTTCCTTCGAGAATACTCAGAGTGTGCAAAAGAAGCTTGTTTGCTTGCTAAAACTCTCTCAACCTTTTGGTTGATTATGATCTTTGAGTTCGCTCTGGAGAGATCATCTTAGATATCCTATCTATTCCTATCATCTTCTTAAAGAACTTATTGGGTACATTTACATTTATTTATGTCTAATAACATACCTCTACTTCTACAACTACTAACAATAATATGTTTGAATCATATGAAGAGCAAAAACACTTAGGATATATGTTTCATGGTACAGTTAATATAAAAAAGATTAGAAAAACAGACTTGTCTTTAACAGAAAAACATAATTTTGACATATCTCTCTTTGATAGTATTAAGCAAAAATTATCACGAAAAAATATAATTAAATATGAATTTATGATCGGCGAAGAAGTCATTCCTATTGAACAAACTAAAGGAAATATTATAATCTCTATCATTAATAAACATTAAATTTTTGACAAAATAAACAAAATGAAACAAGAAGAACATCAAAAAATATCTTATATACATTGTAGTACCATTCAAATCCTATTTAAAAGTACATTTATGGAAGAAATTAATACTTCAATTGAATTAGAAATAAGAGATGACCGAATATTTAACGACAATGAATGTATTATCGCTAGAGGATTAGGTAATCTATCTGAAGGTAAAATAAAATTTGATATTAATGTTCAATTAGGATTAAGTTTAAAAGATCACAACTTAAGTCGATCTATAACCCTACGATACGAATTAAAAAGACATAATTTTATGAAAGATAAAAATTATCCTTTCACTATAACTTATAAAATCAATTACACCTTAACTAACAGCCACCACAGTCTTGTTTTTAGACAAGATGAAAAAATATTCATAGATAAATTATTCAAACCCTTGTTAAAACTAGAAACTCCACCTAGATTATTCCTTCAAAAAACCCCAAGACAAATATTTATTATAGATGATAGACAACATCTAAGAAGTATGTCTTTCTCAGAAAGATCAACTAATTTCATTTCATATGAATTTCCTAGACATTATTTAGTATATAAATCTCCAAGACTATTACAAACAAGAAAATCAAACAAACAATTGTCCGAAGAAAAAGAAGAACCGACAATAAAATCACTAAAAACAATAATTAGATCATTAAGTACAATAATTAATTAAAAAATACAATGTCACTATTCGGAGTTAAACTAGATCACGAAACTATGATATATATGGACACTTATATATATTTAGAACAACTTCTTGATTTTCTTACCTATTATTTCAACGAATATCTATCCGACAATGATTATTTTGATTTATATCCAGATAACTAATATGAAACACTGATATATTTATACATATAACCTAAAATATACTACAAATCTTAAAATAAAAAATGTTAAAATTATCAACCATCTATACTTAATGCAATAAAAATGTCCCTCAGTACATGCAATAGTATTATGAAAAATTTTGAATTAATTAATTTCCTTGATAGACAAGAAGTACAATATTTTCTTAATTTCATTATTGAATATTTAGAAGAATTCCCTGAATAACTTAATAATAGATTACTAGAAGAAATAGATTCAACACCAGAATCCAGAGAATATATTAGACAAGAATATTTAGCCTTTGAACGATTTCTATATAGATTAAAATAAATATTACGATTACAACTAGGATTGTCCAGAATCATTAACAACTGCAAGATTTATTTATAATTAAATTATGCAATTAATCACCATTTGTCTAATATTAATGCCTGTTCGTAATATTCATCATCACATTATTTATGCTTATTTCCTATTTATATTCATAAGTTCAAGTTTCAATCATTATACTTTGTCATATTATTCATCCTTGTCAACCATTATAAATATTATATCATATTTATGCATTAGAAAACTTCTATAGACGGTGACTGATGGTTCTATCTAGAGGCGTTGCATAAGAGGGGTCGATCGGTGGTTGTAGTGAGGAAGTTTGGCCCTGTCTTGGCCGAGTCAGCTTTGGTATTTTGGGGGAAAATGAGTCTCCATCTGAGGGTCCTCTAGGGTTTTCTTGCAAGGCAGAACTAAAGATGTCCTTCCCTTCTTAGTTTGAGGTATAAAATTGTCCATCTTTCTTTCTCTTAGCCGATTGGAAATTTTAAGGCTTGTGTTGTAATTTCGGTTTTGCCTAGTGTTGGGTTTAAATTCGTTACTGGGTTGTCTACATTTCAAATTTCTTCAGAGTATGTTGTGTTGGATTTCTTTTGGTTACGTGGAGACTCCCGCAGGTGTGAGAGAATAACTCTCTGTCTATTTATTCTTCTCCTTGATAAAATTCTGGAATCTATGTTTAGTTGTTGTGTCTTGTTCTGTAATTTCTATTACTGTTTGATAGATTGCAGTAGAGGGACTTTGCTATTTTGATGTTAGTGATGCCTTGGTTATTCTTTGCTATGTTAAGTTGATTTGGTCCTCTTAGGGTTCAAACTAATGTTGTTTCGATTGGTTAGTTACTGCGACTTCGTGGTTGTTTAGACTATGTTGATTTGATTTTAGTCTCCACGATTGTTGACTGAATTTATAGGAATTACACTAGGGTGATTTGGATTAGTCCTGCTTTGATGGATCTTGTTAGGATTGATGTTTTGTTGATTGAGTTTCTTTCATCACTTTGGCTAATGCATGAGAGCAGTATGGAGAACTTATACTTTGTTGATTGGATTTTGTTCTCCATTTCGTTCATTGCCTTGATGAATATCATTGGAAATAACATTTTGTTGATTGTGAATCGTCCTCTGTTTATATTGTTGCTATGCTTAGAGCGGTATTGTTATATCCACTAAAATTGATAGTTTCCTGTAAAGCTTTGTTTAAGCTATTTAGTGATAAGGTTGAGGATTCTATTAGGATCCTAGTTTTGGTTCTGAGTTGGGATTCGGGGTTAATCCTAGAAATTGTCCTGAATTCTAGTCTTGGTTAAGACTTGTATATTATCCATTGTATGATTGATGGGATGTTGACACCGACCTTGTTGTAGGTTCTAGAGGTGTCAGGTGGTTGACTTTTCACTCACAGCAACGCATGGAGCTGGTTCTCGGTAAGCATGTCGTGGTCGCCATCGAGGTAGAGTTTTTTATACTTTTTGTACTGCATTTGCATCATGGTTTTCAAAACTACTATTTTATGAACTACCACACCTGAAAACTTGACGAGAACTATTCGACAGAACGTCCGTTTTTATTATTAGTATGTTTTCTCCTGTTTATATTCCGTACATGGTATTGCTGATATTTGCATATATCCGTATTGATGATGTGATTCTGTGCACTTGTTTGGGGGATGAATTCTCTTGATGCTTTAGGCACTCTAGCGCTAAAGCATTACAAGGCTATCCTGTCAACCTTGGACTGCAAGAAGGTTTGACATTTGTTACGTACATTGGGTGGATGAATTTTCTTGATGCTTTAGGCACTCTAGCGCTAAAGCATCACGAGGCTATCTCCGAAACCTTCCACTACATGAAGGTTTAATATGTACATCGGGAGGATGAATCCTCTTGATGCTTTAGGCACTCTAGCGCTAAAGCATCTCAAGGTATCCCCTTGCAATCTTCTACTGCATGAAGATTGGTTGTTACATGCGAAAATACAATGGGGCATTCATGACATGTCCTAAGGTTGAAAGTCTTGAAAGTGGAAAAATATAGGTGGGGCATTTGGTGATGTGTCCTCAAGTTGAAACTCCTGAAAGTTGTAAATTCGGATAGGAGGGTGATGACGCCTCCTTGGGTTGCAAGCCCATAAACGTAGCCAGAGCATTGTCACAAGGAGTTGGCAGTGTTGTTAGCCGCGAATATTTGCCTATCGCAGTACTATTCCATTTGGCGAGTTGGCTGGATGGCTTGAGCTTGCTCATCGGCAACCCTCGTCAATTTTGGACACCGAGGTTCTTGTGAGTAGGGGTCTATCGTGGGGCAACCTCATCCGTTACTACAATTATACAAGTTGTGTCGTCGCTGACTAGTTCACTGGCAACTCGGGTGACAGGCTGGATCTTTGGATTGCTGTAATTTGTATGCTTTCCTGCCTCATGAGGTGTTGCTATTGACGGATAGCCACCTTTTTGTGATATGTGCTGGGCAGTTGCACGAGTTACGTCTGTTGCTGACTGGTTTGCCGGCAACTCAGGCATGCACTGAATTTTCAGACTGTATCAGCGGTGGCTACAGCCCGTCAGTGCATCTGAGAGATCATACCATCTGTTGATGATGAGTGGTGGATGGGTCCTTGAGTGACCATCATTTTTCACTGATGACGTTTTTATACGGAAAAAGGATGTTGGAGTACTTTGTGAGTATAACTGTCTATGTATATAGTGGGTTTTAATAAAGCCACATAGAGGGCCATGAACTGGATTTATAAACTGATAAAGAGGTTTAAATGTTTAAATAATTAATGTACAGTAAATGAGAAGCATAAAAATGGTATTCAAATATGAAGAAAACGATTTTAACATGCATTGCATTTAGTATAGATTTCCCTGGTAAGTTAGTCACTCACCCCTTAGACTAAAATTTTCCTCAGGTTAGGGTGTAGATATGGTGTATTAGTTTAACATGTGTGGTAGTAGGGCGAAACTGGTGTTCCCTACTAGACGTTTGGATCTCCTCGGTGGTGGGCGGAGACTCGTCGGTTCAATCCTTCTATTTCTGGTAAGTTGAATTTTAGTTTGGTGTTGTTTGACTTAAATTCTTGCATAGTATTTTTCATTATTATGCTATCACGCCTCTAGTTGATCACTCTGTGACCTAGCGATTCTGTTTGTCCTGCCTCCTGGTCGTGAAAGATTTTATGGTATGAGAGCATGGTTCTGCTCTTTCTAGCAGTGATCACTTGAGAAATTGATAGTGTAATATGTCAGTCGTGTGTCTACTGTGCTTGGAATTGTCCAATACCAAGTTAAGATTTAAATCAATCAAGATGATACTAGGAAGGCATCTGGGGGTCGTGTGTTAAATGATGACTCCATCTTTCTCTTGTCCATGTGAGTGTTGGGTATACTCCATGGATCGTTAAGTGGAATTGTTTTGGATTACGAGCTATCGACTTGCTTGAGTTCTTTCTCATGTGTGGGCTTGTGAGGTTTGAAATTAAGATAAAAAACCTAGGTTTGCGGTCTTTTTGGTTGTCTCTCTTGCGTGGGCCTGTGAGGGTTTAAGTTTAAAATTCTTGTCCTTGGGATATTGTTTGCATCTCAGTTCCTCGTGGGTTTCTGAGCTTGTCTGAATTGTTTGAAATCGTTAGTTTAGGTTGGAAATTTTTTTCATTTTCCCAAGATTGATTCTGCGTTGTATCCGCTCTCATGATTTATAGACTCTTGGTTCGAGACTCTTGGTTCAAGTCTCTTGGTTGGCCTATTCTCGTGTGTTCTGGCGTAAATATAGACCTTTGCATAGGTTTTTAAAAATACTTGGTCTAGGAACTGTAGTCTTTCGATGGGTGTTCCAAAGACTGCAACAGAGGCTTCCTTGATCAAGGCTCGTTTGGTTTTTGCACAGAAATGAATTGTGTTTTTGTGATGGTCACGCGTTCGCTTCTTATAACTATCACGTCCGCTCTGTAAGTTAGAGTTTGACTGATAGGACAAAAATGCTTCAGGTTAGTTAGAATCGAAATGTTCACTTTGGAATTATCCCCGTTTATCTTAGGGTTTCTACGCCTTGGATATGTCAGAGGATCCAAGAGTCTCGATCCTCGTGCTGATCGTTCTGTTAAAAGACCGGTCGATCTCGATGATTACCTTTTGTCATTTTTGTTGTTCTGCATCTAGTGTCGATGGTTGGTGAAGACCTCGTGGGTACTCGACACTGTCGTTTCTCGTGTAAAGAGCTTTTCAATGTTGTCGGTTTTGACTTATTTTAGTCCATGTTGATTTTTCTTGTTCGGAACCATTCCTCTGCTAGGGCGGTGTGTTTCCAATCCACTTTTGCAAGGGTGGAGCAGCCGCGTAAGTTACAAGCTCGTCCTTTGTGAGCGTTGTGGTTGTTTGGTGCAAGAAGTCTGACGGATGGGACAATGATGTTCCTAGTCAAACGTGTCCTAAATTACCCTTCTTGAAATTTGTTTTCCTTGGTTCCTTTGTCGTATCTTGGAATTTCTGCACCTTGGTATGTTAAGGATCATAGTGGTTCGATCCTACTCCTTGCTAACTGTTCTGGGAGACTGTTTGGTTTGGTTAGATCGTAATATTTGTCTCTGTTGTTATTCGTGTTGAGATCCTTTCGGCATTCATGGGTCTCAAGTTGTTTAGTCAACGTTCGTGTCCTATACTCAGAGTCGTTCCTTTGATAAAACGGTGCGTCCTTGAATCTTTCGAAGACCTCTCTTGGAATGAAAGCTGTTGTTGGCTCTTATTTGGTAATGTCTTTTGCTTTGTGGGAGTGTGGAACATTGTTTTTTCCTCTGGGTTCCTCGTCGTGCAAATTTCTTCCTTCTTGGGAGTGGTGCAGGTGGTCGTTGTACTTAAAGCCAAGTGGTGATTTCTGCTGGTCAGTCAGATGGTGTTATCGTTGAGCTAGGTTCTATGTTGTCGGTTGTCTGGGAACGTGGGTTGCACTTTCTAATGGACTAGCGGTGTGTCCCTTGACCAGGGAATTTGTTTTTCGGTGGCTTGCTTGCGCCTTTGTGTTGACCTTGTCGTGGTGTTCGGAAGGTCTCTGTTAGATTTAGAAAATCTGAGATCTCGGTGGTAGAAGTTGCTTCTTGTGAGGGTTGTTCATGCGTTGGTGACCTTGTGGTTGAAAGTTTGTTTCGCTTGTTTCTATTGAAAACCCTGAGTTGTTCAGGTGGTGTTGTGGTGGTGTTGTCTCTTGAGCTCTATTTATTCCCTGTTAGAGCTTGTCCTTTCTCCATGTGGATCGAGTGTGTTCTCCTTGAAGAAAGTGACTTTCTAGGTTATTTGGTAGGCCTTATCACTTATCGTTGAAGTTTCGAATCATTGTCCTGATGCTGCCAGCTGTTGTTCGCTAGAGCATCTCTCATTATCATCTTTGTGTTCCTGCTCTAGAATCTGACACCTTGCATTTTTGATCTTACCCTTCGATTTGACTAGTGTCCGATTGCCTTTAAAGTTCATACTGTTATTTTGAAGCTGTTGGTCGTTGATCCACCAGTGTTCTAGTGTGGAATTCTTGCTCGGGAGTTGGCCGTTTCTCATTTTGGTCTTACCTTTTGGGCTTTATCAGTGTTCATTTGCTTTCGTGGATGTCAGTTCCAAATTCAGACTTGCAGTGTTTTGTCAGGAGTATTGCCTTGATCCTTTAGAATTGCGTGCTGGGTTGTAGTAGATGTTTAGAGCTGCACCGAAAATCGTGGATTTCTGAGCCCTGTTGGCTGTTAGGTCCATGTTAAGGTTACTCTTTCTTAATCAAGTCACTGTTGTCAGTGTGGGACATGATGCATGTTGGGTTCGTGTTGGATGTTTAGGTCCGAGTGCACTTGTATCTAAGTGCCAGTTGTTGTGTGGATCTTATCTGACAGTTCTTGACTGGTGTTGCATCAGACGGTCTATTTTGGATGTGTCATACACTTGGTTTTTGGTAGTGTTGTAATGTGTCAGAGCATGGTGGTTACCCATGAATCCACAAGGTTTGGTTTTAGCTGGATTTTAGGTTACCTGATCGCTTTGGTTTTGATGTGAAGCCCTATTCCTTAATACGATAGAAGTCTTTGCGTGCTGCAAGACTCAGTGCTTGGACAGCAGGAAGCCAGAGAGTGTTTTGTGGCTATGATTTCGGTTTAGAGTATTGCTCAGGCGTAGAGAGCATTTTGATGGACACTTTAAACCTGGGTCCAACCAATGTCTTCTCGTTTTTCTAGTACTTGACATGTTTTCGATCGAGGAATCCGTTAAGTCACGTCTTGGGTGTTGCAGGATCTCCACACCAGTTTGTTGTTGTGTGGGCCACTATAGCCAGTTAAGGGCCTTGTTTGTTTTCCATCAGGATGTTTAGGTCCTTTCGCTGGAGATCATTTCCTTTGTCGATCGGTTGATCAGGTCACTCCTTTTGTTATGTTAAAGTGACCCTCCCTTGCCTTTGTTGGTTTGTCAGCTCATCGTGAACTTTGCTCGTTTCACGATGGTTTCCTTCAGTGTCAGTTTCAGACACTGTAACGACCCGGTTTTTATTTGCTTTAAAATTTTCATTAAATTTAAAGTTTTTTCTTTTATAAAATCAGAGTAACATTTTCTTTTAAAACCGAGTGTTAAATCCTTTACTTAAAATCATTTTCCAATTTATCGAATAAAAAAAATAATCATTTAAAACATTTTCTTAGCGGAATAATTCTTTTTCTTGAAAACCTTTTATAAATTCTTTTATAAAACGCAGCGGAATTAAAACAAAACATTTAAAGAATATTAATTAATTTACAAAACCTTTTACAAATAATTTCTATTTACTCTCTTTGCCCAGTCAGCCACAAGATCTAGCCGTGTAAATCCTTCATCAACGGCTCCTATTATTGTTCGTCTATTTTCAAGCATATACCTACATCGCAAGACAGTAAGTTATGAGCCTAATGCCTAGTAAGTGATAGGAATAAAAACTGTACAATACACATGCTATGCTCTTTTCAAAACCATAGGCGTTTCCATTTTCTGTTTTCCTTTATCTTTCAGCTTTCTGTTTCTATTTTCTTTTTGTTTCCTTAGTTTCAGAACTCAATCCTCACCCCAAGGCTTTTGGGCCATAGCCCGAGGATTAGTCCACATAAATGTATCTTATTCACTTTAGCTCAGAGCTCAATCTTCACCCCAAGGCTTTTGGGTCGTAGCCCAAGGATTAGTCCACACAGTTGTCCGCTTTGGCACGTAACTCAATCCTCACCCCAAGGTTTTTGGACCGTCGCCCGAGGATTAGGCCGCCCAAACGTATATTATCTGCTTCGGCCCAGAGCTTAATCATTACCCCAAGGCTTTTAGACCGTAGCCCGATGATTCTCCCCACCCTAAGACTTTCATTGTTCGTCTATTTTCAAGCATATACCTACATCGCAAGACAGTAAGTTATGAGCCTAATACACATGCTATGCTCTTTTCAAAACCATAGGTGTTTCGTTTTTCTGTTTTCCTTTATCTTTCAGCTTTCTGTTTCTATCTTCTTTTTCATTTCCTTAGTCTCGGAACTCAATCCTCAGCCCAAGGCTTTTGGGCTCGTAGCTTGAGGATTAACCCCACCCCAAGGCTTTTGGGCTTTCAACTTCTTTATTCATTTGGTCTCAGTTCCTTTAATCTTTTTCTTTATCATTTTCTTTATCATGCAATGCATGTCACATTTTCATAAGTTCATTATGCATGATGCTTGTGAATGCATACAACAGTTCATATGAAAGTGTAAATAAACATTCGACGTGCGAATCACAGAACATGCTACAAAACTATAAATATACTATAAAAACAATAAACAACAAAACATGCTATTTAAAACTGAAAACATCGAAACGTGCTATTAAATACTATAGACATGCTCAATAATATACTAATAAGCTGTAAACAACGAAACATACATTTAAAAACTGTAAACAATGAAACATGTATATCCTATTCTTGCGATGTAGGGTCCGAAGACCAAAACACATGTATATCACTTACCTCGATTACATAAAGTGTTCAACGCTTAATACTAATCTCTCTTCTTCTTAGTACCTTCACATTTAGAAACATCTAGTCATTAATACAATCATTTAATCTACTTATTAAATCTTAACGTTTTTTCTATTCTAATTCCTCGTTACTTACTAAAATCTCCTTATTAGAATTGTTTTCTTAATTGCTAGTTAGCTTAATAATTAATCCTAATATTCATATATGATTATCGTCATACATTCGTCCAATTAATAACTCAAATCTAAACCAAGCATATCACCAAAGTTGTTGAAACTAAACATGTTTATATCCAAAATAACGTTTTTACACTTATTAACGTCCAAGAACATATTCATGATTCTCCCTTCATTTCCGATTTACAGAGTATATTCCATCAAAATAACCATAACCAAAATGACACTTCTATGCTCATCAATGTCTATAAGTAGATCACCCATTCCATCTACAAAATAAGGACACAAAACTCCAACAGAGGCAGTAGCTAAAATAGATTACCAACTTAACATACATTTATTATCTATAAATTCATGCTTCACAGAATTATCAACAGAGCACAACCAACAGAGTACATAATCCCATAACCTAAAACATTAATCTGACTTAACAACTTATTTTTCATTAGCATAACCCAAATCTAATATATTGATCCTATTAGAATTAACCATCCAACAAAGTGTATGAATTAACATTACAGAGTGCTATTCCAAGTGATAGAACATTGATCCCTTCAACAATGGTTAAACAGATTATCACAGAACACTGAATCAAACAACAGAGCAGTTCATACGGAAATCAGTCATCCAACAGATAACTACAACCCAACACAACTAACAGAACGTAACCATGGCCACAGAATTCCATTTTCATAACCAATAAAAACAACATAATGTAATTACACACTTCACAGCTCTCCGGCAAAAACTCAACCATGAACAAAACCACTTTCAACAGAGTAGTTCTCTACATCTTGCCAATCGATAGAAAGTAATCATCAGCAGGATACAAATCTCCAGGATTGTATACACAAGCATTACAGGCTCATTAAATCCAAAAATGAAGGAAACCTCACCTTCTCCTCTGCTCCTGCCTTTTCTCTAGAGAAAACCAGACAGCTTCCCCTTTCTCAATTCGGCTACCTCCCATTTTATTCTCCATTTCTGTCCTTTATCAGCAATAATAATTCCTCACCCGACAGCAATTTCCTCTACTTTGCAGAGTCTGTCCCCCATTCCTTATTTCCCTTCTCTCACAGCCCCAGAGAGTATCGGCTTTCTCTCAATAATTTCGCTCCGCGTAAGACATAGCGAGGAACAGCTGGAGAAATTGTTGGGAAGCAATTTGTCTTCACTCGACTGACAATTCCAGTGGCCGCAGATGAAGCTTGGGACCGGTTCGGTCCAACATGAAATGCACAAACTGCTCCAGTCGTTTCCCTTCATGAACCGGCATCCTGCCTTTCCATCGCCAACCACTGCCATCCCTGCATTTCGTCAATGCCAATCCCAAATGCAGTACCAAAACATTGAGCATCAAAGAATTGACCAAGAGATTACCTCGGCCTGGAAATCGCAACCCCAAATCGAGATTGAAAATGGGCCAAACGAACTGGTGCCCTAGCCCTAGCCTGCACGATTCGTGCCCACAGAAGCCGCGCCGATGACCAGCAGTCCACACACGGTTGGAGTCGCATGCCGGACCCGAGCTCCCTCGCTGTCGCCTCCCTTCTATCGTCGTGATCTCCTTCTCCTTCTCTCGTCGTTCTCGGTCCCTCTCGGTTAGTAGCAATGGCCGAAGGCCAGTTGGTTTTTTCCCCCCTTTTAATTCTTTCTTCTTTCTTCTTTAAATAAAAAACCAATTATCACTTACCTCCACCCGAACCGAACTGAACCAGCGAATTGGCCATCCAGCGTGAATCAAACCGGTTCAGTTTCCCTTTCTAATTACATTTTCATTTATTTCTTCAATTTCAATTAATTCTAATTCCTCAATTAATCTTCATTTAATCTCTAAGTAATTATTCCTACTTAAAATACTAATTATCATCCAATGAATTCCCATCTTACAAATTTTCTTGGTAATATCCCGATAATTATCCAATAAATCCAAAAATCTCCAATTTATCCTTATCAAATTCCAATATAAAAAGTCGGGGTATTACAGACACACTCTTGGATTTTCGTCCTGCTCTAGGCTTGAGGGAAGCTGTAGGAGTAGGCAAGCGTGTTTTTCCAGTGAGATTCTCTTGGTTCGTGTGCTTTGGGTATTACACTGAGTTGAGAGTTTCCTAGAATTCGCGTTTTGGGTTTGTTTTAAGTTTTGGGATGAAACTTCTTTTAAGGTGGTTAAGATGTGAAATTCAAGATTTTTAAATTAATTTTAAAATGACACCTGTAAATTTTTTGTGTATTTTCGATCAAGGGTGAAAGATTAACCTGTTTTTTCGCGTAGCGACGACTTGTGCATGTTTTCAATCAAATGGTCAAATTGGATTTTTTGGAATGGAAATTTATTTTCGGAAATAATTTAGTAAATTATTTTGAATAAAGAAATTGTTTAAGATGCAGAAGAAAAAGTTGAAGTTCTTCTTCTGCATTCTTCGACTGTGAGCTTAAGAGGGGCGATTTCGCAGGAGAAAGGCATTGGCCGAGTCGAACCGTCGACTCCGGGCAACGAACGACGACGACCAATGGTTCTATTTAGAGGCATTGAACGAGAGGGGTCGATCGGTGGTTGTAGTGAGGAAGTTTGGCCCTGTCTCGGCCGGGTCAGCTTCGGAATTCTTGGCAAAAATGAGTCTCCATCCGAGGGTCCTCCGGGTTTTCTTGCAAGGCAAAGCTGAAGATGTACTTCCCTTCTAAATTTGAGGTATGAAATTGTCCATATTTATTTCTCTTGACCGATTGGAAATTTTAGGGCTTGAGTTATGATTTTGGTTTTTTCGAGTGTTGGGTTTAAATTCGTTACTGGGTTGTCTACTGTTGTGGTTGTACCACAACTTGACCAATTGTCAACCAAGAAGAAGATAAACAGCTTCTTGAGAAGTAGGTTTCCATTCAAAAAGTGACGATTATAGAGAAATAACAGAGAGGGAGGAGAAGGAAGGATTGCAGAGAAAGGAAATAGAAACAAAACAGTTTTACTTCATCGACACCCAGCTTCCCAGCTTCTGCCCTCTTTGATGTTTAGCATTCTCTCTCCTTGGATTAATGACACTTGGACGGCAGGATAAATACCACGTAGCCCACAGCTGGCTACACCCATAACAATCCTCCCCCCTTAAAAATATCATTGTCCCCAAGGATATAAAAAAATTTATAAAAAATATTTCTTTGCAGGTCTTCATTTTTCCACATTTGCAGCTTAATGATGGCCACTGAAGGTGGCTACGGCCAAGCAGTACAAGTCAGGCAGCTCCACATCAAGGGTTTTTGTCACTTAATAGGAGAGCTACGACTGCATTGAGGCAAGAAACCTCTTCCTCCCATTTGCTTTTCAAAAAGGGAGCCAAGGTTGAGACCCTGAGAAGTAGAGATAAGCGCAAAAGCATTCATGGTGACAGGAGCCACAAACTCTTCTTCACTCAGCTTTGTAATGTTACAACGATCTCCCTAGCCACATCTTCTTTTAATTGCCTTTTACAGGCATTTTTTTTATGTAAACAATACTCCACCAGGATCAAATATTAATGTGGTTGACATACGCAACAACATCGTAGAGAGTTTACTATAGTATGGTAGAGTGGAAAAGGTACTCAAAACCACCCTTCTTCTCATGTAACAGGTGCCATGTAGGAAATAAGATATCATTGTCTCCACTATTCCTCGCCAAATCCAGCTTTACTTCAACTCAAGAATCACCAGAAGCAACTTTATTCCATGTCTCATCGTCTATTGACAGCCTGTAATATGAAGAATGTCCTTCTTCAACCATTCCAGATTCTGGTTTTTCAAAATTCAGCTGTTTGAGAACATGCCGATCCATTGTTTCTACAGAAGAACTAGGACCAACAATATTAACCTCGATATCTGTTTCTAAAACAGATACACTAGAAGAAGGTTGCAACTCTAGAACATGTAACTTATATGATACTTCACCGTAACAAACCACCAGCACATCACCTTGTGAAAGGGTAGCATGCTGTTGAAGGCTTGTCTCAATTATAGCTTTGTGATGGGGTAGGTCTGAAAAGCCTAATCCATCTGGTTGAAGCTTTGCATAAGAACCCTTTGGCATCCAAACATAACGGACTTCAATTAATGAAGTCTTTGAGAACTTTTCTGAAAATAAATTTTGCCATACATGAGGAGGCAGCCCCACAGAGCCTTCATCGGCAGTGAACTCTAAAACACCTAGATGGGTGGTTTTATAATTCTCTTCACCAGCGACCTTTGTGTCTGAAGTACAAGGTTGATGAATTATCGAAAGTTGAAAGTACACAGGTCCCTTATCAAATGCACCTTGATCAGACAATTCGGTGAAACATGAAGGTGGTAGTTTGATATTGTCTCCAAAACCCTGAAAAGGTACTGCTTCTAATATGCAGGAAAAGATGATTCCTCTTCCAGCAAGAAGACTTTCTTCCATTAACTGATCAACCTTGGTTTGAGCATCAGCAGCATCCAGCCATCTCGATCTCTGAGCCTCCTCAATAGCTTATGGTCCAGTTTTTAAAACTTCACTAAAAGGACCATTAATAAACTTTGGCCAGGGTTAAGCATCTACCCATTGGCTACCATGCAAACTGTCTAAGAATTTATCTCCACTAGGATCAAATAACAACTTGTAATTGATTAAACTAGTGACATTATTCTCAAAGTTTTCTCATTATACAAAGCAAGATTGGCTTTGAAAGGTTGGCCAAAATCCAAGCTCAAAACCACCTCTGGAACAACCAAAGCATTGTCTAATATTGGATTATCTATTTCTACTTGGATTGTAAACTCGGTAAGAGGACCATACCCATTTACTGTATTCAGATTTTCCATGAGTGATTCTCTTATATATCCATCAGTGAGGATAGGTGTTTACTCTCTAGCATTCACACTTGTAATCTCCAGTTTGTCCTCGTCTGTTGTGGATGAGAAATCGAAAGCAACAACCTCCAGTTCTTCAACAGCCATTGCTGCAGATGTGAAATCGGGAGCAAGAATCCCCAGTTCGCCCACGGTTGGTTCACCATCCCTAGCGTTGTACTCTAGAACACCAAGTTGGTTTTGCCTATCCTTTGCTTGCCACTGTAACTGTTGATTCAACGCTACCATTATAGCATCGAACTTGACAGCATTCTCTGATTGCAGTTTCTTCAACCTTTCATCATGCGACTTTGCTATGGTTTTTGCCATGTTCAGCTGATCGGGTGGCTCTGATACCATTCGTTGTGGTTGTACCACAACTTGACCAATTGTCAACCAAGAAGAAGACAAACAGCTTTTGGAGAAGTAGTTTTCCATTCAAAAAGTGACGATTACAGAGAAATAACAGAGAGGGAGGAGAAGGAAGGATTGCAGAGAAAGGAAATAGAAACAAAACAGTTTTACTTCATCAACACCCAGCTTCCCAGCTTCTGCCCTCTTTTATGTTTAGCATTCTCTCCCCTTGGATTAGTGACACTTGGACGGTAGGATAAACACCACGTAGCCCACAGCTGGCTACACCAACAACATCTACATTTCAAATTTCTTTAGAGTCTGTTGTGTTGGATTGCTTCTGTTTGCGTTGGAGACTCCCGCGGGTGTGAGAGAATAGCTCTCTGTCCATTTATTCTTCTCCTTGATAAAATTTTGGGAATCTATGTTTAGTTGTTATGTCTTGTTCTATAATTTCCATTATTGCTTGATAGATTGCAGTAGAGGGACTTTGCTATGTTGAGTTAGGGCTTGTTGTTCATTTAGTTTCTGCGATAGCAAATGTTGGGAGTTTTGTTTTACTAAGTTGAAAATTGACCCCTGTTCTGGATTTAATTATGGTTTGGGAAATTGGGGATTTGTTTGTTGATTCCCAGTTTGATGAAATTTGGGTGATGAGGATTGATATTGCTATTGTTGTGATGGAGAATATGGAGCTACTCACTGACCTGTTTTGCTGGCTGAGATGACAGATTTCGTTCTCTGTTTTGATGGATCCATTATTTTTGTTGTGTTGATTTCTTTTGTGGGCTGTTGTCAAGGATAGTGGAAATTTTGAAAATGTTGGGCTGTTAAGTTGTTGGAGGCATAAACCGAGAATAGTTGTTAATGATGCCTTGGGTTATTCTTTGTTGTGTTAAGTTGATTTGCTCCTCATAGGGTTCAAACTAATGTTGTTTCGATTGGTTAGTTATTGGGACTTCGTGGTTATTTAGACTATGTTGATTTGATTTTAGTCTCTACAATTGTTGACTGAATTTATAGGAATTACACTAGGGTGATTTGGATTAGTCCAGCTTTGATGGACCCTCTTAGGATTCATGTTTTGTTGATTGAGTTCCTTTCATCACTTTGGCTAATGCATGAGAGCAGTATGGAGAACTTATACTTCGTTGATTGAGTTTTGTTCTCCATTTTGTTCATTGCCTTGATGAATATCATTGGAAATAGCATTTTGTTGGTTGTGAATCGTCCTTTGTTTCTATTGTTGCTATGCTTAGAGCAATATTGTGGGCTGTTGTCAAGGATAGTGGAAATTTTGAAATGTTAGGCTGTTCAGTTGTTGGAGGCATAAACCGAGAATAGTTGTTAGTGATGCCTTGGGTTATTCTTTGCTGTGTTAAGTTGAGTTGCTCCTCTTAGGGTTCAAACTAATGTTGTTTCGATTGGTTAGTTATTGTGACTTCGTGGTTGTTTAGATTATGTTGATTTGATTTTAGTCTCTACGATTGTTGATTGAATTTATAGTAATTACACTAGGGTGATTTGGATTAGTCCAGCTTTGATGGATCCTCTTAGGATTCATGTTTTGTTGATTGAGTTTCTTTCATCACTTTGGCTAATGCATGAGAGCAGTATGGATGACTTATACTTTGTTGATTGAGTTTTGTTCTCCATTTCGTTCATTGCCTTAATGAATATCATTGGAAATAACATTTTGTTGATTGTGAATCGTCCTTTGTTTCTATTGTTGCTATGCTTAGAGCGGTATTATTATGTCTACTAGAACTGAAAGTTTCCTATAAAGCTTTGTTTAGGCTATTGAGTGATAAAGTTGGGAATTCTATTAGGATCCTAGTTTTGGTTCTAAGTTGGGATTCAGGGTTAACCCTAGAAATTGTCTTGAATTCTAGTTTTTGTTAAGACTTGTCTATTATCCATTGTATGATTGATGGGATGTTGACACTGACCTTGTTGTAGGTTCTAGAGGTGTCAAGTGGTTGACTTTTCGTTTACGACAGCGCATGGAGCTGGTTCTCTATAAGCGTGTCGTGGTCGCTATCGAGATAGAGATTTTTATACTTTCTGCATTACATTTGCATCATGGTTTTCAAAACTACTATTTTGTGGGCTACCACACCTGAAAACCTGATGGGGACTGTTCGACAGCACGTCAGTTTTTATTATTAGTATGTTTTCTCACGTTGGTATTGCTGATATTTGCATATATCCGTATTTATCATGTGATTCTGGGCACTTGTTTGGGGGTTGAATCCTCTTGATACTTTAGGCACTCTAGCGCTAAAGCATCAAGAGGCTATCCCTCAACCTTTGACTACGAGAAGGTTTGACATTTGTTACGTATATTGGGAGAATGAATCCTCTTGATGCTTTAAGCACTCTAGCACTAAAGCATCACGAAGCTATTCCCGAAACCTTCCACTGCGTGAAGGTTTAATATGTACATCGAGAGGATGAATCCTCTTGATGCTTTAGACACTCTATCGCTAAAGCATCACGAGGCTATCCCCATGCAATCTTTTGCTATGTGAAGATTGGTCGTTACATGCGAAATACGATAGGGCATTCATGTCATGTCCTCAGGTTGAAAGTCCTGAAAGTGGAAATGTAACATCCCTCATTTCTTTCCCTTTCTTAATATATATATATATATATATTTTATAAAAATGGTTATTATTATTATTATTTTTTACCAAACAATATAAGTCATCAGAGTAACCTACGCAACGTAATGCAAACAATTTTCAAAATATTAGTACTTTACCATAAAGTCGTCAAACAGTCATTTTTACATTTTCAAAAGTTTAGATAACCTACATTAGTGACTATTAGCAAAATACATCCTTTTCCTACAATTCTATCACATCATTCATTCCATACCAAAATACCAAATTTTGTCTGTAAAAGTATCGTTATATCAGTCGTCAAAAAAACTATTTCCACAATCCAATGGTGATGCACCACAACCAACAGATCAGAATGGCTGATAATCCAAAACGTCGTCCGGGAATACCTCCTCCACATTGTGACTGTTATCCAATGCATTACCTACATCACGGGGGAATACAATGAGCCTAATGTTCAGCAAGAATTAGAATGTAATGCATGTAATGCAATGCATGACCATATAATGCAATTTAATCCGAAGTACATACATGACAAACACCGTAGGGTCATGAGGAAGATGTGGCCAAGTAATTACACATAAACATATCATGATGTTCCTCATGCCGTATGTACTTTTTGTTCCGAGAACGTTGGGGATTTCAGAATGGGAGACAATGAACACTCGATCCCATGCACTTAACCTATTTTCTTTATAATTATTTCACTTTAAATTTTCCTTTTGTTCTTCCACTTTTTATTGTAACTTCTCATGGGATGTCATTGTTATTCCCGAACCCCCACACGCCTATTTACATAATTTAAATATGTCACGCGCTTATGAAGCAAATTTCATAATTCCTACTATGATGCATTTAGGCTATTGAATCGAAAAAAAGAACAATACAATAATTTCATATTAACCTATACATGCTTTTGCATAAAAGGAAATACAAGCTATGTATATAAAACAATAAACTACTCATGCTTTGACATAAAGAAACATCACAAAATTCACAAGTTATTTTAGTTCCAAAATATAGCATTGAAGAACAACAATTAAGTTTTTCATAACTCATACTACTTTCATCACCAGCTACAACTTGTGTATTATCCCTTTACTTTGGTATACCCTCCACAAGGCACTTATCATATTAGTTCAATAGATATCTACAACAACATACTGGAATTTATATTTTTCCCATGACCAACATATCTTTCATTATCTTATTGGGTTGAAGTAATTCAAACAACAACTTAACACACGTACAAAACCAAAACTTAATAATAATAATTGAGCAGAATTCAACACTAAAGACATATCATCAACAGTTCAACTATATAATAGTCATAAATCATCAACAAGCATACCCCGTGATGTAGGCCTCCACTGGCCACACATCATTCCAATCCTTACCTATTTTGTAGTCATTTCCACGTCCTCACTTTCCTTCTCCCTTCACAGCACCACTCTGTCCATCAATTTCCCAAAGACAATTACACACATATGTAGACAAAACAAAGTTAAACTAATTGTGTGTAATGGAGCTTACCTTGCTAGTCCCCGTTTCCTTACCAGCCAGAGTACCCCAACTTCACTCACTCTCGTTCACAACTATACACAGAAGAGGACAGGAAGGAAATACATATATACGAACATACCAGCTCCCTCAACTTGCTACATGGAGTTCGATCACCCCCATCCCCTAGGAAGAGGTCCAATGAACATGAGCCAGGTAGGGCATTACTTTTCGCCGTCTGGACGTGTCCCATGGTAAAAATCGGGAGAATTAACAAGAAAGGAGAAAAAGACACCAGGTTTAAAAATGGGTTTTTCGGACAATTTTGACCTTTCGGATGCGGTTATTCATCCGGGTCTCATCCGTAGTCGTCCGAAATCACTTTGGGACGAAAAAAAATGCATCCCCAGTCCTTCGTCCTACAGCTAATTCGGACGCCAGTAAACGTCTGCATGATACGTCCGCATAGTCCTAATTGTCCAGAAACTAGTACAGAGTCATTCGGATGCCAATGTTTGGCGTCTGCATCGTCCGCATCGTCTGAATTGTCCCAGAATTAGGACAGAGCCATTTGGATGCCAATGTTTCGCGTCCGCATCATCCGCATTGTCCGAATTGTCCCAGTTTGGCATTTTCTTTTGACTTTTTACACTACATTTTACTCACCACAGAATTTAAACTTTATTATTACATCATCATAGTTTATTGTAACGTAATATATGGATTTATATGGTATCCTTCTAATTTTGGGACATTACAGGAAAAATATAGGTGGGGCATTGGTGACGTGTCCTCAAGTTGAAACTCCTAAAAATTGTAAATTCGGATGAGAGGGTGATGACGGCTCCTTGGGTTGCAAGTCCCTAAACTTGGTCAGGGTATTGTCACAAGGAGTTGGTAGTGTTGTCAGTTGCGAAGATTTGCCTACCACAGTACCATTTTATTTGGCGAGTTGGCTGGACAACTTAAGATTGCTCATCAGCAACCCTTGTTAATTTTGGACACCGAGGATCTTGTGAGTAGGGGTCTATCGTGTGGCAACTTCATCCGTTACTATGATTATACGAGTTGTGTCGTCGGTAACTGGTTTGCCGGTAACTCGGGTGATAGGCTGGATCTGCGGATCGCCATCATTGGTATTTTTTCTTTCCTCATGAGGTGTTGTTATTGATGGATAGCTACCTTTCTATGATATGTGTTGGGCGATGGCATGAGTTGCGTCTGTCGCTGACTGGTTCGCCGACAACTTGGGCATGCACTTGATTCTCGGATCGTATCGGCGATGGTTACGGCCCATTAGTACATCTGAGTGCTCATACCACCTGTTGATGATGAATAGTGGATAGGTCATTGAGTGACCATCCCTTTTAACTGATAACGTTTTCATACGGAAAATGATATTGGCGTACATTGCGAGTAGAGCTGTCTATGTATAGAACGAGTTTTAATAAAGCCACATTGAGGGCCATGAGCCGGATTTATAAACTAATAAAGAGGTTTTAAATGTTTAAAAAATTTATGTATGGTAAATGAGAAGCATAAAAATGGTTTTCAAATATGAAGAAAATGGTTTTAGCATGTATTGCATTTAATATAGATTTCTTTACTGAATTATTCACTCACCCTTTAGACTAAATTTTTTCCTAGGTTAGGGTGTAGATTCGGTGAACTAGTTTAACACGCGTGGCAGCGGGGCGAAGCTGGTGTTCTTTGCTGGATGTTTCGATCTCCTCGTGGGTGGGCGGAGACTCGTCGGTTCAATCCCTCTGTTCCTGGTACTTTGAATTTTAGTTTGGTGTTGTTTAACTTAAATTCATGCACAATATTTTTCATTATTATGCTATCATGTCTCTAGTTGATCACTCTGTGAGCCCCAACCCATATTATTGGGTTTGGGCATGATATTATCTCGTTAAGTTTTCTGCATAAAAATTTACGCCTTTGGCTGGGTTATCGAGTTCTCTCTGAGAATTGGGTCGTCTGACCTAGTGGTTATGTTCGACCTGCCTCCAGATCGTGACAATTCATCCAAACCTTCAACAAAACTTCACCCATAACAATGGTTATACAACAATACAACAATTGGATTTTACCTCTTAGAGCGTTCGAATTTGTAATCCTTCAATCTCAAATTGCAGTGATCCCAAATCAATTTAGAGAATTCACAACCTAAATCGGAACAAAATTTTTTTTCATTACTACGAAAAAGGGGTTTCATTTACCGAAAATTTTCCACACCCAAAATTTATAATTCCAACAAGAAAATTCTAGCTTTTAAGTTGTAATGGTTCTCCCTCTCCCCCTCTCGCTCAGCTCTACAAAAAAAATGGCGTAAATCCCTCAATATGTAACCTACAAAAACAGATAGTGAGAGTAAACTTTGGTAACTGCCAATTAATTGCTATTAATTTATTTAATTACTTATATTTCTAAAAAGTAAAAAAGTTATTTTCCAAAAAAATGAGATAATCATTGCATAAAATGTGAGAATTAGAAGATTTGTGGTAGCAATCCGTTCTGTAAAAGCAAGGACAACCCAAAATGTTAATTGTGAGGGCTTAACTTATATCAGTGGGATGCACAATCTCACATCACTTTGGAGAGTGAAAATAGAATGGTTTATAAGTAGAGTTCTCCTCCCTACCTAGTATAACGTGTTTTGGACTAACCCCAAGAACAAAACTGTACGAGTTTCAACCTAAAGAAGACAATATTGGGGACTCCACAAATGATATCAAAGCTAAATCCCAACAAAAAGTGTGGCCAACGAGGAAGTCGGGCCTCCAAAGAAGGGAGATTGTGGCAGCCCACCCTGTGAAGGTAAGAACGATTCAATATACTGTTAATTGTGAGAGCCTAAACCATACCAGTGGGGGTAGACAATCTCATATCGCTTGGGAGAGTGAAAAGTGAATGATTTATAAGTAGAGTTCTCTGCCCTACTTAGCACAACGTGTTTTGGGCTAACCTTAATAACAAAATCGTGCGAGTTTCGATTCAAAGCGGACAATATGGAAATAAGAGCATTGGGGACTCCACATTCCTTCTCTAGTTTTGTCTATATATATGCACAAGAAATTAACTCTGTAAAAAACTCATTTATTCAGATATTGAATACAGATTACAAATGGCTCATTTCCTCTACTCACCAATTTTCTTCACTGTTTTTTGACATTTTCTTTCTGAGTAATATTGCAGTAGCAACTTAAAAAAACAGAAGTATCCATACAAACTCAGCCTTATAAATATAGGAAAAAAACCTAAACCAAGGCTTTTTCTTGATAAAAGGAAAATAAATGAGGGTTTCCACACAAGCACATTGAAAACTAATTTATCTCTGAATCTTTAGCTCACGTGCTGTACCCTTCTTTTACACGTGATCTATGCTTACTCTTTCCTGGCCAATCCTATCTATGTCCTCCTCCTCCTTCTCTGACCTTTTTCTCAACTTTAAGGGTAAGATAACTAGTACCCTATTTTGTTTTTGACATAATAAACCTTAATCTTTCATCTAGTAGCAAAACAAAGTATGACATTAAGAAATATGTTAAATTCGTCACGTGAGTATCACATGACAGTTATGTCAGCTAATAAAATCATCATTTTCTTGACGTAAAGATCATTTGGATCCACATTTTTAGGGTAAGATAAGAAACTATGTTTTTTGTTTGATGTGAGGCTTTTGTTTGTACATTTAATGTAATAATACATATGCAGAAAGATGATTAAGTATAAGAGTTATAACTAGACTCAGATTGAAATGATCTTTTACTCCTTTCTATACTTATTACCACAGGTGTGAAATAACGTTACAATATGTGCACATAAATTTATTATTTCCTTTCGGGTGCGCACGTAAAATATGTTTCTAAAGTATATATTCCATTCTATTTTTGTCTTCTTATCAACTTTAAGAAAAGGTCTGAATTACTGAAGGCATCCAATGAACTGAGGTACTTTTAAAGTATATTTTAATCATGTATATTACTAAAAAGTTTTTGCAATTGATAAATTTTGAGAAAAAATATAAATAAAATTTAAACATTAAAATTAACAGACGGGTAACATATGTCATATAAGCAAAGCTTAGTTCACAAACTCTTCGAACTGGCTCTTTTTTTTTTTAACCAAGCTCGTTTGGAAAGCCAACATGTTTGACATGAATATTATATGTTTCATAAATATTTTTTTATGTCCATTATTTAAAAGAAAAATATAAGTTATGTGAGATGATTATTCACTTAAGTTTACAGATCAAATTTCAAAACAAATATATATTTTAAAATGATCTACATAATAGTTATAAAAATAAGGATAAAATATAAATTAAACCCTAAAATTTGGAGGTCTGTTCAACTTAAACTCTGAATATTTTTTTTGAACAAAATGAAATTTAAACTTTGAGATTCAATTCAACTTAAACCTTGAATTTTTTTAAATAAAATAACTTTTAAACCTTACACTGTGAGTAAAATAAACTATGAATTGATTTTTTGGTTTGTTCAATTTGATTTCGATTCTGTTTCGGTTTGGATTTTTTCAATTTGGACTAGGTCTGATTCGGTTTGTACATGGTTTTGGGTCGCTTTGAGCCAGTTTTGATCAGTTTGGTTGTTTTTCTATAATTTTTTAAATGAAATATGAAAATTAGGGAAATTAACAAACAACAATTGAACTATGAGGTTAATGACAAGTTAACCATTAAACAATTTTTACTAACGAATAAAATACTAAACTATGATAAATGAATGAAGCAAACATCACTGTCATATTTGCCATTAAAAATTTTAATTTTGTTCCATAGCGGACATTTTTTTTTTCACCGTAGAAGGTAAGTACTGATTAATGGAGCTGCTAGTTAGTTGTGCCTCCACGGAATGAATACTTTCCTCCGCATAATGTAAATATTAATAAACATTTCTCCTTGTCAATCGTTCCACCGAGCGGAAGGATGTTATTCCGCGGAGGAAAGTAACACCCTGTCTTTCGTTGCCCTAGTATATAATATAAATTTACATTTCGCACTCGAGAGAGATCACACTACTTTCAGAGCGATTTCCTCAGTAAACTCCAAACCTTACCTTGTGCATTTCCCTCACAGTTTCATCAATTCCAATGGATTCTATTAGTGTCAGGACGAGCAAATTAACTTTCAAGCGTAAAAGTCCTCCCTTTTAGTATGAAAATCAACCTCAACAAGAAATAGAATCGGCCCGTGACTGTAGACGAAGCGCAACTGAGTTCGTTCATGCTCAATTTCAGTGCAATGCATAACTCTAACCTCAACCTCAACCTCAATGAAGACCAGGATCTCAATTTGTTTGTTTTTGTAATATACCAAATTCAATTTCCAAATTTTACTATTAAATCTTTCCAAATTAAAACTCATCAAACCCTAATTAGAAAAAATCATATTCAATTGGGGAAATTGATCAACCAAATTAGAGGATTTTCCTTTCTCCCGCCCAATGAAATACTGTCACCCCAAACCAAGCAATTTTCCTAAACTAACAACGTACTTATCCTCAATCCGTGTTCATAATCCTTCAAAAAGGAAAGAATTTTGAACCTTCCTCTATAAATTGAAAGCTCGGTGAAGGGGGAAAACCACACCTTCACCTCAGTGCTCGAGTCACGACCATCTCCATTGCTCTCTATCAACCTCTTCAGCAAAACCTTCCTTCAACCGAAACCTTGCCTCACAACGGCAAAATCCCTCATGGTTGAGCAGTCGCAGTCACTTGAAGGTTTCACCCAGGCCAAAACCTTCACCACCACCCGGATGAGCCCTCACTTGGTGACAAACCTCCATCTCTGTCAATAACAAACCTCCATCTCCATCAGTGACAAAGCAGAGAGAAGGAGCTCTCTCCTTGCAACGACGAAGAAGAACGAAGAAGAAGAAGGGAAGAATTGGTTGTTTTGATAGCAACCAAACCGATTCAAATAAAGCCAACAGAACTGGTCCAACCAATCCAAACCAAACTGGTCCAGCCTAACCAAACTGAACCAAACTAGTCCAGCCATAACAAACTAACCTAATCTGAATTCAACTCTGATCCATCTAAGATTTATATGAGTAAAGAATTTCTGCCCAAACTCTTCAAGGTTTTCATTAAAATTTAAGTAGGAATTTAATCACAAAAATTATTCAAACAAGAAAGATTACTCTAAGGCTTAGGAATTCCCAAAACCAGAATCTAGGTAAGTAAAATACAAGTTTTCAATATTTTAGCCATAGGCCTTACATCACAAGACATGTATTATTTTCTTTGTACTTATTTCATTATTTAATCCTGATACTTTACTTTGATACGCATGGTTAGACATTGACATATGTAATTTAAAAGATAAAATTTATAAGACATAATGTATGCGAGTATGAATGCATGAATCTGATGAAATTGATGAAATGAATAATATGAGATGACTAATAAAACCTTATGAGGGTAAGAAATCACCAGTTTTTTTAGAGCCGGAATGCATGGTAGTATTGAAATGGCTAATGAAAGCCTGAATGCATGGTAGGTTTGAAAAATGAGTTCTAACCAGTATGTAACTTTAAACATGCAAATTTGGTAATGCATGGAATAAATTCACATATGCAAGTGTTTTAACTTACTGAGTTTATCTCACCCTTTAGTTTTGTGATGTAGTTGAATTTTTATCAAAAGAAGAATTGGCGCTGATTGAAGATATTCCAGAGGCAGATGAAGATATAGCGAAGTACATCAATAATGTTGTTGAGTCATATGATTGATTTTAGTTATAGTTTAGTTTCAAAATAATAAACTCTATTTAGATTATAAGGTTTTGGAGAATAATTTCAAATTGATTTCGTTGTCATAAATTCTCATTTATCTAATAAGTTTTAATAATATTTTGTATTCATTTATATTTAAAGTTTATTTAATAAAATGAAATTAAATAGACAAAGCCTAAAAAATGTACTTATATTATTTTGCTAATAAATATAGTTATTTTCTTAAATGCTTATGCCTTAATTAATTATTTCACTATTTTCAAAGATTTACAAAATTTTGTAATTTAAGGTTTATAACGATCTAATTAAACCTAATTTGTAAATCAATTTGGGAAAAATTTTAGGGTTTAAAATTTAGGGAAAATGAGATTTATTTTCATTTCAGTTTCGAACCTATAACAGATAGTTTCCACTCCCTGCTTTTCAGGACTGCAGCTGCAAATGATGGGTATGAAGTTAATATTAAATATCATTAGATTATTGTATCTAAAAGAGTAGACTTCAATTCATTGTCTGATTTGGGAATTGAAGAATTAGTTGAGAATGATGGCTTAGCCGGGTTGTGTAGATTGGGTGGAAGTTACTGTGAACTGATTGTGAGACTATTTTATGCCAATTTGGAACTATCTACCCAACCATTAGAGGTCCGAATTTACATGATTGAACGAGAGTTGAGGTTGGCTCCCAACAATATTAACCTGCTGCTTGGATGTTTGATAGAGGAACCAAGCAATGAATATTACCACATATCTCGGGAGACAGATTTCATCAGACGAAAAGAAAGTATGATAGTGCTTAGACAGTTGCATTGTGATCCCAAGATTGCAGTATTCAAGAAGCCAAAGTCTAATGAGTTGAATGCCAAAGCCCGGGTGATCTACACTATCATGACACACTCTTCTACCTCGGGATGGGTAGTGAGATCATGTTAGCTGTATTGATCTTTATATGCTTGAGAAGGTGTTCAACCAAAAGAAAGTGAACCTCAAGTATATGATTTTGAGTCACATATACAACGTCCTCAACAACTCAGCCAAAAGTTGACCATTTAATTGGCTCATTTAGAGAATTGTTGAGCATAATGGTGTACCAATCTTGGATGGGGAGCCGAGAATCCAAGAGAAGGCTGGCGACATCTACAATAAATTGAAAGTGGACTGCATAGGGATCACCAAAGTCAGAGGGGAATAGGTATGCAAGTATCCATCCAAGCCTACCTCGAAGACTCAATCAAAAGTTTCCCAACCTCCAGCCCCCTCAGCCGTACACCCTCCATCCTCCTCGGAGGGACAACCTCTATAATCACCTCTGCACCCTATGGAGGATGATACTCCATAGCCTATGTATCTTCCCCCTCCTCACTCATCTCACTTTACGTCGATGCCGGAAGAGATTGTCGACTGGTTGAAAAAAAATGGAGCAGCAAGTAAAGGAGCGGCATCAAATGATGTTGGACCAAATTCAAAGGATGGATGACTAAGTTGAAAGGATAGATGAGCACCATCAAATGGTGTTGCATCAAATGTAAAAAATGGAGGACCAAGCATAGGAGTGCCATCAAATGGTGTTGTACCAAATGCAAAGAATGGATGACCAAGAAGAGGGGCCACGAGTAGTCCCTCCAGCATTCTCTCCAACACCCTCTCGAGCAACCCCTCTAACATTCCCTCTAGCATCCTCTTCAGCAGTTCCTCCAGCAACCTCTTCAGCAACCAAACAAACAAAATGCTTGTAAGTTTTTTAGTTTATACATAAAGTCCAATATTTAGTTTATTTATATGTGATATAATAATATGTCTCAAATGTATAGAGCTTTTGCCAACACATGTCAACCTTCTCCTACTGCTATGCTTGCCAAAGTGTAGCAAATACTGGCTCCCATTTCTTCATCGACAGACGCGTTGGGTGGAATACATCCTCCACTTAAAATTGTGCACGTGGTATGTTTTCGATTTGGTTATCTACGTGTTTGTACTTATTTATGCCTTATTAGTCTGAAGGTTTGAAAATTTCATGTTAGCCAGGTGACCTGATGAATATTTTCAGACTGGTTCAATCAAATATGAAGAAAAACTAGAGACATGTGCAATCTTGCACGGTTATGGTAGACTATTTCATTTTCTGGCATTACATGTTTTATTTGCATGCTTAGAATATTTCACTTCTTGTTTTCATTTTCAGATAGATGATGGGTACCACATCAATAATTTCATCATCCCGAAGCAAGAAGAAATAGCAAACATGGTGAGAATTATGTGTTTTTAAATTAAGTAGTTTAGAAGATTTTATTTTAGTACTTAGTCTTGCATTCTTTGTATGCAGTGTCAAACATTGAACGAAGAAGAATACTTCAACGTTCTAATGGAAAGATCGATTATTACGTTAGGGTGGATTCATGTAAGTAGTAATTTTTTTTGTTTTTGTTGTATTTCATGTTTGAACAATTCTAACGCAAGGTTTACTTTTCAAACACACGCATCACAATCATGTTTTTTGTCATCCGTTGACCTGCATACTCACTAACCATACCAGGCCTGGCTGCCATAAGTAGTTACAATTGTCATGGTGCCAACAAATATAGAGAGATATTTCTTTTCATTTGTGTGGATTCATATTTCTTTCCACTTAAATGTTGATTTTCCCATTTCCATTTCAACCCACACAACATATTTTGTTGTATCAGTGAGAGTTTAGGACTGCTCCAAAGTTGTTCGAAAAACTGATTCTACCCTCAGCCAAAGCTGCCGAATGGGTCTCCCCTATACGCCAAAGGTTCCAACAAATACTTGGACCCGAAATTGTCATTTGCAGTCACTGATTTACGGAAGAGATCTTCCAACAAGGCGCTGACGTAGGTAGGTGATGTGTAGGGATACTAGTTAATTGTACACTGATTGTGATATTAGTTAATTGTATACTAATATGTGATTGGATCGTATATTGACATTGGTTAATTGTGATTGGATTATACTGATTGTGATTGGAGTATACTAATGGTGATTGGATTATACTGATTGTGATTGGAGTATACTGATTGTGATTGGATTATACTGATAATGACTATTGCAGTTTAGATAACCAAACACTTTTTTTTATGATTCTTGACCATTTTTATTGAGTGTAATGTTTACTTTAAGGTGCTGTCTTTTTTAAGCTACGTGTACAAAAAAAATTATTCACTTTAATATTTGGAGTGATGGTTGCCAAACAAGTCATTCATTATCAACAAATAGTTAACTTACATTTAAATTCATCCATTTACATTTACATGTCATGTTGAGATTTCTCCTAGGCAAGACTATCCAACTATGGTGTTCGTCAACATGATTTACTCTTTGTTTTTGTGGCCTTCCTAGACATCTCTTAAATGACGGTGGCATAATTGGATCAAGGTCTATTATAGGTCACATGAGTTGTCCACTAACCAGGTGGACAAAGTGCGAGTACATCCTCATGTATGTTTCCCGGTGATAGCATTCATGAACAAATTTCTCAAATAATCTCCTCATAACACGCATACACTGGGTTGCATGCACACACGAGATTCCAGTCAACTCCCATCGGTAACAATTACAAGTACGCCTATCCAAATCAACTAAATACTATTCATTACAATTGCTCACCTTAAACCGACTAGCACCTTCAAAAATAGGACTTCAATTTTGACCTGCAAGTTGTAGTTTTGCAAGCCGCTTTTTAATTTGCGGACACGAAAGGTTCGTCGACTCAGCCATCTTTTCGTGTTTCTTAATGATCTTACACATGATGTCCTTTCTTATCATCTCAAACAAAGTAAGAATTGGTTTGTCCCGAGTTGGTAGGATGCAAGCATTAAAAGACTCGTTCAAGTCGTTTAGGCTTATGTTGCACTTTGGGATCAAACTGAAGGAATGTTTCGACCAAAATCTCGTATCGATTCCTGGTAAATATGTGTTTGATTATTGGTCAAGCAAAAATAGCTTGATCATCTCTCTTTCAAAGTACGTTGATGTTGTGGCTCTAGAAGGGCTCTACATTGCATCATTGAACAACTTGCCTCTAAATTGTTTTTGGAAGTTTGCATACAAGTGTCTGAGACAAAAACAATGTTCCGTTGACCTTGCAAACTCTCCTACAGCTGTCACCAGCCTCTACAAAAATGAACAGACTAATTCAAACATTCATATACTACACATAACATAAACATGCATTGCAAAATCAATCAACTGTGCCATTTGTCGATAAAAAATGATTATCCACCTTATGTTGGACTGACTATTTCAATCCATAAGCAACAATTCCAAAAAATCAGCCTCAATAGTCCCTACATTCTATTTCAACCACTGATACAACAATTGGATAAATTTCATCATTCCCATAAATGCTAACAGTAGTGAACATCTGGCTTGGACACGATCCCTTCAAGCGGCAACCACCCAAGTAAATAACAGGTCTACCATAATTCAACAGCCTCATCTTACATGCAGCCAAATATATGTACATCCTCTTAAATGTTGGACTGTGTGAAAGATCAATCCTATCTAGCTAAACACACAGTGAAATTCAAGTATTATACCTTCAAATCTCCTCCCCATACGATTATATAAGCTTATATTGTTCATTACCATTCCCTTCATTCAGTTTTCAGGCTTTATTTCTTTCCCTTCTTGTAAAACTGGATGTAATGTTCATATTTAAATCCTTCATGACTGTCTCAATTATGGAAGGAAGGTCTTTGTCGGCTTGACTTTTGAATTTATCCAAGTAATGAGTTGCCACCCATTTGGCAGAGGCATGACAACTTTCTATCTTTCTTGAGCAAGTGTGAACGTCGTTTAGCTCTTTATTTGAAACATAAGTTCACCTTGCATTTTGTAGGTGTGCATCTGCCAAGCACATCCTTCCTAGCAGGCGATCCTTAACCGATGAGAGTCTCTATGCGTGAATTTTATCTTGTACTCATTCTTCAACGCATAATCCATAATTTCTTCTCTAATTTCATTCAAAGAACTATACTTTTTGCCCAAACACATACCAATGAAAGAACATTCCGGTTGTGGTTGTGGCCTACTCCCCCCCACGTCTTTGTCTTTGGATTTGCACAATGAATGGTGCTTGTTTTCATTTAGAGTTACTGAGATGGAATGCACCACTATAGTAACTTCATGTCTGAATGCACAAAGCTCAAGTGCCAAAACTATCGACATCAGCTTCACTTCCAATCTGCAGTTAACATATTCTTGATCACTCTAGATGCTATTAATGAGCAACAATTAATAACACTTCAACTTTGCTTAGATGTTGTACACTTCGGCTCTTGGAAAATCTAGGGTTCGATAATCGCTAAGAAAATTGTTGAGGAAATCGCTCTAAGAGTAGTGTGATCTCTCCAGAGACCGGATTGTGAATTAATATACTAGGGAACGGAAAGTAGAGAGTTACTTTCCTGAGAGAGTTACTTTCCTCCACGGAAGAACATCTTTTCACGCAACAGAACGACTTAAAAGGAGAAATGTTTATTAGTACTTACGTTCTGTGCAGAAAGTATAACGTTCTGTTGTGAAATGTCATACTTTCCACGGAGGAAAGTATTCATTCCACAGAGTAATAAATAACTAGAATCTCCATTAATTAGTACTTACCTTCCGCGGTGGAAAGCACATCTTTTCACTGCAGAGTGAAATTGAAAATTTTAACGGCCAACATGACAGCGATGTTTGCACCGTTCCTTTGCCGTAATTAAATGTTTGTTTGTTTGTGAAAATTGTTTAGTTGTTGACTTGTCATTGATCCCATAGTTCAGTGGTTGTTTTGTTAATTTCCCTTAAAATTAAGAAGGAAAATTAATAAAACAACCACTAAACTATGAGACCAATGACAAGTCAACCACTAAACAATTTTTGCTAACAATTAAAACACTTAACTATGGAAAATAAATGACGCAAACATCGCCATTAACTTTTTGAAAGAAACGTTAAAAATGAGAAGACTTTTCAAAATGAAAGATTTTCAGTTAACCAGTTTGAAATCGATTTTGATATCGAAATAGAAGATTTTTAGTCAGCTGTTTGTTAAAAGATTAATATACTTCAATCTAAACATGTTTCTGATCATTAAGGAAATTCACTAGAAAACAAATTTTAGAAATGTTATGCTATTCAAAATCGATTTAGGTATCAAAATGAAAAATTTTCAGTTAACTCTTTGTTGAAAAATCAATGGACTCCAAGCTAGATTTGTTTCCTATCCATTAAGGAAACTCGCCAAAAAAATTTTTATTAGCTACACTGAAGAATGATAAAGAATTTAGCAGATGGAGTGGAAAGTGTATTTTTCACTACGAAAAGAATAGCTTCTGCTGTAGAAAGTAATCTTTTCTTTACGGAAAGTCATCTTTCTGCTCCAATAAATAATCTTTCCTAAGTCCAATTCCAAGAACTCACTTTTCATAGGAGAAAGTAATTTTTCCTCTACGAAAAGTAATTTTTCTACTGTGAAAAGTAATCTTTCATAAGTCTTATTTCAATGAATAACTTTTCGTAGTAAAAAGATAATATTTCACAGTTGAATGAATACTTTATGCCGCACAAACTTGCTTTCCGCTGCGGAAAGTAAGTCCTTGACCTTTTTGCTATAGAAACAAATTGAAATTTTTAACAAAAAATGTGACAACCATGCTTTCTCCATTTATTTCTCAAAGTTGAGTGTTTTATTTGTTAACAAAAATTGTTTGGTGATTAACATGTCATTGATTCCATAGTTCAATGGTTATTTTGTTAATTTTCCAATTAAAAAATATAAATATTATAAATATTTATTCACGATGCAAAGTTAAAAGTTCAATATGTGAAAAAAAAGACTCCAAGATTTAAATTCAATTAATAAAAAATTTTGATATTTATTTTGTTCAAAAAAAAATTTAGAGATTAAGTTCAAAGGACTCTGAAAGTTCAGAATTTAATTTGTATTTTATTCTAAAAATAATAATAGTTTGGTTGAGGAAAATATTATTGTTACGCCCCATATCATAAATCTTTTTATATATACTATTATATTAAGTGGAAAACCATATGTTATATTTTTTAAAGAAACATAAGAGTAAAGGAAGACTTTACATTGAAAATCATTTTTGTACACGTGTGTACAAGCTACTAATAATTTTTTTTTTGTTAAACTTTTCATTTTTGTATATTACGCTTACTCTTCAGCTTCTTTGAACAAAATATACATAGTCTATAAAAACTATTTCCCACCACAGTCAAAATTTGCTAGCCATCACAAACTTTCACTCATGAAGATACTTCATCAACTGTTTTTTCCTTTTACTAGGACTGACGATAACCAAGAATCTCACCTACATACAAGATTAAGCTATGAGTCTAGCGCTCAGTAAAGAATGGAAGGATAAACGTGATATGCAATTTCATAAAAATAGTCGTTGTTCTGTTTGATCTTTTCTTTTTCTTGTTTTTTCTTTTTTTCTTTCTTTATCGTTTAAGGGAATGTATATATGACTATGAGACACACACCACTTACATCTCATACCTTTGAAAGACAGTCTCGACATCAATCAAAACCTCTGTTTATTATCACGTTCATCATGCACGACGACCTCACAACTTTAGTCAAAGTCGCAGTGGATGATAACCTCGCGACCTTTGTCGAGATCCTAGCATGTGTGTGAGGACCCAGTTTTTCCTAAGCTTTTAAAAATGTGCAAAATTTAAAACTTTTATAAGGCAATTAAAATCCTTCGTAATCAGAGTGCTAAAACCGAATCGTCAAAATCCATTCATTACATTGGTTATGAGAACCGTTTGTCAAAACATGGCGGAAGCAATAATAATTTATTTAAAACATAGCGGAAGCAAAAACATTGTAATTAAAACATGCTAAATAGATCGTTACTTTTACAAACACTTTACTCGTCTTTAGCCTGACTAGCCACAAGTTCAGCCTGAGTAAATCCTTCATTGACTGCTTTGTATTTTGTTCATCGTTCTTTTCGTCATACACGTATACCTACACCATAAGTAAACTATAAGCCCAAAGGCTTCGTAAGGAAAGGGAATATGCAATATGATCATGTCTCTCTTTAGTTCACTTGGAATGAGTCTGCCCCAAACCAATCTTTCATTACGTTCATTCATTCATTCATAACTCGTACATCGAGCTGGCGGTTGGAGGAACCCATGTGTGATGGTATAGTTTGAACGACTTCTAGTCTCCTGTGTGCAAACTAGTCCCTTTCCGGACAAGGTAGGAGTGTAACCTAGCTGCCAGACTAGATCCGAACTATCCATCCACCCCCCAACTTCCCATCATTCATTCATTTATTCGTTCATTTCGTTCATTCATTTCATTTTCCTCGCTCATGCATGTGAGTACCACCCCGAGGGGTACTCCCTACTTGTTTCTATTAACATGAATGCATGTTGACACGTAGAAATAACAATAATTAAACAATGAATAGCAAAAATAGCATGAATAGTAAACAATGAATAGCAAGAATAACATTAATTGAAAGCAAACATAGAAACGAATTGAAAGCGACATAGGACATAACAAGATGAATATACTATTAACTACTGAGTATCTAAGCAGATTAAATATGCTTAACAATGATACGAGGCTGATAATTACCGGAAACATACTCAACCAATAGGAAACAGAATATACTTAATAATCGATTTCAACTATAAACGTGCTAATTAATTAAGTTAACTAAATATGCTAGAATTACCTAAAGGAGTTCAAATGAGAAATTACATTCTCGTTGGTTGATCATACTTTTATTCAATTTGATTAAACATGTTATAATTAATGGTCTAGTTAATTAAACATGTAAAGAGTTCCATTTAATTAAACGTGCTCGGGTTAAAGGGATCTACAGCAAATAAACAGTCATTCGTATTAGATCATGCATAGAAATCTACTTAACATGTTACTATTAGGAACATGCTTGATAATTTAATATAACAGAAACATGCTAAATGAATTTATGCTAATTATCTAGAGCATTTATAGCTCCTAACCAGAACCAAGGAATAACAATAAGCATTACAAAGAATTCATAGCAAGTTAAACAGTTCACAAAAATAGGATTCCTAATTTATACAATTCATAACTCATTTGTGTTCATCTTATCATCCTATCATTCATCTTCTTCTTCTCAATTCCTTTCATTTCAACAATTTCAGTAGAGTAATTTATAGAAAATAAATACACAGCAAGTTGAATTCAATGCACAATATAAGCAAGCAATGGACATCAAGGAAAATCAACACAATTCATACATTACTTGTGGGTAGGGCTTTGACGGCCAAGACTCTACCCAATCCTTACCTCGACACTTTATCGCGCATTTTCACTTAACTGTTGTTCGTCCTCTCTTTTTCAATACTTCACAATTAAAGTATTTACCATTAATGATTACGACCCATAACTTGAATAATAATAATTCTAAGAACTTCTTTGACGCCTAAACGGAATATAACCTATCTCAATGAATTAATCTATTTAGCAGCTTAACCAACTCATTCCTCTAGTAGCATTAACAATTACAAATAATAAGAACAATCTCCCACAATTATAACCTAAACAGAGAACACAACCCGCGTCCAAGCATAATGTCCAATAATATCCAGCCAATGATAATCAAAATACAGGACATAATTTCTCAACCAAACTGAAAAGTGGGGAGCATATTTGAACAAAGGAGAAAGCCATTACTTGTTCCTACACCCGAAGCCAAAACAAAGCTCACCCCTTCGGCCAACAACATCAATTTCCAGTTCCAGAGAACTCACCACACACACCTCACTGCCACTTTTCCCTAAAAAATCATAAGTCCATTCATCCATATTCTGTCAACTAGAAATTCACCAAATAAATCATTCATCCATACCTCATTGATCGGTAGTGGACAACCAGATGGAAAGGAGGGACAACATGGAAGATTCGTTCTTGCCACTTGACGGTTCAACCCGAGTCGGGTCAAACCGGGTCCGGACGTACCAGGGTCAGAGCTCGACCCGAGGCTGGAGACCGCCGCCCCAACCCTGCCTCCTCGACGCCATCGCTCCCTGCCAATCCATCGTTGTTGCCATTCCGTCGCCATCACGCATCGCCCGACATCTAATGCAGTACCGACGACCTGGGAAAACCACACCACCTGACACGAGACGACCTAGAAAAGAAAGCACGTGTGAGAAACCCACGATGAGCGACAGGGAGGAGATGTAGACCCTTGATCAGATCCGGGAACTATCTAACGTGAGGTTCACGGATTCTAGATTTTCGAAGAAAATCTACCAATCGTAGGCAATGGTTCGGTTTTCCTCACTCAAACTCCCAATGGAAGTTTGAAAAGGGAAAACTTATGAGTTAGCTCAAGCACCACGAGCTTGCTAACAAGGAAGTCCTCTACTTCGTCTCGGATTCGAAAATCCGGGGCTGACTCACGACAGGGTCAGGATTTCTCTCACGGAGGAGAAAGCTACTATTATATTAATTTGATCAAAAGTTTTTCAATGCATCTAATCCATGGATATTTATAGGCCTAGGTGATGATGAGTAGGGGATGATGGACGGCCGAGATGAGGGATGATGGACGGCCGAGATGAGGCAGGTGGTGGCAATATGCATGACGTGCACGTGGCAGCTCCTGGTTGTTTTCTTTGGGTGGCAACATGCAGGCCCTTGGATGAATGTGGAATGAATGGCCAAGATTAAAGCTGGTGGGAGATAACATGCATGGCGTACACGTGGCAGCTCTTTCCTTGGGCTTGAAATGGATTGGACTTGGCCCATCAACCCATAACTGAATCATCACCATCTAACCTAACCAACAATCTAAATGCATGAATGAGTAAAGCTTATAACCATGCCTTACCCTCACAAAATAGGCTCAATGTTTGCCATGAAAATAAAATAAGAAATAAAAATGCAGAATTGAAAGGTTACACGTTTGGGATGCCGGGAAGACAAATTCCCGTCTGATGAAGCTCATAACATTCACGTGTGTCCCAAGTCAAGACATGCACAGGTTGCTCCCTATCCGTTGGGACAACATCCCAAATAGAATCATCCTCGAAGTTAATACCTACAAAAGAAACAAGATCATCAGTAATTTGGCTAAGTGACAGTAAGGACCTTGTTTGCGATCGAGTAATAGGCCTCGGCCCCCAAGGCATGTCAACACCCGAGCCCAAAATCGCAACCCGACACCCACGACACATCGAGCCCTAGCTCGAGGCGCACTCCTCATTGCTACACGGGAGAGGACCGTCGTTCACCCTCGCTCGTGATCTTCTTCCTCTTTCTAAGGCCTCTCTTTCTTCTTCACATTTCGGTCTCTCCCTCTCCCTTCCTCATTCTTCTCTTTAAAAACCAAAATAACCTAATTTCTCTCCCTCCTCTTCAATTGCTTCTAAACCGAACCCACAGACACAGCCCGAACCAGACCGGTCCTCCTTCCTCTAATTAATTTCCTTCCTTATTTTATAATTCATTATTTTCATTTATTTAGTTTATATATATATATATACACACCTATATTTGTGTGTTAAACATTCGTATCAAATATTAACCGACCCAAATTGTAACTCTCGACTTAATCCAAATATCGTCAAAGATTATTAAAGGTCGAATTTAAATTTCTTAATTATATTTTCCTAAATTAATTTCTATCTATTAAACCTTCAATAAATTCTCTTAAATTATAACTGAATGGTTAGGTCCTTGGTAATACCCCGATAATCATCCAATTAATCCAAAATCCCCAAATTATACTCCAATTATATTTATTAAATTCTGATAAAAACTCAGGGTGTTACAATGTGATGATCCCACGACATATTACTAGACTAACAGGCTTATTCCTCATGGGTCCAACCTTTGGGACAACCTATCCTTCACCCCTCGTACTTTAAATTCTGTAACATTTTAAGAATAGTTAGGTAATTAATTGTTTTTAAAAAAATGGCAATTTAATTTATTATTTATTTTAATTATTTCACCATCGACAGTTTTCTAAAGAGAAATCTGCTCATTTAGCTGCCATTTAAGGACACTCTTCTGGAATTTTTCATCCCTTTTCAATCTTGGAAATTTTCACCAGAGAAAAAAAAACAGCATGTTTGGTGAGAGTTTTTGCTGTGAGTTGCAGTTCAGCGTAGAGATATTCAATAAGAAAATGTTTATAGGTTCTAATGAATTTTTAAAGGTTTAGAAATATGAATTGATTTGTGTACATATACTTTGTTAGATCCAATGGATTAGCAAGAGATTTGGATCGATGGATTCTTATTTGCTTGAGCATTGCTTGGCTATTGGTAATCCATTTGAGATAGAGATTCATTTTATATCTAGTATTGTATTATTTTTTTAAACTTATTGTGAGACGTGTTCTTATATTAAAGTGGCGTGACCTTTTGGATGACTCCTTTGTTTTTCATATTATCCATTATGTTTTCACTAGACACATTTAAAGTGAAGCATGCATATTTAGTTTCATTGATCAGCTTGATTATATGAATGAAATTTGATCAACACATGTAGGGTCATGTTTTTCCCTTTCACACATTTGACTGTTAGAGGATGTGTTTGATTTTATTGTTAACTAGAGTAATTGAACAACTATATGTGTCATGTCCCTGAGCACAAAACCCTAAACCTGATTAGGGTCATTCGTGGCTATTAATATCACCAAGTATCTTTGTTATTGTTGCTGTCGATACCATGGTATGCTCAGAGTCCATAAGTGGCTCTATTTTCACTGAAATTTACAATAGTGGGTTATCTTATGTTACGTACCACACTATAGTGGATAGCTTTGAAAATTTATCCTACTGTGTTTTATTCGATATTACATAACCTATTTTAACTAACATGCTCACGTATTCTTTTTATTATAATGTTGAATATAAACTTTATCCTTACTGAGTTGTTGACTCACCCTATATGACTTTCCCTTTTTGATGATTTAGTATGGATGAACCTCAGTTGTTTGTATAGGAATGAGCTAGGCTAATTATTATATTTATTATCATGTTTTTTTAGGTTAAAGTTTGTTAGAATTACCAAAATTTTATGCTTTAACTTTTATTTCCGACACTACTTTTGTATGGACTTATATTATTACATTTATCTAGTATGTTACTAATGGACATTTTGTTTAGCTTAATTGGTTGGGCCCTGACTTTATATTTTTTCATATAAGTCTTCTGTTGCTTAATAGGTCAATAAGTGAAAGGTTCAGGCAACTACGCTTGTTTTCAGGTCGGTCGTTCTCCATTCTGTCTTGGGTCTCATTTGGGGCGTGACAGAAATTTCGGTATCAAAACTAGATTACCATATTGAAAAATTATATCAATGAGATGGATAGTGTGGTAGTGTACAAGTAAGTTACTATTATTATGCATAAGGACGTGTTCTAATTTGATTATTAATTTTTTGGATTTTTGAAAATACCTCTGAGAAGAGCTCTTAGAAATTATGCACCTACTGTACAAACTGTTGAGTTGCAGCTTGCTGATCCTATTATTGTTAAGAGATGTGTTGCAGAACCTGTCTAGAGATAGTGGCAATCAAGATCTTAAAAATCACCACATTAACTTCTTTATGTTGTTGGGATGTATAAATCCGCTAGTGTTTGTTGGTGGAGTAGACCCACAGAGTACTGAGACATGATTGAGAGTGATGTAGAAGAGTTTGATTGCAATCAATGTTCCGACTAAATATTGACTTGGGTTTGCATCCTTTTATTTTGAGATGATGGTTGAGATCCGGTGGAAATCATTGAGATTGGATTACCTGTTAAATATGATAACTTAGAGTCAATTCGAGACCATTTTCAGAGATAATTATTGTAATGTTAGTCATCCTCAGAATATGATTAATGCCTAACATGATTTGGAGTAGGAAGATCTTACTATATTGGAATAATATGCCTAGAATATGGAGTTGTCATAGTATATCAGGGACATGGACCATGTTGATAAGATGGTAAAGTTCAAGGAAAATCTTAGGTTGAAGATATGTCATCAGTTGTCAGCTATGGAGTTCAGCTCTATTTCTGAGATGATTGTTGTTACCCAGTAGGTTGAGGCTAACCTTGATTAACAGTTTGATGTATAGAAGGAAAAGGGAAAAAAGAGCAGTTAGTGGGTCGCAAGATGACCGCAAAAGATGAGAAGAAAAGTTAGAATATAGGTGCATACACAGAGTGGTGGATGGTCCAGTGGTACATCTTATACTGGTGGACATTCAAGCCCTTATGTTTGTCACACTTATGGGCAACGTGGACATCTGAGAAGAAATTACCTAGCAAATCAAAGGTCTTCCTAGGAAAATTTAGCACATGAACAAACACCTTCTTCCATATCTGGTTTCGGAGCTGGTAGAAGATTTTCTTGACAGAGTCAGCATGGTCATTCTGAATTGTAGACTTTTATTTCTTCATAGTCAGCTGGCTATAGACCTCTATATTAGCATCAATATCAACTGACCAGTAACCACTTTAAAGGTCTATTGGGTACCAATAGAGTTTTGCATTTAGCTCTACTCCTTCTGGATTTGCTAGTCATATGGCTAGGTCAATTGATCCACCACGGAGGAGGGGATTATGGAAACCCCTTAAGATGACTGGTTACTAGGACAAGAATCTATTCCAAAATTGGTAGAAGTATAACTCATTCGATTTTGATCCAAATGACTTGAAACTTTTATCAGGCTTTAATCATGGAGGAATTATGACTCCCTCCAAAAATCAAAGGGAGATTGTTTCGAAGGAGGAAGTTACACTGATGAATGGAAAACTAATCTGGAGAGAGACCACAAGCGAAATCGACCTGAAATTGTAAGAAGCACAACTCGCTCAATATAGGTCCAATTAGTGTGCAATTTGGACCACACTCTTATTTGTAAGCCAACAAGAAACATTCCAAAAAATCAAGGGCATAATCGTTTTGGAATTGAAATGGTGCGCGGAAAGGTGCAAGCTGGTTCGAATAGGTACCAAAATCATACATATTGACTTCAATGGCCTCCAATGGTGGAGACACTCCAACTTAGGGATTAGCAAGCTTTCTATTCCTTCACTAGGGATGTCCACCTCTAGAAGAAGATGGAGAAAGGGATAACAATAAGAGGATTCAGTTAAAACTTTCAAGAAATAGTGAAACTAATTTGTAAAACCAAAATCAACTCGGATGAACACCAAGAAGAAAATGGCAGCAAGGAGTGAAAACTCCAACCTTTCGACATGTCTATTTTAAGCTGATCAAAATTGTCTAAAAACCAGCTCTAAAGGAACTTAAAACCCCTTCAAGAAATTAAGGCTTGTGTCCTAAAGGAAGATTACCGAAATACTCTCACAACATACTCACTTGGCTAGAAGATACTCTAGCCAAGTGACACCAACACATGATATTTTGAAACTAATACAAATTAGAATAAAATAATTAAACATAATTTTCAAACAATTCCCAAAATCTTGAATGCAGCAACGAGTCCATAGAAATTATCTTCACGTTCATTCTCCAAGTGGATTTGCCTTCAACTTCGACTAAGGATGTTCGGATTTCTTTGGTAGAATTGAAGCTCTCTATTCAAGGCTTTTTTGGCATAGCAAATGTTCTTCAAATTTAATGAAAGACCATAGTCTAGAAAGCTTGAAAAGTCAGCTATAAATGTTGTGAAGCTTACAGTTTGATATGAGATTGTAAAGGTTGCCAAAAATAGCAAATACACCACAGAGGTCAGATTGTAAACACACTTGGAAAGTCTTCATAAATCTTCAAACTTGTACTATACCTTCCACTTATGCTTCACTTTGAACATCTCCATGATACATATGGATGCTAAGTGGATGGAAAAGATATTGAGAGTAGACTTTTAATGCACTTTTCTCCATGATCACCTATAAAATGAACACTTGCATTAAGGTTAGAAAATCTGCATAATTGATTGTGAGTTGATGGGTCTCGTAGTACATCATCAACCCCCATTTCATCTAGGGATGGTCATGGAAATGGCAAAAAAGGGAAGGAAAAAGTGACTAGTCAGGCGTATACAGGTTCTGGATTTGAAGCCTTTGACTAGACTGGCCAAGGAGTTATTGATAGTATGCTCCCTATCTTCTCTACTATTGCTTGTGTGTTATTTGATACTGGTGCAAACCATAGTTTTGTTTTTGTATCGTTTATTCACTTATTATGTGGGGCTATAGAAAAGTTATAGAATCCTTTATTGTTGAGTATTCCTATGAATAAGCAGTATGAGATGTCTTCTATTGTCCGCTCTGTGGCTCTCATAATTGGTGATTATGAGCTATCAATTGATTTAATAGTATTACTGATTGAACAGTATGATGTGATCCTATGTATGATTGGTTGAGCTAGAACACGGCTTAAATCAATTTTTACCAAAGAAATATAACTCTCACGTTAGGGGATGGGAAAATTTTGGTACATTCATGTATTGTTCACATGTTCCCTATAGACCCTATTTTATGAGCTTGTTTGGATGGTTGGAAGAAATTGGAGATTTATGAGAGTGTTTTTGCTATTAACAATGATCACGTTTTGTCAGGCATAATTTGGACTCATTGTTAGTCTTTGATTTTCCTAATGTTTTTCCCAAGGATTTACTTGGGTTGCTACTCGACTGTGATATTAATTTATGTATTGATTTAATGCTTACCATAGCTCTAATTTTGATAGCTTCCTGTTGAATTGAATGAGTTGAGAACTTAGTTAAATAATTTGTTGCGAAAATCATTCAGAATAGCACATCCCTATAGGGTACCACTATTCTTTTTGCGAAAAAGCAAGACAGAGACAATCAAAATAAATATCGACTGCCAAGAATAGATGACCTATTTGATCAATTGGAGGTTTATGTATTTCTTGAAGATCGATTTGATATCAGGATATCAACAATTTAAAATCTGGGAAGAAGATATTCCTAAGATGGCTTTCCAGACTCGATATGGATATTTTGAATTCTTATTGCTTCCATTCATATTAACTAATACACTAGCTACCTTTACAAATTTGACGAATCGTGTCTTTCGACCCTATCTCGATCATTTCGTGGTGGTCTTTATTGATAGTATTTTAATATACTCAAAGTCACATGATGAACATATGGAGCATTTGAAGATTGTTTTACAGACGTTACCTGACCATCAACTTTATTCTAAGAGAGAAAAATTCAATTTCTGGATGAAGGAAGTGAGATTTTTGTTCCACGATGTTTCGTGGAGTGGTATTTCTTTGGAATCAAGTAAAGTTGAGGCAATGTTGGAGTAGAAGCCACCCAAAAACATTATCGAAGTGCGTAACTTCTTGGGTCTAGCTGATTATTATCATCGATTTGTAGAAAACTTTTCTTCCTTTGCTATGTCGTTGACTCAGTTAACCAGAAAAGATGTAAAGTTTAGTTAAGATGGTAAATGTTAGACAACTTTTAAGGAGCAGAAACAAAGATTGACTACTGCACCAGTTTTAGTAGTGTCTGATGAGAGTTTACCATATGCAGTGTATACAGATGTAGCAAGATAAGGAGGTAGCCTATGCTTTAACATAGTTGAAGATGCATGAGCAGAATTATCCTACTCACAATTTGGAGTTGGTAGCCATTATGTATGTCTTGAACATATAGCATAGTCATTTATATGGTGCAAAATTTGAGATATTTTCTCACTAAAAGAGCCTAAAATATTTATTTATGCAGCATGATTTGAACCTCTAATAGCCATCAGAGGCCAACAGAGGTTCCAAGTCGTGGCTTAGCCATATACAATGTATATATATATATAGCAACATAAGGTGGTAGCCTATGCCTCTAGATAGTTGAAGATGGATGAACAGAATTATCCTATTCACGATTTAGAGTTGGTAGCCATTATCTTTGTCTTGAAGATATAGCATAGTCATTTATATGGTGAGAAATTTGAGATATTTTCTCACTATAAGAGTCTGAAATATTTATTTATGCAGCATGATTTGAACCTCTGATAGCACCAATGGATGAAATATATTTGGAGTGTCATCTTGAAAAGGCCAACACTGTAGCTAATGTCTTGAGTGCCTTGAGTTGTTATCCTCAAGGTTCTCTTTCCTATCTTGTCTTTGACGACTGGAAAAGAGTTTTACTATTAATGACTTTGAAATACAATTTGAGAAAGGTGATTAGACAATTCAAGTGTTTAATTTGATAGCAAACCCACTTCTGCAGCGTGTCAAAGAAATGCAAAATTCAGATGATAATTTGAGAGAAAAGTTTGATCAAATCCAATCTAGTGTATAGTTTAAGTATTGGAAGATTAGTCCTGATGACTTTCTATTTTTCAAGGACAATGCTGTAGTGGCTAGTGATGTAGATGTGCGATAGACAGTTTTAGCAAAAAGCTATAAGTTTAGATTTGCTATTTATCCCAGTAGTACCAAGATATATCATAATTTGAAGTGCTAGTATTAATGGGTTGATATGAAGAAGGACGTAGATAATTTTGTATCTAAATGTTTGACATGTTAGTAGGATAAAGTTGAGTATTAGAAACCAGGTAGATTGTTGCAATTTTTACCTATTCTAGAATAAAAATGAGATAGGATTACTATAGATTTTGTGACCAGTTTACCTAGGACCGCGCAAAGTTTGAATGCAAAATAGGTAATTGTTGTTCGCTTGATGAAATCTGTTCATTTTAGATTTCTCTTTGGCAAAGCCATGTAAATTGTATATTGAGAATATCGTTCATCTCCACGGTGTTCCTTTGAGTATTGTGTCTGACAAAGATGACTTCTAAGTTTTGGACAGTCCTTCAAAGAGCTTTAGGCACTGGATTTTATTTGAGTACAACGTATTACCCTCAGACAGATGGTCAGTTTGAATGTACTTTTCAAATCTAAGAGGATATGTTAAGGTTGTATGTTCTGGATCTTGGAGATAGTTAGGTGAACCATTTGCCTCCTGTTGAATTCATTTAGAACAATAGCTATTAAACTAGTATCGAGGTTTCATTGTATAAAACATTATATGGAAGACTGTATAGATCTCCCTTATGTTGGGCTGAGGCCGAGGAGTGAGTCTCCCTTGACCCTAATTTGATTCAAGAGATGACTGAGAAAGTCTGAGTGATTAAAAAGAGACTTAAAATAGTCCAGAGTCGTAAAAAAAGTTTTGCAAACCTTCTAAAGAGAGAAGTTGAGTTTTATGCCAATAACTTCGTATTTTTGAAGGTTCATGCACATCGTGGTGTTAGTTGCTTTGGTAAGAAGGGCAAGTTAGCTCCCAGATATATTGGTCCTGCTAAAGAGATTATGAAAGAGAGAAAATATGTTTCTAACCCATCACATGTCATCTTTTCGTCCGATGCACCTATCCAAGAGGATGTTTCCTATGAGGAGGAGTCCGAGAGGATTTTGGGCTATGAAATCAAAGTCTTGTGTTACTGTGAGATTCCTTTTGTTCTAGTTCAGTGGAAGAACCATAGCGAAAGAGAAGCTACTTGGCAAATTGAGTTAGAAATGGCAACAAAGTACCATCGCCTATTTGGTAGAATGTTCGAGGTTGTTCTAAATTTTAAAGATGAAATTTCCTAATTGGGGGTGAATATAACATTTCAAGAATAATTAGGTAATTAATTTTTTTAAAAATGGCAATTTAATTTATTATTTATATTAATTATTTCATCATCGGCAGTTTTCTAATGAGAAAACTACTCATTTAGCTGCCATATAAGGACGCCCGTATGGGATTTTTCATGACTTTTCAGTCTTAGAAATTTTCACCAGAGAAAAAAAATAGGGTGTTGGGTGAGAGTTTCTGCTGTGAGTTGAAGTTCAACATAGTGATAATCAATAAGAAAATGCGCACTTTATGTTGTGAAATATATTACCTTGTAATCAAAATTTTGATCAATGGAATTGATTAGGTTGACATTCTACCAATCAGATTAAGTCGTTGCAAATTTGGAATTCTAATGCTTGGGTATTTGGATGTGTTCAGAAAGGTAAATTCTAATTTTTTAACCTTTATTGGATGGTGTTTTGGTACTGGTTTGTTAGAGGTTTGAGGTATTCGTTAAGAAATTCGAAAGTAAATTTAGAGTTTAATGGTTGAAATTTATGCATGGGATTGATGTAAATTAATTTTAGAATTATTCAGTATTGTTTAAAGTTGGAAATTTTTTTGGAAAGTTGAAGTTTTCAAAAAACTTGGAGAGTCCTGTGTTGCAGGCAAGTATCTGCAGAACCGAAGGATTTCATCATGGAAGACAAGTGTGTGGGGAAGTGAAGGCTTTAGGGAAACATCTGCATCCATCGGAGTGAAGGCTTCTGCAGAAGCACGTGGAAGGCACGTATCCGTGGAAGTGGGTAGAGAGAAAAACGATTGAAGAGCGGACTTTTGGGCCCAATCCGCGGTAGACCAAATTTATAACAATGTGAAGAACGTTCGATGGGTGGGGAGATATTCGGACTAGATTCTAAAAGTTGGATATTTTTTAGAATTGTTTTGTGAGTTCCTCAAGTTGGTTATTATCATAGTTATGAGTTCCAACAAATTTTTAAAGGTTTAGAAAATTGAATTGGTTTGTATAAGTATATTTTTATAGGTCTAACAGATTGGCGAGAGATTTGGACAGACTAGATTCTTATTTGTTTGAGCATTGTTTGGCTATTTATAGGCAATTTGAGGTAGGAGTTTATTTTGTCCAGCATTGTATTGTTTTCTAAAACTTATTTTGAGATGTGTTCTTACATAAAAGTGGCATGAATTTTTGGATGGTTTGTTTGTTTTTCATATTATTTATTATGTTTTCATTAGGCATGTTTAAAATTGAGCATGTATATTTAATTTCATTGATCAGCTTGATTATGTGAATCATGTTTGATTGATCTATGTGAGTATCATGTTTTTCCCTTTTGCACATTCGACTATTGGAGGATATGTTTGATTTTATTGTTAACTAGAGTAATGAGATAGTTGTATGTATCGTGTTCTTGGGAACAAAACTCTAAACCTAATCAGGGTCGTTTGTGGCTATTGTGATCGCCGAATATTGTCTTTATTGTTACTTCCAATACCACGGTATGCTCGGAATCCATGAGTGACTCTATTTTCATTTAAATTTATAGTAGTGAATTATTTTATGTTACGTACCAAACTATAGTGATTTACTTTGAAAATTTACCCTAATTTGTTTTGTTTGATGCTGCATAACATGTTTTAACTAGCATACTCACATATTCTTTTTATTATAATGTTGAATAAAAAGTTCATCCCTATTGAGTTGTCGACTCACCTTATACGACTTGCCCTTTTTGAGAATTTAGTATGGATGATCCTCAGTTGTTTGTATGGAAGTGAGCTAAGCTCATTATTATTATTATCATCATGTTTTTTTACGTTAAAGTTTGTTAGAATTACCTAAATTTTATGCTTTAACTTTTATTTCTGGTACTATTTCTATATGAACGTGTAGTATTACATTTATCTAGTATGTCACTTATGAAAGGGTCAGGCAACTCGACTCATTTTTGGGCCAAATCATTCTTCATTCTGTCTTGAGTTTCCTTTCGAGCGTGACATATTCTGCTTCAATCTTTCTTTCATGAAAATATATGTATGAAAATTATTTTCGTTCGTTTATTGAAAAAATGATGTATGAGAATAAATGCAACATTACATATATATAGCAACATATCATCTTACAACATATTATTAGTAAATATCAATACAAACAACAGAACACATCTTAGCATCTTGATCCATCATGTGCGCGACTACATCCTCATTCGAAACCAAGAATCCATGACCGCACTTATTCTTGAATGCCCACAACACCTCAATCTTCATATATAAACCATAAAATTCTAACTTGATCCAATTCCATGACAGTTAAACATTTTTTGAACCTTAAATACCATCGTGAATTATCATTTTATATTAAATTGCACGTAAAAGTTTTTGAGAGTTACAATTACAATATCAAAGTTGTCTAATATACACTATATATCCAATATTTGAGAAATAAATATATTAATTTTATGATAAATGTTTCTAAATTTATTAGTAAATAGTAATTATATAATTATGAAAATAAAAAATTTTAAAAGCAGTTTGTGAAGTTCGATCCATTCAGCTCCCTCCACTTTGTTTAGTTTGTTTGGTTAATTGAACTGAATTTTTTCATCTTCTACTAATTTAATAGGTTTGTTTAGAAATGAAAGACGAGTCGACTGAGTCAAGTCGAGTATGAAAAGTTTAATTCACCAAATTTAGTGAGTTAAACGAACTGATCTTAATGAATTTACCTCAAAATTTTTTTATCATAATGCAGCTCAAGAGTCATTAATTAAATGAGTCAAGACGAATCAAGCCAGATAAAAGAGAGGGGAAGGAGGTGATGAGAAATATCCTATCATCGAGAAAAAGAGAGTGAAAATGAAAGAGAAAAAAAGAAAATAAGTAAAGAGGGGAGAGAAATTGTTAAAAGAGAAAAGAGCGAGAAAAAAAATAATTATAAAGGGTGTGAACTCAATGAGCTTGGCTGGCCTGAGCCCGAGCAGAGCAGGTTGATTGGCCAACTCGCATGACCCACTTCCAGGTAGGCTGGTGAGTCCAAAAGTTAAGCTAGACACGGCAGCCTAGGCTTGTTTCATAACTCTAATTATTGTTAATCTAAAAAAAACAAAAATGACAAATTAACCATCGTGGTTTGTGATCAATGACAAGTTAACAACTATCCTTTATTTTCTAACAAATTAACCATTGACGTATGGGAAAATGACAAAGTCAATATCGCTGTCACGTTTGCCGTTAACAAGCTGATGAGGAGCCGCGACGGTTCATGAACAAACCGCTCGACTCTGTGGTTTTCCAAGAAAAGAAGACCAAACCACGGCGGTCTCTTGAGACGCCGCCACGGAATCTTGAGATGCCGCCGCGGTGTCTCGAGACGCCGCCGTGGTGTCCCAATTTTTTATCGCAAATTTGAGAGTTTAACACGTGATTTTGGGGCTGAGAAAGGGGGGTCATATGGTAAGTCTTATGACAAGTGATAGATCTCTGAGAGAGCTTCGATTTGATACCTTCTGGAGCCAATTCTGACACGTGTAGCCAAAGTTATGATCTTTGAAGTTGAAGAGGTCAAAAATCTAATAAAAGGATTGAATTCGTAAAACATATACATAGGGACTTTGAAGTAGCCATGAAACACTAAAAATCGAGAATCGCTACGGACTTTTAAGTAGCAATGAAAAATAGAGAGTTTTATGGCTACTTCAAAGTCCCTATCTATATGTTTTATGAATCCAATCATTTTATTAGATTTTTGACCTCTTCAACTTCAAAAGACCATAATTTTGGCTATAAGTGTCAGAATTGGCTCCAGAAAGCCTCAATCGAAGCTCTCTCAGAGATCTATCACTTGTCATAGTTTTTATCATCGAGTTTACCTTATGACTCCCCTTTCTCAGCCCCAAAATCACGCATTTAAGCCCTCAAATTTGTAATAAAAAAGTTTCGAGTCATGAGACCGCCACAGTCTCATGACAAACCGCAGCAGGGGACACCGCAGCAGCGTCTTGGGACACTACGGCGGCGTCTCAAGAGACCACCACGGTTTGGTCTTCTTTTCATGGAAAACCACAGAGCCGCGGCGGTTTGTCCACGAACCGTCGCTGCTCCACATCAGCTTGTTAACGACAAATGTGACAACGATGTTGGCTTTGTCATTTTTTCATACGTCAGTGGTTAATTTGTTAGAAAATAAAGGATAGTGGTTGACTTGTCATGACCGCAAACCACGATGGTTAATTTGTCATTTTCCATTGATTTTAATTAAATAAATCATATTTTTGTTATTATTATTGTTACATTTAAGTCAATTAATAAATAAAAAATTATTAACAAAAACAAATATTGAATTATAGGGTTAGTGACAAAATAAATATTAAAATAATTTTTTAACAAATAAAATTTTGAACTATGAGAAATGAACGAGATAAATCTCAAATTTACGTTTTTCGTTAAAAAACATGTATCAGACATCTGATTATACCCTTTTACATGAAGACAAATGGTCATACTTATATAACGGACGTCCATGTCTTCGTGTTAACATAGAAATCTAACATCCGATGTTAAGAGGATGTCCCTGCATCCGCTTGCGGAAAGCTACGCGAATGTTGTGGATATTTACCCCGCACTTAATATTCTGCAGACACAATTCATGTGCGGCCACATATTCTTTTGAAACTAAGTATCTGCAAACATCAACACTTCTGCGGACAGAAACACATTCACGGTCACCAACACTTTCTCACATACCCCTTAGGTGCAGTCACTCATCATTCCGATCCATGAACCCATCACATGCACTGCCGCGTGTCCTTATGAAATCAAGTATCTACAAACACCAACATTTTTGCAAATACACCTCATGCGCAGTCACCCATCATTTCGAAACTAAGTATCCACGGACCTATCACGTGTGCAACTACATGTGTTTCCAAAATTAAGTATTCGCAGACACCAACACTTTCACGAACATAAACACATATGTGATCACCAGCACTTCTGCGAATGCACCTCACTCCAAGTATACAAACTTTTCTAATAAAAAACATACTTGATAACAATCAATTCCTTCAATACCAAATTACTCAAAATTCATCACTAATTTAGCAACACAAAAATCAAAATCATTTACATTTACAAACAAATATCCAATATAGCAAGACATAAATTGTAACATAATATACGAAGTGTCTAGATATTACACAATATATCTCACACATGCTATCAAATGACATCATTGTGGTATGTGTACAAAATATCACCAGTATACAATCAATAATACATCCAAATTACACCAAATATTGGTGTCTACGAATGTGTTTATGTCTACAAAAGTGTTGGTGTCTACGAAAGTGTTGGTGTCTACGAAAGTGTTGGTGTCTACGAAAGTGTTGGTGTCTACGAAAGTGTTGGTGTCTACGAAAGTGTTGGTGTCCGTGGATACTTGATTTCGGAAGGACACGTGATCACACATGTGATAGGTCTGTGGATACTTAGTTTCGAATGGATGGGTGACCGCGTATGAAGTGTATCTGTAGAAATATTGGTGTATCCAAATAAATGTTAGTGTCCGCGGATACTTGGATTCGAAAAAATACATGATCTCGCATGAGTTGCATCTGTGAAATGTTAAATGTGGGAAAGATATTTGCAGCGAATGGGCAAGTTTCTGTTGGGGATATGTGGACGTCTGGTATTTAATTCATTTTCAGGAGCGGATATCCAAACATCATGATGTTTTCAAAAGAACTTAAAATGATTTTATGTATAGTTTTTTATATAAGAAAGAACGATGATATTGGAGGACATTCGAGAGTGATTCTTGGTTCATTAGCATTCGTCTATCAATTCTTGAGTTTATAAGGAAATTAATTGTGGATCAAAGTAAATAAATTCATTATTGTCGTCAATATTTGAGGAAGCAGATGTCTGCTTCTATGTAAAAGCAAAGACACGAGCGTCTGTTATATAAGTACAGTTGTCTGCCTTTATGTAAATGGATACTTTCAGACATCTGCAGGTTTGTGCTGACGTTCGGGACATGCTTTTTCCATGAAAAAATTAATTATGATATTTATTTTGTTTATTTTCCATAATTTAAAATTTTATTTATTAAAAAATTTAGTTTAAAGTTTGACTTTTCACTGATTTTATATTTCATAATTTTTTTTATTAATTATCCTAAATAAAAAAAATTGGTTAAGTTGCTTTAATTAAAAAAAAAAGGTTTATTGAGCATTTGATATAATATTTATTTATTAATCAACTGTTTAATATACTTAAAAGAATAAAAAATAAATAAACCAATATCCAATTATTTATTTGGATAAACGACATTTTTAACTTAACACGGTCTCTAGGGTACTTTAAATTTGATTCTCTCTGTTTTAAATCTTTGGAAAAATGACAAATTAACAATTGTGGTTTGCGATCAATGACAAGTTAACCATTATCCTTTACTTTCTAACAAGTTAACCACTGACGTATGAAAAAATGACAAAGTCAACATCGCTGTCACGTTTGTCGTTACCAAGCTGATCTGGAGGTGCGACGGTTCATAGACAAAACACCGCAGCTCCGTAGTTTTCCAAGAAAAGAAGGCCAAAAATTGCCTAGACGCTGCGGTGTCTTGGGACGCTGCGACCAAATTGCCCGAACGCCGTGGCGTCTCAAGAGACCGCCACGGCGTCTTGATTAATCGGCATACATAACAATCGATGGTCCTAGGACTAAGGCATTTTTACCAAGTTCAGACAACGAATCCTCTCAGCTCTCAGCGAAATCCTCTCAGCTCTTGGCGAAATACTCTCGACTCTCGGCGAAATACTCTCGGCAATCACAATGTATTCCCGAGCAAAGAAATTGGTGTGCAAGCGTGGGAATGCAACGGCGGAAGCTATGCAAGCCGCAGCGGCTGACGACGAGCAACCCACGGCGGTTCATGATGACCAAGTCGCGATGGCTGACAACGAGGATCCCACGGTGGTGCACGATAAGCAACTCGCGGCGGTGCAACACGAAAACACCTCCGAGCAATGGCAACCTGAACCCGAGCCTAAACAAGGAGAAACTGGAGGCTCATTGGTCCGGTTCCATCCCGTTATAGCGGGTTCAAGGTCCAAACTATTCAGGACAATGAATTGCAAAACACAGTACGAAGATGATATACACCACCGTGCAATTATTGTTTCCAAAATAGTAGATTTGGACTCCTTGGCAGGAATGAGAATTAAACAACTGCTTGAAGATGCTGGATTAGTCGGGTTGTGCCAGATGGGGGGCAGTTATTACGTGAGAATTATTAGAATATTTTACGCAAATTTGAAACTGTCCACCGAGCCATTAGAGGTGCAAACATACGTTTTTGGACGGGAGTTGAGGTTCACTCCCAACGATGTAAATATAATTCTTGGATGTGTATTGGACGGGCCAAGCGATCAATATTATCACGTCTCTCGGGAGCCACCATTCGTCAACCGAGGAAAAGGGCTAGCTGTGATTAGATTTTTGCACCGGGATCCCGAGGTTGCCCAATACAACAAGCCAAAGAGCAAGGAGTTGAATGTCATAGCCCAATTGATCCACCTGATCATGACGTACACAATTTTGCCTCGGAATGGGCGTCGAGACTATGTTAGCTGTATGGATCTCTATATGCTGGAGAAGGTGTTCACCAGGAAAAAGGTGAACATCAGATTTATCATCCTGAGCCACATGCATGAGGTGCTCAACAACCAAACCAAGAACCTGCCGTACAACTGGCTCATCCAGAGGATCGTTGAGCAGTATGGGGTACCCATCTCGAAGAAAGAGCCAAGAATTAAAGAGTCGGCCAATGACGTGTACAACAAAGCTAAAGTGGACCAAATGGGTATCACCCAAGTTGGAGGGGAGTGGTTCTGCAAGTCCAAGAAGCAGACAGCACCTCCACCCCCCTCAGAGCCTCAGAATTCAGCCCCCTCACATGAACAGTCGCCCCCTCCTCAGTCATCTCACTTTACTTTGATGCCTGAGGAGATGTCCGCCTGGATGAGCAGGATGGAGGAGCTCCATCATATGGCGATGACCAAAATGAAAATGATGGAGGAGCACCTGTAAATGCAATAGGTCCAAATACAAAAAGGGGAGGAGCGAACAGAAGAGAGGCATTGCATAGCAGAACAGTGGCATATGCGAGCAGAGGAGAGGCACCGAGAGGTGGTGGTAGCACTTAAGAGAAGTTAGAGGCAATCAGCTCGTACAGCATCCTCGTCATTGTCCTCTGAAGCAACAGATGTCACATAACGCTTGTAAGTTATTTACTTTGTACGCAAGGTTCAATTTTTACTTTATTTTTGTTTGACGTAATGATGTGTTCTTGATTTGCAGCACCGATGCCATAAGCCGCCAACCTGCTCCTCCAATCGTGCCTATCGAGGTGGAGGGGACCAGTTAGTTTGAGCCTCCGCCCCATAGAACTGTGCGCGCGGTACGTCTTTCATTTGGTTATATATGTGTGTTCATTCATGTTCATGCTTTGTTTGTCTGACGGCATTTTGACATTTTTGTTGCAAGTTCGGGATTTGATAGACATGTTCAAGAACTATGTCTAGACAAATACTCAGAAGAACATAGAGACGTGTGCAGTTCTTGGGGGAAAGGTGATCGACGATGATTACGTCATCACTAATATCATCTTCCCTAAGCAAGTCGGGACGCCGGATATGGTGAGAAGCCTTCTTTGTATGTTAGTGTATAAGATTTTATCTTAGTACTGATCTGAACTTGTATGCAGTGCTATGTGAGCGACAACGCGGCCGTTTTCGAGTTTCATTAGGAAAACCGTCTACTCTCATTAGGGTGGATTCACGTAAGTAACCATCTCGCTTCTCTAGGTTGTTCATGTTTACTGATATCATCTAATGCGTTGTTTACCTTGCAGACACACCCAAAGCATAGTTGTTTTATGTCCTCTGTTGACCTACACACTCAATTCGCTTACCAGGTATTGATGCCGAAAGCAATCTCCATCATCGTAACTCCCACTGACAAATAGCGGTATGTATTTTCCCTTGTGAAAATTCTTAATACTACTTTTTGCGTATTTTACCGGCAATTGTTCCCTTTACATTTAGCCCGTACGGCGTCTTTCGGTGTACGAGTGCGGGGATGAGGGTAATGCGACAGTGTACTATTCCAGAACAATTCCACGAGCACAACACTACAACCTTTGAGTATAAGGGTCTGTTGTTCGACACAGCAGAGAAAGTATTCCTGGACTCGCACTTATTTTTTACAGTCAAGGATTTGCTGCCGAAACGGACCAGAAAGAAGAAGGCGGCGTAGGACTTATGTTTATGTACACTTTGTTGTAATTTGTAAGGATTTACGTTGTTATTTATGTTTAGTTGAATGTGTTTACATTTACGTTCTAATTTATGTGTAGTTTACAGTTACTTTGCGAAATTAAATAACATACTAGATGAATTATATGTTTGAATGATACTGGAATTGCTTGGGATTTTTGTGCAGGATGTATGAAAATAGCTTTGGGAGAGTAAAGAAACAAGGGAGACTCTTCCAAAATTTTTATAAATTGGGGTGAGGATAAGTGAAAAGTAAATCCTGTATGACCTAAATCAAGTACATAATTGAAGAAAAATGTATGGAGAAACTTGGGTGAATTCAGTACAACAATTTCAGCGGCTTGCATAACAAACCACCGCGGTTTGTGAGCACAAACGCCGCGACTTGCTCACAATACCTGTAATCAAATTCCATGCACACTTCACAACCAAATGTATGGAACCAATATACGAATTCAAATTGCTTAAACGAAACAAATTCAAATTTATGAAACCAATTCATATTTATCAATTCAAAATTTACAAATATAGTGTACAGTACAATCACATATATATCAAACCTAATCTATCAAACGAATGTATCACGGAAGGTTAACGTCCACATTTGTGTACGTTTGTGTTTGTGGACCTTGCGTATCCGACTCCTGCAAAACACATTGCAAATGAAATTAGCATAGTTCAAATAACACTTGAAAATGTAAACGTGATAATGGACTCACCTGCGTCTCAGAAACTCTATTGAGAACTATCTCAGATACTCGCTCAGGGACTGTCTCAGGGACTATGGAAGGAATTGACTCAGGAGCTGTCTCGGGGACTCTGAAACCCATAAATGTGCCCTCCGACCTTCCTCTGCCGCCTCTAATTCTCCCTCTGTCGCCTCTGTAGACCCCTGCACTAGACTCGCCTCGACCTTCGCACGTGCGGGAATTGTGCCCCACATCCCAACACTTGCCACAAGTGACGTTCAGATGTCTTCCGGGTGGCACTGTCCGGCTTGGGGCCTCGTCTACTTCTCGTATTCTACGTTTGCGCATCCTTCTTGGAAGCCTTTTAAATGGCGGTGGGATAATTGGATCAAGATTCGTCACAGAAGGCCACTCGATTGTTCCATTGACGGGGCGGACAAAGTGGAAGTACATCGCCATGTATGTTTCCCGGTGATAGCACGCATGCACAAATTCCTTAGGAGATCTCCTCGTGAAGTGAATGCACGGGACTGCATGGACACACGGGATGCTAATTAACTCCCACCAATAACAAGTACAAGTATGCCTGTCTAAATCCACATAGTACTATTCATTAGCATTGCTGACCTCAAACTGGTCAGCTCCTGAAAATTGGTGGCTCCAATTTTGACCGGAAAGTTGTAGTTTGGCGAGCCGGTTGCTAATCATTGGACACAAAAGGTCCGTCGAGCGAGCCATCTTTTCATTTTTTTTTTCACGATCCTACCCATAATGCTCTTTCAAATAATCTTGATCATACTTAGAATCGGTTTGTTCCAGACTAGTAGGATGCATGCGTTGAAGGACTCGCTGAGGTTGTTTAGGCTTAAGTCGCATTTGGGGATAGAGCAGAAGGCATGTTTGGCCTAGCATGTCACATCTATTCCTCGTAGATAGTTGTGGGCCGCCGGGTCAAGCAAAAATAACTTAGCCATCTCTCTCTCAAACTGCCTCACTGTTGCGGCTCTAGATGCGGTCCACATTGCATCCTTAAACAACTTGCCTTTAAATTGTTTTTGAAAATTGTCATACAAGTGTCGAATGCAAAACCGATGGTCCGCTTGCCCTACCACCTCTCTGACAGTTGGCACTAGCCTCTACAAAGATTTATAATATGAGTCAGACATTGCTACAAAATGCATAACATAATCACAGAAGGCAAAAACAATCAACCACATCTTTTGTCTGTCAGAAATGATTGTTCATCCATTGCAAGATTGGGTGTTTAGATCGTCGAGCAACAATTCTAGAAACCAGCTCCACGAAGTCGTATTTTCTGCTTCAACCACTGCTACAGCAACCAGATACATTCCATCATTCCCGTCAATGGTGACAGTGGTGAGTAGCTGGCCCGGAGTCGCTCCCTTCAAGTGGCAACCATTCAAACAAAGAATCGGCATATCACAATTCCGCAGGGCCCTCTTGTATGCATCCAAGCACATGTACATCCTTTTAAACACACTCATGTCAAGGTCAACACGCAGTGAGCTTCCAGGATTCGACCTCCGAATCTCCTTGGCATATGACCATATGAGCTTATATTGCTCATTACCATCCCCTTCGTTAATTGTTTTTGCCACATTTCTTGGCCTTCTAGCAAGGCTGGGTGTGATGTTGATGTTGAAGTTCTTCCTGACTGTCTCAATTATAGAAGAAAGATCTCAGTTGGCCTAACTTTTAAATCTATCTAAGTAATGCGTTGCCACCCATTTGGCGGTGGTATGACAGTTTTCCATCTTTCTCGCGCAAGTGTAAACGTCGCTGTAGAACTTTATTTGAAACGTCATTTCATCTTGCATTTTTTAGGCCTGCAGCCGCCACGTGCGTCTTTCCTGGCAGGCAGCCCTCAACCGATGTGCGTCACTGTGGGTGAATTTTATCCCGTACCCATTCTTCAATGTATTATCGACAATTTCTTCTCTAATTTTATTCAATGAATTGTACTTTTTGCCAAGTCTCCTACCAACGAAGGTGCATTGTGCATGTGGTTGGCGTCTAGGCCTACTCTCCGCCATGTCAATGTCTTCGTCACTAGTGGATTGGCCTAGTGAACGGAGGTCCTCATCGTCCTCCTCGTTTAGAGGTGCTGAGATAGAATGTAACACAATTGCAGCTTCATTTCCAATTCCACGTACCTCATTCTCATTGGCAAAAAATGTGGCTGTGGGCCCCACTTCAACTTGACGGTTAATAACAGATTTTTCAACACTCCAAGACGCCATTTGTTTTTCAACAAAATTCTTCAACTTTGCCAAAATTCCTTTCTCTTCGGCTCTCAGAATTCTCTAAGGTTCGCTAATCGCTAATAAAATGTCTCAAAATATCACGAGGAGTTCACTGTCTACATATACAATTCGAAGCCCAGTCCAGCAAATCGCGGTGACATTCCAATACACTGCGGCGGTATCCCAGGACGCCGAGATGGCCAGGCCAAAATTGGCTTTCTTTTCTTGGAAAACCACGGAGCCGCGGCATTTTGTCTACGAACCGCTGCAACTTCAAATCAGCTTGTTAACGGCAAACATGACAGCGATATTGGCTTTGTCATTTTTCCATACGTCAGTGGTTAATTTGTTAGAAAATAAAGGATAGTAGTTGACTTGTCATTGATCGTAAGTCACGATGGTTAATTTGTCATTTTCCCTACATTGTTTTTTTATTGAAGTTCTTACTTTTTTTATTCGTTTTTAAGTAGGCATCATGTCAATTTCTTTTGTTAAAAAATTCAACAAAAAATATTAATTGTCCCTTTAATAAATTAGATTGAAACTTACATTGATAGATTGAATGGGGAAAATCTATCTTTCAGCTGTAAACTAGAGACTTGGATAGATTGTTCGAATAATCAACAAATAAAATAATAAGAAATTATTTTTTATTAATTATAGGGTAAATAACACTGTAGACCCTATAGTTTGTTATCAACGACAAGTCAAACCATGGAGATTAATTTTTAACAACTAAAACCCTGAACTATGAGAAAATGTCGCCGGCAACCTCGCAGTCACGATTTCCGTCCAGAGCCGTCGAGGTTAACGCCCCGTTTGTACCTTGTCTAGCGGCGTCCAACGGAGTTGAAGGGCGATGGCAAAGCCGACGGTCGAATCGTCCAGAGCCGACCGAAGTACGACATTCGCTGGCCGTTGGATCGACGAGGATCGTCCCTCGTCTGGATCGACGGCCAGGATTGAATCTGGCATCCCTGCCAGATGTGATGATAGACAAAGATCCTTGGCCGTTGGATCGAGCGAGGGACGTGCCTCGGATCGACGGCCAGGATTTAATCCGCCTGGCGAAGACGGACATCGATCCTTGTCCGTTGGATCCTCGCCTGGATCAAACGGTCAGTAGTGACTCCAAATTAATTGGGTCACGTGTGGGTCACATGTGATCCTAAATCACCATAATTCCCCATTATGACGGACTTCCGTCGTTAAATAACACGTCATCAACCTCTGGACGACGTCCGTCTTAACATGACGGACGTCCGTATGAAAATGACGGGCGTCCGTCACTCTCGGATTTTATACTAAAACCCTAACAGAGTCGAGCACAAAAAGTCCGACCATTGCCATAGATATTCGAGAGAGAGAACTTGTTTTCCCTGACCAACTCCCTCAACGTAAGCGAACGAACAAGAGTGTTGCACATCACATGGAGTCGTCAAGGTGTGCTTCTTCATCATACATGGTTGAAGAATCCATTGACTGTGGAATGGAGGTGGATCCTAATCCTAATCCTATTTCGGCAGTAGAGACCAATGAGAATCGGTGGTTCTACCACGAAACCGGTATGGAGGTGTATCCTAATACATTGAAGTTTATTTGTTCATTTACGTAGTTGTTTGGATAATATTTGTTCATGTATAATACACTGCATGTGATGGACGTCCGTCATGTTAAGACGGACGTCCATCACATTCAGACGGCCGTCCGTCACCTTGAGACGGACGTCCGACCCCTTCTGACGGACGTCCGTCACATGCAGACAGACAGCACTTGCCCTGCTTTGGGCGCCCCTCGCGCCAACACAAAGCAGATTACAGCCTACAACAAACCACAAAGCAGTATGAAGAAAACCACAAAGCAGACTACAGACTACAACAAATAATTGAATTCAATTTCAATTGAGCCACTTGTTCAACGTTTTTTCTATTCTTTCAACTCTTTCACGTGCTGCACCTCTTGCACGTCTTGCACCTCTTGCACATCCTGTGTTTCTTGTATATCTAGAATACGTTACAGGTGGTACCGTTGCAAGTGGCTGAACAGGTGGGGCCTCTGGGAGTGGCTGAACAGGTGGGGCGTCTGGGAGTGGCTGAACTGGGGCCTCTGGGCGTGGTTGAACAGGTGGTGCCTCATCAAATATGGAAGGCTCTGCGTCCCAGATGTCGATGATGTTGATGTACAAATCGGAGCTCATCTCCACACTCGTGCACTCCTCGTAGAGTTCATCTCGATCGTACGGATCGTGGAGATGGAAGCCCTGCCCATTGCATTTGGACATCACTGACCACCCCACAGGGTGGGAGACTTGAAATATGCCGTGTTGGCTACAATTGGAACTGTAAATTAGTTTGTCACGTCATTCAAAGCGCAGGTCATTCAAAAACATACCATTTTTTGTCCACAGGTGCCATGACAATTGCAATTGAATCCGGCATCAATTGTTCGAACGCATACTGCATGTGCATGTCAATCGATGACATGAAACAATCCATCTCTGGGTGGCACTGTAGGAGGAAGAAATATTAAACCATGTATGATTTCATGAATGAATAGAAGTGGCTTACATGGATCCAGCCAATCGTCAACAAAACCTCCCTTATTTGAACAACGACGGTGTCCTCCTCATTTGTCATCACGCACTGCATTTTAAGAACACGATTTATGTAGTTATTTTTAGTAACAATATAATATAAGTTGGTTAAACATTCTCACATAGTCAGGAGCGCCCGATTGCTTTGGCACAAGGAGAGTTGTGATTGAATATATCTTGTCACCCTGTAAATCAACAACACGACCACAACATTAATTTTCTAATCACAACTGATAATAAATTTCAAATGACGTTGCTTCTTACCTTGGAGCCGCAAAGGAGAGCACACGTCTCCTTGTTATTCTTCGTATTGACCCGTGCAAGTGCCATGAACTCTTCCATCAAATTCACAAGCTGCAATGGAAATTCAGTGTAAGTGTAAATTCTACACATTGTATAAAACCAAATAGAAGACATACGACTTGCACTGTCATCCTCTGACGAGCGGTAGGACCCACCACTGAAGGACCTGGGGCCAAAATCTTTTGAACTTTAGCCAGGGTTGGAGGAGGGGACGGTTGCCTGATGATCGGAGACCTACATAATTGTAACACATTGTTAATCAACGATACTAATGCATATAAGGAAATTACATGTAAAATCAAAGACATACTGGCATCCGTCTGGACCGGCATCGGAAGATGTATGAGATGCTGATGGATGAGATGGTTGGGCGATTGTGCGAGCAGTTGCCATATGCGTTTGTACTTCTTGCATCTGTAGTACAGTGGCTTGAAGCTGGCCAAGTTGACTCTCCTGTCTATCCAACTTGGCTTGAATCTCGCCAAGTTGGGTGACAAGCCACTGCCACCTCTCTTTGCTGCTGAGTACGGAGGGCGACGATGAGGACTGGGGTGGGGGAGGTGCATCATCCGCCATAGGACGCACAAAATCGTCATCCATAGGACGCACAAAATCGTCATCCACCTCCACGTGATATGTCGGTTGTGCGTTTACTGTCCACGGAATTATGGCAGTGCACATGGAAGGAGCAGGTGGAGCTGACGTGGATGGCGGTGGTGGAGCTAACGATGATGGCCGTGGTGGAGCTAATGTGGATGGCGGTGGAGCAGCTGAAGTGGAAGGACGAGGTGCAGGAGGTACAAGATGTGCAGGAGGTGCAGCTGCCACATCTCCTCTGAATACCCACTCCCCTCGTACTTTTTGCAACCTCATCCAAGCCAATGTAACTTCATTATACATGTCAAGTAGTTTTTCGTCTGTTCGTCGCTCTGTGTGAGGGACAACCAACCCGTTGCTGTCAATAATGCGCTGAATGAGCCAATTATATGGGAGATTCTTCCTTGCACTATTCAGAGTTGCTTTCATTTGGTGCATAATGACGTATTCAAGGTTGAACCTCTTCCCAGCTTCTCCATTACGTACAAATCCATGGCTGTGACAAGGTCTCTATGTCCATCACGAGGCATAAATGTGTGCGTGATCATGTGATGGATGACCCTTGCTTTCGCATCGAGGTCTTTTGATTTAGGCCGGAAGAAAGACTCAACGGCTGTAGGATTGCGAACCAATTGCTTCAGCAATGCAAGACCTTCTCCTTTTTGGACAAATTCGGGGTCCTTTGTCGCATGGTAATACTCCTCCAACGGCTCCTCCGTGGAGCATCCAATGAGCTCATTTAATTGTCCTAGAGTTATCCTAATCTGTTTTCCAAACAGAAAACTCCTCAACTCTCTATCACTTGATTTGTCTAACTCTAAATTGGCATAAAACAGTTTGACAGCTCTCTCATAGAAATAACCTCCCATTGTGCACAGTTTATCCAATCCAATTCGTTCAAACATTGCCTTCAATCCAAAATCAGCAAATGAATTGAAATTTACCTTCCTGGATATGATTATTGCACAGGGTACAATGTCCTTCTCGTACCGTACATGGGCGGAGGCTGAGCTGAACATCCCAGGTTCTACAGACTCCACTGGACCCGTCGTCTCGGTGGGAGCCACCACCTTACGCTTCTTTGACGCTTGACTATTCCTCGGCGCCATTTTCAGATTCAAAACTCGGGGGTTCGGGAATTCGTCGAGGGAAATCGGGAGTTCGGGAATTCGTCGGGGGAAATCAGGAATTCGCTCGCAATTTGAAGTAGAGGGCGATTTCTAGGCCTTGGACGCCCTTCGCAAGTATAAGCAGCGTTTTGTCATCCGTCAGAACGAAAACGCTATCGTTTTGGTTATGACGGATGTCCGTCATGGTCCGACGGACGCCGTCCAGAAGCTGATGACGTGTTATTTAAAGACGGACGTCCGTGGTATTCCCACGGACGTCCGTCATAATGGGGAATTCTGGCGATTTAGGATCGCATGTGACCCGCACGTGACCCAATTAATTTGGAGTCACTACTGACCGTTCGATCCAGGCGAGGATCCAACGGACAAGGATCGACGTCCGTCTTCGCCAGGCGAATTAAATCCTGGCCGTCGATCGGAGGCACGTCCCTCGCTCGATCCAACGGCCAAGGATCTTTGTCCGTCATCGCATCTGGCAGGGACGCCAGATTCAATCCTGGCCGTCGATCCAGATGAGGGACGATCCTCGTCGATCCAACGGCCAGCGAATGTCGTACTTCGGTCGGCTCTGGACGATTCGACCGTCGGCTCTGCCATCGCCCTTCGACTCCGTTCGACGCCGCTAGACAGGGTACAAACGGAGCGTTAACCTCGACGGCTCTGGACGAAAATCATGACTGCGAGATCGCCGGCGACATTTTCTCATAGTTCAGGGTTTTAATTGTTAAAAAATAATCTCTAAGGTTTAAATTGTCGTTGATCATAAATTATAGGGTCTACAGTGTTATTTACCCTTAATTATAAGTCTTTAAACATTAAATAAATAACTATTTATATTCTATGATATATGAGAAAAACATTATTAATAAGCATTTTATGAGTGAGGAGAGGAGAGGAGAGAGAGCGAACGCGCGTGGATCGAGGGGGAGAGTATCACAGTAAGGAGTAAGGAGCCCACAAAACATTGACGGCGACTGGATTGTCTGCCCGAACTGACAATCCTTGACCGAACTGCCCGAAATACTCGTAAAAGAGACGTCGCTATCCGCTGCCCGGGAGAAGAAGAAAAAGCCGGGCAGAGTCTATCCCGTACGGCACGCGGGGTCAGTACAATTTGAAGCCCTAACGATAACATCCTCTTATCAAAAGAAACAACCTTTGAACACACTCCAATTTTAAAAGTGGAGACTAAAAAAGCTACAAAATTTGGTCAAAAGAATTATATTCCAATGTTTGAATACAATTGTGTTTTAGTATTTATTTTGGCAAATTATAATTTTGACAAATAATTTGTTTGTAAATTTAACTTTCACTTTATATCAAATCGTCTATACGAATATAATTTAATAAATTTAAATTTATTAATAATCGTATGATCTCATCATCAGCCATTTGATTGTAGTTTTAGAACATGATATTAAAATAATTATGTTAAAATGCATTTAGCCAAAAAAACATCTTATTTTACTTGATAATATGATACTCTAAGCTTTCAATGTTGACATTCCTTTCAATTTTGTAAAAACAATAACGATCCAAGTCAATTAATTGTGAGGGTTGAATCTATATCAAGCAAGGGCATGGACTCACCTTGCTTGAAAAAAGTTGAGGTGAGTGCTTCAAAAGCACAATCATTAAGTCTTTTCTGTCCAAAATGAAATGAGACCTAAACTCCAAACTCAGTTTTATTTTTTTCATAAATATCTGAATGAGACTAATTAATTTTCAGCTTTTTATTTTATTTTTATTGGCTGTGTGTTAAAATAAAATCAAAATTATTGTAGAATTAATGGGATTTTTATGAAAATAGTTAGGATGAGTAAAAGTACGATAGTTTTATTAGAGCTTTCTTTATCAATTATTAAAGATAATGATTGAATTATATAATTTAAAAAATAATAATAATGCGTTCAGTATTTCTATACAAACTGTGGAGCTCTTGTCTAAGAACGAAACTATCATCTCTTGCTTTCATCCAACACTGGAAAGGAGAGAAAAGATGATTCAAGAACTGTTGGGTGGATCAGGGTTTCTAACGGGAGAACGGAAAGTTGGTTTTAATGGCGGAAATGTAGAAGCCACTCCTTTTCCTTCTCCCTCTTCATTCTCCACACCAACACTATCATCTTCACCTGCTCTATCTGCTGCATCTTCGACGAGTTCTGAACAGAACTTGAAATGTTCAAGATGTGATTCTTCCAACACTAAATTCTGCTACTACAATAATTATAATCTCACTCAGCCTCGCCATTTTTGCAAAACTTGTCGTCGGTATTGGACTAAAGGCGGAGCTCTTCGTAACGTTCCGATAGGAGGAGGATGCCGGAAGAACAAGAGTGTGACCTTCTCAATAATGGCCGGAAAAGCAAGTGCTGGAAAAACGAAGACACTTTCGCCGGAAATCGGAAGTTCCCTCATCGGAAATGGACTTGATCGAGAGTTTTCGCCGAGCCCTATGATGTGGGGTTCGGCTCAGAATTCTCATATTCTGGGTTTGTTGAGAGCCGCACAAAACCCTAGCCCGGGCTCCAACTCCACAGTAAATTCTCTGAAGGAAGAAGCAGCTATGGTTGGTGTTGGATCTCAAATTATGGTCGAGCCAGTGACCGGACCCGGAGCTCTACGGTCTCCAGCCATGGGATCAGACTCGCTGGTTCAGTCCTCTTCTACCAGCCTCTGCAATAACTTATGGAGAAACAATCAACTGCAAGGTCAGCAACAGATCAACCGTTCAGCGACGGTCGAGGTTCAAAATAGGGGCATTCAAGAGCTGTATCAATGGCTAAGATCATCGTCTAAAAATCACTGTGATCACCCTCCTGTCGTTTTAAGAAACACAACCTCATCATCCTCATCCTCATCCTCACCCTCATCTTCTGCTTCGATAGTATTTGATTCGAACACAGTTGCAGGAGGTGAATTAGGGTGGAATCCAGCGTTTTCTTGGCCATTTGATCATCCAACAACCAACGGTGCATATCCTTAGCAAACTTTTCTTTATTATTTTTGTTCTGCTCTTTCAATATAATTGTAGGATGGGATGTTTTTTACTTTTTTTTTTTTGTTTTGTTTTAACTTTCTAGGGTTTGTTGTATATTCATTGGCTACGGCTCTGGTTTAAGACTGAAGTGTGGTTTAAAATTATGTAGCGGGCGTTAAACTAGTTTATGAGGCTATGAAATGACAACCAAGAATTAAGCCAAAATGAATTGCAATATGTTTAGCCATTTTCTAAGAATTTTCTCATCTAGCTTTTACATTCTTTTTGGTAAAATATGTTTTTATTCTTTATAATGTAAGACTTATTTTAATTTAGTCATTCATTTTTATTTTTATTTTTCTCATTAAGGTTCTCATAGTTTTAATCTTTTTTTAAATAGTTCTCCAATCTATTTTCATCATTAAATTTAACAGCTAAATAGTTAGTTGTAGTAAAATGATTGAGATTGGTTAAGTTATTTTTAAGTTTAATCAAAATTTTTCTAATTAATTTAGTTTAAAAATGACCCAAAATAACATTTGATTTATTCCAACTACATATTTTGACTCATATAAATATATGACATAAATAAAACAATTAATACATGACTTTTTTAAATTTAATGACGAAAATAGATAATATCACTATTTAAAAACAAAATATGTACAATGAACTCGAAAATATAAAGACTAAAATTATAGTTTATACTATACATATATATACACAATGTGGTGGTTCATCTTTGTGAAGGTTTGTTGGTCCAAGACTAAGTGACGTAATCACAATTTTCATTGAAAAATCGTGGTCTTGAGATGCTCTATATATATAGCATGTTATCTAAAACTAGTACAACATGTTTTTGGGTCAAACCCAAAGCAAATATCATGACTTGGAGAAGGTCTAGATGGAAACACATAGTCTTGTTTTACAAAGGAAGACTTAACAAAAATTTGAGTTATAATCCATACGAGATGAGTCGAAACCCATATAGTGATCAAAGAATAATAAGATAGTGAAATAAATAAATCCAAAAAAATACTGAGAAATAAAGCATCAGGCACCAAACATTATATATAGGCCAAGAAAAGAAAGAAATAAATAAAAAGATTCTCACTACAGAAAAAGGACGAAGATAACACTCGAAAGAAAAGAAGAGAAACTTAAAGGAAACTCCATGACAATCAGCTACTCTTGGCCTCTATGATCTTTACTTGGGAAAAAGAGAGAGTCTTTTGGGGTGATCGACTAACTCTGTAGAGAATTTTATACTATAACCCATGCATGAAAAAATTGGTTTTATATTTTGTTTTAAAAACAATGAGCCAATGAAGAAAATGTAGTGCATGAATTTACATTCATTGAAAATATTTTTAACATTTTTAAAACAGGCTTTACGAGCCATCAGTGGGGCAGGTTACAGAAGTATTGTTATGCACATAAGCTTTATACAAAATAATGCCTTTGCAGTTTTCCATAAAAAAATAGTTCTGGTGAAAATAAGATCATCACTCATGGACCTTTGTACATCAAATGCTCAGAAACATAGGAGAAAGAATGAAAATTGTCCATGGACCAATCAATCACGTGAGGGAGAAAGAACAACTATCTGAAAACCAATCAATCATGTATCAAACGTAACAACAAAACACTTTGACCAGGTTTAGGGATTCCCCAAAGGACTCGTCATCAATATCCCAATATCAACGTCATGTGTACAACAAAACACCATAACTAGGTTTAGGGATTCCCCAAGGACTTGTCACTACTATCCTAATATCAACGTCGCGCGTATAACAAAACACATTCACACAGTAAAAGGTATGTAGGCCAAATCATGACCCAAAACAACTAGAGGTCTCTCTAGTATACATATATGAAAAGAAATAAAATACCATGCATGCGTAAAATAAATGTATCAAGCGGGTTTACATACAATATAAAAACAGACATGTTGTTAAACAGTACATATTAGGTTTTATATGTAATAGCTTACGAAATTAGGGTTTAGAAAATCATGATGCATATGCAATACAATAAAAGAAAAACCCCTACTTGGACGACGATTGCCTTACCGGCCAACTAAAAACATGCTATCGAGGTCAAGCTCGAAATCTGAAATATCGTCATAACCTAAAACAAATCCAACGTCAAATTCTCATACAAAATACAAGAGACAATGTGTGGGTCTTAAATCAAGAATAGAAATCCGATCCAGAAAAAAAATGATAAATGGTCTCAAATTTTGTCGAGGCGATAAAAATTCAAGTCTAACTAATATCCCTAAAAACAAGCTCACAACATGCCCAAAAGAGTGGTCCAAAAATGAAGCCCAAGAAAATAGGCCGAAATGGCCCAAAATAGCCAAGCGTTGTGGCTTAGCCAAGGAGCATCATGGCTTAAATGGGGTCGTGGGCTTCAGCTTAGGACTAGGCTATGTCGCGGTCAACATGTTTCTTCTACATGAAACTGGTTTGCGTTGTGGCTTAGCCTATCAGTCGAGTTGTGGATTAAATTGTGTTTCTCTGTCAACTCATTGAAAAATTCCAATTTTTAGATGATCCACCACAAAACTCGACATAAAAATCATACCAACACGTTCTCAAAAAAAATTGGCGCACATATGTTGATTTCAACTAATGATTTTGAGTTTTTGAAGTCAAAATCAAATTTCCCGACAAAAACATAAAAATGAACGAAAACTAACAAAATGGAGAGTTATAAACAACGTACCCTTGAAGATTGTTGAGAAAACATGAAAACTTGGACGAAGAAAACATGAGATGGGTGCACAATATGATGATCAGGATTAAGGATTAAGGATTAACCCTAATAATCATGTTTTTTTATTATTAAACATGATTAAGTGATAATAAGTCATGAGATGACTTTAAAGAAGAAATTCACCAATCAACTAATGATATTTTTCCAAACTAAAAATAGGTAGTATATATCTTAAATTATGACATGGTGATGAAATTGGATTAATTGGATGTATACTTATGAAAATATGAATTTTTGCATGCTAGTTGATGGATGTGCTATAAAAGAGCATAATCACTTTTTGTGGCTAATTAAACAGGTTATTGTGATTATCAATTCAAATCATTTTTATATTATAAAGTAAACTCATAAATAAAGTGTATGGCTTTGGATTTAAAGGATTTGGATATGTGCAATAAAAGTTATGCAAGTTTGAAGTTAGATTAGTCCAAAGCTACACTATTTTGGGAAATGTCTTTAAATAAAACTTTAGAGTAGGAATTTAAAGACGTGTATAAAAGGAGAACTATTTCTAATACATTGAAGTATGTGACTGTGTAATAAAATTAGACAACCAATGACATTATGACATGTTTCATTTAAGGATTAGTGGCTAAGTGTGTGATTAAAGTTTAATTATTGGATAATTAAGGTTAATTAACCATGATTAATTATGATAATCATGGGGATTAGCTTATAACTAATCTAGATTAATTATTTTAAGCTAAGAATGGTTTAGGATAATTAATCATGGTATTTTGGTGAATTTTCATGGAATTAAGGGTAAAATAGTAAAGTTGGAAGAACAAAAGGGATAAAAGGATAATTTTACCCCATGAACTCTCTAGAAAAAAGGATGAAGGCTGAGGAATCAACTTCATTTTGTGCTGAACCAGAGAGAAAAGAGAACAAAATAAAAAGAAGAAAAAGAGAGGGAAAAAGAAGAAGAAAGTGGGGAAAAAGAGAAAATTGACCTTCAATTCTTTCATCAAAGTTGTTCCTCTCATCAAGAACAACCTTTTGAGCTAAAAATCAAGAGGTGAAGGTGAAGAATAAGTGATCTTCAAGAGTTAAGAACCTTAACCTAAGTATTTTCTAAATTATGTTAAATATTGCATAGTTTAGCTAGAAGAAGTTGAATAAAAAGGACTATATGTAGAATTCATGGATTGCAAGTTGGTATCTATGGATTTGTTGAGGATTAAATTGGATCCAAATATTTGATATTGATTGTTATGGGTGGAGTACAAGCATGAATTTGAGATGCTTAATATTTAGAGATTTAATATGTAATTTTTTAAGTGAATTGCATTAAATGCTCGAATGGAAATGATTGGATTAAGTAATTATATCCAATATGGTTTTGGGGTTATATAGTATAGAATTGGGATTGTGAAGGATGAATTGGAAGCATGAGATTGACATGTAATTTGATGATCAATCAATTGAATGAATATGTATTTTATGTTGCATGATTGCTAAGCATTAAAAAAATATAATGCATAAATTGTTTAAATAGATTAAAATGTCTATTTCATGGATTATATAATGAGATTATAATTTTAGGATGGTTTAGTATTGGTTTTGTTTGAATTGGAAGTGAGAAATTTTGAGGAGAAAGAGGTATGTTGAAGGATTTCAACAATTTCCCTCAAGTGCGGTCGACCATTGGATCGATCGAGTAAGGGTGGAAGACTGAAATGTTGAAGATGAAACTGAATAAAATGCAGTCGACCTGTATTAAGGAGCGGTCGACCAAAATATAGTAATGTGTTGTGGAAACGAGTATCAGTGGGCAAGTGAGGGTAGTCGCAAGCGCATAGGCAGGCATTGTAAATGTAATAGAGAGGAAAATGGCTTGAGAGTGGATGACTGGTCTTTGGGGGCGGACATCTGGAAAAATGACAAAATCTTAGGTTTTTAAAATGTAGTAGGTTTTGCTCTTGAAAATGTGTTGGAGCGGATGATCGCGGATGAGAAGCAGACGTTTGAAACCTATGATTTCAGGATATCTTCTTTAGGTTTTAACCTAATTGTTTAACCATTGCATAAACCCTTTTGGGTGAGTATTGAGACATACATAGAACATGTCTGGATAGATATATGACACCAAATTATGCATCATTTTTATATGTTTAATAACAATATTTTCATGGTTCATATTACATACATTATTATTATGTATTATATTCATTCAATGTATGCATTGTGAGGATTCCAAATCATGTATCATGGAAATATTTATACATATGAAAATTATTGATCTCAGAGGAACCTAATATACCTTGCCAAATTATGTATTGTGTGACATATGTAAAGTGAAAAATAGAAGGGGAGTGACTGTAGGTTCCCCTTGGGTTGTAAGTTCCTAGCCCTCCAGAGCTTTTTATATTCGTGGACACACCTATTAGAGATAGTGGCTAGTATGGTGAGGTTTCATGGTCATGTGCGACTTTATATACAATGGTGTTTGACTATTCATCTTGTTATTCACATAAATGTTGACATTCACTAATATGTTGACATTTATGTATATGTTAATAATACGGTACTTATTAAATAATATGACCATATAATATAAAATGGAGCATTACATTGATTCACATTATCACTGCATCATTGTGAAATGAGATTCATGGTATGCATTTCATATATACATATTGCATAATTGTGGGTCATTGAATGATATAGTTAGATGGTTATGTGATTGTAGTACTGTTTGTGATAGACATTAATTGGAAATGTCTAAGAATGGTGTGAAGTGTTATGGAATCTAGGCTATAATCTATTATATCATAAATCTAGGTATTTATTTATTCACCATAATGAGGAATTTCTTTATATAGAGGAATTATTTATAATAGAAATTAATTAAAAATGTCTAGATAGTTTATTATAGACATTAAATAGAAATGTCTAGATAGTATGAGATAAACATTTATTAGAAATGTCTAGAAATAAGAAAGTCTTTCATGTATAGGATTATGTGGTTGAGGTATAGTTATGATAGACATACCTTGTAAATGTCTAGATAGTTTGGGATTAGACATAGATAGATATGTCTAGATACCTTGGGATAGGACACACATTAAAGATGTCTAGTATTGATAATAGATAAACCATAGAAGAATATGAGAGATGGTTTGAGAGTTAGACATTAATTGCAATTGTCCAAATAATAATGGGAATAGATAGACCATAATGGAACACGTGATTTATAATATGGGAAATCACATTAGACTGAAGAAAAGAAATTATAGAATAAGTATTCTATAGAGTTTAAAGGTGCTTAAAGGGTATAGCACGTAAGTAAAATTAAATGTAAATTTCATGAGGTAGATAATCATGTTAAATATAAGAATGAGATATATGGAGTATATTATCCATGGAGTGGTGGTGCTTAATTAGGATAACACATGAGATTTGTGATGAAAATATTTAATAATTAAAAATGTATAAGAATAAGTTGTGCATGAAAAATAATTGCACATGAGAAATGGAAAAAGTAGGTTTTAGTTACCTAAATCATAAACTTATGCATTTATACATATATACTAAACACTTCTTATATAAAGAGGTGTATCACATAGTTAAGATATTAATATGGAATATCTAAAGATCTGGATAAAATATAGATCCTAGGATGTGTAATCATGAATGTTTATCAAAAGTTAAATGTTGGAAGTTAAGGATGTGATGACTAATCATGTTGAGCTTAGTACATGGATAGTTGTGATATTGGTAAGGTTTATTGAATCTTTAAATTATTATTCTTACTGAGCTCAAAAAACTCACTGTGATTCTTGATCATGTTTTTAAGGAACTGGTGGTAATAACTCATGTTTTTCTTGATCATTTTTGTAAAATAAATTTGAATACAGTTTTGTAAACAAATAATATTGTACAACTTTCTTTTTTGGGGTTAAATTTTATATTAATTGTGTGGCCTAATTTTGAGACTACTTGTTTCTTTATAAGTTTCCGCTGGTTTGTGATTATTTTCCGGACAGAGAATCTGGTTCCCGACGTGATTTCTAAGGAGATCATGGGTTGAGCCGTGACACACAATCTATGATGACATGGACTAGAATTAATTATAATGATCATGTTTAAATAATTAAAATGTGATTAAATGATAATTGTCAATTCATAGTAAAAATGGATAAGTAATGCCATCATAATGAATAGTCATTCTATGAGATAGATAGCTTTGAGGAAGAGATTGACCAATCAATTGAGGAAACCTTTCCAAATTGAAAATAAGTATGATAGTAGATACTTAAAATATGAAATGATAGAAAAATTAGACCAGATGGATGTATGCTCATTAAAATATTAATTTTTGCGCAAAGGTTAATAAATGTGCTACATATAAGCATAGTCACTATTTGAGATTAATTGAAGACATTATCATGCTTAACAATTCAAACCATTTTAAGATCATAAAATGGACATCTTAAGCTAGAAATTGGCTTTAGAATTGAGTCAAATGGATATGAGAATGAAAGGTTGTACATGTGTGAAATTAACACAGTACATAAGAAAGTAGTTAAGTTATGACTATTGAGTTCAGGTGATTTATAATAGACGTTCAGGTTGGATTTGAGGAGCATAAAGCAAGTCATATGATAGAACTCCAACTCCAAAAAGGTGTGATTCTCGGGTTTGAGCAGTTTCGCAAATTATGTTAGTCAACTTGGTGGAAGCAAAACTCAATCAATTTGAGACGTCAACTTCTGATTTTTGGACACAAAGTTGCTTCAATAGTGAAGAAAAAGGCCTCTAAATTTCAGAGAAAGAAATGATTTGGAAAGAAAGTTACAACTAAATGGATGCAAGCTGATTCGAAGGGATGCTGAACACAACCTTTGACTACAATGGCTACCTTCAAGGAAAGGAGCGTTCCAACCTATTGGTTCGTCAGTTTCAACAGCTTTACTAGGGTTTCTCCTTGTAAAAACAAAGGGAAGAAAGTTGCAATAAGTAAAATATTTTACTCAACTCTAACAAAGAATCAAACATACAAACACAACTCATATCGATTGGAAACAAGTTGATTGAGAAGCGGGTCTTGCAAGAAGTAATATGGCCGATTGGCTTGGAGGGAAATATTCATTCAAAAGTGTATACCATACACCCCAAAAGGAGCTCAAATAATCCCTTAAAAACTAGGGATGCCCTACAGAAAAAAGGGGCCCTAAAGAAACCCAAAATGACACACCCTCACTCTGCTTAAATTTAACATAGCCGAGTGACTTTTACAAACCAAAAGTCAACATAAAACAATACAAAAATCAATCCAAGTCACAGCTTCATCAAAATAAATTAATCCAAAAGAGTGCTACCATCTTCCTTGGATTGATCTCAACTCTATCTTTCTTGTTACTTGAAAACTTCCTCGGGTAACATAGCTTCAGGTTCCCATTTGAGTAAGTGCTTTGGATAATTTTCTTCCTTGAAACTTGATGCCTCCACCAAGTGTTCTTGCAACTTGTCCCCTGCAAAATAAAGTGAAATGTATAAATTGGTTAGCCTTCTAGCTTTGGATCTTGTGATAGGTTCGTGAAGGACATCATCATCTTGGGGTGGAAGAGGATTTGACCTTAAATCCAAGTGGTCCTCTTCTTTAACATCCTCTCCTAAATAAGGAGAAAGGTCTTGAACATTAAAAAAGGCTGAAACTCCATAATCTCTAGGAAGTTTCAACGTGAAAGCATTATCATTGATCATTTCAATAATTTTGGAAGGTCCATCAACCCGTGGTATAAGCTTGGATCTTCGTTGCTTTGGGAACCTTTCTTTCCTTAAGTGCAACCAAAAAAGATCTCCCTCTTTGAACACCACTTGTTTCCTTCCCTTATTGGAACTCTCATACACATCTCATTCTTCTTTTCAATGGTCTTCTTTACCAACTCATACATGGCCTTAACTTGCTCAGCTTTCTTGGCTCCGTCTACATTGACCAAATAATCTTGAGGTAATGGAATAAGGTCCATAGGAGTGAGGAATTGAATCCATAGACCACCTCAAATGAAGAACGTTGTGTGGTGCTATGGACACTATGGTTGTTGGTAAATTCAATGTAAAGAAGTTGCACATCCCAATCGGTCAGTCATTTTCCAACAATTGTTATCAAAAGTGTTCCCATAGTTCACTTCACCTCTTCGGTATGGCCATCCGTTTGAGGGTGGAAAGAAGTGCTAAACATTAATTTAGTTCCCAATTTCCTCCAAAGAGTCTTCCAAAATGAACTTAAGAATTTGGTGTCTCTATTCGACACAATGGAAGGAGGCACTCCATGCAATCTCACAACCTCTTTGAAGAACAACTTGGCAATGTGGTGTGAGTCATCAGATTTTGAACAAGCAACAAAGTGTGCCATCTTTGAGAATCTATCCACCACAACCATAATGGATTTTTTCATTCTTGCTGTTCAAGGCAATCACAACACAAAGTCCATGCTCAATTCTATCCAAGGTTGGCTTGGAACTAGTAATGGCACATATAATCCATGTGTTTGTACACGGCTCTTGACCTTCTTGTAAATAATGCATCTCTCCAATACTCTATGCCCATCCTTAAGCATATGTAGCAAAAAGAACAACTCCTTGACAGGCTCACAGGTCTTCTTTTCACCAAAATGACAAGCAAGATTGCCACCAACCTCCCTAATCAAAGACTCCCGAAGGCTATAACAAGTATACAAAGTTTTCCTATCCTGAAAAGATACCTGTCCATAATATGATATACACTAAGGCTACAACAAGTATACAAATTTTTCCAACACCTTAGACTCATCCACTTCCATGCCATGCCAAGAGATGAAAAATCCAAGGAAGTAAAGCTTCTCTTGACAAAATGAACATTTCTTTAGTTTGCCAAAGAGATTGGCTTCCCTCAAAGTAACAAATAGTTGCCATAGATGTTCCAAATGAGAGTCCAAATCGGAGCTATACACTAAAATGTCAACAAAGTAAACCAATATAAGTTTCCCAAGTAATCTTTCAAAACATATGCATGAGCCTCATGAAAGTGCTAGGGGCCTTGGAAAAATTGAATGACATCACCAACCACTCAAAGAATCCACACTTTTTTTTGACGGTAGTCTTCCATTTATCTTCTTCCTTCATTTGAATTTGATGGTAGTCATTCTTGAGATCTACCATCGAGAAAATTGTGGAACCACTCAACTCATCTAACAAGTCTTCAAGTCTTGGAATTTGATTCTATACTTGGTGGTTATTTGATTGATGGTGCCAACTATTAACACACATTCTCATAGTTTCATACTTCTTAGCTACAAACAAAGTTGGTACGACACAAAGACTTAAAGATTCTTGAATGTAACCTTTATGAAGGAGTTCGGTAACTTGCTTCTCCATGGCATCTTTCGGATTCATTCTATAAGATGGTCGATTTGGTAATACAGGCCCGACAATAAATCAATTTGGTGCTCAATTCCTCGAATGGGAGGTAGGCCTTGAGAAAGTTCTTTGGGAAACACATCTTGAAGTCAATCTAGAAGTGACTTGTCAGAATCTGATACTTGCCCCAATTCTTCAAGTTGTTCATGAAACATCATCAATACTATTGGAACTCTACTAAATAAAGACTTCATGAGCTCTTTTCTTGTCATGAAAAAAGACTCCTTAACTTTCTTCTCTTTTAATAATTCATAATCCATTGCAAGTTGGTCCAATCGGATGGGAGCTAACTTTATGGTCTTGTCACCAAGTTTGAAAGAATAGAAGTTTATAAATCCATTATGCATGGTCCTTTGATCAAATTTTCAAGGTCTCCAAAGTAGTATATGGCTAGCACTTAGTTGGAACAATATCACAAAGTACTTCATCTTGAAACTTTCTAATTAAGTAATTAATTAACACTTTCCTTGAGACTTTGAGATCCTCTCGGTCATTCAACCATCTAAGTTTATAGAGAGTGGAATGTGGTGTAGCCTCCAAGTTGAGTTTCTCCACTAGTTTTGTGGCTACCACATTTGTAGAACTCCTATTGTAACGACCCAGATTTTTACCCTTTCTCAAAAATCGCGTAAAAAAATAATAACATATATCAGAGTGTGCCTTCCTAAAATCCCGGTCGCTACTGCTACTGCGTTAAAAATTCGTTTAAATAGTCGGGGATCAAAATTGTCAAAACAATTTTAAAAACATAGCGGAAACGTAAAACAGAAACATTCATAATTTAAAGTTCAGGGTTTAAAATGTCACACACTCAAAAAAAAGGAAATACTTAGTGTTTTTACAAACCATGTTTGCCCCATAATCAAACCATACATTTTCATTCTTTCTTTCTTTGTCACACTCTACTGCGGTCGTGTTTCCTCCGGATACGCCACAGGCTCCACGGGAAAGACTTCCTCCTCTGCTCCCAGTATTATTATCTCGTTACCTACACCACAAGTAAGGACGTGAGCACGAGGCCCAGTAAAGGAAATGGGGTAAAACAATCATATATATATATATACACCACTCTTTAGTTTTCTTGGAATGGATGCCAGTCCAAACCAAATCTTTCTTTACGTTCTGTTGCGTTTGTTCGTTCTTTCGTTCGTTACTCGTACATCGAGTTAAATTAAAAAAACCCTGGGGATAGAAAGTAGCCTACCGGATACTAACCACCTAGGGTAGCTGGTCCCTTACCCGAATAAGGAGGAGACCTAGCCAGCTACCTGATTAAACCCGCACTATCCTTCCCTTCTTTAATTCTCATTTCATCATCGTTCTTTCATTTCGTTCATTCGTTTTTCCTCACGTTGTGTTTGTGAGTACTCACCCTGTAAGTGATACTCCCTATTTGTCTCTAGGTAGTACTCCCTATTTGTTTATATTAGTATTATGTAACAATACCATAGGAAAAGAATCACTACAGTTCATAACAATAGAAAGAACAACAATAAGGAATAGCAATTAACATGGAATTACGGAAATTGAATGAGAATAAATAACTAGTAAGGCAAGAGATTCAAACAAGAAATACAACTTGAATTTACAAAACATGGCAGTACAAGAATTGATTATTTTAACATGCTTCTAACATATTTGAAGATTCACGAAATCATATACAAAACAGTAGCGAATTCAACAGTGAATACAACAACTAAAAACGTGCTATCATGCTTTGAAATTGGCAAAAATTAACGACAATATAACAGCGAACTAATCATTGAATAAAACATACGAAACGATTAAAATTTGCAGTGAAAACATGTTTCTTAACAACAGTGGATAATAATCGAAAAGAACAACGAAAAATACTTTCTGTATGAAAATATACGACAGCAATTATAAATTGGATTGAAATAGCGAATACATGCTTTTTAAACGATATTAGACAACAGTTAATAAATTTGAAACAATGAAACATGCTATAATCATATGAATCGAAATGACTAAACGTGCTTCTTAAACAAATTTAAACAGCAGGAATTATCATTCGTGCATTACGATAACATGTTTATTAATCAAAAATGAAATAGCGAACATGCTCTTTATCCACTAAAATACAGCAGTAACCATGCTTTTAAACACCTAAGACAACAGTAAGCCATAACGAGTAAAACAAAGAAATATACAGTAGTCAACAATGTCAACGTGCACTCAGCTAAAACATGTTGTATATCTTCGACAGTAGCTACGAATTATGACAACCAAAATAACAGCGAAGACTTGTTCTTTAACAATTACAATCCACATAAATAAAACATAATTATTAACGACTAAGTCCACATCTGGACAGAGTAGCAAAAATATATTTTTATCGACCAAAACCGCAGCAGTAACGAATAGCTATAATCGAAAACTAGATAGCAAAGACATGCTTTTCAAATAACTATACAGACAACAAAATAAATAGCAACATATGTTTTTAATCGACTAATCCAATGACATAACACGAACACTAATATGCTTGAGATTAAACAATGGTTAACATTTGGTGTTGTTCTGGTTTTTCAATCAATTGACATGATTTACAGTTGTTATGGATAGTTAAACTAAGAATAGAAATGAACATTTTGAACTCAAGAAATAAAGCAGTTTCTTTCATTGAAATAAACGTACAGAGCAACTGAATAGCATAACCAATGGAATCATTCGTTACTTCTTCCTAGAATAATTGTGCAGCAAAATATAACATGAACCAAAAATATAACAGGAACCATTCATCCTTTCATTCTCCTTCATGTTTTATTCACAGTTCTTTTTAATCAAACTTAACGTTTAAAAATGAAATTTGACAGCAACACATATAAAGCAAAGACAGAGTAAGCCAAGTAAAGAGTGAAGACAGTGAGAAATATTGCAGAAATATCAATGAACAGATTACAAAACCAAGTAAAGCACTAAAAACACACACATTTTTACTTGTGGGTAGGGCTTTGACAGCCAAGACTACCACTTCCTTACCCAATGTTGAAGAACTAACAGCAACTCGTAGCTCACACACAACCCAGACGAGAGAAAACCGCTTGATCCAGGAGAAGAAGAAAACGTAGCAGGAGAAGAAAAGGAAACAGCTGGATGTTTAAAGGAGAGAGCTTACCTGGATGGAGAGGGATAGCTTGGACATCTAGGGGGACAAGCGTGCCTCTAGGCATGAGAGGGGCAACTTTTCTGGCCAAAAGTGTGAGCATTAACTCGCTAAGCGTCGAGTTGTCTGATTTTTATTCCTTAATTTTCGCAGATTTGCTAAATTTTAGACTGGTGCGGATGACTAACCCACGTCCGCAGTCGTCCACATGTACAGAATTTTGCAGGCTAAATCCAAGGTTTCGGATGAGAAATGGCGTCCCCATTCTCATCTATACCGTCCGAATAGTATTGCAGATGAGGCGTGGCGTCTGCAACATCATCTGCATCCTTCGAAAGTGCCCATAATTTTGATAGAGTGGATGCGGACGACGCTTCCCCTCGTTCGCAGCATCCACAGTGTCGTCTGAAAGTGTCCATAAATTGGACAGAGTCGATGCAGACGTAGTCCCATCTCGTCCGCAGAAGTCCGGACGCATTCAAAAGTCCCCTGATGAGAACAGATTCGATGCGGACGCAGTCATCCTCGTTCGCATCATCCGCATAGGCATCCGAAAGTTCCTAGACAGCGTTTCCTTGCATTTTTTCCACTTAAATCAAATCCCAAAATATTTTCCCATGAATAAACATCATAATTTAACACGAAATAACATGTCATGTAATATATGTTATTTCTAAAAACACAATTACATAACGTACATGAGAAAAATTAGGATCGGGGTATTACACCTTTCATCAATGATTAGATAACAAACTTTGTTTTGATTAGGCATCGACTATGAAAAATGTTCTCCCTTTGATATGTCTCTTCTTTATTTTGTGTGGTAAGTGTTCTACGAATCACCATAAGTAAAGGGCCTTTTAAGCATTAAAGACCTCCTCTTGAGAATCATCTTCTTCAATCTTTGATGCTACCACATTGTCTTCACTTTCAATTTCATTCGATCCTTCCTTGATAAACATAACTATTTTCTTTGGGTATTGAAAGGCTATATGACCATCACCAAGACATTTGAAACAATTGATGTTATAGGATTGATATGCGCCTATATAGGGGGGGATGTGAAATAGGTGATCTAAACTTTTTCGTGCGATTTAATTAACTCTAAGCCCTAAATGATTTATCACAAATAAAGCATATAAATAATAATGAGTTTATGGGATAGAGAGTGCAAACAAGTTTTTTAACATGGTTTGGCAACTTGGCTTACGTTTGTGTTCCAAGTTTCTAACTCTCCCAATAACTTCCCCGGTTATTGTTGATTGAGCTTCACGGGTGTCAATCAAGCCTTTATAGATTATTCTAGGGCGTCACCCTCTTCTCTTTGACTATTCTCAAGGCGTCATCCTTCAATCAGTTTAAGTACAAGAAAATAAAAAACTAAAAATTTCTAACTCTCCCAAATATAAAATCTCAAGTTTGAGGAGTGGAGAGTTAGGATTTACACTCTATAAATGATGAGAAATCAAGTATGAATCCTAGTAAAGCTTTGTTTTGATTATCGAGTTGTTAATTTAAGTTTCGAAGTGTTTTCTATATATAGACATTGCTTGAGCAGTCGACCACCTCCAATTTGGTGGACCGCCTCCGACTGTTGGAATGTTACCGTTATGCTTTTGGTCATTCATTTTTCGCTCAGGTCAGTCAAACTGGTTAACCACTTCCTCATCGGTCGACCGCTTCCTTATAACTCTAAATATTCGGTCGATCAAAGACTCGACTACTCGATCGTCTGATCGTCCGCCTCCTCAACCGCTGAAAGATGAGCAATTTGTCTTATGTTGCGGACGACCATTTCTTCACCGGTTGACTGATTCTTCAGCAGGTGTAGAATGCAAGTAATCTGTCATTTTGGCCGGATGACCACTTTCAATTTGGTCGATCAGCTTTAGTGCTTTTCACAGATTTGGTCGACCTCCTCAAGACTTTCGTCGACCTCTTCTTCATGTTTTGCTCTTTTTCATTCTTCTAAGTAACAAAGATCAACATATAAACTACAATGGACTTAGGTAAACATGTTAGAAAACATTAATAGTTATATTACGTGTATTTTCAATGAATATAAATAACATATTTACTAACATCAACAACTACAAATTACACAACTTAATTATACAAATAATATTGTCATCATCAAAACAAATATCTTAACGTCAATTAGGCCAACAATTTCTCTTTTTTTATGATGACAAAACATATTAAGTTGTTTAATTACCTATCCTAAGCATGTGCATATAGTATTGCATAATATGATTTCTCCCCCTTAATTTATGCAATTTCTCACTTTTAATTTCATGCAAACCATTCTTTTCTAACAAACAACTTACTCTAACTTCTCCCCCTTTTTATAATAATAAAAATGAATTCAATGGGGAGATTCAAAATAAAGTTAATCAACAAATCAATTCAACATTTCAATCAAAACAAAATATTATTTCCCTTTTTGACAATTACAATACATATAAAGATTGAGGATTCTACTCAATACAAATCATTCAAATAACTTAACTCTCCCCCTTTTGACATTAAGCATATATACCACTTGGGGAATATAACAATCAACAGACATAAATTTTTATCTCCCCCTAAATCAATGTACAAAGTCAGGTCATTGGGGATCTTACCATGAAAACACATCAATTAACTCTCCCCCTTAGTGTATCAATTGTTGGGAGAACCTTCTAATTCGATACCAAGAAAAAAAATCAATTTACTAATTGAAATAAAAGCATTTAACCTTTGATAAAAGAATATTCAAGTTAAAAACTATTTTCTCCCCCTATTTCAATATTCAAATTTAACTAAAATGGGAGCTTTTAACACATTAAAAACAAATAGCCAACAATCCTTCAATATATGCAATTTATGATATTAGTTATTGGATTGAGCAAAATTTAAACCCAAAAGAGAAATGATACCAATTGAAGAAAAAAAAACCAAATGAATGAGAAAAACAAATTAAACTAATGATACTAAAAAACATATGCAAGTAATAGAATCAAAACAAATAAAAAACAATTAACCTATATACATGAACAAGAAAATTCTATTCAAATCAAGAGTATTGTTCATCAAACAATTTTGCATACTCTTGATTCACAATTGAAAAACACCTAACTGTTTTTTTTTTTTTTTGCACCCAAATCTTGTTTGGTCCTTTTACCTTAGGAGTGGTTCCCTTAGGAACCCATACCAATTTAGAAGTAGCCATTTTATCATTCAATTTCATAGGGCAACTATAAAATTTATGTCCTATACAATTGCAAGCATTACAAGTAATAGGACCAACAAAGAAATTCTTATAATTTTTCTTTGCAAAGAGTTGATAGCCAATTTCGACTTTATCAAATATAACTCTTTGCTTTCCTAAAATCATACTCAAATTATTGCTACCATTAGTGAATTTAAGCACAATAGAGTTCAAGTCAATATTTTTCACCTTCAACATCAAACTTTAGAGATTTAATAGTAGCACTAGAAATCTCAAACATGCTTTTCAATTTATCAATTTGATTTTCAAGAGATTTAAGCAACTTAACATGCTTTTCAATCAAATTGTCATTATCCTTTTTCGATGAATTATATTTGTATTTAAGCATATTGAATTTATCAAATAATTCATTAAAGGCATCCATCAATTCATTATTATCATCAATATCACTATCCAAATCACTACATAAATTGTGTACCTTGTCCTCCTTGACCATGAAGCAAAAATTGGAGACTTCTTCAATCTTGGAAGAAGAGCTCTCATCGCTATCATGTCACGTGGCCTTGAATGTATTTTCTCCTAATTGTGAATCTTCTATTGATATCCTTTGTTAAATCTCTTATTTCTTCAATTGATATCATTTTTAGAAATTGAAAAATTGATTGTAAATTTGATATCTCTCATAGATTTTTTATTTGGATTTCATTTTGAATTTACAAGTGGTATCAATTGGTGTTAATCTTCGAGAAAATTTGTTTACAATTCTTGGTCTTTAAGTGGATTCTATTTCCTACATTTGGTATATATTTCTTGAATCCCATTTTTTTTGTATTTATGATTTGGATTCTAATGCTTAGAGTATCTCTCAAATGTGTGTGTATGCTTAATGCCAAAGAGGGAGAATACTTTTGTTTAGAATAGAATTGTCATTGTGGTAATTTACAATTGGTATCTTCTTTTTAACCACAAATTGATTTTGAATGCTTGATTTCCTCCCTTTTTTGATTTGTGGATAGATCCCTTGATTAAGGGGGAGATTTTGTTTTGTAAAATTAATTGTTGAGATTGTCTTGGGATTCTAATGCTTATTCCCTCAATGTACTCATGTCGATAATGTTCACGGGGGAGAATTTCTAAGATGAATCTTTTGATGATCTTATTTTGATAAAAAATTTTATTGTCTTAGGACTCCCCTCCCCTAAGAATTCTTTTTGATTATGACAAAAAGGGGGAGAATGATATATAAGTTGTAATATATTTAAGAGGAACTTTAGTAGCATGTTGCATGGATTAATTATTTGATAAATTGCATAACTTAATTGGATAAATCTAATATGCAATATTTATACGCAAATGCTTAGCTTAAGGGTAAACAACTTATTGGATTTTGTCATCATGAAAAATGGGAGATTGTTAGCCTTTTTTGTTATGCTAAGATTTATTTTGATGATAACTAAAATGGTGATTAATTTAATAAATTCAATAAGTTATATTTTGTATTTTCTGGATATTATTCTTATCGTTTTATAATAATGTTTATATCCATGTATATTGGAAATACCCTCGAAATGGGTATTATAATTGTTCTAACATGTTTATTTGAGACCATGTAGTGTGACATATCTTTTAGGGGCATAGTATAGTTCATGGGTTAAAATGGAGTGAAGTGTGTTCGAGCTTTGGATGGAGAAAAACGTCCAAAATTTGCTCTGTTTCATTCGGATGATCGCGGACGAGAAGAATCGTCCGAATTCTCCCAGGAATGTGTCCGTCGAGTTTTGGACGAGCCAAGACGAGGATATGCGTCCAGATATGTTTTCAGACGATATGCGGATGAAAACGGACAAAGGAGTTTTGAATTTGTACAAGTCTGGTGACATTTTATAGGACGCTGTGGATGACAGTAGACGAACTCGAACATTACTGTTTTGAATCTGTCCAATTTCAGGATGTTTTTGGACGACACAACGGATGACAGCGGATGCCGGTGGACGAGGAAGAAAACATTCTGGATAATATTTTTGTTCATGCGGATGATTAAGCGGATGACTGCGGACGATTACAGACGGATTTCAACAGATATTTTCCAACAATCACATGCGGACGTCCGAAAAGTCTTCTTTGTGTCCAAAAGTCCACTGCCTATAAATAAGAGTTCACTCCAAGCTCAACATAACGAACGGAGAATCGTGGCGAAGCCCTGACAAATTTAATACGCAATTCTAAATCACTGTGAGCTATTTTTATTGTAAATGCAATTCTCCTTATTCCAAACTTAAGAATTAATTTGGGAGAATTCAGATTAGATAGATTGAGCATTACTTTCCGATTCTATTATTTTGCACTTAATTGTAAAGAATGATTCCCTAAGAATTCATCACACTTGAGTGACTTCCCGCAACATTCAAACAAAGGGTGACGCCCCGAAATAGTCATAGGCTCGATTGAATGCCCGTAAGTTCAATCATTGGATGACTCCCCGCAATAGTCAAATTTAGGGTGACGCGTAGCAATAGTTAAAGGTTGACGACCTTAGAATTAGTCAAGGGTGACGCCCCGTTAATAGTCAATTTATAAACGGTTTTATTGGCACCCGTAAGCCAATTATTTAGTGGATCTCCAAATGGAACTTGGAGCGCGGATGTAGGCGAGTTTGCCAAACCGCGTAAACAAACCGTGTGCAATCTCTTACCCTCACTCTTTATATTATTGCATATATGTGTGATTGTTCTATTTAATTATATGCATTAAATCACTTAGAGTTTTTAGAGATTAAATATCACACGAAAAAGTTAGAACACTATATTCAGATTAGATAGATTGAGCATTACTTTCCGATTCTATTATTTTGCACTTAATTGTAAAGGATGATTCCCTATGAATTCATCACACTTGAGTGACTTCCCGCAACAGTCAAACAAAGGGTGACACCCCGAAATAGTCATAGGCTCGATTGAATGCCCGTAAGTTCAATCATTGGGTGACTCCCCGCAATAGTCAAATTTAGGGTGACGCGTAGCAATAGTTAAAGGTTGACGACCTTAAAATTAGTCAAGGGTGACGCCCCGTTAATAGTCAATTTGTAAACGGTTTTATTAGCACCCGTAAGCCAATTATTTAGTGGATCTCCAAATGGAACTTGGAGCGCGGATGTAGGCGAGTTTGCCGAACCACGTAAACAAACCATGTGCAATCTCTTACCCTCACTCTTTATATTATTGCATATATGTGTGATTGTTCTATTTAATTATATGCATTAAATCACTTAGAGTTATTAGAGATTAAATATCACACGAAAAAGTTATTCACCCCCCCCCCCCCCCCCCCTATAGGCGTATATCGATCCTACGATTTCTTCATTTCCCTCCTATCAAACTCAAATTTAACCATACCAACACATGATATAAATGTTCCAAAATATCTAGTATCAAGATTTTCACAATTCTAATCCTATATCACCAACTACATCATGCAAATTTCACAAAATTAGAACTCTTTTAGAATTAGAGTTACTTACCTTAATTTTCAACCCATTCTAACTTCGAATTTAGCTTAAAATTTTCACCTCTCCCTTAAATTTGAAGTGCTTTATAATCCACTTCACGTTTACTACAACTTTCTCTTGATATTCAAAATCAAAATCTCATTATTTTTCCCAATTTTTTCATTTTTCCTCAAAACCCTCTTTTTCTCCTCTTCTCCCTTTTCTCTCTTTCTTCATGAACTCACTCCTTCTGATAAGGAGTTTATCCAAAGTATTCCATAGCTATTTGCCATTTTGGCCTCCATTTTTTAAGTGAAAAGACCAATTTACCCTAAACTTCTATTATTTACAATTGAAGCTGCATGCTCCAACTTGACATGTGGCACGACCTTATTGGTGACCACATTTTATTATATGATATCATAGATACATGTCTTAGGAAACTTTCATTCTTAAATAACATCTTCAAATCGTTACTCAATATGTTTGAATTAAGTATTTAATAGAAAATGTACAATAACGTCACATATACTTGGTCCAATTTTAATATAATATAACTTTAACTATATAAATTCAATTTACATATTTCTAATGTCCTTCTCTTTCTTAAGATGTCTGATTTATCACCTTAAAATTTCATCCAATTCTATGCACCTTTGCATATTCAACTATGTTAATATATTCAAGTTGTTCAGAAAAACAGTTTATCTCAAATTCTTAATTATATATAATTTTTTAATTTCTAATTTTACATATCACTTATATGTCATTCATAAGCATGCAAAATTTCAAGTCATTACAGTGTTCCCCTTAGGTTACAAACCCCTAACCCTTTGGGGGTATATTTGTTCATGTACACCCCTATAGGAAAAATTGCCAGTATGGTGGGTTTACATGGTTTGTGTGTGACTTTACATATGATGGATTGTGATCATCCATATTTACATTCATATATATGTTAATATGGTACTTGTTAATAACATTACAATTTAATTAGAATGGGGCATTTGCATTGATTTATATTGTTATTGCAGAGATGTGACAAGAAACTCATTGTACAATGATCATATTGTATATTCATATGTGCATCATATATGTGTTAGCCTTTTTGGTAGGCTAAGTTTTATTTTGATGATGACTAAATTGTGTGTTAATTTAGTTGATCAATAAGTTGTATTTAAGTAGCATGTTGCTTGGATTAATTGGTGCATAACTTAATTGAGCAAATCAAATATGCAATATTTGTGGCACATGCTTAGGTTTGGATATAAATAACTTTATATGTTTTGGACATCATCAATAAGGGAGATTGTTTAGACTATGTGATAAAGATGCTGTGAAATTTAATAAAGTGCAAAAGTTGTTTATACATTAAATTGTTATATTTCTCTATTAAATTGAGAATATCCTTGATTAAGGGTATTGGGAATGTTTAATGTGTTTCTCTAAGTCTATGCAGGAGAATGGAATGTTCGTATGACTTAGAGAAAACATTTTGTGAAAGTATGAAGTAGGCTATGCAGCTGCAGATGCTGCGGATGAGGTGGACGCGAGGCGTAGGCATCCGATTTGCCTCTGTCCAATTCAGTGAGAAGCGGACGATGGTCGCGGACGCGGCGGACGTGAAATGGTGTCCGCAGATCTTTAGGTGTGCGGACGGAAAAGAAGAAGAGGACGATGGTTTGGCGTCCCCTTCAAATTTGTGCAGTCGCGGACGATGGACCCAGTAGGTGCAGACGGTGCGGACGCGAATATTGGCATCCGCTTTGAATCTGTCCAGTTCTGGATTTGTGCGGACGATGTGTGCGGACGAAGCGGACGATGAAAATGGCGTCCGCAAATGCCCAGAATTCTGTCCAACGGCTATATTTTCAAAGGGCATTTTTGCAATCGTCCGCTGAGGTCGTCCGGAAGCCACTGTGGCAGTGTCTATAAATAGAGAATCACTCTATGCTCTCCACAATGAACGAATCGAATATTCGAGGCGAAGCCCTGCTGAAATCAATACTCGGATATTACCCACTGTGAGCTATTGTATATCCAATTCTCCCTATTCCGAACTTGAGAGTTATATTTTGGGAAAATTCGGATTAGATAGATTTGAGAGTTAATCTCCGAATTATTATTGCGCTTGATTGTAAAGGGTGATTCTCTAAGAATTCATCACACTTGGATGACGCCCCGCAATAGTCAATTTAGGGTGACGACTCGTAAAAGTCTAAGGATGACGACCTAAGAATTAGTCAAGGGTGACGCCCCGTCTAATAGTCAATTTGTAAATGGTTTTATTGGCACCCGCAAGCCAATTATTTAGTATATCTCCAAGTGCAACTTGGAGCGCGGACGTAGGCTAGTTTGCCGAACCGCGTAAACAAATATTGTGTGCACTTCTCAACCCTTACTCATTAATTTACGCATTGAATGTGATTGCATATTTAATCGTATTCGATAAATCACTTAGGAATTTAGAGAATTTAAATATCGCACGAAAATTATTAAAACGCTATCCGATTATTTAAATATCGCATATTTAATGTGATTGCATATGTCCTTCTTTGCTGTCCAATCATCATCAGAAACTGTCGCCATGTCCATCGTGAAAGCTCCGATCTTTCTTTGCTTTTGAGTTTGTCAAAGACAATGTACCTTCGAACAACAGGTTCGTCATCGAAGGATAAAAATTCATCGTCAGTCATCATAGATTTGTGTCGTTGTTCTTCATCCTCGCTATCAAGCCGTTTCAATTAGGCCTACCGTGAAAGTGTCCTCTGTAAAGTTGAATTTTTTCTAGAGATAAAAATGTTTGAGATTTTTGGAAGATTTTTGGGAGATTAAGTTTAATGATTTATGGCAGATCTAGAATCGTAAGAATATCTCAATCTTGGAGATTATTTTCAGTTGAAATTCAAATCAAGTTTGAATTTTGTGATATTTATGATTATTCTAGCGATTAGATTTGATTTGATTTTGGGAATGATTTGTTATGATAGAAATATCTAAATATTTTGGAATATCTTTTAGAATCTGATAATATCCATATTTTTTTGCTTTAATTTTTGAGGTGAATATTTTATTAAAGCCAGTGATTTTTTGTTAGATATTTTGTTCAAGAATGTGTTTTTGGAGGGATTAGATCTCTGAAGTAGATCTTCCACTTTTAGATCGAGATTCAATATTTTGTTATAGAATGATAACGATAGTGGAATTATAAAGTGCTTTGAAGAAGATATTTGATATGGTAGGTCAAGAGACGAGATATGCTTGCACAGATTTAGATGACACTTTGTGGGATTTGAAGATGTCATCACCATAGTTTAAGTGTTTTTTAAACCTGGTCAGCATCAATTGTTGAATTTACCCTTGAAGACTTTTATATTTAGGATCTGTATATTTCTATGAGATTGGCGGATTCTTGTTGCATATTTTCTTTAAGGGTGTAGAAGAAGAAAATTTGAAGATTTAAAAATTAGTTCTTTACAGCAGAATTTGTTTCGATATGAAGATTGTCAAAATTCAAGGTTTTGAATTTGTTTTGTTGGGTTGGGCTGACAAGCACGAGCTGTGAATCTTTTTTATAGAATTCATGTAAAGGTAGAGATTATTAGAGTTTAGTGTGACCCAAATTCTATTGGACCGAACTTGTGGGGCGGCATTGTAGATCTCATTTAAGGTTTTCTTTTCTCTATAAATCCATGTAAGATAAAATCGCAAAATTTACAGTTGTATTTCGATCTTCATAGTAGATTTATTCCTCTGCCCGTGATTTTTTTCTTGAAAAACTTTTTTAATGTAAATTTAGTATTCCACATCTTATTTGCTTTTTCTAGTTATCATTCGATCTCTAACAAATGCAAATAAGGCTTCATTTTCAATTTGTCAATGAAAACACACATCAAAATTTTGCTTATGTTAAGAACTTGCCATAACTTCTAAAAGTTGGTTGATAAGGCAAATGATGAGTCATCTGCTCATGACTCATTGAGTAGGTGTTGTGCAAAAATAATACACTACGCAAGTGCACGTGTCGCAATTAAATAATAACAATAAGTAAAAGTTGATCCCATGAACACAATTTATCAAATAAGAATTTAAATAAAACAAGTTATTTAAAAGTTGAAATTAATTTCGAATCGTGAATTGAGTGTTAATTAAATAAATAAATCAGAGCATAAACAATCAGATGATAAATTAAAATAATATAAACATGGTTTATATTTGATTTATCTTTTTATGTGAGTATTATTACAAATGTTGTGAATATGCTGAAGCAAAACAAGTTAAATGATGTAAAATTTTTCTTTCCATACAAGGTTCGTTAGAGTTACTTGATTAATTCCTATAATATTTTCTTCACGCTTATAAAAGATAAATAACACAATTATATCTAAATTATATGATTGAAACAAAATGACATATAAATATATGAAATTAACAACATAGCATGGATGAAGTCAATATTTTTATATAATTTAATATCAGTCTTAATTCTTATTTACTGTAAGTATAATAAGAATCCAAATATTTATCTATACTTTCTAACAGTAATTAAAATAAATATTAAAAATATATCTAATTATCTAATAAGTTCAAGAAACAAAACACAATAAAAGTAAGAGTTTGGGCAATTTAAAAATTCATTTCATTAAAAAAAAGAAAATATTATTATATTCATCATAAAAATCAGCGTATCAAAAACTAGAACAATATAAATAATCTTTTCTTTCTGTGCGATGTTATTTTCAAATTTTATCACAAAAATAACTACCGTGAAGAACTTGAAATGACGCAGAAGAATAAATAGCTTCATTATTGAACTTTCTCAACTAGCTACAGCAATAAGAACCAATTTCGTTCCTATTCTGAATTCTCGTGTGATACGTTTCCTCATTTCTCTCTCTAAAATATATATTGGCCCTTTGCCCTTTGTTCAGCTCCCCTCTTTTTCTCTCGTCATGCCTCCTGTGTTTTAAAATAAAATGTCTCTCCCCCCCTTTTGCTTTCTCTTCCTGCAACCAAAATTTTAAAATCAAATCAAATCTTTTTTTTTTTTTATTCTAAATTCTCCTTTCTCATTTCTTCAGCAACTTATTTTTTTTTTTCATCTCAAGAATCTTCTTTTTGTAGAAAAATTTAAGTTCTTTTTTTTTTTCTTGTCAATTCTCAACCATATTTACTATATTTAAATATTCTTTCTACAGTAAATCTGCACAAAATTCTATTCAACATAAGTTTCATTATTAAAATTATATAAAAAATATCATTTTCATTTACTAAATCATCAATTTCATACAATATTCATATACACAATAACTTTTTTTGCAAGAGTTACTAGTCAGCACGGTCCAGGCAACTGGAATTGTGAAATTACACTACTTCTCCAATTTCTCAAATGATGCTAAGACTTCCACCATGCGTGTAACATTTAAAAAAGGTCAAAAAGAGTGAATCGAGATAGAGAGAGAGAGAGAGAGCAAGTGTAGGATATGTATTGTACACACAAGTTCCTGCAGAAATAAAGTACAAATCCAATACAAAAAGTGATGGATATAAGCATAATTCCAAACCAAATCCGGGAGAGATGAACATTAACAAGTCTCCCCTTCTTTCTTACCAATTATCGTCTCCTTTCCAAATTACCTTTGAAATCCCCCATAGAGTATTCAAGTCCTGAACACAGAACGACAACAGTTGCCTATTATAAACATGACCCACTTGAAGAAGAAGCATATGGAAACCAAAAGGCTTAAACAAATTCCTCTGTTCGTTGTCCTGGAACCTACTTTTCGAAGAGATATTGCTACCTCTTGTTCACCAGCTGGTTCTTCCAACACCCGTATGCGCAAAAAAAAAAAACACAACTGTAAGTTAATCAGATTGCATAGACTATCTCCCCACTGCTATCGATATCCAGTTCAGATTCATCGTCCTGATCGTCCATGTCATCATCCATGTCTAGACTATCAGTCATATATGGGTTAAGATTGTGGGCCCCCACAGCAGGTATCGTGGCCTCAGCAATTATCTGCATGATTACATCAATGCTCTGCATAGGTTGGTCAGGCTCTTCAAATTGGTTGCCTATAGTCATTTCATCCATCAAGTCTGATGGAAGATTCTTCAAGAACCACTCATGGTTCTTTATCTCAGGAATGCTAATCCTCTGTAGCACATATTAAGGTTCAAAAGAAAGCGCTCAGAAATGCATCTACACAATTGATTAGGTCATCCTACTGTAATACACAAATAGTAATCAAACAACAAGAAAATTTCATAGGATAAATCATATAGCAACCCTTCTGAATCGATCTCAATAACTTTTTAACTCACCTTACATGTCTACTTCTTTATTATAGACAAATTAGAAACAAACAAACCGGGAATAGTTCCAATTTTTTTAACTTATCTAGTCTCTAAGACAAAGACCGCATATTTTTCCAGATTCATGCCCTTTTAAACACCCTCCAACAACATAAGCAATAGTTTGTAATTTTCAGGTAATATAATAAAGAAAATATTCATGTGATACGACTAAAATCATTTGGAAAACCATCATATTTCTCTTAAATCCATTCTTTTTAGAGATCCACAAATGAAACCAGCATTGAATGGAAAAGGAAAATTTTTCAATCAAATTAGATCTACACTGTCCCATCCCAATAAAATTAAAATTTCCCCTAAAAAAAACATGCGTGAACAAAATTTTGAAGGTGACCTCTAATTCTTCACCAAAACCAAGATTGAACTTCAAAAAGATGACAAGGATAACTATATGCAGGTTACACTTTGACTTGGAAACTTGTTTTGGCAACCAGGTTCTCGGCAAGTAAATAATTAATACCAGGGATAATTCAGAGAACATACTGCTGTAGGATCTGCAACAAATATTCTAGAGATCAAGTGGCAACATTCTGGAGATATTTGAACACAATCAGGAATGGAATACTGCACACTTAGAATTCTCTGCGGTGAAAAAAAAATAGAAGAATCATGAGTTGGCATACATTGAGTTAAGTAAAAGAGGTATTAACAAGAAACTAATTGTACTTGTATCGTCTTGCGGAAATCCTTTGGTTCATCAGGATCTTCAAAAGGGTATCCCCCCACAAGCATGACATATAAGGTGACTCCACAAGACCATACATCTGCAATCTGTATATTATAATAAAAAAATAAAACACCAGATGTTTGAAATTTTAATTTATCATGACCAAATCCTTCAAAAATTTTACTAGGTAAGCATCTAAAAGCTGAAACTTACTAAAAGCAATACAATAAGACATATTAGATAAACAAGCACACTACTAAGTTTTGCCTAAGATCTTGTTTCATTTGTTCTTTACCTCTCTGTTTTATGTTTTCATTCCCCTGCTTTAGATTGCATTACTCCACCAACTCATTGTTTTATAAGTCCCCAACGCTATAACATTGAGGTTTAAACTTCCACAAATTATGTCAAAAAGCAAAAAAGATAAAACAAAATAAACTATTACATAATAAGATTACTACACACAACTTATAGCAACTCAATCCCCCAATGATGTATGAAAAACCAGTGGCCAGATGTTAAATTACATTAATCACATGAATACAATCAAAAGAGTTAGTTTTATATTAATCTACACATTCATTCTTCCAACTGGCATCTGTACCAATAGATGGATATTGTATGAAAAAGGTACTTCCGCAATCTACTTCTAAGAATCCATAATGATTCTTTAAAAAAAAATGACTCACAACTGGAAATTTCATTGTTTAGGAAATTACAGTAATCAAAGTGCAAGCTAAGAATGAGAAGAACTATTCTTATATAGAATTTGTTGAGCTTAAGAATGATTCTAGTTATGTGTACAGAAACCAAACAAGAAAAATGTAGACTTCAAACAACAACTTAACCATAAGAAGCAATACCATTCAACTTGGATTTTAGAGAAAGTATTTTGTCACAGGTCCCCATGCATCACCAACCGATAAAAAACTTGAAAATTACTAAGAACCCACAGGACATATTTGCCTAAAAGCTAGTAGAACAAGCATGAGCTAAAACAAGCACTAGAGAAGGTTAAGAATAGAGGTATTGATTAAAAATCTAGTAAGACTTCCAATTAATTAGGTCTTACCTTGCCATCATATTCTTGTCTCAGAAGTACTTCTGGAGCAATATATGCAGGGGTTCCAACAGTTGACTTCGGTTGTGAATGAAGCACAGAAGACTGCAACAAAATAATCAGAAACTCAAAAGTGATGATTACCAATATGTCCATTGTGAAGTGTTTCAGTTTGCAAATCAAGACCAACAAAAGAAAAACTAATAGCAAATTAGTCCACATGGGCGATATGGCAACAATGACATAAAACAAATGTACGCATAAAAATTATTTTAACAGTGTTTCTTGTAGGCAAGGGACAATAGAAAGGAAAAATACAATAAATTATTGTACCTTTGAATACCCAAAATCACATATTTTTAAACGTGGCGCTGGACTCCCATCCAACAAAGTGTTCTCCAATTTCAAGTCCCGATGACAAACTTGCTTCACCAAGTAAGCAAAACACCCAATTCAGTTCTGTGGCTCTCATAGAGCACATACAAAAATGAACGAAAAACATCTAAAAAATAATAACTATTTTGAGTTCAAGGCCCAATATTGAGTTGATTACCATGGCATGGCAATAGCTTACTCCAGAAATCAGTTGTTGAAAAAAGAAGCGAGCCTGAAACCCAAAAAAAACAAGAAAATCAAATCAATCCATACTTGAAAGAAGATCAGAAAATATAATATTAAAAGGAAAAAGAAGATTTGATATTCAAACCTCATCCTCACTAAACCGCCCTGCATTACATATCCTCTCAAATAGCTCTCCTCCAGATGCATATTCCATTACAATTGCTAAGTGGGTGGGTGTCAAAATAACCTACATAGAAAATAGGCCAGAGAGAAAATTAAGAAATATACTGCCCACATCCTCTCTGGAATCTAATTAGTTTTATAAGGTAAACAAACCTCTTTAAATCTGACAATGTTTGGATGCCTCAGTGACCTATGATTGATGATTTCTCTTTGGACATTTTCGTCAATCTGCAGCACATTTCATTCAACAAAAAGATATCTGCATTACTTATGGTTCAAACTCGCCAATTATCTTTCCTCAACGGAACCATCATAGGGATAAACTAATATTGATCTCCAGAGCCAAAATGATATCCGCAATTAAAAATCCATGAGAAGATACTAACAACAGCGTCATGATCATCCACGACTTTAAAAGCATTTTCAGGAGCAGAGCGACGCTATTTCAAGAACACTTGTCAAAGGAAAATCAAACGGTCCAAAATATCCAAATATACATATTTACAAGTTGCAGGCATGATGGGAAAACGAAAGCGCATTCAATACGATCAACAAAAATGGAAAAACAGCCATAAAATCTAAATTAAATAGCAAACAAATCAAGAAGTAATAATCACGGAAACTCAAATAGCCAACAGAAGATAAAAAGGCAACCAACTGACTTCCATAAATAGACCAAAAAAGCTCAAAGATTATTCCCAAAGAACATACAAAATCGGCTATATCACTTAAATTCCAAAAGTAACCTTATCGCCCCTCTCTATGTACTTGACAGCAACGAGCTCTTTGGTTTGCTTATCTCTCATTAGCCTTGCAACTCCGAAATTCCCCGAACCGATATCTCGGACTAAATCATATCGGTCACTGTCGTGCATAATCGGAAGGTCCATAGCCGGCCCCACAGTAAGCATCGTGCGATCCATTGTTCAGAGTTTCCGATTTCGCTCTGCAAGAACTTAATCACATATGAGAATCAAACGTTTCCTATACAGTAAAGCATCGACGACTCTGCCGACTAGATCGAGCTGGAACTCCACCGACTCAAAATAGTTTCCGAGCCTCAAAAACCGTAGATAGAGACGACCGGAAGGAGAAGAAGTTCGAGATTCCTGATTGGAAGAGTTGAGAGAAAGGCAAAGTAGAAACGAGAGTGCGAAGAAGATAAGACAGATTCAGGCTTAAACGATGACGTTTGGAATGGCGTTGTCTTCGTTTCAGACTGTAGGCAATAATTTCGCTCGTGTTTCGTCCATTAACATTGACCTTCTGCTGCTTTTATGAATACCCAAAGTACCCCTATTCTGGATAATTCTGTCCACTCACATGAGCCGAAAGTATCCAACCGTCAGCCAGGAGTGACGTTCCCATGTTTTGCACGTCCCAATTTTTTATTGTGGGGACTACTCAATCAGCGGTTCCGATCATTTCGAAGAACATTTTGGGGAACGCCGAAGAAGCAGTGAAAGCGGTATGTGAGGAGCACACGACCGCCACCGTTGGTTTTGTAGAAAGCTGGAATGACTACTGCATCACGACCGTCAACAATGCAATATCAGGCCCAATCGCGTGACACGCACAAGTCTGCAGTTAGGATTACTGGATTAGGAAGATAGAGAAGAATGAGAGGTTTAAGGCGTGTTTGGAAGTTGCAAATATTAATCACTTTTCAGTTCTGAAAAGCACTTTTTAATTTCATCGGCATTTGCTTCCCGAGCAAAAAATTAATTTTTTGAAATTACTAATAAGAAAAGTGAATTTGTTTTAAGAAATCATCTATGTAACATTCCAAAATTTTAATCCTAAATTACACAGCAATTTTCCAAAACTAAATCAATCACAATAATTTTAACCAATTCATGCTCAATCAGAAACCTTATATTAGTGTTAATTTCCAAATTTCGACATTAAGGTAACCCCTTATCAGGAAATTTATCTATTTCCTTACTGTCACTGAATCTAGCCACAAGTAGGGACGGATTCACGACATTCTTCATAAGGAAAGAATTGTAAGACCTCTCCTATAAATAGAGGGTCTCACGGAAAGGTGAATCCACACCAAAGTGCAAAATCCTTTCGAGCTCTGTAAGAAGAATTGGAGACATACCTTCGTCGTCGGAGTTACTGCAATCAAACTCCAGCGAGGAGGTCGACCTCTCGGGAGAAGTGGCCAGTCACGCAGTGATTCACTAGTGTTGTGATGGCTACTATCCGAAGCTTCTGCATGGAACCCGATGTGGGTATGGTTGCTGGTATGTGAATGCTATTTGTGTTTTGGCCTTGATGGCTCTACAATGCAAGGTATTGGGATTTTGATTTTGATGTTGGTGTTTGCATTCTTTATCTTGTTTTCTGCTAATAGTCGTAGTTGACTGTGACTGTTCTCTACTCCGTTTACTACCTTAACGAACATTGTCGAGGATTTGTGCTCCGTTGTTTGGTTTTGTTCTACATTTTTAGTTACCGTGGAAATCACAGAGGCAAAAATGTAGGAGAGAGATTTTCGATGTTAGACTGGTCGATCAATGATCGATCGGGAAGAATTGATGGTGGTCGATCACTGATCGACCGGCCTCACGACGATTTCTAGAAAATGGGCTTTTTTGCGTGGGAGCGGCTGGTCGGGTACTCTGGAGTTGCTGTTGATCATTGATCGACCTGTTCCAGATGGATTCTGGGGAATTGAAAATCCCAAGGAAACGTTTTTTGAGGTTTCTCTACGTGCTCCTCCTTCAAAGCTGGCACTATGGATGGAGGGTTAGGTGAGATGCTTTGGGATAAATGAAGCATCCCACATATACTTATCAAAAGATAGAAGAGAGACTGAGAGAGAGTTTTGAGAGTGAAGAAGCTCTCTAGAGAAGAAGGAAAAGGTCAAGGGAGAAATTGGGAAACAAAGAGAAAGGAGAGAAACAGAGAGGAGAAGAAGAAGAAGTTCAACACTGCATCTCACGTTCTTCAGGTAAATGCTCTCTATTTTATTTATGGATGATTGTCCTCTATTTTCTTCTACTAATGGTAGTCATTATAGAACCATGCCCTATTAACTATCTGTGCTTATTTCGATTATGGTTATGAAGAATACAGAATATTGTTGGGTATGGTTTTGGTTCTCAAGTTTGGTTCAGCCATAGGATGTTGTAAGGAATATTGTACTGCTAATGGAGTTGGTTCATTCTTCACTGTGGATTGTTTGTTTGGTGTTGCTTTGGTTATTAGCCGTGAGGATTATTATGCTGTTGAATGAGCTTTGGTGTTATGTTGGTTACTGTTTCATGAAATCTGTGCAAAAATAGGTTGTGTTAATGGAATTGATTCCCTGTTGCGTTTTGTTAAAGGAGATGATGGAGTTATTTTAATTACTGCTACATGTTTGGGTTCGGTTTTGCATATGACGATGTATTTCACTGTCAAGTTGAATATCCTGTGAAGTTGGATGATTCTTTATGCTCTCTGTTAATTGAAGGTTTATATTCTGTGAATGAAATTCTGTTAGAATATGGAGTTGAGAAGTTGTTAAGTGATTAAGTTAGATTTTGGGCTGTGAAATTCTATTAGGCAATGAATAGGGAATTGTGTATACTATTGAGTTATTATTGCTATAGGTAGAAGTTGGGACTCTGCTAGTTGTTTCTTGGAAAATTATTGATGATTAAATGTTATTATTTTGGAGGTGCACAAAATACTCGAAAAGATAAGAATTTGTAGTAAATTTTATTGAAGACTGCCAAGTAAGTGATATGGATTGTATTTTGCCGAAAAGCCTACATCACAAGAGTTAGGATTTGTATGCTGGCTGTGTTTACTAGATTATTAGGTTATGATCATGTTATTGCTCGAGGATGTATTGCTGCTTGATGTTGTGTTTATTAGAATTAAATTCTTTTAATGATGTGAGTGAGCTACAAGATTCCACATCTTCTCCTATACTCTTATGTGATAATATAAATGCGACATATATTGCTACCAATCCTATGTTGCATTCCAAGTCGAAACATGTTGAAATCGACTATCATTTCATTCGTGACTTGGTTCAAAAACATCTCCTCTCAGTGCAATTTACTCCTTCAGAAAGTCAAGTTGCCGATGCCCTCACAAAACCTCTTGCTATTTCCAAATTTCTTACTGCTCGTCCCAAGCTTTGCATCGTTCGTTCTTCAACCGACTTAAGCTTGAGGGGGGATGATAACCATCCGTAAATCTCTTTATTAGTTAGGATATTATTCTCTCTATTAGTTAGGATATTATTCTTTTTTTATTCTTATTTAATGGATAGCTATAGTGCTTGTTTTACACAACAAATATTGAATACAAACTCAGGTTTATCTGAAAAATTACTAACAATCCCAAAAGCTTAAGCTTGTGGGTTAAGGAATAATTTAATCATTTATATTTTTCTTAACATTCTCCCTTACATGTAGGCCAATTTTTTTTTATTGGTCCTTACATGTGGGTATTTTTTTAATGGGATTAATTTTTGACTTTACCAAGATTCGAACTTGGGATCTCTATCTTTGATACCATGACAAATTACCAACAATCCCAAAAGCTTAAGCTTGTGGGTTGAGGAATAATTTAATCATTTATATTTTCCAGAAGTCTCTCTTCTACATGGGATATAAAAATTGAATAAATATATATCTCTTGGATTTGAGGTCAAATCCTTTTCAACTTCGAGAGAATGATTTACAACAGATCTCATCCACATGTCAACCAGCAAGGAAGCTAACAAGTTTTAGCAATTTCTTCATTTTGCAGCTATTTCTCTCTAGATATTTTAGAAGATACTCCAAAACATCCATGATTAAGACATGACCAAGCGTGCTCACTTATGGATGGCTAATGGTTTGAACTGATCAAGGAGGCACTCTTTGATCGAGAGAAAATTGCATTATTCAAAAGATCCTCGAGTTTGAACTCAAGTTTTTGCTACAGCCATGAGACCTCATTTTGTTTTGAAATTAAGTGTAGTTATTTTATTTTTACTTGTATTAATTTTAAATATTGTGTTGGAGTTTTTTCAGCTAGAATTTGTTATAGTCGTAGATATGTTTGTTTAAGTGTTGTTTTTGTATTTTAGTTACTAGAATTTTACCATGATTTGTGTTGGTATTAACACCTTCGCTTAGGGGCTTTGTAGAGAACTTTTTGGATGAATTGAAATTTATAGCCTTTAGCTTCTTTGCTTCAGTGCAAAAACCCATAGTTCACTCGGATTGTTGATAATTCGATTTGAGTGTGTTCGGGAGCTGAGTGTTCGTGAGAGTTCACTTTGCTTCTTTGTCCCCTTATTGCATCCTTCTCATTTCTATTCTAGGAAGTGAAATCAGTGAAAGGTTGCACAATCTCACATTTCTTGCAAGTTGGAATACCGCCTTGATTCTCAGGGTCGCCATGAAGTTGAAGGTCGTTTTAGGCAACTCTTTGCATCAGCTTGTTCCCTTGCTTCGATTTCATTCCACCATCACTTCATCATCGTGACAAGGTTCGATCTTTGAAATGGGTTGCGGTTCCACTCCATTGGCAATGAGCAACAGAGAAGCTTGTCCGAGAAGCTTTGTTTTGCTACCCACTACGGATATTCGTGATTGTTTAAGATATCCACTATTTCGTTGTTTCAAACCATTCTCTTTCACTAGGAATCTTTCCTTTTCGCAGAAACCAAATATCCCATCCAATGACCAGTTCTCTCATCCACTCCTTCCATCGAACGGCCTTCCCATTTCATTAAAATCCACATGTGTCATGCACGTGACTTCGTTCTTCTGCAGAAGCCTTTCTCCTTTCCCCAAATATCCACCTCCCTCATCATTCAATTCCACCTATCCATGTGTCCTTTTCCTTTTCTATGGACACTATTTTAAGCCCTCATATCCTTTTCGCAGAAGTCCTGTCTTTCTGGAAATACCTTTTGTTCCTCACTAATCATTGGCACCTGTCCACATGTCCAATTCCTTGCTACAGACACTATTTTTTGCCCTTCAATTCTTTCTGTGAAAGCCCCTCCTTTCCACAAATATCTGTTTATCTCGCTAATCATCACCATCTGTCCACGTGTCCACTCCCTTTTTGCGGACACTCCTTTTAGCCTTTAGATCCTTTTTGCAGAAGCCTTTTCAGCCAGGGATACTTGTTTCCTATTCCCTCCTATTTTTGTACAAGCCTTCCTAGCCGTCACGAATAACCGTTTCATCAAACACCATTCACGTGTCTTGCATCTTCTTGCAGACGTTATTTCCTCCATCTGACCCTTTTCACAAAAGCTCTCCTTCCTCCGCAGACACCAATCCCTCCTGCTACAGACTAGTTCCTATCCACTTTGGACACTAAATAGTCTCATCTAATGACCATCCTTCATCCACTCTCCCATCTGATGGTCCACTGTTCATCTATTCCTCCAATGTTCATCCGTTCCTCCTTGTTTCGTCCTTCCTCTTTTTTCGTCCAATCTTCCAACATTTTTTACCTATGTTTTCCCTATTCGTAGTTTTGTTTACTCATCCCTTTTTCTTCAATGTCCATCTGTTTTCGTTTTCGTGATCACTTTGACAGAATTCATCCTGTTATCTACTGCATATCTGATTCCTCACCATCCGGTATTAAGCAATATTCAATGCTACCATTTTTAAATTCAAGTTATCCAGTGTTGCACTCTGTTTGAAGCATATCATCTGGTTTCAATCTAGAGGCAAATTGAAGCTTATTGGTTTTGAAAGTTTATCAATTATGCCACAATGTTTTTTGAAATTTTTGCAAGATTCTTTTCCAATTCGAAGCTTATTTGAGCGATACGATTATCATTTGAAGTACACTTCTTCATTAGTATCTAGGGCATGAGAGAATGCAGAGAACAAGTCCTAAAGTTTCCTATAACATCGATTGAAGAATTTAGTTCATCATGGGAACATATCATCGTGAGTATAACTAGGAGCCACTAGATTTGTTTTCTCGTTTCTCTTATCTTCTTCATCCTTTCCAGTATGCTTTGTGATCATTACATTAATCTATATCTACTTTTAGTTTAATTTCAGTTTCTTTGCTTCTTTCTATTTCCTTTATAAACTAATTCTCTCGTCTAGGGTTTGATGGAACTAACACAATTAATTTAATTTAAAGTTCTCATTTTTAAATATCATTGTTCTTGGATTTAATTTATTTTATCATGGCTGTTAGGATTTTGATTGCTTGATCACCAATTGAAATATATTAGGACGTTAATTATTTGAAAAAAAAAGAAATTAGGGTTTGAAATCAGATAAAAATAACACAAGTCATCTTATTACTTTGTTGATAATTTGATTTGCACATAGAATAAGAATATATTTATGAGTTGTGTACAATCCTATGAGAGTTGTGTTCTTAATGAAGTTGTTCGGTTAATTTTTCATCCAAATATAGGAATATTAGTTTGAATAACTACTTTTATAAAATTTTGAAAGAGTTCTATAGATATTTTCGAATACTTGGTTGATTCAATTGCTTGAGGAATGATTTAAAAAGATAAATAAAAAATTAAATTAATTGTTGAGTAGTATTTATTTGATTAATTAAACCTTAAAAATTATTGATTTTATTAAACAAAAAATAATAATTTTAATTGTATGATTAAGTTTAATGTGGTCAATTTTAGTATTAATTAAATTAAAAAATAATTCTTTGTGAGATAATAACTTATTATTAAAATCTTATTACTTGTTATAATGATAAGCGCTCTTTTGTGAATAAAATTGACAATGCAAAAATTCTCATAATCCCTTGGACTTACAAAATTATGTTGAGATTGCATGTTTAAACTGCAAACGATATGATCAAGTTACATTGATGTGAGCACAGAATACTGACGCACGTGATGGATGAACGCAACACTTTTCACCTCCTTAGATAAGGACGCAGCTGCAAATTTCTTTCGTGATATAACTCACACGAAAGGGACTTTGGATATAACTCACCAAAAGGTTCTTTGGATATCACTCACCAAATGAAGAAAAAGATCTCTCCAATTCCTGACTTTTTATTAATCTCCAACTGACTAAACCATAAGACTATGTGGCTTTATATAGCCTTTTGCGAATATAAATTAGGAAACTAAAAGAAAATAGGAAACCTATAAAAAAATAGAAAACTAAAAAAAAGATTAAAAAAATCTTCTAAAAATCTTCTAAGAAATCTTTTTAAATCTTTAGTTTGTTTTATCTTCTAAGGCTGAGATATTTTCTCTTTCTTCAAGATCTTCTTGTTGTGATTCTCGGCCAATTTGGAATTTTTCTTTGATCTTTGATTTGATATTGCATCATTGCCTCTGGGTTTTTGAAGATTTGACCTCAAATCTTCTTTCTTTGATGTGAATAAAATAGTCTTTAACTTTCCTTCCTTTATTTCTTTGCAATCTTTTGTTACTTGTTCTGATGGAAGTGGGGTTAGCTTGGCTATCTTTCCATGGAGCTTGAAAGAGTAACAATTGGTGAAGCCATTATGCTCAGTTTGTCGATCATATTGCCATGGTCTTCCCAAAAGTAGGTGACCAGCGCTCATAGGAACCACATCGCATAGTACCTTGTCCGAGAAACTCCCAATAGAGAACTCTATTGGAGCTTGCTTACTAACCTTGATGTTTTCGTTGTCGTTCAACCAACTTATCTTATAAGGTTTTGGATGCATGGTGGTTGCTATGTCCAATTTGCTGACTAGATCCATAGAAACTATATTAGCGCAACTTCCTCCATCAATTATTAGGGAGCAAACTTTGTCTTTGACCTTGCAACGGCTATGGAAAATATTTTTTCTTTGACCATCATCGATGCTTGCCTTAGTAGTGAGTATCTTTGGAATTATCATAAGAAGGGGACCCTCGTGATGATATATTGTTTCAACTTGTTCTTTCTCCTTGTGTGTTTCTTATATCTCACCTTCATCTTCACTCTCAACCTCATTAGTGTCTTCTTTTAGTATCATCACTTTCATATTTAGACATTGGCGAGCATAGTGTCCAATTCCAAGACATTTGAAACATTTGATCTCTCTTGATTTTGGCTTTGCTTCAATAGATAATGGCTTATTGTTGCTTACTTGAGTCGTAATACCTTTGATGTCATCTAGATTGAGTGGTGGCTCAGAGAAGTTTGTAGTTCTTTGAGAAAGTTGGTTAGTCTTCTCCTTTTCCTTTCTTTCTCTTTGCCTCTCAACCTTTAGAGTTAGCTTGATCACATCCTCCAATGTGGTGTAAGGTTGTAATTCAACAATGTCACCAATGTCGTAGTGAAGTCCTTGGATAAATCGGGCAATTGTTTGTTTTGTCAACATCTACCGTGGAGGTTCCTTGTTCGAGTCTTTGAAATTGTTAGTAGAGTTCTTGAATGTAATTGCTGGGAATGAACTTGTCGTCCATAAATTCTTTGAGTAAGGACCATGTTTGGATTGCTCTTCCTTCGAGTTGTCTTATGCTTGTCCACCAAATACTTGCATGACCAGTGAACTCAATCGTGACTAGCTATAACTTTTTGTCTTCTTCGAGGTTATAACAATTGAATATTCGATCTATTTTGTCTCTCCATTCGATGTAGTCGTGACCGTTAGTGGATCCATTGAATGGTGGAATTGATATTTTGACAAGGCTTAAGTCATCTTGTTGTATTGGCCTTCTTTGTGGAAAGGCGTATGTCTCTTCAGCCTCTTCGTTGGCGTTATGATGATTTTGATTCATCTTTACTTGAGCAACTTCTCATTGTAGTGAGAGAACAAGTTCCCTCAAATTTTCTTCGGAGTGAGATGTTGAAGTTTCGGCCATCATGGAGGTTGTAGCCTCATCTTTTTGCATTGCCTTGGATGTTCCTCGAGTCATCATATGTAAAAAGATGATTTTTTTTGTTAGGATGCTTTAGCTCTGATACCAGATGATGTGAGCACAGAATACTGACGCACGTGATGGATGAACACAACGCTTCTCACCTCCTTGGGTAAGGACGCAGCTGCAAATTTCTTTCGTGATATAACTCACACGAAAGGGACTTTGGATATAACTCACCAAAGGGTTCTTTGGATATCACTCACCAAAGGAAGAAAAGGATCTCTCTAATTCCTGAAAAGCAAAAGCTTTCTTTTTTATTAATTTCCAACTGACTAAAACATAAGACTAGTTGGCTTTATATAGCCTTTTGCGAATATAAATTAGGAAACTAAAAGAAAATAGGAAACCTATAAAAAAATAGGAAACTAAAAAAAAGATTCTAAAAATCTTCTAAAAATCTTCTAAGAAATCTTTTTAAATCTTTAGTTTGTTTTATCTTCTAAGGCTGAGATATTTTCTCTTTCTTCAAGATCTTCTTGTTGTGATTCTCGGCCAATTTAGAATTTTTCTTTGATCTTTGATTTGATATTGCATCATACATGTTGCCATTTGTTGGTATAAATTTGAAGAAATGAGGATCCAAGTCTTGACATTGAAGTGTTTTTTTATGATAGAATGGAATTAAGATGAAAAAGGGAAGATAGTTTATCATTGTATGCAGAAGAATGACTAAACCTTGTTGATTTAATTATTGTATATAAATGACATAACAAGTGGAAGTACCAAGAAATGATAGTGCTACGTGCATGCTAATATATGATAATGCAGTGAGTTAGTGATGTTTGATATGTGTATATTTGCATATGTAATATCTGCCCATTTAAAATATATATAGAAAACGTTTTCCCCCTTTTGATCATCTATGGCGAACGCTGCGGGAGGAAGGGGATTTCCTCCCGAATCCCCTACTTTCCCTAGTTTTAAGAACACCAGCTCCTCAACCTCTCGTCTTCACCTTCCTCCAGCGCTTCCTTCAGGATGTTACCATATCCGAACATTTTGGACAAAATTTTAAGACTCTATGACTGAGTCTTTGTCACATTCGGTAAGTCATCATCTCTCTCTATCTGTAAATTCAATTCCTTGGTTGAAATTTTGGGACTTTTGTTTCCAATTGCCGGAAGGATTTGTACGAGTTTGGAGAAGGAACAACTTCGTGCTTCATAGTCAACCAGAGCTTTTGAGGTCGAAAAACCAGTGGGCAATTTGGGTAAAATTTTGATTTTTCCTTCGACGATTTCTCCATTTGTTGATATTTTGCTGTCTTGATTTTTGTCTTGGGAATTCTCTGTTGATTCTAGTTTGTTGATAATCAGATGTTTGAGTGGCAGACTTGCGATTTGATCGCACAGTTTGCGTCAACAGTAGGGACGCCAAACCACGGCTCATCAAACACTGAGCCACAACGGAGAACTCCTATGGCTCTAGCCAGGTGAGCGTCTAACCGAGACCCTGTCTTGACCGGAGAAATTGTCTACACGCCAGTGTCGAGAACGACAAGGCTTCATCTCTAGGCCATGGGTTGGCCAAAGATGGCCGCAGTCCAAGAAAGACAGTGTAGACTGCTAGCCAAGGCCAAGTAGGCTCGCGGTCTGGGCTAGTTTGTGCATCAGACCAAAAGCCACTTGGGCCGCGGTCCAGCCTATTTCGAGTTGTGGTCCAGGGCCTATTTTGGGTGGTTCTCTAACCCAATTAATTTTAATTTAATTTTAAATAATATTGAAAATTTTAAGAAAATTAACTTATAAAATTTTACAATCTTATTTTTAGGTACCCAAATATTAATTTAAATTGTGGACTCTATAAATTGGACATTTTGAATAATTGGGCTTGAGCCGGTAATAAATCCACTTTGTGGTAAAGATTTACTTTTATGCACTGCAGTGCATTGCATTGCATAATTTTTATAAAATAAATATTTTGAGACGTGTCTCATATTAAAATGATGTATTCATTTTGATGGCTATTAAATTTTTATATTATATTTTTTTTCACTGTATACGTTTCAATTAAACATGCATATAAATATTTCTAGAATCAACTCAGTCGTGTGAACTGAGTTCAATCGACTCGATTTGGGGTCTGTTTGACTTTACACATTTGACTGTTGGAAGATGTGTTTATTTGTTGTTAACTAGAGAAATGACACAACTGTATATGCCGTGTCTTTAGGTGCAAAACCCTAAACTTGATCAGAGTATTTATGTGGCTTTCACAATCGCTGAGTATCACTTTTATCCTGTGACATGCCTATGGCATGATGTACCCAGAGTTTATGAGTGGCTCCATTTCACTGAGATTTTTATTTAGTACAACAAGAGTTTATTTTTATTTCGTATCACATATTAGTGATTTGATTTAAACACATGCTCTTTCATACAAATCTTCTAAAATAAATTTATAAAATCTGAGTTATAAATTCACGTATGCTTAAACACCATTTTAATTAAATTTATGAAAACATAATTTCTATTGAATTTAGTCAACTCACCCCAACGACACTTTTTAGGATTTTATCAACCGAATTTCCAGTTGCCAAGTAAGATTAGATCCGACGGAGTTTTATTTTATTTTCAGCATTTTAGTATTCTTCCTTTTAGAGATATTTTGTAAGGTACTCTATTATGGACAGTTGTATTCCTTATTTTTCATTCTCGCACAGTTACTTTATTGAATATATTATTTTACTATCTGATATCACTTGTTGGATCTGTTAAGCCCATATTATCGAGCCTTGACTTTGAATTAATAATTTTAGTCTTCCATTGCTAATTAATAAAACTTAAAATGCAAAAGGGTCGGACGATTCGATTTTTTGGGAGGGGTCATTTTCCGTTAGATATCGGGTCTATTGCAGATCATAATAGTGTTGGGTTTCGAATTTTCTCCAGCTTTGTCTAAATTCTTTAGGGTCTTTGGTTTGAGCTAGGTTTTCAAGTTTGGACTAGTTTTTTGTCTATTTTTTCACAGTTCGGGTTGGTTTTTGCAAGGATTTGGCCCTTTTTCTAAAATTGGTGTTTCCCTTTTATTCTTCTTTGTTTCTCTATTTTTGACATCCAGAATTGAGAAACGAACAATTAAAATCAATTGCAATTCTTGTAAATCAAAGTTTGGTTTTGATATAAGCTAAAATCAAACAAAATTAACTCACAAATTCAGTTAGATTCCACTAGGTCGGTTCACTTCTGCCACCCGTAACCCTTCTATGAACTAAAGAAGAGATTTTCCTCTTTATAATTAACTATTGTGGTGTGGGGTGGCTATTAAATGCATTTATTAATAATAAGATTAAAAAATATGAAAGGCTCAATAATATTTTAGAATTAAGTATGGTTATATTTATATTTTAATATTATACTGAGACTTAATATTTATGAATAATTTATTTATTAATAAAATAATTACGCTTGACTATAAATAATTAAAATAATACATTATTTATATTGAAAATTTAATGATATATAAATATCATGTTAAAATATAAAATTAAGATATCAATTCTTTAACCTTTTAATTATGTTTTAATTAAGCTCTATTAAATTTTTAATTTGCTAATTAGAAAAGTAAAATAATAAAATATATTTTTAATTCTTGTGGCTTAAAGGTGGTTTTAATTTAATTCATACAATTTTTATCTATTCATTGAGGTTATTATTTCTATCGTCAAATTTAATGAAAATAGTCCTGCTACAATTTTTTTTATCGACCCCATCTAAATCAGTCGATAAAAAAAACTTAAAACAACTCTTATTTCATGTCAATTTTAAACTAAATTAATAAAGAAAATTTTGGTTTAATTTAAAAATAACTATATTGATATAAACTCTTTTATTCTAATTAAGTATTTAGTTAACATAGATAAATGACAGAGATAAAAGATTATTATGTAATTTGTTTTTGTTAAATTTAAGGATAATTAACAAAAATAACCCTAAATTATAATTTCAATGATAAGCTAAATCTTAAATTAATTACGCTAACAAAAAAAATACTGAACTATAGAAAATGAATAAGACAAATCTTACAGTCATGTTTTCTATCAAAAAACGTGTTTTGGACGACCGCAGACAAAGAGAGGTCGTCCGTCCATCCAAAAGATGTAAGTTTTAGATAACTTTACTTATATATCGAACATTCACGTGTTCGCCTTTATATAGAAGCAGATGTCTGAACATTAAGAGCGAACGTTCACTCTCTTAAATATTTTACTTCTGGACATTCATACTTAAATAACGAACATCTATGTATTGAATTTAAAGAAAAACAGATGATTGCATGCAATGGCAGACGACTACGCTTTCCAAACTTGTGCAGGCATCCGCGTTTCCAACTATATAAGTTGAAAGGATGTCCTTTGAGTAGGACATTCATCCTAGATGATTTTCAAGTGACCTCCCATCAATTTCAACTTCCTTAGAGCATTTCCTAGTGACTGGAAGTTCCAAAATCGATTCTCTCCTCGATTTCTCTGTACTCAAGTCACAATTTTTTTAAAAATTGACCCCTCTAATTTCTCTATTATTCCAATCCGAACCCTAAAAAATTTACCTTGAAGCGTAGAGACGCTCCCTCCTACTCTCAAGGTCAATCACAAGGTGATTTTACCCGTCTCTCGTACCCGCACCCAAATTCTTTTTACTGGAGTTTATGACTCCATCGTTCAAAGATAGGTACGACAATTATATCAAACTTCGTTCTAATATTATCTCTAGGATAGTAGAATTTCATGTGTTCACAGATTTAGGAATAGAGGATATGTTTCAGCACATTGGACTTGCTAGATTGAGCAAGGCGGGAGAATATTATTATGAGCAGGTAGCTAAACTATTTTATGCGAAATTGGAGATGGGCACCCAACCCTTAGATTTTAAGATGTATATATTTGGATGGGAGATTAGGTTAACTCCCAGTTATTTAAATAAGTTACTGGGATGCTCGACGGAGGAACCAAGTGAGTATTTTCACGTATCCAAGGATCTAGAGTTTATTAAACAAGGAGAAGATCTACATTGTTATTACAGTTGCATTGCAATCCCAACGTTGGAGCTTTCTACAAGCCCAAATCCAAGGACCTATCCAGCACATGATATCTTACACAATTCTGCCTCATGGTGGACATCGAGACCATGTCAGCTGCATGAATCTCTATATGATGGAGAAACTATACAAGGAGAAAAGATTCAACCTTGAATACGTGATCATGAATCTCATGAACGACGTCCTGAATAACCCAAAGAAGAACATACCCTATAACTGGTTGATTTAGAAGATTGCTGACTGTAGTGGGCTAATGCTTCCTTCCAATGAGCTGAGAATCAATGAAAAGACCCTAGATGTCTACAATCAAATGACCTTGACTCGGATGGAGATGGCCAAAGTTGGAGGGGAGTGGGTATTCAAAGACGCACAACCTTCATCCACGTTGGTTGCACAACCTCCATTGACATCGGCAACACTGCCTCCATTGCCCTCATATCAGGTGGAGGACGATACTATTTAGGCCTCTCCTCAGTCATCTCACTCCATGCCCATGGCTGAGAAGAGGTGGAATGGATTGTAGATTGCTTGAAGAGCTTGACTTCCTCAGTTGTAGCCTATGGCCGCAGAATTGAAAGAATGTACAAGTGAATTGAAGCAATGCATAGATGAATTGAAGAGCTCAGTGCCATTCAATAGACACTCGTGGATGAACTGAGAAGGCATGTGAATCCTCTAGCAGCATCTCCATCTCCCGATGCATATTTGTCAATCTTTTAGTTTATATGCATTTTCTATATATGCATTACTACTATGGTTTAGTCTCTTTGAATAAGATATAACAATATGTTACAACTATGTAGTTCGCCGATCATAAAAAAACCATCCTTATAAAACCCGTGAAATTTTTAATTATAAATTTCACATGTAAATTTTTCACCTAATAATCCATCAAGGTGTTGAAAAGTCGACTTGATTTGTTGCATAGCAGCCACATATGATTTTTCAGTCAAATTTTCAAAATTGGTATAATCAGGTATTACTGAGTGCTAAATAAATTGAAGAAGTGAACTTGGTAAATGAAATTGAACTGGTATCGTTGTCAAGTGATATTCAGAATAAATTAGAATTTGGAATGAGTTATTTAATATATAATATGTATATTTATCGGAGAGACGTGGAGTTTGAGGAGCATATTAGAGTTTGCAACATCGAGGTGATCAATCATTGTGAAGGAGGTTCGCTAATAGGTGAGTTTTCTGTCTCTGATTTAGGGTTTGAAATTCTGAAATATATCGACCTCGGATTCGAGCTTAAAAACTTGAATATGAGGGACTTCTTTGGATTGGATTGGGTTATTTGGAGTTTATGTAGGAGTATTTGTCGTTTGGAAGTGTAGAAAATGGGAAAACAACATGTTTCTAACAAAGAAACTGCGCCGGAGAACTATTCTGGTCGATCACCGATCGATCAGAAGTGAAATTGGTTGACCACCGATCAACCAGAAGGAAACTAGTAGACCAGAAAGTGGACAGATTGTCCCGAAATTGTCGGTGGTCAACCGTATAGTGCCAAATCACATATACTTGAGTCAATTGCACACCGGTTGGGTTCTTAGTCTTGGTAAGGACCCTTCCACTTATTCCTTGAGATTAATTGATAAGAATTCTTGTATTTTGGACATGTTTGTTAGGCTTGGACGAGTTTAGAGACTTTGAGACTCTTCCCGAAGAGATCGTGCCTAAATTGGTAAAAAGAAACGCTGAAGAGGTAGAGATTTTATACCTTATTGCCTTGCATCTGCATACCATGATTTTATAAAATGTTATGTTGTGGGTTACCATATATGCAAAACCAACAGAGACTATTCGACAACATGTCAGATTTTATAATACGTACGTACGAGAGTTTTACATGTTTACTTTCGTGTATAATGTTTTTGTGGTACGATATGATATTTGATTCTTGGGTGATGAATTTTCTTGATACTTTGGACGGTCTCGGTGCCAAAGAATCAGGAGGCTATCCCCGGGTACCTCTCATGTTGCATGAAGATGGTTGTTTGCACGTTGTGTGAAAAGATGGGTATAGGGTGGTGATGATGCGTCCCTTGGATTTTGACTCTCTAAACCTGCTCAGGTTGTTCCATGTTACTAGTTTGTCAGCGCGGAGCCTAGCTCGTCGGCAAACTCGAGTGATGATACGGGTAGTGTTAGAGCTGAGCCTAGCTCGTCGACAACTTAGGGTGATGAGCTAGGTCTACTGATCGCTATTGCTTTCTTTCAGACTCATGAGGTGTTGCCCGGAAACGGTGGCTGCCTTTCTGCGTGTTTGATCGAAGGAGTCCCCGAGTGACCCTCCATTTTTGACTGATGATGGTTTTCAGTGTAAAATCGATAAAAGTATTTTGAGTATAGTTGTCTATATATACAACCATATTTTCTTCGATATCTCGTCAGGGCTCTATTGAGGCCGATTTTTCCTTGAAGGATGGAAACGGTTTGATATGTTTTGATAAACATACATAACTCCCTAATTCATGGTTTTTGATAAAAAGAGATAAAAACAAGTTTTACATGCACATCACAGTTAGTATAAGTTTCCTACTGAGTTAGTCACTCACCCCAACTATCCCTCCCTTCTAGATAAAGACAAGAGCACTTAGGCTCGTGGTGTTCAAGCTTTGGGCCATTACTGGATTGTTTTCTCTTTCCTACATTTTAGTTGTATCTTTATTTCTTGATAAGCATACTGTTGGATAATTTGCACGACACTTTGGATTGGATTCTGGATGTATGGACATGGATGCATAGTTTTGTTTGAATTTAATTTATATTACTGCACTATTATCTCTTGTGATCACTATGGGGTCCATGGCTCATTTCTTAGGCTAGGGCGGTGGATTTTATACAAGCCTTCCGCAACTACAACCTAGCCTAGGGTTGGGCGGTCAGGTCCTCTCTAAGGATCAGGTCATTTGGCCTGACATTTCTGTCAGGCCCACCTCTGGGTTGTGATAGTCCCCTCCTCCTATGCTTACCAAAGTGCAAAAGATATTGGCAACTGGTTCTCCACAGACTTAAGTAGTTCTAGGACCTGCTTCACTTCAAAATTTGCATGTGGTATGTCTTCAGTTTGGTTTGGTGCAATATATCAAATTTAAAGGGCACATTTAGTAGTTTGATGATAGTTCTTAAACTGATCATTGCAGCCTATGAAATTGATGGAGGATTTCATGGGATTGGCTTGTGTAAATACCAAAAAGTGAAAGTTATTCTCCATTTTGATTTTATGATTAAGATATCTTGCTTCATGTTGTCTTTTTTCAGAAAAACAATGTTTTCAATATCATCACTCTCATCATTTCAAAGCAAAAGTCAACCTTTGAATCAATGAGAATAACTTTTTATCATATGTTTAGTCAATGTTTAAGAAGTTGTTATGTTAAATAAATCTCTTGAATGTTTTCTTTTTATGCAGTGTGACACATTGTACGAGGAAGAAATAATTGATGTCCAAGTGAGGGACTCGCTTACGACTCTTAGTTAGATCCATGTAAGTCCCTTTTAATCATTCATGCAATGTTTTTTTCCTTAGTCCAACCATTTATAACATATAGTTTTAATTTCAAACACATCCAAAGCAAATATGTTTCATGTCATCTGTTGAGCTGCACACCTATTTCGGCTACCAGGTAATGTTACGAGAAACAATTGCAAATTGTCATGGTTCATACAAATAAAAAATGATATATTTTTCAACACTGTGCTATAATCATTGTGCTTTTAAATTACATACTAATTTCCTCCTTTCAATTTCAGCCCATAAACATATTTCAACTCTTAATCCCTGTTGGTGTGTTTGGTGATTCGCAGCTGTCAACAGAGTATATTTCATCCTCACAAAAAGCCTCTAGAGTCTCTTTTCGAGCACTCCTCTCATGTATATATGAACCCCAAATTGAGATTCAATGTTTTCAATCTCTAGAAAGTGTAGTTATACATTTGTTTTTTTATACATTTATTTATTATACATTTGTATCTACTCAATGTAATTGTACATTTGATATTGAGTTATTGTACATTTGTTTTTTTTTTATGAAATTACATTATGGAAATGCAATGTGTTATTGTACTTTTTTTTATTGAGTTAATAAATAAGATAAGAAAAAAAAGTATAAAAAATCACAATGCAAAACTAATTGCAACATTCTCGAATGTCTGTACATCCCCAGATGTCCTGTCCATAGGCATTTGAGGATGTTGAATTGACGGGGACATTTTCATCCAATGCCAAACCAAATGTAACATCCTTGGATGTCAGAGGATGTATCCCAAATGTCCAAGGATGGTTCATGGATGTCTGAGGATGACCCATGGACGTCCGTGTCAATTCAACATCCTCAAACACCTATGGATAGGACATTTGGGGATGTACCCGGACGTCCGCATCCAATGCCAAACCAAATGCAACATCCTTGGATGTCTAGAGATGTATCCCAAATGTCAAAGAATGGTTCATGGACTTTTGAGGATGACCCATGGACGTCTACATCAATTCAACATCCTCAAACACTTATAAAAATGACGTATGTGTACCATGGACATCCACATCCAAAGCAAAACCAATTGCAACATCCTCAGACATCCATGGACATCCATACATCCTTGAATGTCCTGTCAATAGGCATTTGAGGACATTGAATTGATGTGGATGTTCATGTCCAATGTCAAACCAAATGCAACATCCTCAGACATCCGAGGATGTATCCCGGATGTCCGAGGACGGTTCATGGACATCCAAGGATGACCCATGGATGTCTGCATCAATTCAACATCCTCAAGCGTCTATGGACATGACATCCAGGGATGTAGCCCAAACGTCCACGTCCAATGTAGAAACAATTGCAACATTCTCGAATGTTCTGTCCATAGGAGTTTCAGGATTTTGAATTGACGTGGACTTTCGCATCCAATGCCAAACCAAATGCAACATCCTCGGACATTTGAAGATGTATGCCATATGTCCAAGGACGGTTCATGAATGTCTAAGGATGGCCCATAGATGTCCATGTCAATTCAACATCCTCAAACACATATGGACAAGACGTCTGGAGATGTAACCCAGATGTCTGCATCCAATGCAAAACCAATTGCAACATCCTTGGATGGCCATGGACATCCGTACATCCCCAGACATCTTGTCCATAGGTGTTCGAGGATGTTGAATTGACGTGGGCATCCGCGTCCAATGCCAAATCAAATGCAACATCCTCGGACGTCTGAGAATGTGTTTTCTCTACCTCTCTTCAACTATAGAATTATTATGAACCAATTTCAGTATACATAAACACACACATATTCATAAGCTTTGTAAAAAATTGAATTACAACCATACGAAATGTTAATAATATAATATATACATAAAAAAGTACAAGTTACAAAAAAATAAAGCAAATCACTAAAAGATGTGGATCTAGCACAACAGATTTCTGCATAACAAATGCAATACTATGTCATAAAAGCTTATATAGTTAAAATAATTTTTGAAAGCGTAAATGTAACATCCTTGCACTTTCATACCAATAGTAGTGGTAAAACTCATAAATATGTCTTGTGAGCTTTCTCTTCTGCCACTAGCACTATCGCTGCCACTTGCCTCGCTAGTGGCTGAACCTCCATCTTGACAAGTACAAGTATTGTGGCTCTTACCCCTACACTGGCTCCATGTCATGGTGACATCTCTCCTACTCATAACTGTTCGGCTATAAGGCTAGTCAACATCCCTCACACTTTGTTTTCGAGGTCTCCCTAGTCATCTCTTTATTAATGGTAGCAAAATTGGATCCTAGTCCATTTAGGCCATATGTGTTGGCTACTGACAAGTTAGATATAGTGGGAGTACATCCTCATGTATTTTTCTCGGTGATACCATACATGAACATAATCCTTAACTGACCTCCTCATAAAATGTAGATACGGATTGCATGCATGCAATCTTCTTAATTTAAGGACACAATAGCTCCATCAACTCAGTCATCTTTTCATGTTTTTTAACTATCCTACACATAATGCCCTTTCTTATCATCTCGAATATAGTCAAAATTGATTTGTCTGGGGCTGGTAGGATGTAGATGTTGAAGGAATCATTTAAAGTGATGAGGCTTATGTGTGATCGAACTGAAAGCGCGTTTTGCCCAAAATCTCATATTGATGTTTCATAGACATGTGTGTGATGCCTGGTCAACAAAAAATATTTTCTTTAGCTCTCTCTCAAAGTGCGCTGATGTTGTGGCCTTAGATGCATTCCATATCGCATCTTTGGACAACTTACCTTTAAGTTGTTTTTTAAAATTGGTATACAAGTTTTTAAGGCAGAAATTATGCTTCGCTGACGGTGTAAACTCTTCGATAGCAGACACCAACCCCTACAATAATAAACAGACATAATGATACAAACATTTCCATACAACACATAATATAAACATACATTATAGAGGCAATGTACCATATCTTTTGTCGGTTGGAAACAAATGTCTAACCTCTACCTAAATCACTATCTAAATCCATAAATAACAATTACAAAAACTAGGATCAAGAGTCTTTGCATTCTTCTTCAACCACTACTATAGCAAGTGGACAAATTTCATCATTTCTTTCAATACTGACAACTGTGAGAAGCTGGCCTGGACATGAGCTTTTCAAGTGATAGTCATCCAAACAAATGATAGGTCTACCACACTCAAACAAATGATAGGTCTACCACACTCTAACAAACTTCTCTTGCATGTAGCTAAACACATATGCATCTTTTTAAATATCGGATAGGGTGTAAGATCATTCCTATCCACGCTAATAACCAATGGGTAGCCAATTGGATCTCTGAATCTCTTTTTTTGCACAACCATAGTTGCTTATATTGTTCGTTGTCATCCCCTTTATTCAATTTTGGGGCTTCATTCCTTACCCTTTTAGCAAGACTTTGTGTAATATTGACATTAAATTTTTTTTACGATTGACGCGCTTCAGGTGATTTTTGGAATTGTGCAGTTGATTGGTGACTGAAAGTCGATCGACCAGAAAACACAATTTTGAAAGAGTTGCTTCTAGATGAATTGCGGTCGACCAGAAAGTGATTAGTGGTTGACTGGAAGCCTTTATCGACGATTCTATTTAATGTGCAGTCGACCAGACGCGAGCAGCCTACGTCCACAGAACTGCGTTTCGCAACTTTTCAGGATGAATTATGAATACGCAAAGCTAACCTTCAATCCCAGAATTCAAGAGAATCTCTTCAAAACAATAGAGTTATTCAAAACTTTTGAAAATCAACTCCATGAATTCAAACAAACAGACGAATGAAAATAAGAATAGACAAGTCAATCAGAAAGTTGCTAAAGTATATAGCTTTCTACTCCAAGCCAATCTCCGAAGGAAGAAAGCTTTCCAACTTAAAAATTTGTGAGATTCAACAACTCCACAATAAATTTCACTTCACAAAGGAAGCAAGGAAGTTGTAGTAAAATGATGACTAATCCAACTTTCATGAAGACTTAGAAACCAAAAACACAAATCATTGATTGAGAATAACCAACTGAGTTTGTGGGTTTTTACTAGCTTGGAACAAAGAGAAGAGGCTAAAAAACTCTGTAAATTAATGATTCAAAACTTAGTACAATGAGTTCTTAGGAGAGCTTAAATAGATCCTCCAAAATTAGGGTTTAAAGTCACAATGTAAAAGTTAGGAAGCTACTCTCACAAAGACACATACTTAGCTAGACATGCCCTAATAGAGTGACGCCAACACTTGACTATTAAACATAACATACAATAAACCATAAATAAATTCTTAAATCTTCAAGGCTCATCTTCAAATTGATTTGAGCTTCAATTCTGAGTAAGTGAGATTGAGCTTCTTTAGCAAAAACCAAAGCTCCCTGTTCAGGGAACTTTTAGCATAGCAAACGATTTCTGAAGTTAACTACACACCCCATTCTAGAAAGGTTGAGATGTCAGCTACAATCTTTATGAGGTTCAATTTTTTATATGAGATTTTTAAGGTTGTCAAATATGTCAAGTAGTTTTTGAAGGTGAGATCATTGGCTGTTTTGGAACGTTTAAAAAATCTTCTAAATTTGTGTTTGATCTTCCCCTTACACTTCATCTTGAAAAACTCCATAAGATTTTTGGGAGCTAAATAGTTGTATTTTATATATTGGATATATTTTTCTTCTTGAACACCTACAAAAGAAAACTTAAATTATTGTTAGAAAATTTCCTCGGTCAATAGTCAGTTATAGGTCCTCGTGATACATCATTCTCTTGGGGTTGAAGAAGATTTGACCTCAAATCGAGAAGTTCTCCTCCATAGTTTTCTTCACCAAAATAATGTGATAAGCCTTGAACAATGAAAGTGGTAAAGATTCCAAAATTTTCCAGATATTAAACTTCTTTGCATTATCAATAAATTGTTCAAAAATCTTTAAAAGCCCATTGGTTTGTGGCATATGTTCCGATTTCCCTTGATTTGGAAAAGTCTCATTCTTCAAATGCAACCAAACTTTAAATCCTTTGTTGAAATATATAGGCTTATTCATTTTATCATAAGTCTTTCCTTTCCAGATATAGGTAGTAAGTTCAACATCAAGAAACATTATGATCAACAACACCCCTCTAGTTCTAGGCATGCCAAAGTTGCTCCCAATAAAATCTCCATTATAATTAAAGAAATCATCCTTAGCAACATTATCAAAATTGACATGTCAAAGTTCCAAATCAGTACCAATATCATAAATTTCTTTAATACATCCAATTTTAGGAAGCCAAATAATCAATTTATTTAATGACACATACCTCTTTGAGATAGGATCAACTATTTTACTTGTTTCTCACTTTTTGTATTTTAGGATGTAAAGATTCGATTGCAACAAAGTTTCCAAGCCAATCTTCTCAACCATACCCATGAAAGACATATTGAAACAACTCCCTTCATCAATGATCAAAGAATAAACTTTGACCATGTTTAAACATTGACTATGAAAAATTTGCTCCTCTTGAAATTCTTGTTCTCTATATGCTCATCTTTGGAGACTTACTCTTTCAAACAATCTCCTTTAACCATTTGAGACTCCATCATGAGTAGAGGACCTTCATGAGCATAGATGAGTTCTTCTTCCAATTCTTCTTTGTATTCATGGATATCCAGCCTCTTATTTGGTACCTCCTTCTTAAAACTAGTAGGTGGAGACATAAACATATTTGACTTACAAGGTTTTGCATTATCCACTAACCTTTTCACACCTGAGGGCTTCGATGGAATGCTTCCCTCATATGTTTCCAAACTTTCTTCCTTGTTTTCTCAAAGGTGGAGGCAACCCAAAATTCTCTAATATGTAATTTGACAATTGTCTAGTGAGCATAAGAAAAGAAGCCCTTATATCATCAAGTTGTCCTTGAACACTAGAATCAGCTACTTCAAAAACTTGTGTGCTCAAAGGGGCTTGAGTGTTCACACGATTTCTAGATGCATTATTACCACTTCTTGTCATCATTTAGAATGGTAAAGAACACATAAATAAAGGGTTGATAGGTTCAAAAATAGCTTTGATACCAAATGACGTGCTTCGGGTGATTTTTGGAAGTGCGCTGTCAACCGGAAAACACAATTTCAAAAAAGGCACCTTTGGATGAATTGCGGTCTACTGGAAAGTGATTAGTAGTCGATCAGAAGCCTTTATAAGCGAATCTATTTAATGTGTGGTTGACTGAATGCACGCAACCTACATCGCATAACTGCGTTTCGCAACTTTTCTGGATGAATTTTGAACACTTGAACCTAATCTTCAATCCCAGAGTTCAAGAGGGCCTCTTCACAACAAATAGAGCTATTCGAAACTCTTGAAAATCAACTACAAGAATTCAAACAAAGAAATGAAAGAAAATAAGAACATACAAGTCAGCCAGAAACTCGCTAAAGTCCACAACTTTCTACTCCAAGCAATCTCCAAAGGAAGAAAGCTCTCCAACTTGATAATTTGTGAGATTCAAAAACTCCGCAATAAGTTTTACTCCTCGAAGGAAGTGAGGAAGCTGCATAACTCTCATGAAATATTAGAATCTGGAAACACAAATCGTCGATTGAAAACAATCAAATGAGTTTGTGGGTTTTTGTTTGAGTAGAACAAAGAGAAGAGGCTAAAAAGCTATGTCAATTATTGATTCAAAACTCAGCACAATAAGCCCTAGGAAGAGCTCAAATAGCTCCTCCAAAATTAGGGTTTAAAGTCACAACATAAAAGTTACGAACTACCCTCACAAAGACACATATTCGACTAGACCTGCCCTAACTGAGTTGCACCAACACTTGACTATTTATGTAGCGACCCAGTTTTTTCTACATTTGAAAACGTGTAAAATTTAAAACTTTTCTTTTATAAATACAATGGTCATTCTTAAAACCATTTAAAAGATGATAATAAAATTCTTTTCTTAAAAACTTTTTTGTAAAACACAGCGGAAGACTAAATGAATAAAACATTTTACGAATTAAAAATATTATTTAAATCATTTAAATAAACTTCTTTTCTTTTACAATTCAAATATTTTACAAACTCTTTGCAAAATCTTTTTCTTTCTTTTATCCATTAGCCTAGCCAACCATAAGATTCACACGTGCAAACCCTTCATCAACTGCTCCTTGATCGGTTCTCTTGTTCTCGTACATATATCTACATCACAAGACTTAACTAATGAGCCTAAAGCTCAGTAAATGATATAAAATAAAACGTGAAATGTACATCATGTGCAGCTTTTAAAACCATATACAATTATCCATTTTTGTTTTCCTTTATCTTTTATGTTTTAGTCTCTTTTCTGTTTCTGTTTATGTTTATGTTTCTGTTTCTATTTCTATTTCAGTTTCCGTTTCTATTTTCGTCTCTATTTCCATCTCCGTTTCTGTTTTCGTTTCTGTTTCTAAGAAACCGTTTCCGTTTCCATTTTTGGAAAACCAATTCTGTTTCTGTGTCCAAAAAATCATATCCGTATCCATTTTTGTTTCTATTTCTGTTTCCATTTTCGTTTCTGTTTCTATTTCCGTTTCAGTTTTCGTTACCGTTACCGTTACTGTTTCCTTTACCGTTTCCGTTTCCGTTTCCTTAATCTTTACTTTATTGTTCTTTTATTTTGTTTTTGTATCGGACATTACTTATCAGTCCATAAAAATTGTATCTTTTGTTTCTGTGCGGGGCATTACTTATCGATCCACAAAAACTGTTATCTTTTTATGCTTTGGTTGTCGTGCTTTACTTACCGGTCCAACCTCTTTACTTGATCATTTACTTTACATTTATTCGTATTTCCTTTCCAAAACTATGCATGAAAACTATTTTCGTAACCTTTTAAAAACTATGATGAATGATGCTCGTGAATGCATACAGTCTATCATATCAGTACTATAACCTCTAAACATGTTCAATATCATAACTTTTAACGTAGAAAATCTACATCTAATAAACACAGTCAGCAGACATCAATACAATCCTAGAAACATGTTTTAATAAAGCAGTAAACAATCAGCATACAATTCCTAACTCTTGTGATGTAGGGCCCCAAATACCAAAGCACATACAATATCAACTTACCTCGTGATCTTGAATGCACTTCCGATTCAACTTCACAATACCTTCAAAATCAACAACATTTATTCATTAATTTCATTTCCTCAACAACCCTTCACAGAGTCCAATAAGCCATAACACCTAACGGTTCCAACATTCACAACTTAACAACCAATTTAACATTTCACAACCATTAAGCTTCACAGTACACGATTCAATATAGCAGTAAACCACAATGGCCATACACAACTACAAATTCACCCTTAAATCATATATTACTCACCAATAGAACAATATACCCAAACCGCAGAGCATAAACATTGAAGCTGTAAACACTCAGAGAGCGAATCCCAGCATACCAAACCAAAAATCTAATTGACAGGGCATATCTCATCCAAAACTAACATCCTACACTCTTCTACATTTCCATAAAATTCATAAAAGTTGTGGAGGAATTTACCTCACCTGAAGCTCACCCGAGAAGAGCGGAGAACAATCCTCCAGAGACTCCTTTCTCCTTCTTCTTCTTTATTTCCTCGCTGCCTTCACTTCTTCTCGTAGCCCAAAGCTCACCAGAGAGCTCCTTCACCTCACACAGCAGCTCCCTTCCTCTCTCGCACTTTCTCCCTCTTCTCTTTTCTCCAGAGAGGTCCACACTTTGTCTTTCTCTCACCCGCAAACTCTCTGCCTCTTTCTCTTTCTCTCCCTCTTTATCTACTTTCAGCTGAAGCTTCGCATAATCCACATAAATCTAACACCCATTATAATTTGTCATCTCAAAAGGAAGGACACGTGGGGAGAATTTAGAAAATGTTGGTCTCAGGATTACACATTTTTTGCAATTAACATGGATTTCGGTCGAGTAAACTCGACCACAGCAACGACCGAAATCCCCATTTCTGCACTTTTACGTGGAATCGATTGACATTACTATCGACTGCTAATCCCCGATCGACAGGGAATTTTGACTGCTCAAGGGACCGGTCGACAGTATGTCTAACGCTAATCCTCTGTTGATAGGGAAAGTCGATCTCTCCAACGCTTAAGCCTGACTTTTCGGTCGATGATAGATGACCGCACTATCAACTGCCACTCATCTTTTTGTATATGTAATGTTTTCTGGTCGAGTACCCTCGATCGCTCCATCGACCGATCACTCGACCAAAGACCCAAATTGAAATCTATAATATATTTCAGTTGAGTTGTTCGACCGCGTCCTTGACCACTTCGTCGACCGAAAAACTCTGGAGCAATCTGTAATATTTAACAGTCGACCATTTAGTCGACCAATTTCTCTATGGTCGACCAAAAAATGCCATTACTTTTCTCTCTCATCTTATTCTTAAAACTTAACAATATATATATTTACACCGATCATCTTCTTAGTCGTGTACTAAATCTTCAACAATCATCCAAATAATTCTATTACACCCAATTAATTCCTCCATCGTCCTTGATTTTCAATAATTCACAATTATTATTGTCCATAGATCTAACTTAATTTTGGGTATTAGAATTTAACTTAATATAAAATAAACCATAAATAAATTCTTAAATCTTGCATGCAGCAATGATCTAATAGATCATTCTTTAAGACTCCACTTCAAATTGATTTGGACATCAATTCCATGTAAGTGAGATTGAGTTTCTTTTGTAGAAAATGAAGCTCTCTGTTCAAGGACCTTTGGCATAGCAAACAATTTACAAATTTAACGACACACTCCATTATGAAAAATTTGAAATGTCAGTTACAATCTTTATGAAGTTTACTTTTTGATATGAGATTGTTAAGGTTGTCAAATATGCCAAGAAGTCTTCGAAGGTGTGATCATCGGCGGTTTTGGAATATTTAAGAAATCTTCTAAACTTGTACTTGATCTTCCACTATGTATTTTATATCTTGGATATATTTTTCTCCTTGATCACCTACAAAATAAATACTTAATTTATCATTAGAAAATCTCCTCGCTCGATAGTGAACTATAGGTCCTCATGGCACATCACTGACTGTCTCAATGATGGAAGGAATGTCCCAGTAGACTTGACTTTTGAACTTGTCCAAGTTTTGGTATGCCACTCATTTGACAGAAATATATCAGCTTTCCATTTGTCATGAACATGTGTGAACATCGTTATAGGTTTTTATTTGAAACATAAGTTCACCTTACATTTTTGAAGTGTGAATCCACCAATTGCATCATTCTTGGCACACGACCATCAATCGATGAAATTCAATTTTGGAGAACTTTATTCCATACTCATTCTTTAATGCATAATCCATGATTTCTTCATTAATTGCATTAAACGAACTATACTTTTTCCCTAGACAAAGATTTGGAGCAGAACATTCCAGTTAAGTCCTACTCTCCCTCCCCCACCATCATCACCTTTGGAGTCACATAATGAGAGAAACTCATCTTCTGGAGATGTCGAAATCAAATGCACCTCTATAGCAGCTTTATGATCGAATGCACGAAGCTCATTGACCTAAAATGCGGAAATAGTCTCCACCTCCATTTCAAAGTTAACAGATTCTTGATTGTTGGTTTCTTTTATGTTTAAAAGACAAAGCATTCACAAACTAATTACATTACATAATAAGTTGCATAATAAGCTTCTACAAATAATTTCTAACAAAAAATTACTTCTCCTTGATGTCATTTGGTTGTAGCACTCAAACACTTCGATTTCTGTTACTCTTTCGAAAAAGTGAGACTAGCACTTGGATGATATTTAGGGATTAAGGGTCGTAGATGATTTAGGGTTTGTGTAGAAATAACCTCGTTCGTTATGCAATATATTTGAAAGCATGGTTGTCTGCTCTTACATATGGTCATTAGCTTCTCTTTAAAATCAATATGTGGACTTCAGCTAAAACGAGAAAACTTTTCAAAATGGAAGATTTCCAATTAACATGTTCAAAATCGATTTTGGTATTAAAATGGAAGATTTTCAGTTAATTGTTTGTTAAAAAATCATTATGCTCCAAGCTAAACATGTTTTCGATTCACTAAGAAAACTCTTCAGAAAACATATTTTAGAAATGTTAAGTTATTCGAAATCAATTTTGGTATCAAAATGAAAGATTTTCAGTTAACTATTTGTTGAAAAATCAATGTACTCCAAGCTAGACATTTTTCTAATTCATTGAGGAAACTCATCAGAAAATTCGTTGTTTGTTACACTGAAAAATGACAAAGAATTCAGCAAATGGAGTGGAAATAGTATTTTCCACTATGAAATGAATAAATTTTTCCTGAATCCTATTCAAAAGATTCACTTTTTGCAGCGAAAAATAATATTTCATGAGTTCTATTTCAAGTATTCACTTTCTGCATCGGAAAGACAACGTTCCACAGTTGAATGAATACTTTCTGTAGAGGAAAGACAACGTTTCACCGTGGAACGAATACTTTATTAGTGAAAACTAGCATTCCGCTATGAAAAGTAAGTCTTTGACATTTTCACTTCGAAAACAAATTGAAATTTTTAACAGAAAATGTGACAGCAATGTTTGTTTCATTTATTTATCATAATTGAGTATTTTATTTATTAGTAAAAATTATTTAATAGTTAATATGTTATTGATGCCTTAATTTAGAAGTTGTTTTGTTAATTTTCCTAAAAAAATAATAAAGTTGCAAAAAAATTATGGGTAATTATCAAATTTCACTTTCAAGTTTAGGGTACTTTTTATGTATCACCTTAAACTTTAATATTTTTTTTTAAATAACACCTTGTAGTTTCCATGGTTAGCACCTTACACCTTCCGTTACCACCAGCTCACTTTCGAAGACGAAGCAGCTGCGATTCCTCTCCCAAAGGTGAAATTCGCGAAGGTGAACCTGCGAAGGAGAACCTGTGAAGGCAAAATCTGCAAAATTCACGTCCAACAAAATATTCGTCATAAAAAACACACAACCAGAAAAAGATGAATTCCTTCTGGGTAATCGGAGTTTCAGGGTTCATCATCCTCATCGGAGCTTTACTATTTCTGAAATGCCGATTAAGCAGAGAAAAATCAGCATCCGAACAAGAAGAAACGCTTTCTTCATCTTTCTTCTCCTACGACATAAAAAGCTTCCACTGCATAAGCTTCGACCACCGGGAAATAATCGAATCCATGGTCCCAAAAAACATCGTCAGCCATGGTGGATCAGGAACAGTGTACAAAATCGAACTAAGCAGCAGAGAGGTGGTCGCAGTGAAGAGACTTTACAGCCAAAAGACAAAAGATGAGCTAATACTAGACAAAGAATCAAAAACAGAGGTTGAAACTCTGGGGAGTATAAGGCACAAAAACATAGTGAAATTATACTGCTATTTATCGAGCTTAGATTGCAGGCTTCTGGTTTACGAGTACATGAAGAATGAAAATCTCTATGACGCCTTACACAAAGGGTGGGTACATTTGGATTGGGCGATTCGCCTTCGTGGATTTCGTCTTTGGGAGAGAAATAACGGCTTTTTTATTTTTGAAAGTGAGCTGATGGTAACAGAATGTGTAAGTTGCTAACCATAAAAACTATAAGGTGTTATTTAAAAAAAATTAAAGTTTAAGATAATACATAAAAAGTATCGTAAACTTGAAAGTAAAATTTGATAATTACCCGAAAATTAAGTAGCGTGATTTCATTGGTGGACCCTTTTAGAGAGAGACTTTTATTTTATTTCCAAACAAGTCCTTTCCTACGGTGAGGCCTGATTTCCATGGCGCTTCTATAATCCATTCTTTCTCACCTGTTGGCAACAAGCTACGCGACTCTTCAGACTGAGTTTCTAACCAAATCTACCCAACCCACTATTCCATTCCCCTTGGAAACTCTAAAGCTCACATCTTTCGGTGTATCGGGGAATATAATCATGGCGTCGGACTCGGAGTTTATCGACCGGCTCCGGGAGTTTCTTCGTAATTCGGACCTCAATACGACGACCACCGGCATCGTCCGACGGAAACTGGAGGAAGATTTCGGTATTGATTTATCGGATAAGAAAATTTTTATAAGGGAACAGGTGGACTTTTTCTCCAAAGTGAGCTCGAGAAAGCTAAGGAAGAGGACGGTGAGTCAGCTGGAGATGGAGATGAAAAGGAGGAGGAAGACGGCGAGGATGAAGATGAAGATGATGAAGAAGACGACGTTGATAGAGCGAGCGATGGCAAGGAGAAAAAAAGGTAAATCGTTAATCAAATGTAAAAGTTCTCTATTTCTGCATCCACTCTACTTGCAACTTTCCTCCAATACGAAAAGTTGAACACATCGCGTTCCAGTAAGTTGAATGTACTAATCAATTAAGACTACAGTTGGGTTTCTATTACGTTTCATTCTATGAAAATTGATGAACGAAAGCATTTGCATCATCAATCATAAATTTTTAATGAAGATATCTTATTATATGCATGTTCATCTGTGATATGTTCAATGATCTTGTCTTTTGGCTTCTTTGTTAAAGATGCAAAGATTTTACAGGCATGTACATATAATAAAATGCAAATTTTATTGTTCATTTGCAACTGAATCTTATGGGGTTAGGCCATCTTTGAATCTGCTTGCTTATCCCATTGGGAAATTCACTAGATAGAACTCAATAAACACCAGCTTGTTAAGAAAAGAATAAATGATTAAATTATACTTCAACCCACAAGCTTAAGCATTTGGGATTGTTGATAATTTGTCATGGTATCAGAGTTAGAGATCTCAAGTTCGAATTTCAGCAAAGTCAAAAAAATTAACCCCATTAAAAAATATCCACATGTAAGGATCAATAAAAGAAATTGGCCTACATGTGAGAGGGAATGTTAAGAAAAGAATAAATAATTAAATTATAGTTCAACCCACAAGCTTAAACTTTTGGGATTGTTGGTAATTTGTCACAGCTCTTTGTAGGTGTTTTCTGTTTATATATTCATAAAGTTATTGTTAATGTTACGTGTAATTTGCACTTTCATGAGAAAAGATAAGACGCTTTTGATAGACGGTTTCGTGTGATTCTTTGCTTTACGGATGAATAAAGTTAATTGAAGCTTTGCTTTGTGTTAACTTCAGTCATTGAATAACTTTAATTAATTCTCTTTTAGATCATTGAGTGATAGAGTAGAGAAGGAATTAATAGCTTGTAGCCTAGTAATAAGAAAATTTGTCTCAGTTGGATTAACCTGTATGTTCCTTAGAGAACCAGACATGGTGAAACCATTTCGATTCGTCCAAATTGTTCATTTTTCTTCCTCTTTTCCAACTCTGCGTTGGCCATCCAATAGTTTCCTATAAAATATTGAGATAGTGATTTCAGGAATAGGTCCACTTGTTTGACTTTTTCTCCCTTGGGATAGGATAATTATACTTAAGGAAATTTAGGATTTGATAACTTATGACTACACATAATTAAAAATGGTTTATGTTTGTTTTTTCATTGTCGTGCTGTGCTGCTCCAAATTCAGACACAGTTTCTAGATTTGTTTAGATTGGCTCCTCTGTTTGCTATCTTTTAACACATATATATACCGGACGTGTCTCTGTTTCGCCACATCTGATGAAAAATATTAAGATATTTTGACGCCGATTTATGTATTTTCCAACAAAACAATTCCTGTTTCTTGTTTTGTTCTGTATTATCTCATCATGCCACCGCTGGAAGGTGGTGATCTAGCTGCTCAATTTCTTTTGAGGCATAAGAAAGTGAAGTAGTTGCACTTTTTTTTTCTAGCCTTTCAAAATTATTTTTTTTATAAGAAATGAATATATTAAAGAAAGAGAAAATTACAAAGAAGAGAGGGGAAAAACCTGTCCCAATAAAAATCTAGAGAAACAATTAACTTAAAACAAATTTTCTCAAATTAAAGAGAACAAATCTAAAAAAATAAAATCTTAAACAAATCCAAACAATAGTTTCACTTAGCAATAATGAAGTTAATATTATCTCAAAGTCCAATATTTGGTTCCTTGTCCTCTAATAAAATAGGGTTGTGGTGAAGCTAGATAGTCCAAAAAATAGCCCAAGCACCTCATCCCAATATTAGCTTCCGCTTCTTAGATTTGTTTTCCCTCCTGAAAACATCGATAAAGATCCTATGAAGTATGGTTGATGATCAATTAATGTTGTTTTAGTAGACCAAATGTTCAAAGATAACATAAGGAAATATTGGAGGATGACATTATAAGGAACTTCATTTTCATGGCCTTGCTTGTCACTTTGTGCTATTTTGACTCTTTTTATGTTTTTGTTATTGCAAAATTTAGAAACCATGAAATAAGTGGAGTGAATTTTTCATGGGAAAGAGTTTAGAGGTTAATTATACTTTGATATTGCAAAAGAATTGGTGGAAAACAAAGTTTCATATCTCTTTTGGCAAAAGAAAAGTGACGTTGCATATCAGTTTACTCTTCCTACACCCAGCAACTAGCTAGTAATTTAGCCTATTCTGGATTGGCAAGTAGGCAGTAAGAGTCAATTTGATTTTTAACCAGAGATTATTCTTCTTAACAGCGAAATTGCTTTTTTCTCTAATTGATGTCGAACAACCTTTTGGTGAAGTCAAGAAACGAGGTGGTTTTAGCAAATTATGCGGCCTTTCACCACAACTGGAGGAATTCACCGCGGTGTCTGAAATGGCAAGCACAGAGTACTTTTATGAATGCATTTTTACAATTTTGTATCTTGTTTTGTACAATGAATTGAAAGAATTCATCAATTTGTAGGTTGCGAAGAAACTGCGGGCATACATTAGGGAAAATGAGTTGCAAAACCCAGCGAAATATGCTATGCGATGAAGCATTGCATACCCTCTTTGGCGTTAAGTCCATTAACATGTTTCAAATGAATAAGGCTCTTACGAAACACATCTGCCCCTTGGGATCTGATTATGGTATGCCACTAAACATAGCTATTTGTATGTCTCAAAGATAGGAGAACGAGATCTGGGCACTAGCGTGTTAAAGGAAAAAGGTGGTTCTTCTTAATGTGGGAATTGCAATTGCATGTTTTGACTAGAGATTCTACACATGAAATGTTTAAGGTACAAAATCTTCGCATCTATTGACACTTGATCAATATAGTTGAGAGACATTCGAAAGTGTCATTACTGACTCTAAAATATTTGCAAATGATTGGATGCTTATTCTGTTTCATCTCCTTTATCTCCTCAGTTGTTCCAGTAAAGTCGGCATCCGAGGAAAAACCTTGGAAGCAAGACAGAAACAAAGGTAGATGATGCTTGTACTATGTCTTTTGTTTATACGAGACTTCACATATTGCTGGTGATGAGGGCGAGAATTTTCTTCTCATACACCTATCGATTTCGAGGCAAAAGCTTGTTTCTCTTTTACACAAATTCTGCAAGTCCATCGTCCGTATAGTTGGATTTTATGTAATGCACATTTGCTGTTTTTGGTTTGAAGTTACAAGCATTTGACCTAACATTGTGCTCATATACTACTGAATGTTATTATTTCAGATTCAGAAGAACCGGAAAGAGAGAAAAAAGGGCAGTTCAAATTTCAGACGCTCTGATCGGTGCTGGGGAAAGTGCATTATCACGAGTGAATCGAATGCGGGAATACATAAAGGAAAACGACCTCCAGGTTTTTGGAATTCAAATTCTGCAACTCACCAATTTTAAGCTCTTGTACTCTTTTTCTGACTTCAATCCTACTTTTCCTCTGCAGTTTACAAAAGATGGTAATCTGTTGAATTGGAATAAGAGGCATTCTCATACCATTTCCTGTTTTTAAAGACCAAAAAAACTGAATAAAAACATTTTAAGATCATCCTCCAGACGCGCTCTCACACTAGAGTAGGATACTACTGCTTTGAGCTTGTGAAAGATTTTGGCTATATTTCAAACTGGGTTTCTGAAGTCTTAAACATTTTCTGTTTGTGTTCACGGAGGATCCGTCCGACAAGCTAAAAGACTTATTCGATGTAGAATCTTTTCATGGCTTCACGGTGTCGAAACTCTTCACCTCACTTTGTAAAGACAAAATAGTGAGTTTCTTCTATCTAGTCCTTGTTTATAGAGACGGATCCTGCGGGGTCTTCCATTGATGATAGCAGCAGGAAGTTTTGTGTTAGATTGTAGTTTAGTTTATGGCTTCTGAGTTTTCAGAAAGTTGGACTTCGATTCTATCATCATTTTGACGATTGTCGTTCAATCAAGTGGTTTGGAGTAAGTCTTACATTGGGAAATTACGTTTTTACCCCGGTTAACACTAGAAATTAATGACCAATTTTAATTGATGAGATTATTATGCCACACTGACGAAGGGTAATTATGTCATAATTGCAAGCTTCTATATGTCCAATAATTAAACTCGTTTTAGTATTTTGAATTAATTGACATGTGTCAATAAAATTCGAAGAGTTGTTTACATGAAAACTATAAACACACAAAACACAAGTTGATGTTTTTAAGCACATGAATTGAAGGCACAATTATATTTCATTAATGAAAATAATATTCGATAATAATACTTTTTATTTTTCGGAAAGGTTCAATTCAAGACATTAGTAGTGTAATTGATGAAATATGATGTAAATTTCAAAGGGATTGTTCAGGGGGGGATGTCACGACCCGGAGGGGGGCCACACAGAAACGCCAGGCCAAACGACCCGGTCTTTGTAGAAGACCCAATCGCCCAGCCCAAGGCTAGTTAAATTGTTGAGGAAGACTTGTATAAATACCCAGCCGCGACCCACTTGTGATGAGCCACGGTCCATTTAGTGATTGCGAGAATAATTAATAATGCGGAATTAATAAACTTTAACGTCCAATTAATTTCTATGCATACAATCCAGGAAATCCAACAACTAAGTTAAGTGTTTTTACAGTCATCCAATTTAAAAGCTATAGTCGTCCATTGTTACGCTTGCCGATAAATAAGAGTTCAACTAGGGAAATGAAATAAAATAAAATAACAATAGAGCCTTCAACCGAAACTCTAACCTGGGAAAAAATAAGTCGATTGGGGTGAGTGACTAGCTCAGTATGGAATTTATACTAAATACTATGCATGTGTAAAACTTATTTTACCTTTTCTTGAAAACCATGAGTTTCGGGGAATCATGCACATTTTAATAAAACATTTAAATCCTTTTCGTCTCAAGGAAATCAGGCCCGAGGCCTCCGACGAGGTTTAAAAAATAACATGGTTGTATACATAGACAACTATAGTTTTAAATACTCTCGTCGTGTTTTATACCGAAAATCGTAGTCTGTGAAAAAGGAGGGTCACTCAAGGACTCCCCCGAACAAACACACAAAAAGGTGGCCATATCATGCAAGCAACACCTCATGAGCCCGGAGGAAGAAAAATGACGGGGGTCCGTAGACCGGGCCCGTCACCTAGGTTGTCGTGCAAATTCCGCTACGACACGCCCGTAATAAACACACCCTGATTAGGTTTAGGGATTTGCAACCCACGGAAGAGTCAACACCTTCCCAAAGTCTCCTATTTCACACAACGCACAAACAAAACATCTCCACGCAGCAGGAGATGTATCGAGGGTGTTCCCTAGATACTTTGACGTTCGCGACCGTTTAAAGTGTTAGGAGGATTCATCCCAAACAAGTTATAATCATCACATAAAAACATGAAATCCAATGCACAAAAGTAAACGTGTAAAACTTTCGTATATAAATAGTATAAAAAGCTGACGTGCTGTCGAATAGTTCCCGTCAGGTTTTTCATGTGTGGTGTTCCACAAAATATGATTTTAATTTGAAAACTATGCAATGCAATGCAAGCAACTAAGTATAAAGCCCCTACCTCGATGGCGGTCCTTGCTCGTACGCGAAGGAGCAGCTATCTCAGGTGTCGGCTCGAAGTCCTCAAACTCATCCGAGCCTACAACATGTCAAATATAGGAAAACAATCTCATAAATACATCTCGTGGAAAAATGTGGGGATCCTATATCGGGATTAAGCTCAAAACCCATTCTTAATAACCAAAATAGGATCCTAGATCATCTATCGTTGCACTACATAATCATTTCCAATATTTCCCAACTTGGCAATAGCCAATGAACATGATTTCTACAGTTTCAAAACCAAAAGATTCCACGTTGAACTGCAATCCAACCATTGAATACTCCCAAACATTATTTTGTGGAACAGTGACAACGTAAGTCATTTCATAACCAAGTAATAACAAAGACAAGTGTCATCTATTATCTCTTCACAAATAAACAATGAGCATAACCCATTAACGTGCTTCCAAACCACAACTGAAATATAAAAAGGACATCCAAGAATCTGAGTTCTCATTCCATAACATGAATCCTAAATTTTAGCTATCAAAACAATAACCAAAACATCACAACTATCTTATCAGTGGAGTGCGGCAAAACAGGCAACAAATCACCTATATCAACAACTCATCATCGGTTTCTTTCTATCATTAGTGGCAGTAACACAACATGGATTAGTTATCAACTTAGCATCCATTTTTCATGGCATCCAAAACAATGGGTAACTAAACGGAACCATATTTTCAACCAAAAATCCAAACAGAATATTATGAATCTATAGCTAAAATCAGAATAGCCACACATACATAACCCATCTAGAAATCCAAGCTGAACTGTAATATCAAACAGGGACCAAAGTTCGTTACTCTTGGGCGTTCTTAACAAAACAGCAATCGAACCAACAATACCCAAAACCAAACGCATCAAAACAGAGCCGATTCCATCAATGAAAAACCAAGCCATCAGAGAACCCAAACCAAACTCGCAGCAAGCAGAAACGCATTGATGAAGTCAAAATAGAACCGATGTAGCTCACCTTGAATCGAAGAATGGCGGAATGTGCTCCTCGATTTGAAGCAACAACCCTTATCAGCTCGCCTCTTTGGAATGCTCAGACAGAGCTTCGCCGTCAGAAGTTCAACCTCCCTGCCAAAACTCTTCTCTCCCGTGAACCGTCTTGGTCGAAAGGATTGGAGAGAATCCCTCTTTATCGAAGGCAGCAGAGGCATGAAAATAGGAAAACACTATTCCCCTCTCTTCTTTTCGCGTCTGCCAGTTTTCTTGTAATATGCCATCTGTTCTCTTTTGTTTTTCTTTTTTTCCATTTAATCACTTTCTTTCTTTCTTTATTGTAAATCATTTTCCTTAATATTTAATCATTTCACTTTGAAGTGCAGCGGCGGACCCACTTCATTTCATCTAACTTCTTCATCACATTTCCAAATTTACCCTTTTTTTTAACTCAACTCATTTCATTTGCCGCTGCCTCACGCTCTTTCCCTCCTTTTCCCTTCATTTCTCTTACTCATTTTTCTTTATTTAATAAATTTCTTAATTTCTTTTACATAATGCATATATATAATTAATATACACATCATAAAATATGTAACTTGCTCTCATTCTCGACTTATTTCAATCCTCACGTATCGATCTAATTTAATTCTTCAATATCTCTTCAATTTCTTTACCGCTCGATAATTTCCAATTCCATTGATTTTTGACTAATTGACTAAAATTTCATATGAGGTCACTACGCGACAATCAGGTCAACTTTTCAAGGTCATGACCGATTTTAACGCGAAAAGTTTACACGCAGAATTTATTTTTTGAAAATTCTTAGATTTTACATGGGAGATTTTCTAGTTGATGAATACGACGTGACAAGATGGGGAGAAACAATAATTCCTTTAACCAAAAACTTCCGTCACATCTCTGAGAAACTAACCTAAAACCATGAAAACATCCATAAATGCGTGGGGCATCAGGGATTTAGGAGCTGAGAATTAAATTGAAAAAGAGAGATAAAATTGACGTGCATAGGCCGAAACAAAAAGAATGGACGAAAGAATAGAAAAGAATGATACATTATTCTGAGAATCAACTATTGGGTGATGAAGGAGCCGAGATGGCAGAAAGAGGTGACAAGGACACTAACCAGAGGGACCCATGATTCTGTCGTCCTCGCTATCTGCCTTTTGCTGCTGCAGAAGCTGGGATTCAGTAGGTGGTTGTGGCTGCTGCTGCGGTTGGAGCAAAAGCTGAGCCTGAAGCTGCTGCTGCTGCTGCTGCTGATGATGATAATGGGAGTGAGGATGTTCTGAAATCTCTGGTTGAAGGTGGTAAGCACTATCGAAGGTGCCCAGAGCCAAGGAAGGTGACAAAGCAGAAGCGTTGTTAAGCTGATTCAATCCACTGGCAGATACCGGAGATGGGTCGAACCCATTATGTAACCGTAAAAGCTCTTGCTGCTGCTGTTGAGGATGATGATGGCGGGGGTCCATTTGTTGTTCTTTTGGCTCGAAAGCTCTAAACATATCTTGCTGCTCTCTTGCCGCTACGGTTGCGGCCAATTGCTGAGCCTCAAAAAACTGTTGCTGATGAAGCTGGTGTTGCTGCTGCTGTTGTTGGTGAGGCTCATGAATCATCATTTGCCCGGAAGGACCAGTCGGGATACTCATCATGGGCGGCATGTTATAAGGCATAATGGAGGAAGACGAAGGATTGCCTGGATGTTGTTGTTGTTGCACCAACATCATCGCTGAAGGTTGCATTACAGGAAGCATTGCCTGAGGTCCAATGTAGCTGGCGAGCTCTTTTTTGGCGTTGAGGAGATCGCTTTGCATTTGCTTCAGTCTGTGCTGAAGGAGGGAGATCAGACCGACGCATCCATACACTGGGTCTCGGAGGCGAAACTCGGCCTCGTAAGCCAGAGAGTTAACTGCGTCTTCACGGTGCCTAGCGTCGAGTTCGTTGAGCAGCTTGGCCACGTTGCTTGCGCCGAACACGTTGTGGACATTTGCAAATTTCTGAGGCTGATCTGGTGGAAAATACGGCGCGAATACACACTCTTGCGTGCATTTACACCTCCGTACCTTGCAGGCCGCGCACGGAGAATTCGACGATGACATTTTTCTCTCGATACTGCAAAATACAAATTAAAAAAAAATGTCAATCTCCAGTTTTTCATTCGAGACAGACTGATTGATTTCATGAATGTTGAGTATTGAATTTTATAAGTTTTTCTCCGAAAAAAAAATTGCAAACGAGGGCATCGAAAAGTGGAATCACATTGATCAGAAGAACGTGACCTTCATGGAAGCTTCGTTTAAAGAGATTGACCACTAATGGCGTATCGGAATTAAAAATAATAAAAAAATCAATTAGAAGTTCAACGTTGAACGAAGGCAAAGAAGTAAAAGCTTCAGGAAAATGGCTTCGTTCCGCTATACTGATTTTACAAAGACAAATAGAGAGAAAGAGAGAGAAAGAGAGAGAGAGAGAGAGAGAGCGACAGTGGAGCAGAAAACAATAAACCTAAACCTATATCAATGGGGTGAAAAGGAAGAAGAAGAATAATAAGAAACTCTCATCACGCTCTTTCCATACCTTCTCTCTCAAAGTCGGCGGGCTAAGGAAAAGAAACAAGAGTCTTTCTAGATCTGCGACTTTCGTATTTATAAAAAGTAAACTCACGATTACAAATCAAAGAAACCCTCTCCGAGTAAAACAGCAAATTCCTCGCAAGCCGCGTCGCCAAGCCACGAGATCTTTTTCCCATACAACGACGAACGCCTTTACTCTACTGGAATTCTCTGCAAAAAAGACGGAAAATATCACCGTCGACCCTCCGAAACCTGCTCCAATCACTCTCTTCCTCTACCCCGATAGCCACAAACTCTTCCTCTGGCTTGCAAATGAGAAAAATAACACGATGCACCGCTGGCGCTTCACATTCTGGTGATTAATCCGTAGAAACCAGACTCCTCTGGTCTAGGGTTTCTAAAGAGCCGAGAGAGAGAGAAAGAAAGAGGAGACGCTCGATCCGATCTTCGAGCTTGAAAATCCCAACAGAATAAAAAATGCAAAAGAAAATATGAGAAAAATAAACTTTTATTTCTCCTAATCTAGGGTTTGTTCCAATTTATTCATCATCAAATATTTTTAAAACTATCTTCTTCTTATTTGCTCTAATTTTACATAAGTTAATTAGTATAATAACTAAGATATATTATAAATAATTAAAATAAAATATTAATTAATTTATATCACATGAGTTAAATTAAAATAAAATAAATCTAAAAAAAAAAGTCAGGTATCTTTATTTCTTGATATCATTGTATACATGTCAATTAATGCATCATAATTAGGCATTAGCTATGCCAAATTTAAATTTGCCATTATTTTTGTAATTTTATTTTTATTTTTGAATTGTCTTCCTATTAATTATTTTCAATAAAAAATATCAGGTGACTCTATTTTTTATGTGAACATATACATATTAACTAACAAAACAATACAACTAATTATTAGCTCGACCCGATCTAGATTTGCTATCGACACCTTACGTTACGAAAAATAACGGGGAAAATGTTATATTTTGTTCAGTTTATTGAAAAACACTGACTAGAAGAATATTTAAAATAAAATTAAAATTTTCATAATTTTAAGGGAAATTAACAAAACAATCACTGAATTGTGAAATCAATAGCAAGTCTATCACTAAATAATTTTTGGTAACAAATAAAATACCAAATTATAGAAAATAAATGATACAAATATCGTCGTTAACGTGTTGAAAGAAACGTTAAAAACGAGGAGACTTTCCAAAATAGAAGATTTCCAGTTAACCTATTCGAAATTGATTTTGGTATCAAAATGGAAGATTTCCAATTACCTGTTTGTTGAAAAATCAATAGACTCTAAGCCAAACATATTTTTGATTCACTAAGGAAACTTGATTGAAAATAGATTTTAGAAATAGTAAGCTATTTGAAATCGATTTTGGTATCAAAATGAAAGATTTTCATTTAATTGTTTGTTAAAAAATCAATGTAGTCTAATCTATACATGTTGCTGTTTCACTGAGAAAACTGGTCAGAAAATCAATTTTAGAAACATTAACCTATTCGAAATTGATTTTGGTAAAAAATGAAAGATTTTTAGTTAACTATTTGTTGAAAAATCAATGTACTCAAAACTAGACATGTTTCCGATCTACTTAAGAAACTCACTGAAAAATTCATTGTTTGCTATACTGAAAAACGATAAAGAATTAAGCAAATGGAGCAAAAATAGTATTTTCTATTGCGGAAAGACAACATTCTGCAGCGAAAAACAACGTTCTGAAGCAGAACAAATACTTTCAGCAGTAGAAACTAGCCTTTCGTTGCAGAAATTAAGTCATTGACTTTTCCGTTGCGAAAACAAATTGAAATTTTTAATGTAAAATGTAATAGCGAAATTAAAATTTTTAACGAAAAATATAACAATGATATTTGTTCTATTTATTTTTTATAGTTGAGTATTTTATTTATTAGTAAAAATTATTTAATAGTTGACTTCTCATTAATTTTATAATTTATTGGTTGTTTTATTAATTTCTCAAAATTTAATAAAAAAATTGAAGCTACTAAAATTAAATTAAATGGAGGATCACTACAGTCGGATTATTATTTGGTGAATTTAAAGCACATATTATTTTTAACCTTTTAAGGGACCTCCCATTCTGAGCAAGCATTAAACGCTCCTCCCAGATCTGAGTTACCTCTTTGTCCCTGTCTTGTCTTTCAAAATTTTCCTTTTTACCCTCTCTTATTTTCCCTTATATAATATTCTTCCATTTTTTATTAATATTCAAATGCACTTTTATTACGTATTATTTACGTCATTATTTAAAGACCAGTAGTTGGATTGCATATTTCTTTACTAAATATGTATCTAGAAGACATGATCTATGAAGTATGACATTTGGATAAGTTGTCTTAAAATGGATTTATTAAATTGGATTGAGTGCACAATGGCGTTGACCATATTAAAGAGAAATACTTATTTAAAATACCAAGATGTATACGTAATTCAAGTAAATGTAAATTTTTATCTTATAATTATTTAAGATAGTAAAAGCAGATTTATCTTATAATTTTTAAATTTTAGTATCTCATTCTAACATGTCTTTTATTATTAATAGAATAATTATAATTAATTAAAAGTAATAATGTAAGATTAGAATGCTAAATTTGAATGTATATATAATATTGTCCCAATTATAAATAGTTAAAATAATATATTAGTTAAATTAATAAATAAAAATGTAAAGTATAAATTAAATAATTTTAGAGTCCCGTTCAATTTAAATTCTGATTTTTTTTAACAAAATGAATATTGAGGTTTGAGATTTATTTAACATAAACCTTGAACTTTTTGTGAACAAAATAAACCTTGAACTTTTCGCCTTAAACAAAATGAATCTCTAATTGATTTTTTTTAGTTTCCCTTGGTTTGGTTCGGTTAGGTTCGGTTCCAATGTGGTTTAAGTTTTAGATTTTTTTTGTTAGGACTCAGTTCGAGTCTATTTGTACTCAAATTTGGTCGGTTTTAGTTGGTTTATGCTCTATTTTAGTCTGTTTGAAAAGTTTTTTTTTATAATTTTTTAAATTAAATTAAAAAAATATATAAATATTATAATATCAGTTTATTTTGATTCTATTCAAAGCCAAATTGATCGGAGTCTAATTTATTCATTGTGCAAAGTGTAATGACCCTGTTTTTCGTAAATCTTTTAAAATACGGAAAAATTTGAAATTTTCCCTTTTAAAACAAAACATATCAGAGTGCGACATAAACTGAACCGCTACCAACCTTTCGTCAAAATCGTTATGAAAACCCATTAATAAAATGTGCAGAAGCATTATAAAATAAATCTTTATAAAACATGGTGGAAACATAAATGAATCATTTAAAGAAGAAACTAAACAATGAAGTACAATATAATAAAACTTAATATGATTACAACCGTTTCTCATTTTTCTCTTAGCCTGGCAAGCTTCGAATCTCGTTTGTGCAAATCCTTCACCTCTGCTATGTTATATGTTCGTCGTTCTGTATATGAGCCTATTATTATCTGTTCGTCGTTTGTACCTACACCACAAGTAATATATGAGCCTAATGGCCCAGTAAGGAAATGGGTTTGTGCGATATGCTTATGACTCTCTTTAGTTCTTTATAGAGTGAGTACCGCCCCAAATAGTCTTTTCATATGTTTGTTGGTTACTTACTCGTACTTCGAGCTAGAGATTGGAGGAATCCGTGGCGGTAGGATAGATCTTTGTCGGCTTCAACCACCTAGGGTAGACAGTCTCGCAATTCCGACAAGGAAAAAGTAATATTCTTTTAAATCCTGTCTACATGGCTGATCCGTACTAACCCTACCATCCCCCAACTTCCTTTTATTCTTTTCTTCATTTTCTTAACGTTTTACCTAATTTATGGATATGTGAGTACCACTCCGGTGGCACTCCCTAACGATTTCTATTAACATGATGCATGACCATACATTCTCAACCTAACATGATGCATGATGCACTATAACATTAACATTCATAATAATTGAAGTGCGCATTGAAATAAAAGTAACTATAATTGAAAGCGCATATAAAGAATAACAATAATTGAAAGCATACAATAAGGCATAACAGGGAACAAATTACGATATCGAATTGAAAGCAGTGAATGAACAAGATGAGACGATAAAGTAACGTGTGACGAATTACAATCAACTAAACATGCTTATTAAACCAAGCTAAACTAAACATGGAAACATGCTTCAAACAACAAATAACGGAAACATACTTGTAAATTGGAAATTCTTATCCTAGTTGATTAAACATGTTTTTGTCCTAATTAATTTAAACATGCTATAATTAATAGCCTAGTTATTATCCTAATTTATTACATGCTCAAGTTGGTTACATGCTCAAGAAATTATTACAATTATTACTGTAGACGATTTAAACATGCCTTTTACTATAATTCATTAAACATCCTCTTAATGGATTAACATACATATCTGGTTAATTAAACATGTTTGACTGGTCGTGTTCAATTCTAGTTAATTACTAGTTAATTTCATGCTCAATGTCTAATTGATTACTCTAGTTAATTAACATGCTGCTAATATCATAAATAGGCTAACTATGAATTAACGATAAGTTAGTTAGTTAACATGCTAGTTTAACCAATTATTCTAGTTAGTTTAACATGCTCAAGGAATATTCTAACTAGTTATTCTAGATAGTTAATATGCTCAAGAAGTAATTACACTTACTAGTTTAATTTATTAAACATGCTCAGGGTTTAGTCTATTCACAATTAAACATGCTTAAAGCCTAGGTAACACAAAGGCATTAAACAATAGTAATGATAGAAAATATATGCATCGAATATTAGAAATGACAAGAACAATATATGCAGAGATATTTAAACGATAGACAGTAGCAAACAATAACTCGTTCATGCTTCAACTCATCATTCTAACTCTTTTACATTCTTAACTCATTCATCCTCGCAGAAACCATTCGTCAATGAACCATCAAAGTAAAGCATATATTGCAGGAAAGAAAAGCACACCGAATTAAAAAAGAATATCCGTCACGAAAATGATAGCAGTTAAGGAAATAACAGTATATCAACCAACCTAGTTAATTACATGCTTAAGTAACTAATTAACATGCTTAAGTTACTTAACATGCTTAAGTTAATCAGCATGCTTAGGTCTAATTAATCAATCTAGTTAAGTTATTTAACGTACTTATTTAATAATGCTTAAGTTGATTAACATACTTAAGTTAATTAACATGCTAAAGGTTAATTAATTACTTTAGTTAAGTTACTCAACATGCTTAAGTAATAATTAATCGTTTAATTAGTAGGTTGATATTATCCTTAGCTAGTTAGCATGCTCAAGAAAATGATTAACCATTACTATTTAAACAATTGATTAAACATGCTCAAGACTAATTAATTACTCTAATTAATTAACATGCTCAAAAAGGTTACAACATAAATTAATTCACATGTTTAAATTAACTAATTAATTAACATGCTTAGATGATCTAGTTGATTAGCCGATTAATAAATATCTTAGTTCAATTATTACAAGTGTTTGCACAAAGATATTCACCTATAGAACAACCATTGACAGCAGCACAAAATGAAGGAATAATAGCTATACAGAAATATCTAACTAACAACAAGTAACCATGTAGCACGAGTTTATCGCTTTAGGCATTTGAACATTCATTACCTTTAAGCATTAGCATTCATCACTCTTTCATTAACGTAAGGCATTTGAAACGATGAAACCATGAAAACAGGGTATAGTACTAAAGGAAATCTCATAGAGTTAGCAATAATCTACAGAGCACTAACAATCTACACTATCAATCAACAGAGAAATAACAGGAGTAAATCATTCAAGGAAACCGACACTACTCACGCACATTACTTGTGGGTAGGGCTTCCAAATGGCCAAGACACACCAAAATTCTTATCTCAATTCTTCATTGCACGTTGCACTTAATCGCCATTCTTCCTCTCTTTCCGATACCTTCACAATTAAAGTATTTACCATTAATGATTACGACTTATAACTTGAATAATAATAATTCTAAGAACTTCTTTGTCGCCAACACGGAACCTAACCTATCACGACTTAACCATCATTGGCTAATACATTTCAAGGAAATACAATAGAGAACATTACGCACTAATAGTTAAGAGTATGCTTCAATATGGTTTCCCATAACATCAACATTTTAACAATTGCCTACCATCAACAATTTATCTAACCACAACACTAACTTGCTTACTTTATCCATCACAGAGCAGTTCATATGGGAAAATTAGTCATCCAATAATTGATCCAACAGATTAATTTGGACATTAGCTAACAATCCCCTACGTCTAGAAATCCCACACAATAGAGGAGCAACACTTCAAAATTAACCAAGCTCCCAAAACAACAATCAATAACAACACTGGACTTAAACAGAAACCAATAACTAACCATCTCAACATATTTTCCACCACTACTGACAACATAGCATATTCAAACAAAACCCAAGATGCAGAACTCAACAGAGGCATTATTCATCGATATTATCCAGGAAGTTACAAAAGCAGCTCATATTATCCACAACAAGCAGCAAAAGTAACGTCTAAAAGGAATAGAGAGCTTTTACCTAAAGAACCATATAAACCCGAGAGCTCTTTGTGCAACCATCACCTTCTCTCGACTTCAACTCATCTCCCCACTCCTCTGTCATCCTCTCTGCCTCAGTTCTTCTCTCTCGGCATCACCCACCCTCCAGCAACTCACCGAGAGCTCCAGAGGGTATTTCCCTCCCCCTCACAGTCTTTTATTCTCCAGTCAGAATCATTTCCCCGACAACACTCCCTTGTTTCTGTCTGCTTTTCCAGAAGCTGTCGGTTACACAGGGTGCATTTCCAGGTTGGACAGAAGCAGGCGGTTGTGTGCATAGCAAACAACGATTCACCCAAACCAGGTAGGACCAAGTTCAGCCACAACCGCTGGAATCACCACACGACGCTGCCAATCCATCCAAACTACAAAACGCAAGGAGAGGAATGGACTTACCTTGTCTTGACGCCGAAAATCACAGTAGTAGGAGCTCTAATTCGTCTCGCAGGCTTCAGCATATCCCTGTGCCATAGCTCCGCTGCCTGGATGTTTCACCGATGCCCACCCCCTTCGCTCGTCGCTCTCTCTCTCTCGGGCTTCTCTCTCTTTCGTTTGGTCGGGTTGTCGCGAAGTGGCCAAAGGCCAAGGGAGATTTTTCTCCCTTTAATTCCCAACCGGGAACAAATAGCTTGAACGGTTCAACTCTCCCTCCCCTCTACACTTTAATTTTTTCTTTTTAATTTCCCTATTTTAAATTCTAATTAATTAATTTTAAAAATATATCTATATATATTTAAGTGTTAAATATTCGTACCGCACATTAACCGACCTAAATTGTAACTCACGACTTATTCCAAATGTCGTTAATAGATTATTAGAGGTCCAATTTGAATTTTAAAATTTCATTTCCTAAATCGTTTTCCATCAAATAAACTTCCAATTAATTTCCTTAAAGTATAACTGAACGGTTACGTCTTTGGTAATACCTCGATAAATATCCGATAAATCCAAATACCCTTAATTAATTTCTAATTATTCTTAACAAATTCCAATATAAAATTTTGGGGTATTACACAAAGTCCAAGGTTTATTTTGTTTTAAAAAAAAGTTCAGGATTTAAGTTGAATAGAACTTCAAAAAATTATGGGTTAGTTTATACTTTATCCATAAATGAATGACACATGAAATTGTAAGTTTAGAATTTACATTTATCATTAAATGAAAAATATGTATTAAAACTAATTTATGTATCTTTCACTTTCTAAAGAAAACATTACATGAAATAAGACGATGTTTCTTTTTCCTAAATGTTATTTATCATCTAAAATTTGCTTTCTTTTTTTTTTTTTTTTTAAATGAAGATCTAACATTTTACTTATTTGCAATCTTATAAAGTATTAGAATAATAAATAAATGACATATGAGGAGATAAATTTAAAAGTATAAGATATAAGATGGGTAACACTACGTTTATATTGTAATTTCACAGCATGACGTAGCATTTATGTATCATTCATTCATTTAATAGAATTATTATGATATAATATAAATATTTAAAATAAAAGATTATGAGAATCAATAAGTGAATGACATGTATGAGGCGTGAAATTAGAGTATAAAATTAGAGTGTAAATGTAACATGGCTCTTAAAAGATATGTCTATCATAGAAATGGATAAAACTAGATTGGATGCATTTATGCCTCGTTTGTGAAATTTTTAAATATAAAAAATTTACATAATCGATTTGAGTCAATTCATCAAAATTCTAGCTCAAATTTAGTCAAAACCTCTCATATTCCGACTTAAACTTATATACTTCAATATTTTTTTTAACCAAATCATTCTAATCAAATTTCGTGTTTAAGTAACATTTTATTTCTTCATCCCTTCATACAATTGAATCTTAGTTTCAGTTTTGTGAAACTTAAATTGAATGGTTTGATTCGGTTTGAGTTAAACCTAGACTAAACAAGCTTATGTTCCACCTAGTATAACATTATTGATAATATATAATCTTAGAGAATATGTTCTAATTGAAAAAAACTTGAAACATTATAATATTAGAGTCAATTGAAATTAAAATCCATTATGCATTACATGTAATTGACCGTCACATAACAAATCCTTATTTCTTAGTTTATTGATAATTCCTTCAACATATATTTAGCTATACTAATACCATTAAATTTCATTTCCAATTTATTTTTGGGCAATACAATCCATAAAAATCACTCCATATTTTTCGATAATTCACTATTAATATTATTCCTAGTCTCAGCTTAATCCCGGGTATTACAAAGAGCTTTCTAAAATTTATTAGGTCTTGGTGGAAATATGTGAAGAGTATTAAAAAATTATAGGATTAAATCTCTCGGGTTATAAAATACTCGGTACCAAAATTTAAGTGAAGGAATATGTCATTTAAATGATGAATTACTCAAGGGAAGGACGAATTGGATAGTAGCCGTTGAATGAGGACAATGAACGGCTGAGTTCAAGTATGGAGAAAGGAGCGGAGGATGGAAGGTTAAAGACTAGTGCAAATAGTAATGCAAGAGAAAGGAGAGCCGTCAGATCAAAAAAAGATGCTTTCGCAGGAGAGAAAGATTCCATTTTTGGAGAAAGATAGCCGTCGGATGGAGAAGTGTGATTAAATGCTGACCATAGGATCACGAAGATGCCGCACGGAAGTGTTTAAGTAAGTTAAACGCAGTCGTCCGATTAAATGAAAAATGCACGGATGAAGTTGGACGTCGTCGTTTGGAGATAAGTGTGCAGAGGTTAATTGAAAATTACAAAAGCGTATCCATCCATGGACAAGTACATAGCCACAAAATGTATGAAACACGGTCATTTTGGTCATTAATTTAAAGAAGGAAAGATGCTCTTTCCAGCAGCATTGGCGTCCGCGGTGAGCAACACTTCCTCAAGATTGATAGACGGCGTCATCCAAAACATGAACGCTTAGCTCTCTGCCCTAAACTGTGGGGATAAAGAAGGGAACATTTATAAGGTAAATTGTTTTATTGAAGTGTCAGTAATGAGAAGCTTGCCGAGGCTCCAACAGGGAGGCTGAGCTTTTGGGAGAGGAGATGAGCTACGGGAGGAACGATTTTCACCATGGTTGGGCAGCTTTCTTGATTCTTATGGAGCTTGAGGTAAGTAATGTTGCATGTTATTGGTCTCTCGGTCTACAATGCAAGGTGCTAGGTGGTATGGATATTACAGATGAAATGAAAAATGCGAAGTTCATGTTGAAGAAGCCCACCATGACGAAGGCTTGGTTGTTGTTGGGTATGTGGATTATGGTTTACGAGTTGAGTGTATCAACCCACTTTTGAAAATAGTTTTATGTCAATCTTATTTTGTATACGGATTCTTTATGTTAAGTAGAGGTTTATCATTTATTTTATAAAGATCTTTTAAAACTTTGTGTTTGGTGAGAATTATGTTTTAATTGGAAGAAAGTTTTCCTCTACAAAGATTTTATAAATACACAATTTAGTTGTTCTATTTAAGAGTATGTTTTATCTTAAAAATAATTAAAGTGACATGGTTGGTTTTTATTTGTGTGAAGGTTTTACAATAGAAATATATATATATATATTACAAGAATTTACTACGATATTAAGATTTATAAAAAGGGGCGTTACAATCTTGGTCACTACATGTGTAGTGTTGAACGGTTTCATTGATTGCACATTATTTTTCTCTTTGTTATTATTATGCTACCAATAACTCTTGTTAATTACTTTATGGACCCTGATCTATTTCTTTGAGTTTTAAGCTTAAATGTATGTTAAAACTTCCGATGACATCCTAGCTTTAGGCTGAGCGATTGGGTCCTCTTCGAGGATCGCGTCGTTCAACTCAGTGTTTTTGTTAGGTCCGCCTCTGAGTTGTGACAAAGTGCCTAACATCTCGCTTGAACTTAGGCCAATAAAATCTATCTTCAACTAAACTGATTGTCTTGTCTTGATCAATATGTCCTCCTAAACCGTCAGCATGTAATTCTCTAAAAAGGTGCTCTCATAAAGAAGATCGAGAAATACATAATTGCGTACCTTTAAATAAATATCCGTCATGAATGAGAAAATTAGAAAGAAATTTTTTGTTGGTGCAGCGAGTCCATATAGTACCAAAATCTTCATCCATCACATAAACATCTTTTAAATGCTCGAAACCAACCACTTTCGTATTGATTGTTATTAAATAAGAGGCACGACGATGGAAAGCATCTGTGACTTTGTTCTATTTGCCGATTTTTATTTAATGATGAAAGTGAATTTTTGGAAAACGATGATCTACCGGGCGTGCATGAGATTCATTATTTTCTGGGAATCAAATAAATTTTAATGCTTGATGGTCTAGGAATAAAACAAATTCTTGGTGAATTAGATTAATGTAGCACATTCTCAAGCCAAAGCAGACGCGGTAAGTCCATGAGTTGTTTTATTTTAATAGTTTTAGTCATTTTATTTTAGTCGTTTAAATTTTTGTTTCTATTTAAAAAGTTGTGATAAACACTAAGATTTTAAACTTTTATATTGAATTATTTTATTTTCCCTGAGAGTTTATCCCCTAGTTTTTTTGTATTCTCTGTTTATTAAATTGGAGTTGCTCCCACCACGTTGAAATTTCTCCTTTTAATTTATATACCACTAGTTTGACTTTTTTTTCTTATGAGATGTTTAATTAATCAAAAAAATTCTCAACTGTGTGAACCCAATATAGGAAATCTTCAATATTTAATCGATTATCAATAGTCGGCAAAACCATTTTTATTTTGAACTTGTGAGTGTTTGGCCATCGAGTCAAAAAGGGGTATTTAAGAAAATCATCTCCTTTGTCAGATGAATAATTAACTATCCAAGTTGGTACTTTTCATAAATTTTCCCGTTGGCACAGCTTGGGATAATCATTTAATTAATTTAAATGAAAAAATATAGTTTGTTCATTAGGGTTTCGAGTTGGGTAGGTCAAAACCATAGCTGGCTCGTTGGAAAAACCTTTGTCAGAGTCTCCTCTGTCATTGGCTAGAAACCCTCCCCGGAAGACAGAGAAACTCGGCCGGCCTTGAATTGGCCAAGGACATCATTGGTAGGTGTGAAGTCCAGCAACTTTATGAACTGTTGGATCGCATAGAGGAAAATTGTGACTTCCAACAAGTCTTGCACTAGCCTCTGCTATACAAGCATGTGTAATAGTTGGTAGGTGATGACTTAGGTCATATGGGGATCACAGGCGTTTGTCACATAGTGTCATGTGCGTGATTGATCCTCTGTGCACAATGGTAGCTTCTGTTAGGCCATCTTCCTGATCAAGCAGAGGCCTAGGGATATTGTCAGTCATGTCTTGCTATTGTGGCTAGCTAATCTTGTCACGAACTGGAGGTGGGCCTAACAGAAACACTAGGTGGAACGATCTGATCCTTGGAGAGGAATTGATCACCCAGCCAAAGGCATGATTTGCAACAAAAGACTTGAACACAAACTAAAGTCATAACCCATGCGAAATGGGTCTAGGTTGACATAGTGATTATGAGAGTAATAGTGCAAGGAAAATAAATTAAATGAAAGTAACTGTGCAACAAAATCCCATATATCCAACACCATCAAACTAATCTTATACTGGCCCTAATAAATATTTAAGTTATCACCAGAAAATGAAATTAAAACACTCGGACAAGAAAATAGGGACAAGAGAAACCGCCATAGTATCAAAGCTCTTAACTGAGTTGGAGTGAGTGACAAACTCAGTTGGTAAGTTATATAAATGCAGTGTATGTGAAACTGGTTTTATTTTTCTTTCAAAATCATGATCAATTCAATACCATTTCTGTGCCATGCATGGATTTTTAAAATCATTCAGAAAAATCTCTATACTAATGTAATTAAATTAGGCTCCACAAGCCATTGGGTGAAGTAATTATCAAATCATATCGTACACATAGACAACTATATTAAAATACACCTATAAACTCCTTCATGCAATAGAAGGTGAACTGGGATAGCCTCATGATGTTTTGATATCGAGACCATCCAAAACATTAAGAGAATTTATGTTCTAGTATACAATAGATAACAAAAGAATAAACCATGCACGCGTAAGATAAACATGTAAAATAGACATACATATAGGTAAAAACTGACATGTCAAACAATTTCCATTGGGTTTTCATATGTGGTAACTCACAAAAATAACATTTTTGAAAACTATGCAATGCAGTGCAAAAAGTATAAAATCTCTACCTTGATGATAGTTTCTCTTCTTACCGATAAGAGCAACAACCTCAGAAACAAGCTTGTAGTCAACAAACTTGTCTGAGTTTAAAAACAATGCAAATCATGAATATTGGGAACTGCCACCCTACCTCGGTAAAGAACAGTTCCCTTAGCATTGACTCCCCAACCGTCAAGCTGTTCACCATTTTGCAGTTATTCCACTTTGCCTCTCAGCTCATCATCCTTCTGTTATAACTGCTTAGTCCTATGGAGCAATGACAGAGTAGCAATAATATTATAGGCACAAATTGTATTGCTAGACTGATAATGCTAAAGGTTAAAATCTCCAATAGCAATCAAACGTTTCCACTCATAAAAAATTAGATCGGCAAGGGATCCTTGTTGATGTTCACTTAGTGCATCAACCTATCTTTTGACAATTACGTGGAAAATGTTATATTTTGTTCAATTTATTGAAAAACATTGGCTAGAAGGATATTTAAAATAAAATCAAAATTTTCATAATTTTAAGGGAAATTAACAAAACAATCATTGAATTATGAAATCAATAGCAAGTCTACCACTAAATAATTTTTGCTAACAAATAAAATACCCAATTATAGAAAATGAATGATACAAATATCGTCGTTAACGTGTTGAAAAAAACGTTAAAAACGAAAAGACTTTCAAAAATAGAAGATTTTCAGTTAACCTGTTCGAAATTGATTTTGGTATCAAAATAAAAGATTTCCAATTAATAATTTGTTGAAAAATCAATGTACTCCAAGCAAAACATATTTCATGGAAACTCGATTGAAAATAGATTTTAGAAATGGTAAGCTATTTGAAATTTATTTTGGTATCAAAATGGAAGATTTTCATTTAACTGTTTGTTAAAAAATCAATGTAGTCTAAGCTAGACATGTTTCTGTTCCACTGAGAAAACTCGTCAGAAAATAAATTTTGGAAACCTTAACCTATTCGAAATTGATTTTGGTAACAAAATGAAAGATTTTTAGTTAACAAAATGTACTCAAAGCTAGATATATTTCCGATCTACTTAAGAAACTCATTGGAAAATTCATTGTTTGCTACACTGAAAAACGACAAAGAATTAAGCAAATGGAGCAGAAAGACAACGTTCTGCAGTGAAAAACAACGTTATGAAGCAGAACAAATACTTTCAGCAGCAGAAACTAGCCCTTCGTTGCTGCAGAAAGTAAGTCATTGACTTTTCCTTTGCGAAAACAAATTGAAATTTTTAATGAAAAACGTAACAGCGAAATTAAAATTTTTAACGGAAAATATGACAACGATATTTGGTCTATTTATTTTTCATAGTTGATTATTTTATTTGTTAGCAAAAATTATTTAATGGTTGACTTTTTATTAATCCTATAATTTAGTGGTTGTTTTATTAATTTTCCAAAATTTAATAAAAAAAATTGAAGCTACTAAAATTAAATTAAATGGAGGATCACTACAGTCGGATTATTATTTGGTGAATTTAAAGCACGTATTATTTTTACCCTTTTAAGGTACCCCCCATTCTGAGCAAGCATTAAACACTCCTTCGAGACCTGAGTTACCTCTTTGTTCCCTGTCCTGTCTTTCAAAATTTTCCTTTTTACCCTCTCTTATTTTTCTTTATATAATATTCTTCCATTTTTTTATTAATATTCAAATGCACTTTTATTACGTATTATTTACGTCATTATTTAAAGACCAGTAGTTGGATTGCATATTTCTTTACTAAATATGTATCTAGAAGACATGATCTATGAAGTATGACATTTGGATAAGTTGTCTTAAAATGGATTTATTAAATTGGATTGAGTGCACAATGGCGTTGACCATATTAAAGAGAAATACTTATTTAAAATACCAAGATGTATACGTAATTCAAGTAAATGTAAATTTTTATCTTATAATTATTTAAGATAGTAAAAGCAGATTTATCTTATAATTTTTAAATTTTAGTATCTCATTTTAACATGTCTTTTATTATTAATAGAATAATTATAATTAATTAAAAGTAATAATGTAAGATTAGAATGCTAAATTTGAATGTATATATAATATTGTCCCAATTATAAATAGTTAAAATAATATATTAGTTAAATTAATAAATAAAAATGTAAAGTATAAATTAAATCCTGAATTTTAGAGTCCCGTTCAATTTAAAATCTGATTTTTTTTTTACAAAATGAATATTGAGGTTTGAGATTTATTTAACATAAACCTTGAACTTTTTGTGAACAAAATAAACCTTGAACTTTTCACCTTTAACAAAATGAATCTCTAATTGATTTTTTTGGTTTCCCTTGGTTTGATTCGGTTCGGTTCCGATGTGGTTTAAGTTTTAGTTTTTTTTTGTTAGGACTCGGTTCGAGTCTATTTGTACTCAAATTTGGTCGGTTTTAGTTGGTTTATGCTCTATTCTAGTCTGATTGAAAAGGTTTTTTTATAATTTTTAAAATTAAATTAAAAAGATATATAAATATTATAATATCAGTTTATTTTGATTCTAATCAAAGCCAAATCGATCAGAGTCTAATTTATTTATTGTGCAAAGTCCAAGGTTTATTTTGTTTAAAAAAAAGTTTAGGATTTAAGTTGAATAGAACTTCAAAAAATTATGGGTTAGTTTATACTTTATCCATAAATGAATGACACATGGAATTATAAGTTTAGAATTTACATTTAACGTTAAATAAAAAATACGTATTAAAACTAATTTATGTATCTTTCCCTTTCTAAAGAAAACATTAAATGAAATAAGACGATGCTTCTTCTTCTAAATGTTATTTATCATCTAAAATTTCCTTTCTTTTTTTTTTTTTTTAAATGAAGATCTAGCATTTTACTTATTTGCAATCTTATAAAAATAGTAGAATAATAAATAAATGACATATGATGAGATAAATTTAAAAGTATAGGATATAAGATGGGTAACACTATGTTTATATTGTAATTTCACACCATGAAGTAGTGTTTATATATCATTCATTCATTTAATAGAATTATTATGATATAATATAAATATTTAAAATAAAAGATTATGAGAATCAATAAGTGAATGACATGTACGAGGCGTGAAATTATAGTATAAAATTAAAGTGCAAATGTAACATGACTCTTAAAAGATATGTCTATCATAGAAATGGATAAAAACTAGATTGGATGCATTTATGCCTCGCTTGCGAAATTTTTAAATATAAAACATTATCATAATCGATTTGAGTCAATTCATCAAAATTCTAGCTCAAATTTAGTCAAAACCTCTCATATTCCGACTTAAACTTATATACTTCAATATTTTTTTAACCGAATAATTCTAATTAAATTTCGCGTTTAAGTAACATTTTATTTCTTCATCCCTTCATACAATTGAATCTTAGTTTTAGTTTTGTGAAACTTAAATTGAATGGTTTGATTCGGTTTGAGTGAAAATTAGACTAAACAAGCTTATGTTCAACCTAGTATAACATTATTGATAATATATAATCTTAGAGAATATGTTCTGATTGAAAAAAACTTGAAACATTATAATATTAGAGTCAATTGAAATTAAAATTTATCAACGAACACAAAATAATAAAGACTTGGTTTTGTAAGAAGAAACGTTAGAACCTTAAATTATTTTTGTTAACAAATAAAACCTTGAACTATAAAAAATTAATAAAATAAACTTTGCAGTTACGTTTTCTATTAAAAAAATGGGTTCCGGTTGATAGCATCAAATATCAGATGTCTGGTGTTGGCATCCTTACTTAAAGAGTGGGTGCCTGCGAAAGCCACTGAAAACATTGGTCGAATGACAACTTTCCAGAAGCCTGCAGTTTATCACCAGACGACTACAACAAACACCCGTATTTAAGTACCGGGAGACTATGATGTTGTATATTTAACAAAACATGGCAATTTATGCGCGAACCCTAAACCCTCAGGCAACTAATCTCTCTTCCCATGACAAAATTGACCCCATCCGAGCGTTTCTCTTAGTTTTTTAACCTCATAATAATTTTTCAAAAGGGAATCAATAAGTTACCCTCATAAATTGAAGGTATAATGATCAAACACTAAGTTTTTAGGCTAAAATATGTTGGATGTTTTTGGGAATTTATATGTTGTCATGGAAATGAAGTTTGATTTGTTTTTTGTGTATTTTTTTTCTTCATTTAATTGGAGTTTATTGGCATGTAAGCGAAGCTATGGAGTATGAGAAATCAAAGTGTTTGATTGTTGAACACCGAATGACGTCGAGGAGAGGTAATTTATGTTAGAAATTAATTGTAGCAACTGATTCGGTAATGTAATTGATGTGTGGATACTTTGTTATTTCATACATAGAAGAACCTAGTGATCAAGAATTTGTTAACTACAAAATAGAGGTGGATCCGATCTCGGCATTTGTGGAAGAAGAGCTTCATGCATTCGATCATGAAATTGGCACAGCTGAAATAAAGGTACATTCGATCTCGGTAACTCTAGACAAGGAGCTGCATTCATTATGCGACTCCGAAAATGATGATGGGGAGAGTAGGTCTCAATGGGAATCTTGTTCGTTAAATTTATGTTTGTAGAAGAATTATAGTTCGTTGAACGTAATTAGAGAAGAAGTAGTGGATTATGCATTGAAGAATGATTATGGAATAAAGTTTGTCAAAAGTGAAGCTCATCGGTTGACCGTCGTGTTTCAAGAAGGATGCAATTGGCAAATCCACGCTTAAAAAATGCAAGGTGAACTTACTTTTCAAATAAAAAGTTATAACGATGTTCATAATTGTTTACGACATGGAAAATTGTCATGCCTCTACCAAATGGGTGGCAAACAAGTTCTTCGTTCAAAACTCATGCCAATTGAGATGTTCCTTCCATCATTGAGACAACTAAGAAGGATTTTAATGTCAACATTACACTAAGTCTTGCTAGAAGAGCAAGGAATAATCTCGAATACTAAATAAAGGGGATAAGGACGAACAATATAAGCGATTATGGTTAGTGTAGATAAGAATGATCTTACACTCTATCTGATATTTAAAAGAATGTATATGTGTTTGGCTGCATGTAAGATAGGTCTACTCGAGTGTGGTAGACCTGTCATTTATTTGGATGGTTGTCATTTGAAGGGCTCGTGTGTCAGTTAGTTGCTCACAGCTGTTAGCATTGACGACAATGATAAAGTTTATCCACTTGCTATAATAGTGGTAAAAGTAAAATCAAGAGACTCTTGGTCATGATTTTCGCAATTGTTGCTTATGGATATAGACAGTGTTTCGGGCAGGGGATGGACAATTATTTCAAACCAACAAAAAATATGGTGCATTGCCTTTTGTACTATTATTTATGTTATACATTTTATGCCAAAGTTTGTTTTCTTATGTGTTTAATATTTATGTTTGTAGGGGTTGTTGCCTATTATGGAGGAGTTTTACCGTCAGTTGAACATCGTTTCTGCCTCAAACATTTGTATGTGAATTTCAAAAAATAATTTTGAGGTAAATTGTACAAAGACAGAAGGTGGAACACATCTAGGGCTACAACATCAGTGCACTTTAAGAAAGATCTAAAGAAATTATTTTTGGTTGATGAGGCAACATACACATATCTACGAAGCATCAATCCAAGATTTTGGATAAAAATATGCTTATAGTTCGATCTCAAAGTGTGAAACAAGTCTGAACAACTTGAGTGAGTTATTCAATGCCTACATCCTACTAGCCAGAGATAAACCAATTATGACTATATTCGAGATGATAAGAAAGAGCATCATGTCTAGGATCATAAAGAAACATCAAAAGATGGTTGAGTTGGTGGACTTATTGTGTTCTCAGATAAGGAAAAAGTTGGGTAAACTACAACTTATAGCTCAAAATTGGAGTCCAACATTTGCACGAGTTGCTCGGTTTGAGGTCAGTGATGATAAAAAATAGTACAATGTTTATTTGGATAGATGTACTTGTAATTGTTACAAGTGTGAGCTGACTGAAGTCTCGTGTTTTCATGCAATCTTGTGTTTGCATTTTATGAGGAGATTAGTTGAAAATTATGTTCATGGATGCTATTATTAGGAAACATACATGAGGATGTACTCCCACTTTGTTCAGTTTGTTAATGGCCAACACATGTGGCCTGAAATAGATCAGGATCCAATTCTGCCACCGATAATAAAGCAACGAATTGGTAGGCCTTGAAAACAAAGAGTGAGAGATGTTAATGAACCCCAAAATCAGATAGTTTTGCGCAAGAAAAATGGCAACATGACATGTAGCAGGTACCGGGGTGTGGCCCACAATACATGCACTTGTCAATGTGGAGATTCTGCCATTGGTTCTGCTAGTGGTAGTGCGAGAGAAAGCGGAAGAAGTGGCATAGAAAGAGGCAAAAGAGGAAGCTCACATGACACGTTTATGAGATAAAACCCCCAAAGCTACATTGATACCAAATCACCAAAGCTTCATTCATTTCTGATCAATTTGTTCATTATTTCTTTGATAAAAACTATGCATGGAAAACCCTTTTGGTTCTTTCTTAGAAAACATTTTTCGTGATTCATGGAATATGCACATGAACATACAATCACTAATCAACATAACATCCTCAATATTCCTTACCTGGAAGGCATCGTGAAACAACTCTTATAAACCATGCAAGATAGTCACATCCACATTATCATTAAAACAACATATTTCATCATTACAAAATATAATAAAATAACATATCAACTGTAACACCCAAACTTTTCCTATGAATAGTTTTAATTATGTAACGTAACATTTGAAATTTAATAAAAAAATTTTTGTGTCACAAATTTGGGAATTTGACATACTGAGTATTTTAAGATTTTATTATAAATTATAAAGTAAACAAAAATTAGGAAGCATATTTTAATATAAGGCAAATGTCCAAGGAAGGAAACGCAGCCCCGATGACTGAGCTAGAGAATGAACGTCATTGTTTCATGTGGAAAATTTATGCAACAAACAAATGGAGAAATGGATGAATCAGCAACTGTTGGATGAGGTCAAAGAATGACTGAGATTAAGTTGGATGGAAAAAGATGCTTCTGCAGGAGTATTTGATGCCGCTTGGATGTGGGAGGTCGTTGGACCGTTGGATTGAAATTGAGTAAGGAACGTGGATCGTTGGATTGGAAAAAGATGCTTCTGCAGGAGTGTTTGATGACGCTTGGATGCGTGAGACCGTTGGACAGTTGGATTGAATTAGAGGATGCAACAAGAACAGTTGGATTTGAGAAAGATTATTCCATGGAAAGGAAATATGCCACTTAGAAGTATGGTTGTTTAAGGTAAACATTGTCTTTTATGTTATGGAATGCATTTATGTAGTAGCAAATGTGTCTGCAGCAATGAATATAAGTGATAGAATGATGTTGTTTGGAAGAAAGGAATTAGTGAAAACACTAGTGTTCGTAGCAGTGTGGGCTTCTGCGGAAGGATTAGCGTCCGCAGTAGCATTGGTGACTGTGAATGAAAGACTAAGGGCTAACATGACTAATTGTCATTCGTCTAAGTGGAATAAATAAATGTCCCTTCGACAATTTACACGTCCGCTACTTTGCAGACATATTTCAACAAAATTATTTCTAGATTACTTGGGAGCTATGATTCTATTCTCTAGACTATTAGGAAACGATAATGTTTGGATGCAATGTCTATGAGATTTTATTCCATGGGATCCTCCGTTTTACCGTCTCTAAATATGAATGTTAGGGGTCCAAACCCCAATGATTCTAGAGTTGCATAGACTAAGAGATTTCCCTCAACCCTTGGAAGAGTTTCTTCAAGCATTATGAAGGTAGGCTTTTACAGTTAAGAAAGGTGACAGTGAGGGATGTTGGAACTGTTTAGGTTTTAAAGTTTCTTCTTTTCCTATTATAACTCGATCTTTGTTTTCTTTAATTTCAAGGGAGTAATCGATTGGAACAAAGAAACTTGAGTACCGTCACTTCATTAAGGACTACAGATAAAAGATGCTGGCCTTTACCTACATTCACAAAGTGTTAGGATAAGGTAGAATTATGATGTTATTCTTAGATTCCTACGGGTTGTTGTTAGAGGATATGCTAATGTCTGTTATTTGGTTGTTTATGTTGAATTGTGAATCGAGGATATACATATTGATGGTTGTTTTAGGTTTACGTTGAAATACTAATAAATAATATGCTACTATCTGTTATTTGATTTATACTTATAACTGAGACGTCGATTGATGATTTGTTTACTAATACTGTGTAGCATATTATGCATGTTAGACTGATGTTACATGCCATGTGTAAGTTCCATGCATTCATTTAAGAAAGATAAAAGATTGAATAAACGTAAATAGTTATTGTGGGTGGAGTTCGAGTTAGTTGTCGAGCATGAGGTGGATCTATTGGTGTCACTTTCTCTCATAGACTAAATTACTCATAACAATTAGACTGTAAAGTGAAAGACAAAGAAAGACCGTTGACTGAAAAGACATGATTTTTCTTATAAACTTAATTTCTTGTTTATATTTTATATGCGACTTTTACTGAGCATTGGGCTAATAGGTAAATTTTGTGATGTATGTGAGTATGAAGTTTTTGAAGAACCTGATGAGACAAACAAATATTTGTTGCAGTTGAAGAAGTATACTCAAAGGAAAAGCTAAAGCGTTGTCAAAGTATAGTTGACAAGTGAGTGAGAATTTAAAGAAAAAATGAAAGGAAAAAGAAAGACTTTATATTTCAATTATGCTTTTAATCAGTTGGATTTTAGTTTAATTATTTTATTATTATTTATACTTATTTTATGATGGGTTTTACTACGCTGGATTTTAATTAGATTTATTTTAAAGACTTCTGCTGTGAATGATTTTAAAGGCATAAATTTTATGAATGATGTGTTATTATTTTATTTAAAAAAATGGCAAGAAAAAAGTTTAACATTTCAAGATGTTTCATCAACAGATCCTCGATCCACATTATCTTTAAAACCCATATATATATATATATATATATATATATATATATATACATATACACACACACAACAATAGAGAGTCGATACTAATCTCATATCAGTCATATCAAGGAACACATTCATAAAATATAGTAGGAAGTCATTATTCTTATATCCATCACCACACAACCAGTGTCATTAAAGCATGCAAACAGTACCCTGGCACCTTGTGTTGTAGACCAAAAGTCCATGCACACACAACATTACTTACCTGTGTTCTTCAGTGGAAGCTGGCCACTCATAGATTTGTCTTGCGTTCCAACATCATTTTCCTTGAGAGTTTTAAGAGAAGGATTACTTTTTACTCACACCAATGAAACAAATTCTAGGGTTCTCATTAAATTTTCCTTTTATAGCTATAGATAAAACACAGTCGGATGGATGTCCCCTGATCATAGAATGACAACATCCTTCATTTCGCAGATGCATTCCTTACCGCAGACACGTTCCATATTGTGGACACCTACAGTCCCACAATATTCACTATTCATTATGGATCCTTCGATCGAAACGATGACATCCTTTGATTTGTGGACATGTTTCTTTTTACAGACGCTTTCACTCCCACGATAGAAACAACGAAGTTTTTCGATTTGTAGATGCATTCCTTTCTACAGACGACTACACTCATGCAATATTCACTATTCCTAGCAAATCCTTTGATCCAAACGATGACCTTGTGTGCTTCACTTATTTGCTGCGTATGTGCTCCTTTCCGTGGATTTCTTGTTTTTAGTGTACTTCAACCCAAACGACGATGTTTATCTTATTTTACTTATTCACCGTGGATTTGCTTCTTTCCACGGATAGTTGTCTTAGCATAATAATGCAAACGATGAAGTTTTACTCATTTCACTTATCTGTTGCAGATGTGCTCTTTTCCACTGATAGTTATTTCCAGAGTATTTAAATCTGAATGATGACGTTTATCTCATTTTGCTTATCCACCACTGATGTGATTCTTTCCACAGATAGTCATCTTCAACACATTTGAATCAAAACGATGACTTTTTTTCTCATTTCACCGATCCACTGTGGATTCGTCCCTTTCCGTGGATCCTCGTTATTAGTAGATACTCCATTCTAAAGACAATATTTTTACTTGTTTCACTTATACGCTATAGATTCATCCCTTTCCACAAATCCTCATCATTAGTGGATACTCCGTCTGAACGACAAAGGTTTTCCTCATTTCACTTATTTGTTAAGGATTAATCTCTTTCTGCAAATCCTCATCATTAGCAGATTACACAAAATTAATGACGACAATTTTCCTTTCCAACTTATTCGTCGTGGATGCATTCCTACCGCGGATACATTCCTCATCATAATATGACGTCGTCTATTCTATGAACACATTACTTTCTGCAGGTGCATTCACTTCCGCAACTTCACTATTCATTATTGTCACAACCAAGAGGTGGGCCTAACACAATCGCCTGGTCAGTGACCTGATCCTCATAGAGAACCCGATTACTCAGCCCAAGGCGTGGATTTTTAGCGAAAGACTATTTACAATTGAGCGCAGTTCAAAAGTTATGGGCTTAGGTTCGTATAGTGATAATGAGAATAACAGTGCATAAAATAAATATAAACAATCCAAAATACCATGCAACATATCCAATCCAACAATATTTGGTTATACAAACTGGAGAATTTATCCTCACTAGGAATTAGAAAAGGGAAATCTCCAACTTTAACTTCTTTGGCCACTTGCATTTACCTGGAATGAGATGGGTCATTGGGGTGAGTGACTAACTTAGTAAGATATATCTAGACTAGATGCAATGCATACGAAAACTAGTTTTTCCCTTTTTTATGAAAACAAAGCTATCCTCCTCTTTTACTGTACATGAATTTTAATTCAAAAACTCTTTAACATTTTATAAAATAGGCCCAAGGCCGTTGATGAGGCTTTTATAAAAAATGATGTATACATAGATAGCTATACCTCAAAAATATGTCATCATCATTTTTCGATCCAAAAAATGTTATCAGTGAAAAGAGATGGTCGCTCAATGACCCATCTGACACTCATCAGAGAATAAGTGGCCACCCGTCGATGGCAACACCTCATGAGGCAGAAGAACAGGATGGTACCCTCGTCCATAGACCAGGCAGAGTACCCATCCCGATATCAAAATGAATGAGGATCTCGGTATTGGGTTGCTCCTCAACTAGCCACCTATTGTATCCAAGTCAACATAGGTAGCCGGCGAGTAGAGCTACGAGCCATCATGCCACCCATCACTTAGAAAGTTACTAGGTAACCAATCTCAATGATTGACAACCTCAAATTGTCTGACTAAAACCTTGGCCAAGTTATGGGCCTTGAAACTTAAAGATGCGTCATCACTGCCTTATCACCTTTGACTTATGGGGCTCAAAACCTGTGGATATGTCACTGGTGCCCTATCACCCTTTCGCTTGTACAAACAACCAATCTCCTCATAGTAGGAGATTGTAATGGATAGCCTCGTGATGCTTTAATGCCAAAAATAGCCTAATGCATCAAGAGAATTCATCTTCCCAATATATGCACAGGATATATAAACCAAACCATGTACGAAAAATAAACGTGAGAATACATACATATACATAAAAACTGATGTGCCGTCGAAACAGTCCCTGTTGGGTTTTCAAGTGGGGTATCCCACAAAATATTGGTTTTGAAAACATGATGCGATCCAATGCAAAAGGTATAGAAATCCCTACCTTTACGAAATCGTTTGAGCCTATATCACAAAAGAAAATCCAGGTGTTCTCATCAATCAAACAAACCGTAGAGTGGGAAGGTCCTAAACCGAGGTTAGGAACCCAACACGGATGACTTGGTGAAGATAACTAGAAGGTAGTGTGTCATTGGAAATGAGACAGTGCACTAGCGGACGATGAATAGTACATCTGCGGAAACAGGACCATGCGCCAGCAGAAAACTCTTCGTGCAAATTAGAAAACATGCAATAGGGCCTTCAAGGAACATCGACCTTCCGCGACACTACTTTGTGAAAAATGTCCTTGGCAAGTTCTGTTTATCCTTTAGACACATGCAGATCATGCGACCTTTAATTCTTGTTCTGTGGAAGAATGAGTCTTCCCGCTCAAGGAACGACATCCTCCCACTCCAAGGAACAACTAACTTTCCACTAGCGGAACAATTGACCTTCTCTCTCATAGAACAACATTCATTTCATGGAGCTTCAATCCTTCCCGCCCATAGAATATCGTCTTTTTGTCCCGCAGATCGACCAACACTCCTAGTTGCGGAACCAACGTTCACGTGACCCCATCTTCTGGCAGGCACTCCCTTGAGTATCCACCATTCAAACCATACCGAGAGGAAGGAGGTGGTCTTTCTCTCAGCTAGGTTTTCGCCTCTAACATCCTTAACCCTCACCCATGAATCAGAATTTTTGAGCTCACGAGCTTGACTCTAATTTAACACCAATCCAGACTTTAGGATTTTACCTTAACCGATTCCGCACATGAATCTCCTTCACAATACTTGTGAATAAACACCTCAGCAACTCGGATCCTTAGTAAAAAATTCTTCTCTCTAAACTTCAGGTTTTTGTCTTTTACCGCTCCTATCTCTTTTCTCTCTTAGCTTGTGAGTGTGTACCCGCGGGAAGGGTATCTTCTTGATAAAAACCCTACCCCCGCTCTCTATTAAAGATTATTATTTTATTCGACTCAATTATTGGAGAAACATAACCTTCCAGATTTACCAAAGAACTCAAATTTTATCCTTTAACCCATTGACCAAAACTCCATACTTGGGTGTTATGTTGTAAATCGGTCGGGTTCGAATGCTGAATCTACCCGACGCTTAAAATTCAAACACGTGAAATTTTATTTATTAAAAATACAACTGTGGCACACTGTCTTTATAATACAATGTTGTCTATTCTGTAGACACTTTCCTTTCTATAGACACATTCCCTTTTGCAGACACGTTCCTTTTCGCAGATTCTCCTCCTTAGTGGATACTTCAATTCACTCCTTTCCACATGGAAGCCCCCATCTTCTCTCTCTCTCTCCCCCCTCCCTTTCCTTTTTCACAGTCCCTTCCTCTCCTCTTTCACAATGCTCATTCCCCTTTATATGTGACGTCCATTTCACGGACACACTCCTTTATATGGATACTCACCTTTTCCTATCCGCTGCAGATGTGTTCTCATCCGCAGACGCGTTTTAAACCATTTTTACGGATGCCCATCTTTATTGGCCAAAATACTCCAAACTCCAAATTCTCTTGCTGTACAACCATCCATTATCCCAAAAGCACAAAATAGAGTCTGATTCCCTATTGTCTATGAATGTCCACCAAATAAAATATCTTGAACCATTATCTCAATTAAAAAAAACTATAAAATCACAAGTTATCTCCAGGGTGATCGAATATACTTTATTGCATTGAATATAAATATATATTTAAATATTTAAATATTCTTTTTAAGAAAATTCTTGTAACAACCAAAATTTCCTTTTAGGCGGATTTATAAATATTTGAGTATGTTGTACAGTTCAAGGAATATTTATTGGTGAAATATATTATTTTATGACCTATGGAATTTAAATAGAAAATTATTGTATTTTATGGTGGGTTGTTATTAGTGTAAGAAGTATTAATTTTAGGATGAAGTTGGAGTGCGTGTGTGTGGAATGTTTTGGAACATTGCATGAGGAAGGTGAGGTGTAGAGTTAATGTGGAGAAAGTGAAGTTGAACCACAGAGTGGATTCATGGAGGTCCACTGTGAAAGAAAAACGATGTCGTCAGATTGCTTGAACTGCGGTTGGATGGGATGGAATAGGTAGATGAGCTGTCAGCCATTGGATGAGAGAATCAGGTAATGCGTCAACTGTCGGATCAAAGGAGAAGATGCTCCCATGTAATACCCCAAATTTTTGGTCATATTAAGTTTAAGATAATGATGATGATATTTAGTGATAATTGGATAATGTTGGTATTGATATAGCTATGAATGGTTTATGGTTTTTAGAAATGGTGAAATTTCATGTTTTTGTGGAATTAGAAGGGAGTGGTCGATCAGGAAGAGATTGATCGACCGAGAATGCTTTGTATGATGAAGGGTGGTTGATCAGGATGGTTGCGGTCGAACGACTTCTTTGCAGAGCTGAAATCGTCGTGAGATTTTGTGGTCGTTCGACTAGGGTGAAGTGGTCAATCATGGTCATTATAGATTGTGAAGGTGTGTTTTGCGGTCGATCGGCTGAGTGTTGGTGATCGACTGGTATTCCGAGAAATTTATAGAGTATTGTTTTAGGGCTATGTTGCAGTCGATCTTCTATTGGTAGTTAATTGACCGGTAATATGAAAGGTCGCCGACTTTAGAAGATTTGTCATGTTTTCATTGGATGAAAGAAGTGATTACTCATCACTTGATCATAGAGGAAGTGCCACTTCATGCTTAGGGAGGTTGGAAAGGAAGATTAAACTATATTATGGGGTGAGACTTGGGAAATATAAGAGAAAATCGTGAGATGAGGGAAAAGACGTGAGCTCTGAGAGAAAAGTTTGAGAAAAAAATAGAAGTTGTGAGGTTAGGAAGAAGAAGAAGAAAGGAAGGAGAAAAGCTACAAGAGGAAAAGGCAAGTTGGTGAGGAAGAAATCCTAAGAGAGTTGTGTCTTCTCCTAGCTTCTCCAAGGAATAAAGGTAAGAAGTGATGTTTGTGTTTTTCCCTTTTTGGGGCTATGTCACAAGAGCTAGGGCTTTATGTTGTTTGTTAGATGTTAATGTACTGCTATGTTTGATAGCTATTAAGGTGAATTGATCATGTTGCTGCGTATGAACATGTTGTTAATGTTATGCTTAATAAATGTTAAGGATGTTATATGTCAATGATGTGCTAGAAATATGAAGAATTGTATGCATTCATACATATTCATGCATCACATTGTTTTCAAGAAATGTTACGAAAATGAATTGTCATGCATGTTGTTTTTAAGTAATGATTAAGAACATGATGTTATGTTGAGGCTTTGGGTGGATCCTGTACCATTGTGAGGCTTTTGGAACACGTTCCCATTATAAGGCTTTAGATACTTAACTCATTGGTTGAGGCTTTGGGCGATATGGTCCCCATTGGTTGAGGCTTTGAGTTGAGTTCCAATGATAAAACGAAAATGGAAAATGTTTTATGAAATGTTTTATAAAAAGTGCATTTTATGTTTCATTATGCATCTAATTTCTTACTAAGTATTAGACTTATAGTTATTATCTTGTGATGTGGTATGCACTATAATGAGAAAAGGAGAGGTTGATGGAGGATTTGTGCATTGCGGACCTTGTGGTTGGCTAGGCTAAAGGAAAATGTGAATTGTACATGGTTTTAAATTACTAGTTGTATTTGAACAAAACTTGTTTAAAGAAAGGAATTTTGTTTATGGTGTTCATTTTATTGCATTGTTCTTCTCAATTGTTTTATTTATGAAAAGTCTTCTACTTTGCAATGTTTTACAAAAGAAAAAGTACTTTGAATCTCGATGTTTTAAGTGTATGAAAAACTGGGTCGTTACATCCCACGGAAAGGAAAGATTCCTTTAGGAGAGAGATCGGCCGTCAGATTTAATAAGTGAAGAGCGGACTCGGATGAGGATCGTGGAATCACATTTATCTGTAGATAACAATTTAGGAGAGTGGACAAAACAAGAAAACGCGAAAGAGTCAAGGACCGTCGGATCTAAAGGCGGAAGGAAACTCAACTAGATGGCTACGTGACAGTTGATGAATGGATGATTTATGGTGAAGGTAGCAAATATTCACTGAGAATATTCTCAGCCGACACAAACATGACCACCACGGAAGCGTAGGCTTCCAAAACAGAAAATTGTGATTTTGATACTGCTTTTAGACGATGAGCCAACTCTGCAATGGATGAGGCCATGTTATTTGGAGGCTAATGAAGGACTCTTAGTGACATTTTAGACACAAAAATATCATCAAGAAAAGGATGAAATATTCAAATTAGAAAGGTTGCATTATGTTCATGGCCTTTGAGAAGTTGGAACTTTCGTTAGAAAATTTAAGGGAGAAATTTCTCGGATAAAATGAGATGATTTACAAAATAATGAAGTGGGAATTGGGATTTGAAGTTTATGAAGGAATAATGACCTTTAACTTCAAAGGTTATCAAATATGGATTTTCATGGAGGTATGTCAAGAGTGTAGGGACCCGCATTTTCAAACCTTATTTTTTTCTTAGTCAAACAAAAATTTTTCTTTAAATTTATTCAAAATGCATGAAAGGAAAAAAAATTCTGAGTAAATAAAGCGGAAAATGATAACAATTTAAAACATACTTATAAATTAAACAGAAATCCATGCTTTTAACATAACATTCATTTAATTTCTAAAAGAAAACATCAACTATTTTAAAATTCCAATATATTTTTTGTGAGCCATAACCCTTAGGTCAAATCTGTTGGGTAACTCAACTGCTCATCCTGAAATGGTCCTTCCTCTAGTATATAGCCTATACCCTGTTCATCACCTACACCACAAGTAAATTGTGAGCCTAATGCCCAGCAAGAGACAAGTTGCAGTATGAAAGATGCAGTATGATGCATGCATATGTTTGATTATGTCAAAAAGAAATTCACCCAATCTGTTCTTTACTCATAGTCTCATATCATTAAGAAATTGGACATTGGAGGGAATAGATACATCCTTGTGGTTGACCTGAGCATAATAGGTCACCCAATCTCTACATGGGAAGAGATACATCGTACTACGCTCCCAGGCATCACCGTCACTAGACTCCCCAATTCCAATTTTCATTACATTAATTTAAGCTAGGACATTGGAGAGAATAGATACATCCTTGGTGTTAACCTAAGTAGAATAGGTCACCCAATCCCTACGTGGGAAGGGATACATCGTACTACGCTCCCAGGCATCACTGTCACTAGACTCCCTAATTCCAATTTTCATTACATTCATTTAAGCCGTGCAATGCATGTGATTCCTAACTATTTCTAAACATGATTCATGTCAATGCAAATTATGATCAAAACTCAACAATATATGAACACTATAATAGGATTAGGTAAAGGAAACACATTTAAATGCACATAATTAAATATAAGTAATAGCATGGAATTAACAAGGGAGAAACATACAGATGCATCGCAATATATAATTCTTTTCAACCATGTACCGTATCATTTTTAACTTCTTTTCTTAGAATAGTCACAACTTCTCAGTGCATCCAAAATAACAAGGAATAACATGACAAACATCACAATAAAACTAACATAGACTAAACCATGTTTCAATGCATAAATCAGAATTGATTAGAAGACCAAATAACTTCTCAGTGCATCCAAAATAACAGGGAATAACATGGCAAACATCACAATAACTAACAGAAACTAAACCATGTTTCAATGCATAGAATCGATTAGAAGGCTGAATATTTATCACCAAAGCAGAATCAATAGTTTAATATTCTAAGCAACAAGTAGAACACATCCTATACTTGTGGTGTAGGCCTCCACTAGCTACGACACAGTATTATCCCTTACCGTACTTGACAATTCCTTACAGCCACACGCTTTCTTTTATGCCAAAAGCAGCGATCTCCAAATAACCTAAAGCAACAGCCTTTTTCCTTCCTTCATTCTCTGTACCTCTCTCTCTCTCTTTTCTCAATAGGGAAACTCAGAATGCCCTCCCTTTGCTTCTGCCTTTGATTTAATAAGCAAAGAATTTTCATGAATATTGTAAATTGCCTTGACATTCGCCAACAACTCCTAGGTGGCACCACATTCAATTGCCACATGAATGAGCATATCATTTAAGGAGGATTGTGAAATCGAAATGCCGAAATGCTCACTAGAAGGGAGTAGTTTCCTTTTTGAAAGATTGCATCATCGCCACGATTAGCTGCTCACAATTTAAACATGAAAATCGCTATGAAGGAAGTCTGTTTTCATTAAAGGACGTCCCTCATCATGAATCCTACGATCCTACTTTGTTCCCTCCCTCATCTAACAGTCATAAAATGCGTCCATTTTCCTTTTTGATTCACTCGTGCCTTGCACGTGGTCCCATCCTTAATTTAGCGATGGACGTCTCTTATGAACGATGGACGTCACCCTTGCTAATCTAACGGTCTACAATTCATCTGATATTTCTTAGGCCTCATCTAATGGTCCACAATTCATCCGATGTTTTTTTATCCGTCATCCATTATTTCTCTTATGAGACATCCGTTAATTTCTTTGCTATGTGGGACGTTCGTTCCTCAATAAGCCTTTCCTCCCTTTGTTCCAAATGATGCTGTCCCACTTAAATCTTAACGCTGTTCTTGTTACTTTTATTTTGGACATCCTTTGTCCATTAGGGACATCCCTTGCATAAAAATGATACTGCTTTCTACTTTCTCTTAACAAACGACGTCGCCTGCTTTCCATCTTCTATAACGAACATTCATTTTCCCTTGAGGGAGGTCCGTCATAACCCAAACATGCCACTCCACAAATTTCAATGCCAGATTTCCTTCAATTTGGAATGTCCGTCGACTCTAAGGGGCGTCCATCATGCATTCCACATAATTGACCGCCACATAACAAATCCTTATTTCTTAGTTTATTGATAATTCCTTCAACATATATTTAGTTATACTAATACTATTAAATTTCATTCCAACTTTCATTACCAATTTATTTTTGGGCAATAAAATCCCTAAAAATCACTCCATATTTTTCAATAGTTCAATATTAATATTGTTCCTAGTCCAAGCTTAATCCCGAGTATTACAAAAAGCTTTCTAAAATTTATTAGGTCTTGGTGGAAATATGTCAAGAGTATTAAAAAATTATAGGATTAAATCTCTCGGGTTATAAAATACTCCGTACCAAAATTTAAGTGAAGGAATATGTCTTTTAAATGATGAATTACTTAAGGGAAGGACGAATTGGATAATAGCCGTTGGATGAGCACAATGAACGGCTGAGATCAAGTATGGAGAAAGGAGTGGAGGATGGAAGGTTAAAAACTAGTGCAAATAGTAATGCAAGAGAAAGGAGAGCCGTCGGATAAAAAAAAGATGCTTTCGCAGGAGAGAAAGATTCCATTTTGGAAGAAAAGATAACTATCAGATGGAGAAGCGTGATTAAACGCAGACCATAGGATCACGAAGATGTTGCATGGAAGTGTTTAAGTAAGTTTAACGCAGTTGTCTGATTAAATGAAAAACGCACGGATGAAGTTGAACGTTGTCGTTTGCAGATAAGTGCGCAGAGGTTAATTGAGAATTGCAAAAGCGTATCCATCTGAGGACAAGTACATAGCCACAAAATGTATAAAACACGGTCATTTTGGTCATTAATTTAAAGAAGGAAAGATGCTCTTTCTAGCAGCATTGGCGTCTGCGGTGAGCAACACTTCCGTAAGATTGATAGACGGAGTCATCCGAAACATGAACGCTCAGCTCTCTACCCTAAACCGTGGGTATAAAGAAGGGAACATTTATAAGGCAAACTGTTTTATTGAAGTGTCAGTAATGAGAAGCTTGCCAAGGCTCCAACAGGGAGGCTGAGCTTTTGGGAGAGGAGATGAGCTACGGGAGGAACGATTCACCATGGTTGGGCAGCTTTCTTGATTCTTATGGAGCTTGAGGTAAGTAATGTTGCATGTTATTGGTCTCTCGGTCTACAATGCAAGGTGCTAGGTGGTATGGATATTACAGATGAAATGGAAAATGAGAAGTTCATGTTGAAGAAGCCCACCATGATGAAGGCTTGGTTGTTGTTGGGTATGTGGATTATGGTTTACGAGTTGAGTGTATCAACCCACTTTTGAAAATAGTTTTATGTCAATCTTATTTTGTATATGGATTCTTTATGTTAAGTAGAGGTTTATCATTTATTTTATAAAGATCTTTTAAAACTTTGTGTTTGGTGAGAATTATGTTTTAATTGGAAGAAAGTTTTCCTCTACAAAGATTTTATAAATACACAATTTAGTTGTTCTATTTAAGAGTATGTTTTATCTTAAAAATAATTAAAGTGACATGGTTGGTTTTTATTTGTGTGAAGGTTTTACAATAGAAATATATATATATATATATTACAAGAATTTACTACGATATTAAGGTTTATAAAAAGGGGTGTTACAATCTTGGTCACTACATGTGTGGTGTTGAATGGTTTCATTAATTGCACATTATTTTTCTCTTTGTTATTATTACGCTATCAATAACTCGTGTTAATTACTCTATGGACCCTGACCTATTTCTTTGAGTTTTAAGCTTACATGTATGTTAAAACTTCCCATGACATCCTAGCTTTAGGCTGAGTGATTGGGTCCTCTTTGAGGATCGAGTCGTTCAACTTAGTGTTTTTGTTAGGTCGGCCTCCGAGTCATGACAAAACGCCCAACATCTCGCTTGAACTTAGGCCAATAAAATCTACCTTTAACTAAACTGATTGTCTTGTCTTGATCAATATGTCCTCCTAAACCGTCAACATGTAATTCTCTAAAAAGGTGCTCTCATAAAGAAGCTCTAGAAATACATAATTACGTACCTTTAAATAATATCCACCATGAATGAGAAAATTAGAAAGAAATTTTTTGTTGGTGCAGCGAGTCCATATAGTACCAAAATCTTCATCCATCACATAAACATCTTTTAAATGCTCGAAACCAACCACTTTCGTATTGATTGTTATTAAATAAGAGGCACGACGAAGGAAAGCATCTGTGACTTTGTTCTATTTTTCAATTTTTATTTAATGATGAAAGTGAATTTTTGGAAAAAGATGATCTACCGGGCGTGCATGAGATTCATTGTTTTATGGGAATCAAATAAATTTTAATGCTTGATGGTCTATGAATAAAACAAATTCTTGCTGAATTAGATTAATGTAGCACATTCTCAAGCCAAAGCAGACGCAGTAAGTCCATGAGTTGTTTTATTTTAATAGTTTTAGTCATTTTATTTTAGTCGTTTGAATTTTTGTTTCTATTTAAAGAGTTGTGATAAACACTAAGATTTTAAACTTTTATATTGAATTATTTTATTTTCCCTGAGAGTTTATTCTCTAGTTATTTTTGTATTCTTTGTCTATTAAATTGGAGTTGCTCCCACCACGTTGAAACTTCCCCTTTTAATTTTTATACCACTAGTTTGACGTTTTTTTTTCTTCTCAGATGTTTAATTAATCAAAATAATTCTCAACTGTGTGAACCCAATATAGGAAATCTTCAATATTTAATCGATCATCAAAAGTCGGCAAATCCATTTTCATTTTGAACTTGTGAGTGTTTGGTCATCGAGTCAGAAAGGGGTCTTTAAGAAAATCGTCTCCTTTGTCAGATGAATAATTAACTATCCAAGTTGGTACTTGTCATAAATTTTCCCGTTGGCACAACTTGGGATAATCATTTAATCAATTTAAATGAAAAAATACAGTTTGTTCATTAGGGTTTCGAGCTGGGTAGGTCAAAACCATAGCTGGCTCGTTGGAAAAACCTTTGTCAGAGTCTCCTCTATCATTGGCTGGAAACCCTCCCCGGAAGACAGAGAAGCTCGGCCGGCCTTGAATTGGCCAAGGACATCATTGGTAGGTGTGAAGTCCAATAGCTTTATTAACTGTTGGATCACGTAGAGGAAAATTGTGACTTCCAACAAGTCTTGCGCTATCCGTTGCTATACAGGCATGTGTAATAGTTGGTAGGTGATGACTTAGGTCATCTGGGGATCACAGGCGTTCGTCAAACTGTGTGATGTGTGTGATTTATCCTCTGTGCACAATGGTTGCTTCTGCTAGGCCATCTTCCTAATCAAGCAAAGTCCTAGGGATATTGTCAATCATGTCTTGCTATCGTGGCTAGCTAATCTTGTCACGAACTGGAGGTGGGCCTAACAGAAACACCAGGTGAAACGATCTGATCTTTGGAGAGGAACCAATCACCTTGCCCAAGGCTTGATTCGCAACAAAAGCTTTGAACACAAACTAAAGTCATAACCCATGCGAAATGAATCTAGGTCGACATAGTGATTATGAGAGTAATAGTGCAAGGAAAATAAATTAAATGAAAGTGACTGTGCAACAAAATCCCATATATCCAACACCATCCAAATAATCTTATACTGGCCCTAATAAATATTTAAGTTATCACCAGAAAATGAAATTAAAACACTCGGACAAGAAAATGGAGACAAGAGAAATTGCCATAGTATCAGAGCTCTTAATTGATATTGTCCTTACTTAGAAGGGAATAGGTCGTTGGAGTGAGTGACTAATTCAGTTGCTAAGTTATACTAAATGTAGTGTATGTGAAACTTGTTTTACTTTTCTTTCAAAACCATGATCAATTCAATACCATTTCTGTGCCATGCATAGATTTTTAAAATCATTCAGAAAAATCTCTATACCGATGTAATTAAATTAGGCTCCACAAGCCATTAGATGAAGTAATTATCAAATCATATTGTACACATAGACAACTATATTAAAATACACCTATAAACACCTTCATGCAATAAAAGGTGAACTGGGATAGCCTCATGATATTTTGATATCGAGACCATCCAAAACATTAAGAGAATTTATGTTCTAGTATACAATAGATAACAAAGGAATAAACCATGCACGCGTAAGATAAACATGTAAAATATACATACATATACGTAAAAATTGACATGTCAAACAATTCCTATTAGGTTTTCATATGAGGCAACTCACAAAAATAACATTTTTGAAAACTGTGCAATGCAGTGCAAAAAGTATAAAATCTCTACCTCGATGATAGTTTCTCTTCTTACCGATAAGAGCAACAACCTCATAAACAGGTTTGTAGTTAACAAACTTGTCTTAGTTTAAAACAATGCAAATCATAAATATTGGGAACTGCCACCCTACCTCAGTAAAGAACAGTTCCCTTAGCATTGATTCCCCAACCTTCAAGCTGTTCACCATTTTGCAGTTGTTCCACTTTGCCTCTCAGCTCATCATCCTTTTGTTGTAACTGCTTAGTCCTATGGAGCAATGACGAAGTAGCAATAATATTATAGGCACAAGTTGTATTGCTAGACTTATAATGCTAAAGGTTAAAATCTCCAATAGCAATCAAACGTTTCCACTCATCAAGAACCAGATCGGCAAGGGATCCGTGATGATGTTCACTTAGAGCATCGACCACGCCATTTGCCTTGCTGGGGTGATACTCTTAGCTGAATTCATAGTCCTTCAAATATTCCATTCACCTTCACTACCTTAAGTTTAGATCCTTCTGAGTGAACAGGTACTTCAGACTCTTATGATCGACGTACACTTGGGAAACTCACACCGTACAAGTAGCTCCTCCAAATCTTTAAAGAAAAAATAATTACAGCCATTCATGACGCGTAAGCAACCACCTTCCTTTACTGCATTAGAACGTACTCAAGTCCAAATCTCGATGCATAAGTGTAAACTGAATGGGATTGCTCACTATCAGAGATTGTCAAAACTGGTAAACTCATCAATCTACTCTTCAACTCCTCAAATGCATTCTAACAATGGTCATACCATTCAAATTGTATCCCTTTCCTGGTCAACTTGGTCAATGGAATGACAAATGAAGAAAAGTTCTCCACAAAACATTGGTTGTTGCGAATTTTTAACATGTTCTTCATTGGTTGCCACTTCACAACTACCTCAATCTTTACAGGTCAACAGAATCCTACTATGCAAAACCACATGTCCTAAAAACTTAACCTCTTATATCTAGAAGTCACACTTACTCCTCTTGTCGTATATCTAATGGTCCCTTAGAGTCAGTAATACGATCCGAAGATGTTCTCTATGCTCACTTCGAGATTTCAAATACACCAAGACATCATCAATAAAAACCACAATGAACCGATCCAAATATGATTAGAAAACTTGATTTATAAGATTTATGAAGGCAGTTGGGGCATTCGTCAAACTGAAAGGTAAAACCAGGAACTTGAATTGCCCATATCTCATATGAATTGCTATCTTCAGTATATCTTCCTCATGGATCTTCATCTAATGATACACATACCTCAAATCAATCTTAGAAAAATATCGTGAACCACCAAGCTGGTCAAATAACTTGCCAATCCTTAGCAACAAATACTTATTTTTCATGGTAACCCAATTCAACTTCCAGTAATCTATGCAAAGCCTCAACAAACCATCAACTTTCTTTGCAAATAAAATTGGACCACCCCAAGGTGACATGCTCTCACGGATGAATTCTCAATCTCTCAACTCAACCAATTGCTTCCTCAACTCAAACAACTTCGTAGGAGCTATCTTATATGGGGGAATCAAAACTAGGTAGCACCTAGGACTAAATTGATATGGAACTCAATCTCTCAATTTAGAGGCAACCCTGGCAAATCAATAGGAAACACATCTAGAAACTTTCTCACAATTGAGATATCTATGTCCTGGCTAGCTGTATCGCCATCAACATCAACCAACTAGAGACTTCTATACTACTCTAATCCACTATAGCCATTTAGACAAACCCTTAGAATGGGGTAAGTTATCACAGTTCAAGGACCATTACGATAGATGAAAACAAGTCCATCTTTCAAAATGACCATGATCTTCTTTAGGTGACATTCCATGGTCGCTCTATATTTTCTCAGAAAGTCCATACCCAAAATCATGTTGAACTGACTCATCAGCAAGACAACTAAGTTTGTAGAAAACTTGTAGTCATCTATATCCACACATATACATGTATATAGAAGACACTCCACTCCAGAGCCCCAATGGAGTGCCAAGAACCAATGGAGATTCCATCTCCTCCATCGACAAACTCAAAAGTGACGCAAACAAAGAAGAAATAAAAGAGTGTGTCGACTCAGTATCGAACAATACTCATGTAAAAGAGTAAGAAATAAGAATAGTATCATTAATAATGTTAGCTTAATAGGTATTAAGCTTAATGTTTTTTGATGATATATGACTTATTATCTATAAGTTGTCTGTAAATTGAAAATATGATTATCATTTAACATACCATTGATCTTCATTGGAAATACTCTTAATATGGATATTTAAATGTACTAATATGTTTGTTGAAGTTTTTATAGTAAATGCTTTAACTTTTGGACATACAAACTTTAATTCAAGCAGACACAAAGTGGTGGTCAACCAAAGCATTGAGGTGGTCGACTGGAATTCATATAGAGAGCATGAAGTTTCTGAAATCAACAAAGACGGTTGACCAGAGATGAAAAGCGGTTGACTAGAAATCTTACAGTGCACTCAAAAAATTTGAAGTGGTGAAAATAGTAGACCAGTACGGACATTAGTCATCCAGAAGTATTACATGGAGTAGACTCTATTTTCGGAGTGCAGATCGTGGTCGACCAGGGTTAAGCACGATCGACCAAAAAAATGAAAAATGGAAATGGCGTTTCCAAAAGACGTTGAAATGGATTATCGGGGAAGACATAGTTGATAAGTGTGGTAGACTAGAAAGAAAATTGGTTGACCAAGTGTGAACAAAAAATGTGTAACGGTCATAAAGTGGTCGACCGAAATGATTGAGCAGTCGACCATTTAGTAGCTTTTGTGAGGAAAACTATGAATTGAAGCATTTGCAAATTAGAAGACAGCAAGGAGAGAAATCATACCAAAGGGCTGTGAAATTTACTTTTCATATCTCTCTACTACTACTGAGTGCTTAGCCTAACTCTTTCGTTTCTTAACTTGATATTGAACATTTGTGAGAGTTTAGGCAATCAAGTTTGTACTTCATCATTCATAACTTTTACTTTTGTACTTGAGAGATAATTAAAGGGTGACACCTTGGAACAGTTATTGTAAAGTTTGATTGACACTTGGAAGATCAATCGGTTATAACCGAGGGAGTTACAGAAGGAAGAAATCTTCAAGAGGGAGCCTTGAAGTGTAGAAGTAGGCAAGGTTGGCCGAACCGTATTAACATATCATTTGCATCATCTCCTCCCTATTTCTTGCATTAAATATTTTGATTGTGTTTGTATCTAGGGATTATCAAATTCACATAAGTTCATACAATGATTCACTAATAATAGAATTTAGATACTAACATGAAAAGGTTAGTAATCCTAAAAGATTTTTCTTTGAAACAAATAGACCCCTGCCGTGGGTAAGCACTAGATCCATAGATATGTTGATAACTAGTTGGCCTCTAAAAGTTTGGACTGGTTGGCTGGTAAGAGGTGAAATCGATCAGTTGGGCCCTGCTGGCTGCTAGGGAGTGAAAACTGGCTGCCCTTGATACTACTGGAAGAACAACCTACCAAAACCACATCTATCCCCAGGAGTACTCCAAGCAACACTACCCTGTGAAGAAAAGAAAGATTGACGTGACGGCTGATGCTACTGGTTTTGTGACAATTCTTCTTTAAATGTCTTGGCTATCCACAGGTATGGCAGGTACAAATGCTGTAGCGGCTAGTGTCAGTTGACCTACTACTGACACCCTGGGTCAGATCTCCACTAGACCCCTGTCCCTGGAACTTTGCCTGATTTTTCTTGGTGGCTTTTCTCTCCTCTTTTTTAGCCTATTTTTCTTGAAAGCTCCCATAGTTAGCATAAAAACCCCTCTCTATCCTCTGGGCAGTATTAAAAACCTCTAAGGGAGTAGTGTACTACATGATAGCTACACCCTATTGTAGTTTTAGCCTCAGACCCTATTGGACTTTCACAATCTGGCCCTGCTCAGAAATTCCCTCAGAGTAGGGCAGAAGCTCATAGAACCGAGCGTAATACTCCATTACCATCATAGATCCTGGGTCAAGTCATTGAAGACCCTTGTCATCGACTCGTGATGACTCTTGCTATTGTACTATCCTATGAACTCCTCTGTAAAGTCCTTCCACTCCATGGATTGTACATCGAAGCTCGAGTGCACTACATTCCACTAACTTAGTGCTAGCCTCTCTAGGTAGTAATGTACAATCCCCACCTGGTAGTCATCCGGAACCTCAAGAGACTCGAAGTTCATTTTTTTATTTTCTAGAGCCAATTTTCTACCTCTATTGGGTTAGCACCTATAATATCCTAAAAATTATCGTATGAATCTTCATAGGATTAAGGTTAAGTAACAAGTGAGCATCAAAGGAAATATGTGATGATTAAGGGTAAATATTGATATTAAGGATGAATGAGTAAAAAACAAGGATATATTAAGGAATTGATGAATGTTGTTTAAGAAGTGTAAGGTTTGGAATAAAGCTGCTCATCCAAAAATGAATACTAGAGTTCTCAGGAAGATTTATGGTGGACCAAAATTTTAGTAGTCGACCGGATTTGTGGTGGAGTGCAAATTGTAAGGTTTGCGGTTGATCAGTAGTTGACCAATTTGGCAATAGATTGCTTTCTGATAGATTTGTGGTCGCTCGCAAATAAACTTGTGGTCGATCAGAATTAAGACAAAAGACGACAACTAAGCCTCAGGTAGATTTGCAGAGAACTCAAAATAAAAAGGTGGTCGACCTGAAAGGAAAAAATTTTTTTGAAATAAGGATTCGTGTCAAATTTTCATTAAAAATAAAAGGAGTTGTCATCATGTAGACGCTGGAGAAGGTTGACACCTCAACACTAGCTAAGGTTGGGCTAGTATTTGAGGAGCAACTCCTTTCATTACAATTGAATGCATGTAAAGGGTTTGTTGGCAGAAATTGAGGAAAAACATGGAAGATGATATAATGATACTATTGTGATATTTGAAAATTAAGGATGATATTAAAAACCTCGTAAGTTAAAGAAAGATATCATGTGATGATGGATATCTTAAGGAAAACATGGACTTTAGAATTAATGAATTTGATTGAGTGTATTGTAAATTATGTATGCCTAAAGTTGGAAAAAAGTGTTCATGCTTGGAAAGTTAAGTGATATGCATAGTATTGCTTAAATACAGGATTTATAAGGTGTTGGCTTGAGTAAAATAGGAATTATGGATGTTATGGATTTCTGTAAGTTTTATTAAAGAGATGATAATATGAGACTTGATATGTTTTTAAGAATCGAAGATCAACAGAGAAAAACCAAAATGATAAGGTAAATAATGAATTTAGGTGTTGCCTTTTTGGCTATATCACAAGACCTAGGATGTGTTATATATATATATATGCTTGATATAAGATTCTAAATTTACAACTGATAATGAATTGACTTGAGGACGTGTTGTATGTGCTAGATGTTAGGCTATGTACATGATAAATTATATTCGAAGATTTGTTGCTTGATTTGAATGCTAATTATTATGTTTAATTGTGTTATTAGGAATACTTAACATGTACAAAATAATTTATGATTTGAGGATTGATGATTATTCTGTGATAGAAATTAGGATTGGTTTAAGTATTATATGGGGAAGGATTTTGAGGATTTAATATGCTGATAATTGGTGCATATGCATAACTCATGCATCATGATTTCAAGAAACGAAACAAAAATTTTTACATGCATATACGTTGACAATGAAACTGAAATTAGACTGAATAAACGTAAATAGGCTTTGTGAGGTTGGGGAGTTTAGCGATGGTCTTACTTAGGAGAACTACATGATGATGTATCTCTTCCTTGGCCAAGATTGAGAGACGGTTCTACCTAAGATGGATCATAAGATGTATATTTTCTCTTGGACTGATGATCTCCATTGTCTGAATTGTTATTTGACTGAAAAAGTAAAACAGATGAAAATGTCTAATTTGATAAACCTGCATAGCATATGCATATCATAATCATTTATGCAGTATGATTTTAGAGGACTTGAGGTTATACTTAGATATTCATTCCTTACTGAGTATTAGGCTCATAGTTAATGTCTTGTGATGTAAGTAAATGTCTTAGTGAAAGAAGGAAAGGAGCAATAGATGAAGGATTTACGTGGCGAGATAGTGTGTTGGCTAAACTAAATGGAAAAGAATAAAAAGAAAGTAAATGTTTTTAATTGTAAAATGTATACTTTTCAGATTTAAAAGAATTTTTTTTATTATGAGTCATTTCCTTTTATTTCAATTGATCATATTAAGAGAAATCTTTCACTACATGTTTTATAAAGAAAAAAATTTTCAATTTTTTAAATGCTTAAAAAGGATAACAAAAAATGGGTTGTTACAGCATCACCCTCAAACACTGGAGGGCGTAGCTTGGAAAACTCTCTGAAATAGGCCATCTGAGTCATACCGGGGTTCTATGCAGCGCTACTTTTTGAAAGGTTTCACTATGCCTCCATCATGGCTGTGACAGGGTCAAAGTTGCTCTCTTGGGGCAGGTTACAAGGATTCCTCTTTTGTGGCATTCTGACTTTTCTAAAAAGAAAATTCACTAAGTGTCAAAAAATTCCTTATGCGAAGTAATCAATGTCCAAAATTTTGCACTATCAAATTCTCGAGTAATCACTATTAGGAGTTTGTGAAAATCTTAGGCTCTGATATCAATTTATTTCTGACATGACACGGAGGCGGGCCTAACAGAAAGACCGAATTGAATGACCAAATCCTCGGAGAGGACCCAATCACCCAGCCTAAGACTTTGTTCATAACGGAAGATTTGAACACAAATCAAAGTCATAGTCCACACGAAATGTGCCTAGGTCGATATAGTAATTACGAGAGTAATAGTGCAAGGAAAATAAATTGAATGAAAGTTAATGTGCAACAAAATCCCATATATCTAACACCATCCAAATAATCTGATATAGACTCAAATAAATAATTAAGTCATCACTAATAAACGATATTAAAACACTCGGAAAAGAAAATAGGAACAGGTGAAATTGCCACAGCATCGGAGCTCCTAACTACTCTTGTCCTTACTTAGAAGGGAGGGGTTTGTTAGGGTGAGTGACTAACTCAGTAGGCAGGTTATACTAAATACAATGCATGTAAAACTGGTTTTACCTTTCAAAACCATTATCAATTCAATACCATTTCCATGTTGTGCATGAATTTTTAAAATCATTCAGAAAAACCTCTTTACTAGTTTAATTAAAATAGACTTCACGAGTCATCGATGAGGCAATTATCAAATCATGTTGTACAAGTAGACAACTGTATTAAAATACGCGTACATCGCTTTTACGTTCAAAGAAACACCATCGCATTGAAAAAGAAAGGTCACTCAATGGGCCCCTTCGGCACACCATCATAGAAAGGTAAAGTTATGAAGACAAGGTAGCACCAAGTGAGATAGAAGGAAAGTGATGACAATCCGAATAACCGACAACGTCATGTAGGTGGCCGGTGATCCGAAGACTAGGCAACGACACCACCTATAAAATCAATCAACAAACATACCCTGATTAGGTTTAGGGATTCGAAACCCAAAGAGCGTGTCATCACTGCTCTATTACCCATTTTTGTAATGTGCAAACAAAAACCTTCACGCAGTAGAAGGTGAACTGGGATAGCCTCATGATGTTTTGACAGTAAGACTCTCCAAAACATCAAAATGATTCATCCTTCAGTATGCAACATATAATAAAGGAATAAACCATGCACGGCGTAAGGTAAACATGTAAAACATAAATACGTATACGTAAAAGCTGACGTGTTGTCAAATAATCTGCCTTGGGTTTTCATATGGGGCAACCCACAAAAATAGCATTTTTGAAAACTATGCAATGTAGTGCAAAAAGTATAAAATTCATTCCTCAATAATGGTTGCTTTTCTTACCGACAGGAGCAACAACCTCGGGAACAGACTCATAGTCAACAAACTCATCTAAGCCTAAAAACATATCAAAAGTTAAGAATTCCTATCAATAAATCACAAGGGAACGATTATGAGTCGTATACTAGGACTAGTAACCCAAACCAACTTGTAAACAACCCAAAAATGAACAAACTTTTACTGTGTGGTTGACCAGGTGTAATGCCCCATAGCTTCAATCTTTTTCTTGCCATTTTTTTAAAAATCCATTTAAAAACTGTCTTTAGAACCATATAGTGGAAATCATAAAAGAAATTTCATTTTAAATTTAAACGTAATAAAATAAAAAGTAAAATATTCATAAAAATAAACAAAAATATTGGTAAAATATTTATATAATTATTCGTAAAATATTTTAACTTAAATTCAAACATTTAAAAACATAATTAAAGATAAAAAAAAATTTCTTTTGTAATATGTTTTTCTCAAATCATCAACCATGAGTTGATTTCGCTCCAACACGCCTTAGTTTTGTCAATGAGAGAATTCTCCATCAACTGCAATGCTCATTCATTCACATTCTCAGGTTTTGCAGTAATTCGTCATCACCTACATCATAAAGTTTATTTATGAGTTTAACGCTTAGTAAGAGATGCATATGAAACATAAATATGAGATGCAGTTTGTAAAAACTATATATTTTTCAGTTAATGTTTTTTTCTTTTTCTTTCACTTAATATTCCAGTCGTTATGGGTAATTCAGTCTATGAGAGAGAGTGACATCATTTGGTCCACCTGATGTGGGACAACCAACTCAAAACACAACTATTTACGTTTATTTAGTCTGGTCCTTCAGTCTTTCATTCTTTCAGTCTTTCTTAATAAAAACATTTTTTCATGATGCATGGAACATACATGTCATACATAATAACAGTCCGCATGCATAAACGTAATACATAATAACAGTAACATATCCTTGAACAACGTCCCAACCTAAATAACAACAAAAATAGTAATAAACATATCCTTTGGTCTAACAAAGGATATGGCAGTAAGTAACCAGTAGAAAATATATCCTTTATCAATATTTCAAACGTAAACAGTAAGCAACCAATAGAAATCATATCGTCTAACAACAGCTCGTAGGTATCACAACAAAACATCATCAAAATAATACCTTATCCTAGCACTTTGTAATGTAGGACAAAGGACGAACACATGCAAACATCACTTACATGAAGTTCTTATTGAAGTCTGTTCAATCAGAATATCTAATCCTTTGTTCCAATACATTTGTTTCCCTTGAAATTAAAAAAGAGTTAGGTTAACAATAAAAAGATGAAACTTTATCAACTACAGTCTATTTCAAGGATTTGGAAACAACACCATAATTTCATCGTTCATCGCTATGATCTATCAAATTTTACAAAATCATAACTGTAGAAAACATACTTTCAGAGAGCTTGAGAGAAAATCTACAAACTTTACGACTCAAGGGTAATTAGGGTTTCATCCTAATCCTTTGTATTTATAGACCAATAATCTATTAATCTTCTGGATAACGCATCTTGATATTATCCTTTCCTTATCAGTTTGAGAATCAAACCGTAACTCAGGGATTTTGTGAACAACTGCATTTTGAATCTGTCCATAAAGTTGTAACGGACGTGCGGGCTTCCATTGTGGACATCTGCTTCCTTTTTCCTCTAATAATAATCTGCCAAATTTACATTTTACAATTATTTTCTTAGATGACAATGCTTTCATAGATACATCATCCCGTGAATCCCTCATAAATTATCCGCCAATCGCCATCTACCACGTATGCATATTCTTTCACGGATATCTCTCATGCGGAAACCAATACTTTTGCGAACACCAAAGCTTCCGCAAACATCTCATCCCACGGATCCATCTTAAACTATCTACCAATCGCTATCTACCACAAACACATTCTTTTGCGGATACCTTTCTATTGCGCATACCAACGCTTCTGAGAACACTAATATTTTCGCAAAAACCTCATCCACGGATCCTTTTTAAACTCTCCGCCAATCATTGTCTGCCATGTACTCATATCCTTTTCAGATACTTCAATTCAACGATGACGTTTTATTCATTTTACTTATTCACCGCAAGATGCATTTCTTTCTATGGATACTTCTCTCTAGTGGATACTTCCATTCAATGATGATGTTTTACCCTTTTACTTATTCGCCATAGATGCATTCCTTTCCACAAATACTCATCCCTAATGGATACTTCCATTCAACGATGACGTTTTACCCTTCAAATTATCTACTGCAAATGTATTCCCTTCCTTGGACACCTCACATCTGCAGACACGGATGATTCCGTGATATGAACTTTTCCTCATCAAGGCCTATAATTGTCATGTAATGGCCCAATTTTCCTTTCTCTTAAAACGTTACAATTAAAACATATTTTCTTTTGAAGGTGTGTAAAATTTAAAACTTTTCTTTTTAATTAAATCCTTTTATCAGAGTTGTGTAGCAGAAGACTTTTCATTCTTAAAATCATTTAAAAGACGATAAATAAAATTCTTTTCTTTAAAACCTTTACGACTCATAAAACATGCCATAACTTAAAACGATAAACATTTTATACATTTAACAATATTTTTACAAAACCTTTTACATTTCCTCTTTCATCTTTAGCCTAACGAGCCACAAGGGTTGCGCGTGCATATCCTTCATCAACTACTTCTTAACTTGATCTTGCACGTACCTATATCACAAGACTTAAACTATGAGTCTATGGCTCAGTTTGCGATATAAAATATGCAATGCTCGTGTTATGCAACCTTTATAAAACGTATGCATCTTTTGTTTCCATTTTCCTTTACTTTTAACTTTAACTTTACTTAATTACTTTACTGTTAACTTGACTTTAATTTCACTTACCCATACAGGCGTTGGAGATGTAAAACTTGATGAGGAAGAGTGGCACCATATGGCCCACGTGGGGTAGCCAACTCAAGAACTCACACCTCCAAACGTCTATTTACGTTTATTACCATTTAGTTCCATTTTCATTTAGTTCTAGTTATCCATCCAGGCGTTGGAGATGTCAAACTTGACAAAGAAGAGTGGCATCATATGGCCCACTTGGGGCAGCCAACTCAAGAACTCACATCTTCAATGTCTATTTACTTTATTAGGCTTAGAATATCTGTTTCATTTCCAAAACCATGCTTAAAATTATTTTTGTAACATTTTTAAAAACTATGATGCGTGAAATGTATATGAATATATACAATTCTTTATCCTCAATATAACCTCAAAGCATAATCAAAATCAAAATACTTAACTTAAAGAACTTAAGTCTAATAAACACAACATCAAACATCAAGCAACATTACATCCTCGAACAATAGCAAATCAATACCTAATCCTCAAGTAAACACAATAAACAAACAGTCATCCAGCAATATATCCTCGAACAATAGCAAAATGAATAACTTAATAATCTAGTAAACATAGTTAGCAAATAAGTCCTAATCTCTTGTGATGTAGGCCAAACAACAAAACACATGCGATATCACTTACCTAGTGATCTTCAATGTAATTTAACCCTTAAAATTCTTCTTCGCAACACCTTCAAAATCAAATATATACTCATCAATAACCTCACATTATTATCCTCATTTTTACAGTTCATTATCTTCAACAACTTTGATATCATTATTCCTCATTCATTACTTAATGGAATTTCATAATCCAAATCCAACTAAACAGATTTTATCCTCAATAAGATCCAACTAACCTATCTAGAGCATGTGTTCATATTATAGCTATCAAATATTAGATAGAAAAATACATAGAGTAACAATCCAACTCAAACTTTGTCCAATAAGGAGTAATCGCCACAGAGTAAACTCCCCTATCCGAGAATAGACATTCCAACACACTTCATGGATTAATATCATCACTTAAACAGGGAGCGTAAAACTAACCATTCCAATAATTTATCAATACAGTAGTTGGACAAAGAGGAATCATCAATATCCTCGTTCATATCCTCCAAAGCAGTAAATAACATAATGAAACTTCAATAATAGGAAAGACACTCTGAATACCTGAAGGTCCCGAGGAAGAAAGCAATTCTTCCTACTCTAGAGACTCATAATAATTCTCTCAACCTTCAGAGGCTCCCTCTTCTTGTCTCACGAGTTTCTCTTCACTCACACTCTCGGCTCCCTCTCTATCTCCTTTCTCTCTATATTTCTCAGATTTTCTCTCTCGACCCCTTTCCAGAAGACTTCCCTTCTTTCTCTTATGCAACTCTTTATATCTCAACGCACCCACATCCTCTAGCAGCCACCTGGAGGAGGAGCAGGTAGAGGAACGCCAGAGCATCCACGGGGCTCCCACCACGTTTTCAACCAATCAAAGCATGCGTGGCTGCTAATTCTAGGTGACGATTGAGCTTCCTAGTCGGTTAAACTCTTCCTATGATCGACCGGAAAATAGTTTAAAAACGCAACTTCCGCAAATTTTTAAAAAAGTTGGTCGATCTCCTTCATGAGGACGATTGACCATAAAAACCTGACTGAACATAAAAATATAGGTCGTGATCGACCGCTAGCTAGCTCTAGTCAACCACAAACCAAAATTCTCGGTCGATCATCAATGTAGGCCAAGATTGACAGCTCCCAAATTTGATAGCCACTTCCATTTTTGCTATCGATCCCACAATCAACCGATTCTTACTTTGCTAGACTCTAAAATGTTTTATCCCTATATGTTATCGACCGCCCCTTCCTGAAGATCGACTACTCCTCCTACAAACCACACTTAACCATCTAATTTTCTACTTTTACACATATCAAAACCACAACATCCAAACTAATACTCTTAACATCTAATATAATTCTAATTATCCTCAATATCAACATTATCATCTTAAGCTTACGATAACTAGAAATTCGAGGTATTACATGTCCGCCACGTATACATTTCCTTCGCGAGCATCTCACTCATGAAGACACTAACGCTTTTGAGGATACCAATTCTTCCGCATTGTCCACCCATCCCTTTTTGCCACATATAAATTTCCTTCGCAGGCACCTTACATCCGCGGATATGGAAGCTTCCGCGGATCCCTGCCAATTCGTAGGCACTCATTCGCCGACACTTTACACGTTATTCTTTCTTAATTTCTTAATTTACCTAATAAATCTCATATTTTTATTAAAAATATAATCATTCCACAGATATTATTCTCTCAAATTTCTTTCTACCAAACTTTCATAATTCTGTAACTTACCTGGTAAAATAAATTCTATATTTTATTATAACCTTATCCTTCACCACACATTATATAACTTTTCCTATTGTGACACTATTTATTCAATTTATATTCCAAAATGCCACGTTACACATGATATTGTTCATGAAAATTTTCGGGGTGATACACCAGAGCTCTAGGCACTATAGCGATCGACCCGGGCATTGGCACAATCGACCTACTACCTGGTGTGGTCAACTGCTCTGTAGTTGTGATCGACCAATCCGTAAACCAGCCCGAACTCGCTGAAACTCTCGACCTTTTCCGCAGTTGACCATGGAGATCTTTCAGGGCGATTTCTCCTACTCAAAAGCGCCGTTTCCTTTACTTTTTTGCTTCGAAATGGTTAAATCTCCTGTATAAACTCTACATCTATCAATATATTCCAAATATAACTCATATATTTGAGTTTTGAAGCTCGAATATGATTTCAACTTATACTCAAAATTCTAAACACGAAAACGGAGAGATAAACGTTTTTCCTACGAAATGTCTTCACAAATGGTGGAGATCTGGGCATTGCGAACTCAAAACCGGATCTCAAATCTTCAATCACCCAAATAGACCTCTACCCCTCTCTCCCTCTTGTCTTGTCTTGTGGACAAATCCCCTATTTCGTTCTTTTATAATATTTTATTTTTTAAATAATTAATTTAATATAATATAATATATACTAAATTATATATATATATATAAATTAAATCAATTTATTTAAATACTCGATTTCAAAAAATCCAAACGGTAATCAAATTTTAACTTGAGGGAATACTCTTTCATCGAATTAAATTTTTTGATTTATTTACCATTTATAATACCTAAATTCACTAATTTGACTATTTGACCAAAAATTTACGTCATCGCACACTACAAAAATGGTCAATAGTTAACACATTGACTGAATACAACGTGCAAAATTTACATATGAAATTTATTATTAATAAAATATTAATTTTTTAAGGTCTGATCGTGGTCGGCGGCTGGCCAAGCCCTAGATAGATGGTTGCCCTCCTTGGCCATATTAGGATTTGCCATAGTATTTTATTTGCTGTATTTTATTCACTATCAATTGTTTTCCCAGCTTTTGTCTGATTCACTAAAATCGAATATTTGAGTCCTACAATTTTGTCGCTCATTATTTATCGTTGCAATTATTATCTGTGGAAGATTGCGTATGGTTTCGTGAATTTAACTTATCTCTCGATCAATTTTTTGAAATCATTGATCAATGATTTGAAATCGCCATTCATTATCAGTGATTCGTTGCCTACTTGATTATTCGTCAGTTGTTAGGTTGAGGTGACAATTTTTGGTTTGATACCAATTTGGTGCAGCAGAAGTTTTGTTTCGTAATCTAAATAAAGAATACGGGAAAAACTAGAGAATAATATCTCAGGTAAAATAAAATAATTCAATATCAAAATCTAAAATTTTAATATTTATCACAATCCTTTAAATAGAAATAAAAATTAAAAAAGTAAAATAAAATAACTTATGGACTTATTGGGTTTGCTTAGGCCTGGGGACATGCTACATCAAAAACCTAGTTGTCTGTCATTGCATTGGTCTGCTGATTTTAGACAGATCAGTTCTCTTTGTTTAGGTAGTCGTTGGCAGTCGCTCTTCCTTCTATTTTTAGCCACTACATCACTGATTTCGTGCACAAATTAGTGCGCTTGAATCTCCAACCTCATTATGCTATGCTCCCACACAATCTTTTATTGTAGTGGATAGACTCAGAAGTGGAAGCTTTTTTCTTCGCACAGATCCTGTCTACTCTGGTCATCTCTTAAATGCCAATTAGTTTCCATTGTGTCGATTCTACCTTCTAGTTGTCTTGCAACTATGTATTGAACATTTCAACATCAATACGTACTTTTCAAAATATCTTACAAAAATAAGAATAAATAATCATTTAATAAACTAATGACCTTGTGTTTTGAGAAAAGGGACCCCAAAAATGAGAATAAGTGATAATTTATTCACGATGACAAGAGGAAAGAAAAATGTAGATTATTTATGATAGAAAATGAATGACAAGTAAATATTACATCAAAATATATAAAATTAACATAAATTTAAGATTACCTTAATTAAATCCTTTAGATATACCAAGAAAACAAATAAGAAAAGAGGAGTAACGAGGCTTACCTTCATCCATTTCATATAAAAGGTTAATTGGCATTCAGGTCGTCGTTTGGCCAAATGTCAATTCTCATATTATAGTTGGATTACTTCTGATTTTGCACAACCAAAACTTCAAGAAAGTAAATTTTCTAAGACTAATAAGAGTCAAGAAAAAATTAAGACAAGATATTCATGGCTTACAAGAATTAACAAAGAAAACAAATATAAGTGTATAAATCATTCATTCATTGAATTGATCAAACACAATCACGATTAACAAAGAAAAAAATCACACCACAATTGTCATTGTCGAGTTTAAATAACTTGTTACGATGATGATGAGGCAGGCATCGATGAAACCTTGGCAGCATTTTCCTCCCGTTGCTTCTTTATGTCATGGAGTAATTTGGCGAAGCGAGTGAGAGCTTCCTTGTTTGTGCCTGCTTCTTCAACTGCTTGGTATAGTCCAGTTCGCAAGTTAATCCTAGAAACTTTTTTTTGTAGAAGCTCTTGTCCAACTCTCTTCAGATTGATTAAGTTCTCTTCTGTTGCGAGATCAACGGATGATTCTTGGTCAGTCAATGTATCGTCCTGTCCAAATGCAAGGGTTTTACTAGGAAAACTTGGATCAATTAGTCGAGCCAACCAATGTCAAGCTTCTTTCTTGATCATTAAAAAAAATTGGTTCATATTTGTTTTGTCAATTTTTCTATTATAAATCAACTTTGAATTCTCTGACTTCAATAAAATTGACAATTTTTTGTACAAGAAAATAAATTTTTTTGTAGTGATAAGTGACAAATTGTTTGGGTTTTTCCACGCAGGGTTGTCCAAATAAAATTTAGGTCCTTCAAGTTTAGTTTATGTTTTAATTTAGTCTTTGTAATTTCAATTGTTTCACTAAAGTTTTTATAGCAATAAGTGACAAATTGTTCGGGTTTTTCCACCCAGGTCGTCCAAATAAAACTAAATGTAAATTTTGTTTTTGGAAGTTTAGTTTATGTTTTAATTTAGTCTTTGTAATTTTAATTGTCTCACTAAATTTTGTATAGTTTCAATATGTTTATAAATAGTCATTTCGTTAATTTCTATTAATAAATTTATTAACAGAAGTTAGAGGGAATGATCATTTAAAAATTAAATTCAGACTATAAGAACTTTAATGAAACAGTTGAAACTGCAAGGACAAAATTGAAACGAACACTAGTCTTAATTTAAATTTAAAATTGAAACCAAAAACATATTTTACCCTAAAATTTAAATTTTGAAAAGAGATTCGGAAAGTTGAATTTGAAAATATAAACAAAGGAAAATGAGTTGTTGTTATCAAAGAAATACGATATCACCTGAATACGAAGGTAGTTGTCAGTGCTATCCATGCACTGGAAAAGAGTGGACAACTGAATGTCAACAACATCAGCGCTTGCTTCGGTGAAAATATCAATGATGGGGGTAGAGCTGCCGTGAAGCACCCAGCTGAGGACGCCCCACTTAGACACCTCCGCCGCACTGTATCTAGCTTCATTCTTTTTTATACCAGTGCCCAGTGACAGAACAAGCATTTTCTGGAATTCCGTTGGCTTTATTTTCTCTTCCTTATTCAGCTTCATAGATCTTGTCATCTCTGTTATGGCCATGAATGTCTGCAGAAGCTCAAAAATAAATTTTTGCTATAGTCTCCTTTACTGAGGTTTTAGATGAACCGATCAAATAGATTCTATTTGATTTTGACGTATTTGTATTATTCAACAAATCTTTTTAATTATGTCACGTATAGTCTAATACACGACTAATTATTTCATGCACAATGTTGATCGTAACGTCTTAATTTTCAACACATAGTACAACATTATCTATTTTGGATTGATGTCCTCATAACTTTTTATTGGATTTGGCTCTAAAAAGCCTTGTATTAGTTGAAGATGTAATCTCATTTTTTGGTCTTGGACTCTTACAAGCTCTCATAAGAATGAGTCATTCTATTGATGATATAAGGAGTAATGCTACGTTAATCCTCTAATTTCATACTTTAATTTCACAACATGATGTTGGTATAGTTCACTCATTGATAGAAATATTATCGTATAAAATAAATATATAAAAATAATAAATTACTTAAATCAATAAATGAGCAATACGCAATCGCCATGGCAGAGTGTCAACATAGCATTACCCTGGAAAACTTATGACTAGTAGGAAATGTTACATGTTGAAAACTCACCGGATTGTTGGCTGCAACACCACCATCAATGAGATTAAACTGTTCAGGCTTTTCATCACTATTAGCTTTTTGAAACTCAAAGAAATGTGCCGGGAAGTATGTTGGAGCTGCGGAGGTGCCGAGACAAATGTCTGCTAGCTTAGCATCCTTCAACCCATCATCATTCGCCTTCAAAGAAAACCAAATTTCATTGCAGAAGAAAAGAAAAATCGTCTCATATTTTTTCTTCTTGTGTCAGGCTCAACAAACGACCTGCGGGCAGGCCAGAATTTTTTTTTATCAAGCCAGGTTGGATCGAGCTCAAATCTTTTTTAAACTGGCGGGCCTTGGCCTGAATTGTTTTTCAATAGGTGAGTTGGCTCGTGAACTGCCGTGCATACCAACTATTTTAACATATTTTGGCATTGCATTAGCGCCGCAACGAGGTAGCCATATGTTAAAATAATTTGTGCCATATGTTAAAATAATTTGTGCGCGCATGCCAGTTCACGAGGTAGCCCAGGGTCTAAGGTCCGTGAGCCCAACTTTAGACTACTCTATTTCGGGTGGACGTAGCTTAGCCCTGGGCTTAATTCAGAAGGTCAGGAGAATGATTCTCATTTATGTATTTGTTATATCAGGAATATTTTTTTATTTAAATTGTGAAAATAAATATTTTTATTACATGCTTGGTGTTGAAGATGACTGGTTGAAGAGTCTTGACGTCAAAAGCTGGAATGACCACATTTGTTAGAGTGTCCTTCAGGGTAAGGTCTCCAAGCAGCCTAGTTACCAATGAATGAAGGTAAGCCCCATTGTATTTAGGGCCAGTCAATTGTCTCAAAAGGTTCCTTATCGTTCTGAAACACCTTCATTAGAAATGGGTAAGTCTCAAATTTAAACTTTATTTCTTAAAATCGCACAAGATACTGAGAAAAAGTGAAGAAGTTACCTTGTTTGAGGGAAAATGTTAGGGCACTCTTCTAAATAGAAATCGACAATCTCTTGTGCAGTATACATGGGCTTCTTCTTGTTTTCCTTGTTGGGAGCTGTAAGCATGGTTGTTACTAATCCACCTGTACTTGTTCCTGCTATTACATCAAAATAATATGCAATTCTTGCATTTTCTCCATCCAATTCCTATGAGGAAAAAGAACGAAAGTTCGATAGTGAGAGAGAGAGAGAGAGTGAGAAAGTGAGAGAGAGAGAGAGAGAGAGAGAGAGAGAGAGAGAGAGAGAGAGAGTGAGTGAGAGAGAGAGAAAGAGTGAGAGAGACCTGAAGTTTGGATTCGAGAAAGGCAAGGAGGGTGGCAGGAATGATGCCTCTAATGCCACCACCGTCGATGCTAAGCACTGTTAGCATCTCTCCTTTTACGGAATCAGATGGTATTTTCAGTCAACAAAAAGTTGTTTCAATCTTTTGCTCAGCAAATACTCTTCTCTTCAATGGTATAAGATTATCAAAAGGATCATTAGGGTTTTTATAGAAGAATTTGATCAGAGGACACACCCTAAGACTAAAACAGAATTTTTAAATATAAATTTTACATATTTGCTTGTGTGATAGAGAGCTCAAATGGCTTCGTGCATACTTTGAGTGTGTTTTGGGTTCGTGTATGAAGTTTAACACACTCTCTTTCTCTCTCATTTTTACAAATAATATATCGGAGAAAACAAAAAATCAAGAATTTCGTGAATTCCAATATTTGAAAAACTTTAATAATTTTAACACAAACTGTCACTCCACAATTTATTATGTACTATAAAATCTTTGTTAATATATATATATATATTTTGTTGACTATATGTCTGTTCAGACAAATAAATAGTTTTCGTGTCAACTTAAAAAATGAAAAGTCTCCTTGGCAGCTAGAATGTTATTCTATAGCAAGTTTATGATAAAGAAAGAAAAATGAAAGTGATTTTTCACCAGATACAGCAAATTGAGGTGTGAATCGCACAAATACAGCAAAGTTATTTGACCATTATCCAATTTGTAGTTTTTGATTAATTTGTTTTGACATTAATGAGAAGGAAGGTAAAACGTCACAAAAATTACCCCGTCACTCGCACAAATCATTAGAACATGATACAGAGCATTTAGTTGTATTTAAGGTACTCTAAGCCTAGTATTCTAAAACTCATAATAGGGAAAAAATCATAATATTCTAAAACTCATTTATCAGTATTTCCACTAAAAGTCTCTAAAAACCAAAATAAAGGTATAAGACCCCACTGTTCTTGGTCGATCCCACTATTCGAAATTCTCTGATTTTTTCTTGAGTAGTTTACACGTTGGTTGGGTTCCTAAACCCAGTATATGACCCTTCCTGTAATGCCCCATTTTATTTAAAATCATTTTTCTCTAATTTAAATTTTGTGATATAAAATTTTTTGCTTAATTTATCAGAAACACATAAATCAGAGTAAACAAATTCATTTGAAAATAAATTAGAGTTAATCGAGCGGAATTAGATAAAAACTTTTCAAAGCATAGTTTTAGTCATTCCAACAAAAGTCCGTACTTACAAAACGTTTACCATGTCAAAAGAGGAAGTAAACTTTTCAAAATAACCAACATTGTTTTTATGAGCCACAACAATCAGGTCGAACTCGGCTGATAACCCAAGGGATCGTCTTGTAATGCCTCCTCAACTAGTACGTCACAAGCTTCATAATGATCACCTACATCACAGGAAAAACAATGAGCCTAACGCTCAACAAGAATAAGTATGGAATGCAATGCAAATGCTAGTGCATGTCATACGATGCATTACAGAAAAGAATCTATCTTTTCTAGTATACCGAGAAAAAGGATACATCCTATAATCATGTGGCTATCCATACTCTAGCAAGGAGATACATCCTATGGCATCACCACTGATGACCGTCACCATTCTCTTTTGTTAAAGACATTGGGGATTTCCGTACAAGAGAAGAGGATACATCCTATGGTTCATGTGGCCAACTGTCACTCCGCTCCCTACGTGGGAGGAGATACATCCATTTGGGGTGTCACTATCAATGGACTGTCACCAAATCTCCCGAACCCCCACATGCCTATTTATATTTATTATGCATGTCATGCAATATGTCACAATTTTATAAGCCCTAAGTATGATGCATGAATGTCACATACAGTTCATAGATATATATATATACATATTCAGAATACAAACAGGAAGCATGAGTTAATAATAGAGATATGGCAGTTTATGCTAAAAGTATGCACCTCCACTACCTAATATTGTCTAGCAATGTATCGAGCATAAATTAAAGAGCTGTAGATTAGGGTAACCATTTACTAGGCAGTTTATATTTTTAACTTCTAAGAGTAGTTCATGCTTTAGTGTATCAATGGAGAACAAGTTACAGGTTAGCAGGGCACAATTGAAAGAGCAATTAGAGATACAGAAGAGAGTAGTTCATGCATAGTTTTAGCCGAAGGGATTTCTTGCTGTCCACTTCACCCATTATTTAGCAGTGTTAACCCATTTCCATCACAGCAAAACAACATTTAACAGCAAACAATCAAGGTCAACCCACTACACTAAATAATATTGGAAGTAACCTTAACAATCGTAAGTCTCAATCAGATCACAATGAAACTTCTAAACATTAAAGAATGACAATATTCAACAAAACAAGAGATTTCTTTTGGCTAACAATCCACAATAGGTATTCCAACTTCATACATGAATCAATTTCTCAGTTTCTCAATCAACAGAAATTTACAGCGAATACTAATCTAATTAAACAAAGCATATTGACATGTCAGAACAGTAACCAATTCAACATTCAAACAACCAAAACAATTCCTGCGATGTAGGGCCTCCTCTAGCCAACTACACTCTAATTCTTACCTCAAGATTTGCGGCAGCCAAGACTAAAATTCCAATTTGTTGATCACCCAACGCTTCCTAGGCAAAGGTATAATCAGTGGGTAAATCAACCCACAAAACTTAATGTAAGTTAGAGATTCATTAACCAGTCAATAAAATCCCAAAACCAACTCTTACCTTAAACTGAACGTCACTCCAGAAATTCCTTCCCAGCCACAAGATTTCACCTACACCGTAACACACCCAGGAATTTCCAACAATAGGAGCTCACTTCACTTCTCCACAGCTCACAGACAACACTCACAACTCTCATAGGACAAATGTAACACTCACCACTTTTTTTCACTCAGTCACAGCACACACATAGTGGAAGGAGGGAGACTCTAGATTGCTTACCTAGTGACTCCATCGACTTATAGGCAGGAGAATCCACGTGAGTGCCAGGGTTGAAGAGACAATCACCAAAACCAATAGAAGGTGGTCCATTGGGAGAAAGCCACGTGGAAAGATTCCTATCTTCTCGGGGGAGGGATCTCGTCGGAAGAGGGAGAGAGAGAAATTGTCTTATAGAAAATGGGTTTCTCACTTTAAATTGGTTTTTCGGTCGAGGGAGTCGTTCGAAATCCTCGACCGTAAATTGACCGAAAAGTCAATTAATTTGACAGATTCAAATCCTTCTCATTCGCCACTCAAGCGCTAGTCTACCGTAATTTGACCGAAAACCCCAAGTGTGATCTGGAATGTGTTTAGGTCGAGATACTCAATTCCACCTCAACCCTGACTTGACGAAAAATGCATAGAGTAGCCAAAATGTAATTCAGTCGAAACATTCGACCCAGCTTCGACCGTTAGTCGATCGAAACACCAGGGAACATCCTAAAATATAAATTTCGGTCGTGATACATGACTTAATCACAACCTATACTCAACCGAACGTATAACATACACAATCTGTAGCTATTCTTCCTTTAATAATTTTGAAAAATATTTCTTCCCTCATTTATATTGCGCCAAGCCCCAAATTAACGATTACGAAACATATATTCTTTTATAAAATATTTGTGTATAAAATCTTTTACATAATACATGGAGAATTTATCCAGGCATTAGACTTCCACCTAATCCTTGAGACTCATGGGTGAGAATTCTTGTATTTTGATATGTCTGTAGGCTCCGAAGACTTTGAGGACTGTGAGATCCTTCTCGAGGAGACTGTTGTCCTGATAGTCAAGAAAGAACATTGAAGAGGTAGGGATTTTATACCTTCAGGCTTTGTATTTGCATACCATGGTTTTACAAATTAATATTTTATGGATTACCACATACGTAAAACTGACACTGACTGTTTCACAACACGTCTAATTTTATTATACTTATATATGAGAGTTTTACATGTTTGCTTCCATGTATATTATTTTTATGGTATGATATGATGTCTGATTTGGGAGTGATGAATCCACTTGATACTTTGGATGGTCTCGGTGCCAAAGTATTATGGGGCTATCTTGGTATGTCTCTTGCTGCGTGGAGACGTTTGTTTGCATGTTATGTGAAAAGATGGGTATAGAGTAATGATGACACGTTCTTTGGGTTTTAACTCCCAAAACTTGATTAGGGTGTTCTATGTTACGAGTTTGTCGGCAGTGAGCTTAACTCATCGTCAAACTCGGGTGATGATATGGGTGTTGTCGGCTCTGAGCTTAGCTCATGGCAAACTTGGGGTGACGAGTCAAGTCTACAGACTGCCATTGCTTTCTTTCGGACTCATGAGGTGTAGCTCGAGATGATGGCTGCCTTTCTATGTGTTTGATCGAAGGAGCCTTGAGTGACCCTCCATTTTCATTGGTGATGGTTTTCAATGTAAAATCGACAAGATTATTTTAAGTATAGTTGTCTATGTCTTCAGCCATGTTTTCTACGACATCTCGTCAGAGCCTTTTGTGGCTGGTTTTTCTTTAAAAGGATGGAAACGAATTTTGAAATATTTTGATAAACATGCATAACTCCTTAAATCATAGTTGTTGATAGAAAAAAGAGATAAAATAAGTTTTACATGCGCATTGCGGTTAGTATAAGTTTCCTACTGAGTTAGTCACTCATCCCAACAACCCTTCCCCTCCAAGTAGAGTCAGGAGTGCTTAGGACCGTGAGCATTTGATTCGAGGAGATCAATCTATCTATGCCTTTTTCATTTAGTCGTATTTCCATTTGGTAAGGATTATTGGCTATTGTAATACACTTTGGTTATAACTCTGGATGTATGGACATGGATGCACAGTTTAGTTTGAATTTATTTTATATCACTATACTATTAAATTTTGTGATTACTATGTGGACCCGTGACCCATCTCAAGTGGACTATAACTGGGGATTTTTATACAAGTCTTCCGTAAATTTCAACTAGCCTTGGGCTGGGCGATCGGGTCCTCTCTAAGGATGGGTCATTTGGTCCGATATTTCTGTCATGATCGTCTCCAGGTCGTGAAAATGATGACCTCATGACCTTTGATGAGGCCCCCACATTATGAGACTAATGGGCTTATCCCCCATAGGTTCAACCTTTGGGATAGTCTGTCATTCACCTCTTGTACATTAAGTTATGTTTCAATCTTTCTTACATGAAAACATATCCATGAAAATCATTTTTGTTCATTTCTTAAAAACATGATGCATGAAAATAAATGCAAGATTTCACATATATCAACAAATCATCTAATAACACTATTAACCAAACATCATTGTAAATAATATAGCACATCCCAACATCTTGTGATGTAGGTGTAATACCCCAAATTTTGGGTTATATTAAGCCTAAGAAGATAATGTTAATATTTGGGGATAATTAGAATTATATTAGATGTTAGGAGTATAAGTTTGGGTGATGTTCAGAATGAGTCAGAAGTTGGAAATGAGTTAAATAATATGTTATACATATAAGGATTAAGTGGAAGTAAATTAAAATCAGGCAAATAGCAAAATAAGGGAATTAATTAAATAAAAGAAAGAAATATTTAAATGAGAAAAACAAAAGAAAAAGAAGAAGAAGGAGATATGTTGCTAAGGAAAGAAGTCAGAGTGTAAGGGGGTGCTAGGATTTTGGGCGAGAAGAGGCGAGCGAGAGAAAGACCCGTGTGAGACGAGAGACAGATCTGCGCGAGCAAGAGATGGACTCATGAGAGGAGAGAGATAGATCCGTGCAAGCAAGAGACGGACCCACGTGACACAGGGTGAGTCGGGAGAGTCTGGCTCTCAGAGTGCGTCCCTCCCTCTAACCCGCAAACTCTCAAACCCGTGATGCTGTAAACTTCGTGGTGCCCTTAGAGTAAATTAAGAGGCAGAGTTTTGTACGAAGTGAAGGAGGGTTGTAGCAGGTTATTTTTTGGTAAACCCGATGAGAGTGGATAAGGGGCAGAGCCTTCTCAGGAAATGGAGGAAGCGCTTGTTTGAGAAATTTCTTCTGCGATAGTGAGATGTAAGCATATGCGATAGTGAGATGTAAGCATATGCTGCTTGTGTTTTTGGCCTCTCGGCCCTATGATGCAAGGTGTTAGGAACTGTTTTCATTGCTGCTATTGTTGAATACACCTGAGGACTGTTTCTGTTAATTGTATTTGGTGATGCTCTTTATGCTATTGATGCATATCGTTGGGTGTTTATACTCTGCTAGTACAATTTGTTCTCCATTTCATTTTTTTGTTTAATGGACATTGTGGAAGATTATTACTCTGTAGTTATAGTTATATTCTTCATTCAGTTACAATTTACTGGAAATTAAAGGGGTATTATACGCTGTAAAATGGGTTTTGGTTATGTTTTAGTTGCAACTTTTGACGATCATGGTTGAGGATTTTATGCTTGGCAGTGGGGTTATTTTAGGGTAGTTGTGTTTAATGCTTACTTACATGAATCATGCTGTCTGTGCATGCATGAAAATGATAAACAGTGAAGTGAAGAAAAATATTGAGTATAAGGTTCAGTCGCTTGCTCTCGGCTGGAAATAATTAGTTGAGATATGTAATAAGGATCTATGCTATGTTAATCAATTTACATTACTTAGTCATTGACGATATTATGGAATGGATGATAGGAAATAGTTATTGACGAAAGTTTTATTAATTTTGAAGGTGTACGTGAATACTCAGAAAGATAAGCATTTGTGTTAAATTTCTTCGAAGACCGCCAGGTAAGTGATATTGCTTGTGTTTTGCCTGAAAAGGCCTTCATCGTAAGAGTTAGGATTTGTATGCTGACTATATTTATTAGATGATTAGGTTGTGATCATGTCTTGAGGTTGTATTGCCGCTTGTTGTTTGATACTGTGTTTATTAGAATTAAGTTCTTTAAGTTAAGTATGTTGATATCAATCATGCTCTGAGGTTATATTGATGATATGCTAGAACTGTATGTATTCATATGCATCCATGCATCATGGTTTTCACGAAATGATACAAGAATGATTTATCATGCATAAAATTTTAAGTAAGGAAAGATAAAGGAAAGTAAGAACTGAAAGTATATGTTGAGGTGTTGGTATGTAACTCATGTTAATGAGGCTTGGTGGACATGGTCCCCATTGTTTAGAGGCTTTGGGAGGATTGTTCCCCCAATGGTTGAGTTGCGTTCAAATGGTAAACAATTAAGGCTTTGGTATTGAACTCAAACTCATGTTAAAGAAGCTTGGTGGACATGGTCCCCATGTTTGGAGGCTTTGGGTGGATTGTTTCCCCAATGGTTGAGGCTTGAGTCGAATACCAAAGGGAAAACAGTAATAGCAGTGAAAAGAAGAAGAAACTAAATGAGAAAACAATTTATAGAAAGGGCATGACATGTGCATTGCATATTTTATATGACTTACTGAGCCTTACGCTCATAGTTTAAGTCTTGTGATTTAGGTACGTGCAAGATCGAGTTAAGTAGTAGTTGATGAAGGATTTGCACGCGTGGACCTTGTGGCTGGCTAGGCTAAAGATCAAGAGAAAATGTAAAAGGTTTTGTAAAGTAATTGTTAAAGGTATAAAGTGATTATTGTTTTATGTTAAGCAAAGTTTTCGAAGTTGTAAAGGTTTTTAAGCAAATGATTTTATTTTATCATCTTTAAATGGTTTTAAAAATGAAAAGTCTTCCGCTATGCAAAAGTTTTAATTTTACGTGAGATTTCCAAAGAAATACGTTTTAAAAGTGCCACGTTTTAAGAAAAGAAAACCAGGTCGTTACAGTAGGCCAAAAGGCCAAACACATACAACATTACTTATCTAGAAACCTTAAAACAACAGTCACATTTTACTTGGTTTTCCTTCTTTAATCCTTTTCCAAGAGTATCGAGAAATTGACTACTTCTCCCATTTTTTACCTTCTGTTCACATATTAACTAGATATAATTCTATGAAGTATGAGGTAGAAATATCATGATTTATCTGTTAAGCTGATGTGTCAAACTTGTACCAAAATATTGAATCCAAATCAGTAAAGAAGATGTTTAGTAATTCCATAAAATTATGTCATCTCATCATTAAAAGTTGACGACCTTTCAACTTTCCGGTCGCTAGCACGTTTGCTGCAGAAACATATGTATCCGCTGTGGATATCTGCTTCACACTCATTTCCTAAATGTCTGCACGAATGTGTCATGTGATAAAATAAAAGTTCAGACGTTCACTTCTAAGAAGGACTTAAAGCTTGGACGTCATCATACTTGCAAAAACTTACGCATTCGCTGTAGATATCCGCTACAGATATCCTCTTAACACATAATAATCTGTGGACACCCACTTTTCCGTAGCCACATACCCTTCCTGAAACTAATTATCCGCAGACACTTACACTTCCACAGATACATACATTTTTACAGATACCGACACTTCTGCTATGGATATCCACTCAAGTTGTCTACCAGTAACAATCTGTAATGTTTAAATATCTTTCCTTAGACAAACCTCATTCTACAAATTCCACCTTCGTGGACAACAATGCTTCTGCGGCAGATATTAGCTCATATTGTCCACCAATCATGATCTGCCCCGTTCAAATTTTTTTTTGCGGACAAACCTCATTATGCGGATGCTACCTCACATCCGCAGACCCCAATGCTTCTGTGAACATCAATACTTTGGCTACAGATATCTGCTCATATTATCAGCCAATAATGATCTACCATGTTCACGCATCTTTACGTGGACACACCTCATTTCATGGATTCTATCTCACATCCATGGACACCAACACTTCCACAAACACCAACACTTCTGCTGTAGACATCCGATCATATTGTCCATCAATTATGATCTCCCACGTTCATGTATCTTTTTGCTACATTTTCATACCTTTACGTAAAGATTCTTCATTTTGTGGATATCAAACTTTACAAAATAAACATTTGAAATCAATATTAATTATCAACAAAAACTTAATATCACTTATATCGTAGCATATTATACAAAATCACTAGGTGTTACATTCGTCCAACATTAAAATGTTTGTCCTCAAAATTTATATTTTGGATATTTCTCACCCATGTCTTGTTGTCTCACCCACGTTGTGTATTATAAGTCAAATCTCAATGTCTATTGTAGCATGGGCATCACTGTCGGGTTCCATAAGAGTGAAAACTCTTGGTGCAACTTTCTTCTATTCACTAGGCAATAATAGGCTATTTCTAATAAATGGTCAAACTCTGTGCATTTAATAAATTGCCTCGTACCGACCCTACGTTTCCCATAATGGGTTTTCTCACATTTGTGACATTGGTTGACTTGAGGTGTCTTAGCATTTGCTTTAAGGACTAAGGTTTCCCTTTGAATACATTTCTTATCACCATGCTATTCCCCATCCTCAAATGGTCTCTTAAAACCTCCAGTATTTTGTTGCTATGTTTCCCTTGTTTGAGGTTGAATTTCCTTAAAGAATTTATTGGTAGACTCCCTGCTGTAAAAATTGAATCTCCACCTCCTCCACCTCAAGAGGCTTGGCTACGATAGTAGAATATGGTACCTCATGCATACCAAATATTTTAACCCCTTTATAAATCTCTAGATTGAGGCCTTGTACAAATTGATGCACTTTATGCTCATTAGTACTTACTTAGTGGGAAGCAAAACGAGACACTGATTCAAATTAGCAAATGTAATCAGCACTGATTCGATTTGACGTAACTGAACAAACTCCATTAGTTTTTTTGTCTTGGTAATATGGTCAAAGTATTTATCTTAGAAAATTTTTTTAAACTCTTTCCATGTCTTGGTTTTCATATAATAAATGGTGTTTATAGAATCCCATCAAAACCCCGCATCTTTGACTAGTATGTACATGGCACATGAAACCTTTTCTTGATCCTCTATCTTGGCATACTCAAATATGTTTTTTAAAGTTCAAATCCACTCTTTGGCACTTACTGGATCTGAAATATTTCCTTCAAAATTTGGTGATTCTAATCGTCAAAATCTTTCACAACTTAAATCTTTTTGTACAACAGATTGTGAATTTCTCTGCTCTTCCTTTTCCTTGCTTCTTTCCAAATACTTGAATTGACGTTCCACCAGTTCAGTACATTGATTAATAGTTTCATCTCTTGAATCCTTGGTCTTTCTTGATTCTCTTACTATGTCATCCTTAATCAATCAAATCAACACAATAAATCAACTCAAGAGTTAATTTAACATAAAAAAAACATAGTTACAATTAATGAAGTATTTCCATACTAAGACTTGCATTGCTAGGGGTTCACATAACTGATTTTGACTCAAGGATACATTACTTTGATACCATAATTGTCATGGCCCGTAACATAAATCTTTTTTTTTACATATACTATTATATTAAGTAGAAAACCATAATATCATATTTATCTTAAAGAAACATAAGTGTACCAAAGAACTTTTACGTAGAAAACCATTTTCGTTCACGTGCTAACAAGATAATAATAATTTTTCTAGCTAAAATTTTCATTTTCGTAATTCACACTTTCACCTCAGCTTCTTTGAACAAATTATACATAGTCTGTAAAAACTATTTCTCACCACAGTGAAAATTGTCTTGCCAGCACAAGTTTCCACCCATGGAGATACTTCATCAATTGCTCCTTTCTTTCACTAGGACTGATGGCAGAAAAGAATCTCACCTACATCACAAAATTAAACTATGAGCCTAAAGTTCAGTAAATAATGCATGAATGTCATGTACATGATATGCATCTTCATAAAACATGCAATACATTCTTTCTTATTTCTTTTTTTTAATTGTTTAGGGGAAAGTAGGCACAAATATGAGACACACACTAATTACGTTTCACACCATCGGGAGACAGTCCCCACATCAATTGAAACCTCCGTTAGTTGTCATGTTCATCATGTACAACGACCTCACGATCTTTGTCAAAGTTGCTATGGATGATGACCTCACGACTTTTGTCTAGATCCTAGCACGTGACAACATTGCGACCTTTGTCGAGGCCCACACATTACAAGGCTAATGGGCTTATCCCCCATAAGTCCAACCTTTGGGACAATCTATCCTTCACTCCTCATACATTAAGTTCTATTTCAATCTTTCTTATATGAAAACATATGCATGAAAATCATTTTCATTTCATTTCTTGAAAGTATGATGCGTAAGAATAAATGCAACATTTCACATATTGCAACATATAATCTAACAACATACTATTAACCAAATATCATTGCAAACAACATAGCACATCCTAGCATCTTGTGATGTAGGCCAAAAGGACAAGCATATAAAACATTACTTACCTAGAAACCATAGCACAACAGTCCCATTTTACATGGTTTTCATTTTTCAAACCTTTTCAAATCAGATATAACTCCATTAAGTATGAGGTGGAAATATCATGTGTCATCTATTAAGCTGAGGTGTCAAATTTCCAGCTAAATATTTTATCCAAATCAGTAAAGAAGATGCTTAGTCATTCCATATAATTATGCCATCTCACCATTAAAAGTGGATAACCTTTCAACTTCCCGGTCACTAGCACATCTGTTGCGGAAACCTATGTATCTGCAATGAATATCCACCCACACTCATTTTCTAGATGTCTACACGAGCATTTCATGTGATAGAATAAAAGTCTAGATGTTCACTTCTCAGAAGTACTTAAACCCCGGACGTTCGCATGCTTGTGGAAACCTACACGTCTGCTGTAGATATCTGCTACGAATATACCCTTCATAGATAATAATCCACTGACACCCACTTTTCTGAGGCCATGTGTCCTTTCTAAACCAATTATTTGCAGAGACCAACACTTCTGTGGATACCAACACTTTCGCTACGGATATTCGCTCACGTTGTCCACCAAGAACAATGTGCCACGTTCACATATCTTTCCGCGGACAAACCTCATTCCATGGATTCCACTTCACATTCATAGACACCAATGCTTTTATGAACATTAACACTTCTGCTGTAGATATCCACTCATTGTCCAGTAATCATGATATGCCACGTTCATGTATCTTTCCAAGGACATACCTCATTCTGCAAATTCCAACTTACATCCTTGGACACTAGCACTTCTGCTACGGTATTTGCTCATACTGTTTGCCAATAACGATTTGCCACATTCACATTTCTTACCCAGCACAAACCTTATTCTGCAGATTCCACCTCACAAATGCAGACACCAACACTTTCATTGCAGATATCAACTTCTATTGTCTGCCAATCACAATCTGCCATGCTCTATCTTTTCATTATGTTTTCATCTATTTACTTAGAGATTTTTCATCATGTGGATATGAAACTTTACAAAATAAACATCTGAAATCAATATTAATTTATCAACACAAATTAATATCACTTATAACATAGCATATTTTACAAAATCCCTAGGTGTTACATAAGGATCCTCCACACTAAATCCTAAAAAGAGTAGGAGTCGTATGGAGTGAGTGGACTAACTAAGTATGGATGAACTTTATATTAAAAAATATAATGAAAAGAATATGTTAGCATGCCAAGTTAAAAAAGGTTATGTAGTATCAAATAAAACATAGTAGGGTAAGTTTTCAAAAAAACTTACTATAGTGTAGTACATAATATAAAATAACTCACCATTATGATTTTTTGTTAAAATAGAGTCATTCACAAACTCTGAGCATACCATGCCATTAGTAGTAACAATAACGACAATATTCGGTGATCATAACAACCACGAATGACCCTGATTAGGTTTAGGGTTTGGCACCAAGGGACACGATATATACAACTATCCATTTACTCTAGTTAACAATAACAAACAAACACATTCTCCAACTGTCGAATGTGAGTAAGGGAAAATATGACCCCACATGGGTCGATCAAACTTGATTCACGTGATAAAGCTAATGAATTGAATTAAATATGCAGACTCAATTTAAACATGTACAGTGAAAATATAAATTAATATTATAAAAAACTGATGAACGATCAAAATGATCACGTCATTTTTTTATATGAAAACATGTCTCAAAATAAGTTTTTAGAAAGCAATGCAATGTTGGATATAAAATAAATTCCTACCTCAAATGAGCCTACCAAATATCCAAGCCCAAATTAAACCGTCGAAGTTCAACTAGGTGTCGAGTCCCAAAACTAACTCTTGGTGTCTTATTATAATATTATCACAAAAATTAGTTTAAAAAAATTTCCACTTCAAGTTCTAAACTTTAAGATTAAGAAAAGTACTCGAGAACAATCGAGTCTAATGCCCAAAACCGGATCCAAAATGTGACTTTAAATAACCCAAAAACAATTGGGCTAAAAGTCCAAAAAGTGGGTATGAGTTACGCCCAAATAGCCGCGCTTTGGCCCAAAAATTAGGCTTGGATCATAGCCCAACAAGTGCCAAGCCATAACCCAGCCATGGCTGGGTTGCAGGGATGTAGCCCTGTATGTCTGCGCTGTGGCTCCACCAGACTGAGACCCCTAGTTAATTAAGATTTTTCTTGTTATTTAGAAGTTAATTGTTTGCTAACTAAAATATTATATATTTTTTCTTTACGAAAGATGTTAGAACTAATATGCAAGCAAAAATTGATGATAATAAGTATAGGAGTAAGAGAGAGAGGTGCAGACGATTTGTTAATGCAATTCGGCCAACCTTGCATAAGTCCACACTTCAAGGCTCCTTCTTCAAGATCAGTTTCCTCAATAACCTTTCTAGTTATAACCGATTGATATTCCCATATCAATCTTCCCTTACAATAACTATTATGGGGTGTCACCTCTTAAGTGTATCACAAATGGAAGATGTAGAAGTTTTTGAGCAAAGAAAACACTAAGTACAATTTCGTAAACTCTCACAAGAGTATAATCTCAAGTCAAAAAAGAGGAGTTAGGCTAATCACTGGAGAATTGAAGAGAGATTTCAAAAATCAAATTAGAAGCAAATTGGTATGGTTTCTCTTTAGGTGCCTTGCAAATTTGAAAGTGTCTTTATTTATAGTTCTCTTCAAAAGTCTCAAGCAGTGAGCATCCACGGGTCGGTTCCTAGCGTCCCCCATATATATGTTAAAGACCTGTTAGAGACAGCAAAATAGGAGATGGACTTCAGCAACTTAAGTTATGGGTTATCGAATCAGGCATCTGCACTTTGTACCAGTCGTCCATGAAAGTTTTAATTTATAATCCAGTGTCTCTGTACTGAACTTCCAAGTCTCATGTTAGGGCACTTGCGGTTCTGATTTTCTCTCTTGTCCAGGTGTCGTGGCAAAAATGCTTCTTTGGACTAGGCATCTGCTTTTTGTGCTCTAGTGTCCAAAGTCAAAACTACACTCTAGTCTTGGCGTCGATGATCAGAATACTTTTTATGGACAGGGCATCCACATTTTGTGTCTTGCATTTTAAACTTTTTTTTTTTTCTGGTTTGGACATCCGTAGGTAAAATGGTACTCTAGACTGGGCGACCAAGACCAAAAAAATTTCTCTGCTCCAAGCATCCGCTTTTTGTGTCCAGGAGTCCACCGCGGAAGTTGCTATTTGAACTAGATGTTTGCAGCTAAAATGGCACAATGGATTGGGCAACTGCAAGTGTCTTTTACTTCGCAGAGGGTCTTGTTTGAGCGTCCGAAATGAGTGATCTTCAACACTTTAATCTTTTTAATTTGATTTGTCCCAATTGAGTCATATATCATAATTTTATCCTTTACTAAATAGACTCAAAAAATATGTTAGAACAATTAAATACTCAATTTCAAAAGTATTTTTAATATAATAACTTAGAATAACAAAACCAAACAAACTCATACATCATCAAAACAGTCATCCTTAATTTCCATTAAGCCAACAAATAGTGTCTCCAAATATCAAGCACATAAACCTTTGCAACAAGCATTAAATCATGAGTTGGGTAGTTCTTCTCGTGATCCTTCAATTATTTGGAGGCATAAGCTATAACTTTGCCCGCTTGCATAAGAACACATCCTAGTTCATATTTTGAGGCATCAATATACACCATATATTTCCCCTATGTCTGATGGTATAATAAGTATTAGTGCTGAAATTAGTCTCTTCTTTAACTCTTGGAAGCTTTGCTCACACTTGTCAGTCCATTAATACCCAACACCCTTCTTGGTTAGCCTTGTGAGTGGGGTGGTTAAACTTGAAAATCTTTCTACAAACATCTTGTAATAGCACGAAAGACTTAGGAAGCTCTGTACTTCAGCTGCACTTTTAGGTTGTGGCCACTTACTAATCACTTACTTCCCTAGATCTACTGATACATTGATACAAGACAAAAATTGAAGAGGAGTGAAGTACATGTTTTGAGCAAAAATCCTAAATTCTAGAGCAAATTTCAATTGGGATAAACTTCAATCAAATGGACGAGTTTTAATATGATTTTTGAATACAATAGAGATCAAGTACAATTAAGAGTCCCTCAAAATTTGGTAACTAAATTTCTTCTGGATAGGGAGTTATGGCCAAATAGGTGCAAGGTGTTCTCGGATTGGATATGGTGATAATATAGTTTGGGAAGGTAATTTTGGAATAAATAAAAAAGGACCAAATGAACAGATATGGATACTATTTTTTGACACAATGACAAAATATGGATGAAGATAATACCTTTAAATTATCAAGGGCTAATTTAAAGGAGTGACAGAGTTATGTTCGAAAAGGTGCCAACTGGTCTGGAAAGATCACATATTACAACCTCTAACATCAAAGACTACCTTCTTCACAAATGAGCACTCCAACTTGATGATTGGTGAGTTTCTTACAACTTTTGTAGGAGTTCACCTTGCAAGAAAGGTGGGGAGAAAACTATAGTTGAAAAATTCTTGACCAACTCTCATAAAAGATCAAACAATCGATAACACAACACAATTAAATTGCTAACAATTAGAGAGATAATTGTGGGTTTGCAAAGACGCAAGGAAGCCAAAGGCTAACGGTTTGTTTCTGATTCAAAGTCCCTTACAATCAACTCCTAAAAGAGCCTAAATAGACCATACGATACCTTGAAGGAAAAATGATAAAGTTCCCTGTCATGACAACCAACCACCAACTACAATTAAGATCATTAAAGACTTAACTACCAACACTACACAAAATTGACCTCCATGTGTTAGCATGCAAAGCCCATTTGAAGAATTCATTGGATGATCTTGACTCCCTTTTGGTGTGCATAAGAGTCCTCCAAATTGTGGGCTTGATGCCTAGTATCTTCTTGGGTTGGATTTCACATATCATAATTTTACTCAGACATGGCCTTCTAATAGAATTATAGCTCTCTATTCAAGGACCATTTGACATAGCAAATGATCTTCAATTTTAAAAAAAATCCTATTTTAGAATGTTTGAAAAGTTAGCTACAATATTTATGAAACATACTTTTTGAGATGAAAATTGTAAGGTGACCAAATACTGCTTGAGGGTTAGATTGTTGGTAGTTTTGGAATGCCCAATACTTCCTCTAAACTTGTGCTTGATTTTCCATATATACTTTATCTTGCATACCTCCAAAATATATTTGGATGTTTGATGAATGTCGTTGATACTTTTCATGCACTTTTCTTCACGATCACTTACAAAGTAAACACTTGAATTAAGATTAGAAAATTTACATGCTTGATTTTGAGTTGAAGGTTCTTGTAGCACATCATACACCCCTCTCTTGAAATTATGTGGCCAAGAAAGGCCACTTTGTCCAACAAAAATTCACATTTGGAGAATTTCACATACAATTAACATCATAAATGTTGATAGAACAGTTCTCAAATGTTCTTCATGCACTTGTTTATTCTTTGAAAAGATAAGGATATCATTGATAAAAATGATCACAAAATCATCATGGAAGGCCTTGCATACATGATTAATTAGATCTATAATTGCAACGGGTGAATTACTCAATCCAAATGGCATTAGTCAAAACTCATAATGGTCATATCTTGTTTGAAATGCCTTGTTGAACACATCTTCTCCCTTAATTCTTAATTGGTGATAGTCAGATTTGATATCTATTTTTGAGAAAACTACTACACTCTTTAATTGATCGTATAAGTCATCAATCATTGAAAGTGGGTACTTGATCTTTATGATAACTCTATTAAAATCCTAATAATTGATGCAAACCTTATGGATAAGTCTTTCTTTTTCAGATATAGGACTGGGGCTCCTCATGGAGAAAAACTAGGCTGAATGAATTTCTTTTCTAGAGACTCGTCAAGTTGAAATTTTAATTCCTTTAATTTGGTTGGTGCCATTTGATATGGTGCTTTAGCGATTGGTGCCATTCTAGGTAGGATATCTATGCTGAATTCCACGTTTCTCGCTGGTGGCAAACTTGTAAGGTCATCAGGAAAGACATCTGAAAATTCATGAGCTATCGATAACTTATCTAAGGTTGTTGCTTCCTGCCTTTGAGTACATATAGCACTTGCCAAGAATCTCAATGAAACATGTTAGTACCCTCACTCGACATTCTCTAGTATGGGTCTTCTTGCATGTGGGACACGTGGGTATAGTAGGCATCGCCATCTGGTTCATCAGTTTCCTCTTGATAAACTTGGAAGCTCCTTTATTGGGTCCATTGGTCATCGATTGCTCAGATCTAGCCCAATGTTGTTGTGGGAGTTTATTCTTTTGTGTGGCACTAAATCTTCTTCTATATTCTTGAGCTTTAATGTCCTTTTGTTTTCCTATTTCAACATTCAGTGCTTTTTCAACCACGATCACAAATGAAGTTTCTTTTGAAGTGACAAGCTTGACATCTTTGAATATCTCCGCTCTCAATCCTTGAACAAATTGTTTCACTTTCAATACTTCATTGTTAACAATATGAGGGGTAAATCCAGAGAGTTAGTCGAATTTGTGGACATAGTCGATTACACTTCCAGTCTACTTTAGGGTCATGAATTCTTCCATCTCCGCATTCCTTATAATGTTTGCAAAGTATTTCTCATTTATAATTTAACTACATTAATACTCAATCATTGAAACTATTGCCATGACATAGTGGGAACTTGATGCATCACCTTTATTGAGTCCCACCAATAATGTGTCTTCCTTCAAAGCATAGAGGACGTACAAGCCACATTTTTTGTAACACCCAAAATTTGATTGTACTATTTTTAAAGTTATGCTATGACTATGTTCAATGATTGAGTATTAATATGGTTGAATTATAATTGTGAAAGTTAGTAATTGATATGGATTAATTGATGTTAAAGTGAGGTTGGAGGTTTAGACGTACAAATGCTTATTTAAATTGCTCTCAGATGAATTTGTGGTTGATTAGGGTATAAATTAACGATCGATCAATGCAAGGTAACTATGGGTATCCGCAAAAAAGTTAGGATCCACGAAAGTGTGGAGGGTCAGACGTCCTAAATGCGCATCTGAAACTTGGATTTGCTCTGGGTCATATTGCGGTTGACCATGGTTTGAGAGTGCGATCAACCGATCCAAAGAAAAAATGTAATGTATAAGTCTTAGATAGTTTTGTGGTCAACTGGGCATTAAGATAGTTGTTGCCCGCAATGGATATGTAGATTTTCCAAAATGGATATGTAGATTTTCTACAACAAATATGTAGATTTTCCACAATGGAAATGTAACGTCTGCAGATAGGTTAGCGTCCATGGTAGATATCTGATATTGGATTTCCTTTGAAAATTAATGGTGTAGATGACTAAATTTAAGGGCGGGCGTCCAAGAAGTCAAAAACCCACCTGTAAATAGATAATTAGGTGTCATGTTCTATGGGGGAGAAACATGTTGACTAAGCAAAAATATTGCTGATGGTTGTGAATCCTCAACATCAAGTGATGACACATCATTTTTATGGGTTTATATGTCAAGAACTGTCACCATTTTTATGTTTAGAAACTCTAGTGGAGAAATCCACTTGATGATAAAAAAGGTCTCAACAAAACTGCTAATCCCTCTTTACTCTCTGAAAATAAAATGAGTTCCTTTAAGGATCAAAATAATTTTAAAAATTTGGTTGGATTTATGAGTTGAAAATAGTGGATGATAAGAAATGAATGTTTTGAAACTTGAAATTGAGTATTGATATGTTTTCTATGTCTTAAAATGTATGAAAATGTTGGTAAAGCATGTTGGTCGTTCTGCATGGGAATAAATTGCTACAACAGGCATGTTATTACATATATTTTGAAATTGGTCAAAACTTTACATTTTTGGTACTTGGAAGCTAATGGTCATCTTAATGAATTTTTAATTTAAAATTGTTTAACTATGTTATATTAGACATCTCAAGGAAAATATAGGCTTGGAATTGAAGAAATTGGTTAAGCGTATTGCAAGTTTCAAAATTTTGAAGTTGGATACAAACAGTTAAGAGAAAACTAGAAATTGGTGCGTATTGGGTTGAGTTTTGAAGTGTTTTATCTTAAGCATACATAAGGATTTATTCAAGTTGATTTTTTATGTTAATGTGCACTATGTTGGGCAAGTTTGAGTTTTGGAATTAAGGGATTTGGTTGTGTATATTAAAGGTTTTACATGTTTTAAGCTACAAGTATTTGAATGGACACTAATGTGAAATTTAACATGTTTTAAGTGTTTCAATTCAAGGAAATACTTGATTAGATTGTGGTAAATTTTGATAAAGCCACAAGGTAAGAGATACTTGTATGTGTTTGATCTTTTTGACCTACATCACAAGATGCTCGGTGAGAATATGATCATGTTTGACATGTTGCGTTATATAAAGATAATATTATGATTGATTTGATTGTTTGTATGCTATCACCATGATTGCTATGCTATGAGATATATAAGGATAGTATTGATTATTAAGATGAATAAAAAATATTGGTTGTTTATTATTGACATGTTATGATAAATGAAGTAATTTGATATGTTATCATGATATAGGATCTTGGGAAAATGATGTGCATTAGCATGTTCATATGTACCCTTCATGCATCATATAAATGTTTTCTAAGAAAGGATGGAAAATAACTTCCTTGCATATGTTTTTTTACTGATAAACTAAAAATGGACTGAATAAACATAAATAGATGTTGTGGGGTGGGATTCGAGTTGGCTGTGCCGTAGAAGGTGGACTAAATGTTGTCACTCTCCCTTAGACTGATGTACCCCACTGGCTGGACTATAAAGTGAAAGAAAATAAAGATTGAAATTGAAAATGCATGTTTTATAAAATTGTATAACGCGAGTATATCATTATTGCATCTCTTACGAGCATTAGGTTCATAGATAAATCTTGTAATATAGGTGAGGATTGCAACCTAAATAGGAAAGTATGGACTGATGATAGCGAGGTTGCTATTGATTGAGCATGGCTATGTTGTGTGCTTGTGTTGTTTGGCTATTTGACCAATGGGTTATGACTTAAGATAGTATGCTTTGTATTAAATGTTTTAAAACAAGTTTATGTACTGGTTAACTAACTATTTCATGATGAAATTTTGTAAGATGGGTTTCGAATGACTCTTATATAAGTATGTTTTGTAAGATGTGTTTCAAATGACTCTTATATAAGGATGTTTAGTAAGATGTGTTTTGTACTCATAGAAAAGAATGAATGAACTTTTTTATATTATAAAGAAAAGTTGTAATGACCCGGATTTTCGAAATTCCTTGAAAAAGCGTGAAAATTTTGAAATTTCTTTTTAAAGCAAGTCAGAGCGCGCCTAAACCGGATCTCTATTGACCATTTGTAAAACTAGTTACAAAAATCCCTTTTTAACGAAACTATGCGGAAGCGTTACTAATAAAATCATTGTTATAAAACGTTGCATAAACGTAAGTAATTTAATGAAAGAACTTAATGAAAGAACTGAATAATTAAATACACTTAATTACAATCATTTTCTCTTGTCTACTCACTTAGCCTGGCCAGCCACAATCTCCCTCGTGCAAAGTCCTCATTCCTGCTTCATTATCTGTTTATTTTCTACTTGTTATCTGTTCGTCGTTTGTACCTACACCACAAGTAATACATGAGCCTAATGGCTCAGTAAGGAAAAAGAGAAATGCAACATGAATGCCACTCTTTAGTCCTTTCGGAATGGGGGCCACCCAAACCTATCCTTTTATTAAGTCATTAATCCGTTTATTACTATACTTTTTCTTTTGATCCATTTTGATCCATTATTCTATTAGTCCATTATTCCATACTCGTACTTCGAGCTGGAATTGAGAGGTTTTTCTCGTGCAATGGCGTAATGGATCTAGCCTTTTCTCTTATCTTCTAAGTAAACTAGAACTCCCTTACCCTACTAAGAAGGGGCTACGCCTATTTTACAGACTATATCAGCTACCCATCCACTTCCAATTCCCTTTTCTTCTTCTTTATTTTTTCTTAACTTTTTCCTCACTATGCATGCTTGCGTACCATGCCGTGGCACTCCCTATTAGTTTCAATTAACATGATGTATGCTCATACATTCTTACCCTAACATGATGCATGATGCTTTATAACGTAACATTCATAATAATTAAAGTGCGCGTAAAGAAAGTAATTGACGATAATTGAATAACAGAAGGAAAAACGCATATTGAAGAACAATTAAATTACCGAATTAGAAATAGTAAAACAAATAGGAAATCAACAACGAACACACTATTAAGAATTTACCGGAATTGAACACATATATCAGAACAATGTACAACAATTCAATAATTATCCTGTTAATTATCCTAGTTAATTTCCTAGTCCGTTTACATGCTTCCTATAGTTATTTCTAGGCGTTTAGTGTACTTTACTTAGTTATCCTAGGTGATTTACATGCTCAAGTCAATTACTTTAATTAATTGTTCTAATTAATTAACATGCTCTATTTTCACCTTAGTCACTTATGCTAGTTCATTAACATGCTCAGCTTTTAATTAGTTAATTATGCTAGTCAATTGACATGCTTAGTTTCTAGCTAAGTTGATCATGCTAGAGGATTAGTTATACATGTTGGTAGTTATTTATTAGTCAATTTACAAGTTCTCTCCTTATCCATTTCTAATTAGTTAACAGCCGAGATGGTTGACTCTCATGCTTACATAAGTGAACATGCTAATTGATTAATTACGTGCTATGATTATCATTCCTAGTTAAATTTACATGCTCGAGTCAAATGAACTATTTAGCTAGGTTGACATACTCTCTAGAGGATTAATTAACATGCTCAAGGAGTGATTAACAACTATCAATTAATTGAACAAATCGATCAACATGCTCGATAAGTATTTCCATTTATTATCTAATTAATTAACCTTGTTAATTAACATGCTCATTGACTATTTAATAAACTACATGCTGAGATTAGCTATCATGCTCAATTTAAAATATTAAACATGCTATAATTTATTGTTTAGTTACTATCCTAATTGATTGCATGCTCAATTAACGTAATTAATCAAGCTACCCTAATTTAATTGGTTAAGCATGCTTCAAGGTTGCAATTTCCTTTCTAATAGAGTCTTATGTAATTTACCTTCAAAGGAAGATTTCCTTGTTATCCTAATTATAATTAGTACACCAATTAAACAGGCTCCACTAGTGTCGTTTTAGTTATATTAACATGCTCGGATTCATAATTTAACAACTAGTTAATTGAGATGCGAATAGCTAGCTAGCAGAGAGATTAACCAACCGTGAGCAGAGAAACAGGCAACAATAATAACACTAACATAAACAAGGGAAGCCATAGTTGATTTCTACTCATCTCATCCTCGGTTACTTTTCTCTTCAACATTCTCTATTTCTCTATTTCACAGCAAGCTATCTAACACTTTCTCACAAAAACTCATCAACTAAAACACACCCACATAGTATGATCAAAGGAATAACTGCAGAGATTCAATAAAGCATTCATTCACAGGCTAACAACAACAAGGGCATCCTACAGAGCATCAACACAGAATATGACAGCATAAAATCATCCAAGGCAATAACAATTCAAGACTATTATCTACGATCAGCTAACAAGATTTAAATCAGCTAACAACATCTAACATTAAACATTCAGGAACTATTGTAAAAACACACACACCCATACTTGTGGTGTAGGGCCTCAATGGCCAAAACACACCCTTAATCCTTACCAATTTGAAGAACACTTAACAAACAGGGACAGCTGCCACTCCCCAGCAAGCAGCAGCTCACGGATAACAAGGAGCTGCACTCAGCAGCTCACTTCCAGCTCACACACGAAGCTCACTCCTCACAGCCCACTCTTACCACCACACAACTCAACACTTACAATTTCACTCAACTTCCTCCTCACTGAGCTCTCTCTCTCTCTCTCTCTCTCTCTCTCTCGTAGCTCTCTCTTTCTCACTCCCTATGGAACTTCCTACGCAGAAATGGAAAACTCATTGAAGAGGACGGCAGGAGGGGTTATTATCTAGAGAGGAGAGGGACACCATGATGACCCTAGAGGAGAAGGAGGGTGGCCTCAGGCAAGGGAGGCCAGCTACGGCGTAGGGAGGGCGATTTTTCGTCATCTAGGTCGCTTCCTGTCGACTATCCCGATTTTTCTTCGTTTCATTATTTTCTTTCTATTATATTTCATAGGTCTGGGCTAATTCGGACTCATGTGGATGCATAGGCCTCGTCCGCAAGGCTAAATTACACAGGCTAAGTTGAGGCTTCCGATGGGAAAACGCGTCCCCGCCCTATCCGTACGGTCCGCAGGTGAGGTTCAGACGCCATTTCATGTCCGTACTAGTGTCCGCACCATCGTCCGAAAGTGTCCTAAAATCAGACAAAGGCAAAATGGAAGATACTTCAGTTCATCTGCATCAGTCTGTGCTCGTCTGAAACTATCTAGATTCAGAACAGAGTCGATGAGGATGCCACTCTTCTCGTCCGCAATGTCCGGACCTTCGTCCGCAATTCCATAGTGAGGTTGGGACGATAATTCTTGTCCTAGCTCTCGTCCTCAGGTGCAGTACACTCGTGGATGAGTTCTCTCGTCCACATCGTCCAAGACTCGTTCAAAACTGTCCATGTTAAAAACAGAGTCAATGTGGATGCCACTCCTCTCGTCCGCATCGTCCGGACCCTCGTCTGTAACTCCACTGTTCAACGAAGTTAGGATGAGAAATCTCATCCCCAAGACTTGTCCCTAGGCTAAGGGAGACGACGCAGTGCATTTGTGGATGACATAAGGCGTCCGCAGTGTTCGTCTACAGCGTCCAAAAACTCCCTGGACAGTTTTTCTCACTCTTTTTCCCACTTAACTCCTATCCTATCACATTTTCCCCATAAATACATGTCATGAGATGACACATATAGATACGTCATGTAATGTCCTGCAAAGTCCAACACTTCAATTACATCATGTATACGGGGAAAACATAGTGGAAATACCTCTAAACTTAACGCTTAAGAATGCCCTTGGTAATGCCCCGATAGTTGACCTACTCAAAAAGTTGGGGTGTTACAAAAGTCTTCTGCTATGCTTAGAGTTTTCAACAAGTTAAAAACATTTAAAAAAAGGTTTAAGAAAATGGGGCGTTACATTATCTATCTCCATAATTTTAGCATGCTCAAATATCTTGACAATGATTATGACCCAATCTTCAATAGCTGGCATATCCACCAAAGTACCATCAAAGGTTAGAGGATCCAATCTTTGCAATTTTTCATAGTCAATATCAACGGGTCAAGGCCTATTCGAAATACGTGCCTACATATTAGTTGTATGGGCTTGAGCTATAGTCGTGGCTACTTGCCTTAGTTGATTGATTTGCTTAGATTGTCTCTCAATCATGTCCATAATTTGATTCAGAACAACATCTCACTCTATATTATTTCTTCTATGATTGACCATAAGTCTACATCACCAAGGTTTGTTTTACCTTAAAAAATCTATTTTATATATCTTGAAATTATTTAAACAATTAAATGTACAAAAAAATCTATTGCAAAACATGGTTTTTATCAGAATAAAAATATTTAAATTAACAGAAATACTTATTTGCTGATTGATAATCTCCTAGATATAGATGAACATATAGATAGTGTATATAACCTTATAAACATAGTGCTCTAATGCCAATTGTGATGACCCCAAAATTCATTTTCCCTAAATTCCAAACCCTAAATTCTTTTTTTCCAAAATTGATTAACAAATTATGTTTGATTAAATCGGTGTATACTCTAATTAAAAATTTGTAAATCCTTGAAAATAACAAAATTATTAATTAAACAGAAGCTCTTACTATACTAGTTTAAATAAATCTTAGTAAAATATTAAATAAATTCATTTAATAAAATATCATCTTCAATAAAATATTAAACAGAGTTAAAGATCCAATAAAAAACTTTATTAATTGAAACATTAAAATAGAATTGATTGAAAACCTAATTTCAACAAGAAAATTAGATTTATTCTTTTGACCCGAATATATCCTCCTTTAAAAGCTTGCTTGCCCTTGAAATATTCTTGATTAGCGTTATTTTCTCATCGGATAAAAATTTAGGTACATCACAAAAACAAATTGTGAGATAAACTCAGTACGTAAAAATACGTGTATATGTCAATTATACGAATACATTACGAAATTCCATAGTTTAAAAATTACATACTGATTGAAACTCATTTTCCAACCTTACCATGCATTCAGAATTTCAGAAAACCATTAGTTTCTTACCCTCAAAATGTTTCATTGGCCATTTCATTTACATAACATGTTTTTCATCAATTCTATTAGATTTATACATTCATACTTGCATACATTATGACCTATAAATTTTTATGAGAAATGAACAAAATAACTTTGAACTATTAGGTCAACGATAAGCTAAACTTTAAAGTAATTTTGCAAACAACTAAAACCTTAAACTATAAAAAATGAAGAAGAGAAATCGTGCAGTCTTATTTTTCATCAAAATTCCGAGACAAATGTCACAGTCATGTTTTCACTTAAAAAAATCTAAGGAAGTCCAAGGATCAACCTTGGATGTTCTTCCAAGATGTGGGATGTCTAAGGCTGATCCATGAGGAGGTGTGTCTAAGGATCAACCTTAGGGTCATTGTAAGGCTAAGGGATGTCCAAGGAACGTCCATGGTGGCCATCATCCTGCAATGAGTATGGACATTTAGGATGGGAGGAGGGGCACTGACAGATGAAGGTTTGTGCCTGTTGGATGAAAGGGCAGACGTCCTACTATGAGGATGGACGACAAAGATGGAGGACAAGCATCTCCAAAGGCACTAGCGGACGAAGGTTTTTGGTCGTCGGATAAAGGGAAGGATGTTCTGCAATGTGGATGGACGGTCAAGATGGAGGATGAGCATCCTCCAAAGGCGCTGGCATGCGAAGGTTGTTGCCCATTGGATGCAGGGAAAGACACCTTGCAATGGGGATTGATGGCTGGGATGAGATAGGCATCCTCCAAAGCCGCTGGTGGACAAAAGTTTTTGTCCGTTGGATGAAGGGATGAATGTCCTTCAATGTGGATGGAGGATTGACATCCTCCAAAGGCTCTAGCATATGTTATGTTGAAGGTGGTCATGTGCAAGGAACACACTATTTTTTAAATGGGAGCAGACAAAGGTTGTTGGCGGTTGGATGAAATGGTGGAACATCCTTCAGAGATGGAGGAGGTCTGTCAACGGATAATGGGTGTCCCTCAACCTATAATAGACTTCTTTCAACTTACGATGGACGTCCCTCAAATTACGACCGACATCCCTTAACTCACAACTGACGTCTGTCAACTTATGACAGACATCCCTCAATGCCTTAGATGATAAGTGTAATGCCTCACATTATTATAAAGCTTATATTTTTAATTTTTGTATAAAATTTTTTCTTTTTATTTATTTAATTAAAAACATACGAGAGGAAAACAAATATCAGAGTGCAAAAAACAGAAATCATTAACAAACATTTAATATGAGTCCATAGTTTCACAAATGCCTTTCAAATCATTAACCGAACATAAAATTTATTCCTCGTGAGCCAAAACCCCTTAGGTCAAATCAGTTTGGTAACCCAAGTGCTCAACAAGCAATGCCTCCTTCTCCACTTCAATAATGCTAATATCTTGACAATCACCTACACCACAAGTAAACTGTGAGCCTAACGCTCAACAAGAATTAAGATGCAGTATGATGCATGCATATGTCTGATTATGTCAGAAAGGAATCCACCCAATTTGTCTTTTACTCATAGTCTCATATTATTAAACTCATACATTGAGTTGGGACATTGGGAATATTTCCCACAAGGAGAATAGTTTCTGATAGAAACCTAACTTTCAGAAGACAGACTCTTGCTGTAACGACCCAGTTTTTACTTGCTTTAAAATCTCGTAAAATTTAAAGCTTTTTCTTTTATAAAATCATCAGAGTATGCTTTCTTTATAAAAAGCCGAGCGTTAAAACTCTTTACTTAAAACATTTATCAATTGCAGAAGAAGTAATAAAATTCTTTCTATAAAACGCAGTGGAATTTAAAACAAAGCATTAAAGAATATTAAATAATTTACAAACCCTTTTTACAAATAAACTCCCTTTTAAATTATTTAGCGCCTACCCGTGCAAATCCTTCATCAACTGTCTTTGACTTGTTCTCCAGTTTCTCATACATACCTACATCACAAGACCTAACTAATGAGCCTAATGCTCAGTAAGTGATAAAATGAAATACAATGTAGATGATATGCATGATCATACATGCATTACAGAAGAGAACCGTACCTCTTCTAGAAGTTAAGGTGGAATACTCCCTGGGGTCATATGGCCTAACCAGTCACTCCGACGAGGAGATATATCCATCGGGGGTGTTCCACATGCTCGTATCCTCACTTTTGTTAAAGACATTAGGGGTTTCAGAACGGGGGAAAGTGTGAACCCTAGATTCCACATAGCTAACTCTCTTCTCACACTGCTCCCTACATGGGAGTATCCTACCATATAGAAAGTCGCCAATCACCCGAACAGCCACACGCCTATTTACATATATTAATTATGTCATGCAATATGCTTGTGAATACATACAACCCTATATGATGATATAAATGTCTAGTAAACATATCATTAAAAGAACCTAAATCTAGTAAACACACAAGATACAATCCTAATTCTTGCGATCTAGGGTCCGAAGACCAAAACACAGTAAGTATCAACTTACCTGGAGTCCACAATGCGATAATGTCATTTGCCTTAGTACCTTCAAAACCATTAAATAAACTATCATCAAACTCACATATTATCAACCGTACTTCTACGACTCACTTCCTTAACAAATTCTAATATCTTAGGATGTGTAATTGGAGAGCAACAACTCACAACAGTTGCTCATTCCATCAATGTGACAGGATACTACAGAGAATTTACTTCACATAACTGAATAGTATCCCATCGCAGCAACTTATAGAAGATATAAACCACACAGTGCACAACATCCATTTTTGTACAAAAAGAGAGCATGCAAAATTCTCACCCTTCACTAACAACATATACATCTTAAAATGACTGAACAGACTTCACAACATCCATTAAACATTAACACCCCTCTTGATTTCACTAATTATCATATTCGCATATTTACAGACAGCGTGTAATTCCCATAATCAAAACAGCGAACCTTCCTATATATAGAATAATTAATATGCCGACTAACATTGTAAAAGCCGTGAAAATTTTAATGATAAATTTCACGTGTAAATTTTTTGCATTTAAAATCAGTCATAGCTTTGAAGAAGTTGATTGAATTGTCGTGTAGCGACCATGTACGCAAATTGGTCAATTGGTCAAAGTCGGTAAAATTAGAATTTTTTTTGAACTAAATGAAATTTGGAGAATTAAATTGGGCTAATAATCATTGTTTGGTGACGTTTAGGATACGTCGGAAGTGGGGTATGAAAGGATTAAAAATGTGGTATTCATAATTAAGATGTATGTGTGACATTAAGTAAATAAGTGAGATTTAAATTAAATGAAGTGGCTTAAATTGTAGAATTTAGAATGAAGACAAAAATAAAGTTAAATGGAGAAAAGAGATTAAAAGGGGGGAATGAAATTAGGGTTTTCCCCCCCCCCCCCCCTTTTGATGTCTGCGTCAGCCGAGAAGAGAAGAGAAAAGAAGAGAGGAGAGAGAGAGAGAGAGAGGGAGGAACGGCACGGGAGAACCGATCCCGTGCGACGGGGACTTCCGGCTGAGATGAGGCGACGACCGGCGAGCTCCGTGCAGCTGCGAGTGACTCTGTCCAGCGCTCCCGAGCTGCGAACCACGACACCAAGATGTAGGCCAAAGCGGAGACGGCGATTCCGACGTTCGCGAGCTCCGTTAAGTGGCGGAGCATCTCCGTCTGAGGCGGTTCGGACGGTGGTTAGGGACACCTTGTGCAACGAGGTGTTGGCCGGAGCAGGGAGCCCCGATTTTTCGATTCCGGCAAGCGGGCAAGTTTGGATCTGCGACGGGAGCTCCGAGGCTGAACTCGTTTTCCGATTCCAGCGACGAACAATTCTGACTCTGTTCGGTGGGTGAGACTTTTCGATTCGGGTTTTAGCTTTGATGTTAAGTTCGGTTTTGTGATGTCGTTGGTTGATCTATGTTGCGGGTTTGCAGCGATCGATGAAGGATTCTGGAGGGACGACCTCCAGCGACGGCAGCTCCAGATCCGATTCCGGCGAAAACAAAACCCTCAGTTTTGTTTTGTTCTAATGGGTGAGCTAAACACTTATTCTAATTTTGGTCTTGAATGTGGATCTTGTTCGGATTAAGAGTGATTTGATGTTTAGTTGGAATTCTTGCTGCTATTTAAGACTAAGTTAAATGTTGAAATTTATTGTATATCTGAATGCTTTTGTTTGGGTGTTTCTGGATTGAGGGATGGATTCCCGAATGTGGCTTGGTTTCATTTAATCTTGATGATGAATGCGTTGGGTTATAAAAATTGATCTTTAAACTATGTTGGATTTTGCATAGACTGCTCTGTTAGGAACGTAGCTGTATTGTCTATGCCCACATATAGTTGTTGGATCTGATTATTGTTGTGAGATATTGGTACCTATTTTGTTGAAAAGGATGGTGATTTAAGCTTCCTGTTGGGATTAGATTAAATTTTGAGCATGGATAAATTCTAAGGACTTGTTCTAAGAATATATGCTATCCGTTTCATTATTAGGTATGATAATATAAGCTTAAAGTTTTAGTACTGGGTTGGAGAGGTGATGTGTTATGGTTCAAGTTTCTTAATTTGTGAACTTGAGGATTCTAACTTGATTGTTTGCAATATTGAGTAATGGATATCAAATTGTAGATGGAGATTCAAATTTGAGATGGATATTGAGCATGATTGTTGTGCAATAATAAATTGAGTTAAGGATTGGGAGTTGTTTGAAAGAGACACTGTTAGTATCAAATGATAAAGTTTGAAAGTTTCTTTGGGGATTTTAGATGAGTTGTTGTACGTCGGTTGGGCTCCTTATTCTCGATGTAGATGTAGAACCCTCCGTTTATTCTCAAGGATTATTTATTGATTTTTTGCATTTATGCCATTGTCAGGTTTTGACGATTATGGCAGGTGTGCTATCATTCATGAGGAGGTAGTTGCTCCGCTTAATCGTAAAGAACGTCAAAAAGGTAGGGATTTCTATACCTCTTGCGTTATATTGCATCATATCCCGTTTTCAAAATAATTATTTTGTGGAATACCACACTTGAAAAATGACGGGGACTGTTCGACAGCACGTCAGTTTCTATTAGTAGTATGTTTTTCACGTTTCATTCCGTACGTGGTTTGAAATTTATTGTGCCTATGTTGATGGATGGATCCGCTACCCCCTTTAAAACCTTCTGCTGTGTGAGGGTTGATTGTTTGACGTGCGATAACAGATCGGGGCATTGGTGACGTGTCCTCAGGTCGAAAGCCCTGAAAGTCGTAAACAGTATGGGAGGGTGATGACGCCTCCTAGGGTCGAAAACCCCTAAATCTGGCCAGGGTTTTGTCCCACGGATCAGACGGTTGTCAGTCACTAAGACTTAGTTAACCTAAGTACCAATTCCATTTGACAGGTGGACGGCCGAGTTTACTCATCGGCAACCCTCGTTCATTCGGAGCCTCTAGGTATCTTAGCTGTTAAATAAGTCCACATATAGCGAACAACTGTATCCGTTACATTTGATCGTACGAGGCGTTGGATCTACGGACCATAGTCATTTATACTTCCTCCTGCCTCATAAGGTGTTGTTGCCGACGGGTGACCACCTTTTCTCTGTTGAGTGGCGGGTGAGTCCTTGAGTGACCACCCCTTTTCACTAATGAAGTTTTCAAATTTAAAAACGATGATGGCCTATTTTACGAGGTATAGCTGTCTATGTATACAGCAAGATTTTTAATAAAAGCCTCATCGATGGCCCTTGGGCCGATTTGATAACATGATAAAGAGTTTTGAAGTGATTTAAAATTTATGTACAGATAAAAGAGAAACATAACCCTGTTTTCGAAAATATAGAAAAATCAGTTTTGCATGAGGTGCATCTAGTATAGCTATACTTTACTGAGTTAGTCACTCATCCCAAACGACTCCTCCCCCAAAACTTCAGGTAAAGGCAAGTGCAGCTAAGGATTAGGATCGGAAGTTTATTTTATTTCTGATGAGTGATCATTATCAGTTGGGTCTGTAAACCTTAAACACTGTTAATTTGGATTTGTTGCACAGTACTTGGATTTCGTTCCAATTTATGCATTGTTATTTTCTCGTGATCCCTACTCGGACCTAGGCCCATATCTTATTGAGCCGAAATAAATAATTATAAGTCTTCCGCTAAAACACACGCCTTGGCCTGGGGGATCGGGTTCTCTACGAAGATCGGGTCGCCTGACCCGGCGGTTCTGTTAGGCCCGTCTTTGGGTCGTGACAAACATATTCATAGTCAAAAGTACATTAGTCGGGCCTTACATTCCACAAAAGCAATAAGCAGCACAGAACAGAGAACATATTCCTTCACCTTTTACAATTATCCTATTACAATCCAAAAGCAAAGAATTCTAAATAGAGAGCCTAAAATCGTTAAGAACCATAAACAGCATAGAATATCCTTTATCCATTTATTTTTAAAATCCATAACCAATCACAACCAAGAGCTGAGACCCAACAACAGAGTATGACATTCACTAACCTTCGAAGTAGCAAACCAATACGAAGCAGTAAACCAACACAAGTAAAACCATCATTTATCTTCTATCTATAACATGCACATGCTTAAAATCCATAAATCAATGATAGACAGAGATCATCCAACAACACAAAGATCATATATCCAACCATTATCCAATCCTCTCGATTCATATATCTCGGCAACAATATTGATCATAAATCTAAAAACAGAACCTCAACAACAACATCTTTCAGTAATCCAAAACAGAACATCAACGCATTAGGACATCCAACATTTCTATTCATTTCAACTTGTCATTAACAGAAGCATGCTAAGAAATAGAGAAAGCCATTACCTGAAGAGTGCACAGTCGATTTCTTCTAGGAGTACACTCGGTCTTCAACATCTCACAGAGAGCATCCCACACTCCATTTCCATCTCTCACTCTTCTTCACGGTTTACACACACAAGACAAGGATGGAGAGCTCCCTTGCTCACACAGTCATCCAGTGATCTTAAAGGCAGTAAAGGATCACATCAAAGCTGACGAACACTGGACGTTGCCCATTTCAATGGGGGAGGTCCAATGGGCGAGCTCCAGATGGGCAACACCTAATCTTCTCAGGGAGGAAGAATTCACCGGGCCAACTAAGAGGAATAAACCGATCCATCGTGGAACTAGCAGGACCAGACTAATTCCACCCGATGCCAGCCACTTTGCCAAAATGCCATTGCCAATGCCAATTTTCATCTCTGAAATTCTCCACTGACTTCGTCCAACAATTCACCCAATTTAGAATACCAGGAAGAAGAATTTAAGGCAGAAACTAGCTTACCTTCACCAACGGTTCACATTAGCACCGAGAGTTCTGTTCCCGAGCCCTAACCGCGGCAACCCATCGATCATCACGTCGCCCACAGCCGCACATTCGCTGCCCGACGCTGGACAATGCACGCCAGCGCCATCCCGAGCTCCGATGCCTTCCTTCTCCCTCACGTCGCCTTCGCCTCTCCCGATCTCTCTCTCTCTGTTCTTCTCTTTCTGGTTCTCTAGCAAAATGGCCGAATGGCCACATTAATTCCAAGCTGAATCGGTTCAGGAAGAACCGGTTCAGTCCCCCCACTTTTCCTTAATTCTTTTAATTTCATTTATTAAATTTTCCCTTCATAAATTATTCAAATTAATTTCACATTTAATCTTTAAATTAAATCCCCAATTAATTACTATTCTACATTTTTAATTCCAACTAATCTTTTTATTTTCTTCATTTTTAATTGAAACCATGTCACCTAATTATTTCAAACTGAGACGAACCGAAACTGGTTCAGTCCATATCTAACAATTTCGTCCTTGGTAATATTCCGATGATTAGTCAACTAATCCAAATATCCCAAATTATTCTCTAATTTATTCTTTTGAAATTTTGATATAAAAATTCAGAATATTATACTCGCATCCCAATAAGGGAAGGGTTAATTCTCGAGTCTCCCGATTAGAGTTTGAACTACCTCCCTAACCCCTATTTCCCATTACATTTATTTAAATCTGGTCTCTCCCGTGCAATGCTCTCCCATTGAATACCAATCCATATATGGTAACCTAAATGTTTCTATACATGATGCATGACAATACAACATAATCTTACACAAATTTACAAAGAGGAATAATGGTATAATACAAAGCATATCGTAAAATCTAACAAGAAATGTCATTGTCAATTTAACAAAATTTTTTAGCCCATACAACGGAGTGAACTTTATTTTATGAAATAATATGGTGAATATTTATTTAACATCTTTATTATAGAACAAGTTAAATATTTATTGGACACTTCTTTTATTTAATAACAAGGTGAACATTTATTTATAACAACGTGAACATTTATTTTATTAAATAACATGGTGAATATTTATTTAAAATTTCTCTTATTAAATAACAAGGTGCATATTTATTGAACAACAGGGTTAGTATTTCAAATATCAGGATGAGAATTTAACAAAATTGAACACTATGAATAACTTATTAAAATGCATAATAATTAAATGACGGGGAATTAAAATCGATGGCAAGTTGAACTAATAACTAACAACAATTAACATATAGTGGAGAATCAATGATTATCAATTAACGATTAATAATTAACAATTAATAATTATCATTTTATGTTTATTACGTTTGACAATTTAAAATTTATTAGCAGTAGGTAATTAATATGGGAAATTAAATCAACGTGTAATGGCCAAGAGTTAATGAGTCAGAGAGTGATTATTTAGTAGAGAATTAAAACAATTAACTCAAACATACTGCGTTTTGGTATAGGCCTCCTCTGGCCACGACTTGCTTAATTCTTACCACACGTTGAAGATTTCTTCACAGTTGAACTCCACCTCTAGAGACCCAGCATCACTTTCCCTCTGCTCACTTTCCCTCTTCTCTCTCACACTCCCTCTCTCTCTGTTATTGCTCTCTGTAAAGATGAGAAATAATGAGAAGGCCTGCCTTCCACATTTTATGGCAAGAAAGGAGACTCTGGGGAAGGGACAGACACCCACCCTTATTAAGGTAGAGTTCCACTGAGTGATTGCCACCTAAAATGTGTTATCGATCTGGAGACACCCAAAGGTCCACTGAGTGATTGCCACCTAAAAATATTTGATCACTCTGGGAACTTCACGAAATCCCCGTTGAATTAAATTGGGTTTTCAGGAAATTATGCGGGAGTGGGTGACATCCCGATTGACTGTTCATGTCGACTGAAGCAACGGAAAACTGGATTCTTGCGATTTTGTGTGGCACCCAGTCGACTGGTCCAACGTATTTTTGCCACGACCAAAATGCCGCGTTTCCATTTCTTTTATTTTATTTTATTTTAATTAATTCATTTCTTTATTTAATTACTTCCTTTTTAATTTATTCCCCAAATAATCCTAACCAATATTGTTACTTAACCACTTCTAATAATTCCTTCTAATAAATCTTCAATAATTATCCAAATAATACAATTACCCCCAATTAATTTCTTAATTATCCTTACTAAATTCTGTTATAGGAAATTGTGGTATTACAGTAAGTGAGCATTGTCATTTAGTATTGAGGAACATCCCTTGACTTACAATGGATGTCCCTCAACTTACGACAGACGTCCTTCAAACCATAACATACATCCCTCAATATACAATGGGCGTCCCTCAATGTCTTGATGATGAGGGAATGTGGTCGTTTAGTATTGAGGGATGTCCCTCAACTTACAACGAGTGTCCCTCAACTTACGACGGACTTCCCTCAACACACAATGGACGTCACTTAGCTTACAACGAATATCTCTCAGCTTATAGTTTCTCTCCCCTCTCTCCTTTCAAGTTATGTGTTAATGTTGAATTGATATAAGCCTTTTATTTTTTCACCCAAATTGTGTAATTTTAAAGTCAATTCACAACTCATGACTTATGGTTTCATGTTACTTTATTTCAAAAATTTTGACATAATAGCATCTGTTTATAGATGTTCCCAATACAATACATTCATCCATTGCATTCATCAGCATCCATATAGGACTATCCAAATTTTATGTCCATCCATTGCATTCATTAATAAACTTGCAAGAAGACATCATATGAAAAGATGGTATCAACAAGATATTGAATAAGTTAATTTTTTATTCACTGACTTATTAAATACCATCCCCAATCATTGAATATAACGCTCAATCCTTTGTCTTAAATCACCATCAAGAGAAACTTAAGTTGACTTATTGGAAGTGTGGTGATCTAGTATTTTCATATGTTCTTGTTTTTTTATTGTACGGACGTCCAAGGGACTCCCTCAAACGTCCATGTGCAATCATTAGATGTTTATACAACGAACATACCATAACATATAAAATTACAAGAATCACCACACAACCAGTTAGTCAGCTTGGGTTTGTCTCCATGATGATACAAATAACACAACAATATTATTGAGTATAATTAATTACAATTAAGTTACTAAAATGTAAAATAGTAAAATTAAGCTACATAGTTAAGGGTGTGAACTTGGCATAGTGAACTCTTGCATAACAAACTCAATATTGTGTCATAAAATGTAATACCCCGACTTTCGAATGGGTTGACTATCAGGGTATTACCAAGAATGTACTAGTTAGATAATATATTAGGGAAATTAACGGGAAATCAACGTAGTCAAAAATAAAATATTAATTTAATAAATTAAAATATATAATAAATTAGGATTTAAAATGTAAAGGAGTTAAATTAATAAAAAACATTAAGGGGATTTAATAAATTACTTAATTGGGGATTAAATTAATGAATTAGATTGATTAAAGAGGATTTAAAAATGAGAGGAGAAATGGGCTGAAGAGTGATGAGCCGGTTCACTGAGAGAACTGGCTCAACCAAATAAGTGAATGGCCTTCGAGGGGGAGCCAAAATCACGAATAGAGAGACAGGAAAGAGGGAGAGACAAAGAGAACGAGCTGAGGGAGAGACAGGGGAAGCCCGAGAGAGGGAGAGGGAGCGAGGAGCACCAGTGGGCGGTGAGGATGACGGCTACGTGGGCGAACTTCATCGTGCGGCAACGATTGAAGCGCGGGATTCGCAAGTGGAGGCGGTGCGATTTCAGGTCACGACTGCGAGCCTTGGCATCGGGTTGGGTTGCGGTTTCAGGTACCGGCGTGGTTGGAACGGTGACGAGCGGTTCTTGGCGATGGGATGGCGACGGTGAGGCAGACGGCGACGACAGCTTGGTGATGGGCGCTACGATGGTTGCCTCTGGTCGTTGGGCGATTTGGCAGTTCAAGGTGGACCGACCGAAGGCCTTGGTCCAGCTTATGGCTCGGTTTCTTTTGGTGCGTGCTCTACAAGCTGATAGAGGAGACATGCGTGCTCTACAAACCGACAGAGGAGACGTTATAGACCTTGTAGTTGTGGCTTTGGTAGGGGGAAGAGTGTTGAGTGCCCTACTCTAAGGTGAGGCAGTGGCAGAGTATAATTGGAGTGCTCCTTCCTTGCTGGGGAAGCTATGTGCATGGGAGGGAGATGGAGGAGGAGGTTCTCTGGAGTTGTGGTTGGCCGAGAGCTTCATGGGTTGCTGGTGAGTTCTTCTCTAATTTCTCTGTCTTTGAATTCTGTTGGTTGATTGTCAGTCTCTGTGAGTGTTCATTTCCTTTGTTGGCTGGTAACTGTTGTGGAAATATTGGATGAATGAGTTGAGAATTTCTCTATATAGCATGAACACCCTCTGTTGATTTCTTTTGCGTGGTTATTGTGAGTTTGAACACTCTCTGTTGATGGCTTCTGCATGGTTAGTGTTGGAAAGGTTGGTTGGTTAATAATCTGTTAGTTGGTTAATAATATGTTGAGTGTAAGCTTAGTGATTTGTTAGTATGAGTTTTCTAAGTTGTGATGTCAATTATGCACTCTATTGGTTGGAAATTTAAAAAGGATAATTGTGTGTGTTGTTGGGTTTTATATTCCGTGTGTTGTTGTGAGTATTACATTTAATTTATTATTGGATTTCAAATATGTTAGTTAGGAACTCTGAATATTGAAATATATGGAAATGCTATGTTTGGATTGTGTTATGCACTTGATCATTATTGGCTGAATAATTCTTTGAATGTTACTGCTCTAATAATTATAGTTACGTAGTGTTAGTTGTGTGTTGTGATTGTCACAAACTAATAATGAGTTGAGACTTTTAATTGATTATTGAAATTTGACTCGCTGTATGAATGACTATATTGAGATATAAAGAAAGTGCTATGTGAAGCTTATCCGTGAATTATCGAATGTTATTAATTTGCAATTTAGTTATAGCTTAATGTTTGCTGTATTTTCAGAATGGAACGTTGATATGCTGGAATTGGTTAGTTAATCGTTTACGTTGGATGATCTGTTGGTCTAATGTTTATGCTAGTTAATATCAAGTATAATGTATTGTGGGAATACTGTGAGAATTAAGTGAGTATTATGCACGTTGATAAATGCTTTAAACGTTCGGATGATTCAACTATTGTTTTGATAAGATGAAATATAATGAAATGTGTTAGTTGTTGTTGTTGGCTGTTACGGTTGTCTTGATTTGGTTTATGGATAATGCTCTCTGTTTGACAATATACTATCTTAGTTATAAGTGAGTATTATGCACGTTGATAATTGCTTTAAATGTTTGGGTGATTCAACTATTGTTTTGTTAAGATGAAATATAATGAAATGTGTTAGTTGTTGTTGTTGGCTGTTACGGTTGCCTTGATTTGGTTAATGGATAATGCTCTCTGTTTGACAATATACTATTGTTAGTTGGATTAAATTAAGTGAGTATTATGCACGTTGATAAATGCTTTAAACATTTGGTTGATTCAACTATTGTTTTGTTAAGATGAAATATAATGAAATGTGTTAGTTGTTGTTGTTGGCTATTACGGTTGTCTTGATTTGGTTTATGGATAATGCTCTCTATTTGACAATATACTATTGTTAGTTGGATTAATATATTATGAATATAAAAATTTAAGTTGTACATTGATTGACAATTGATGTCATTGATTTCATACTCTTCTTGGATATTATTATTAGTCATCGGCTTTGTTCGGGTACTTATTATGTGGGTGGTGTTAAGTATAAAGAATAAGAGAAGAAGGATAACAACTAATGGCTATTGCGCATTAAAGCTTCGAGGTAAAGAATTAGGGGTGTCTTGGCCATGTGGAGGCCCTACACCGCAAGTAGAGTGCGTGAGTGGTGTTGTGCTCTTTGGATGAGTTTCTATTGGGAACTCCTTTGTTGATTTCCTTGCCATTAGATAATTCCTTTATTAATAATGTAGATTTTCCCATATAGTTAGTTTATTTTCTTTACTGTAGAAGTGTGACTTAGAAATCAATGCCAGTAATGCTTAGATAGTAAATGGTGAATGGGAAATGAAGAATGATGTGATAAGTATGAATGAACTATTAATTTCGTTGATGATGCCTCTGCCCTGTTAATTCATTTCCTTACTTGTTGTAGTGATTACTCGCTGTTATATTCCCTTCGTTATTGTTCTGCCATCATCTGTTCGCTTTACTTCCTTAATCTAGGATGCTTACTTGTTAGCCAATTTAGTTAAAGGTGAATCGACAAATGTAATCCATTGAGCATGCTAGCCACCTTAGTTAAATGATAATCAATTGAACATATTAACCTAGTTGAGCATGTAATTGATTAGAATAAAATAAACATGTTTAAACTGTCTAGGATAAAAGCATGTAATTCACCTTAAGCATGTAATTGATTAGGATAGTCAACCAAATCATTAATTAAAGGATAGTCAACTAGATCATTAATTAAAGCATGTTAATTAACCAACATAATTAAGTAGAGCAAATAACTAAGCATGTTATTTCACTAGAACAATTAATTGAAGTAATCAACTTGAGCATGTAAATCACCTAGGGTAACTAAGTAGAATAATCACCTAGAATGACAAATGTAAGAAGCATATAAATAGACTAGGAAATTGACTAAGATATCTAATTAGAATAACAAATGTTACTAATCCTTGATCACGTAAATTAATTAGGATAACCAACTAGGTTAACAATCGTAACTCGAAGTGAGCATGATAACTAATTAGAATATTTATTTAGCATGATAAATGTAGTTAATTGTTAAGCATGATAGTTTAAATAAATTACTTGCAGGTTTACCGTACTTGTATGCATTCGTTGTTTCAATTCGATATTGTACTTGTTTTCTTTGTACGCAGCTATTTCCTTCTATTATACGCTTTACTTTTCCTACATGCGCTTCCATTACAATTTTGTTTTTCAATTACTTATATGCGCACTTCAATTATTATGAATGTGTGTTTGTGAAGGATCATGCATCACGATGGTTGAGAATGTATGGTCATGCATCATGTTAATAATAAGCCTAGGAAGTGCCACCTTAGTGGTGGTACGCAAGCATGGATAAGTGAGGTAAAATGTTTAGAAAAAGTAAAAAAGAAGAAGGGAATTGGGAGTGGATGGGTAGCGGGTCTAGTCTGCGATCTAGGCGTAGCCCCTCCCTTATAGGGTACAGGAGTTCTAGATGCGAGGAAAAAGGCTAGGTCCGACCACTATGCCATTGCACGAGAAAAACCTCCCAATTCCTGTTCGAAGTACGAGTATGGAATAATGAAATAATAGAATAATGGATCCCAATGGATCAAAGTAAGATTTAGTAAAATAATAAACGGATTAATGACCTAATGAAAGAATTGGTTTGGGTGGCCCCCATTCCAAAATGGACTAAATAGTGGCATTCATATGCATTAAACCCTTTTTCTTACTAGGCCATTAGGCTCACGTGTTACTTGTGGTGTAGATGTAGGTACTAGTACGCTATGAGGAATGAACAGACTAGGAGTAGCAAAAGATAAAGGCAGCGGATGATGGATTTGCACGTGCGAGGGAGTTCGGGGTTGGCTAGACATAAAGAGGGTAAAAGAGAAACCGTTTAATTATTTTAAGTTTTCAAAGATGTAATTAAATTATGTAGTGAGTTGTATAAAAAGTAGTATTTCAATGGTTTAGTATTTCTTCTTTAATTTAGTTATTTACGCTTCCGCAAAGCTTTAAATAAACGATTTTCATAACGTTTCCGCATAATTTTATTAAATGGGATTTTTATAACGAGTTTTATGAACGGTTGGTAGCGGTCCGGTTTAGGCGCGCTCTGACTTATTTCAAAAAGAAAATTTTCAAAATTTCACGCATTTTAAAGGATTTACAAAAAACAGGGTCATTACATAAAAAATGCACTTAGTTAGAATAATATTTGAAAGCATAATAATGTACTCATTTGCATCCTAATAGTAGTGGTAAAACCCATAAATGTGTCTTGTGAGCTTCCTCGTCTACCATTACCACTTCTGCCTCTAGCCCTGCCACTGTCACTTGCCTTACCAGTGGCTGAGCCTCTACCTTGACAAGTCCAGGCATTGTAGCCCATACCCCGACACCTTCTACATGTCATAGCGACAGTTCTTCTGCTCAGAACTATTCGGCTATGGGGCTTATCAGCATCCCTCACTCTTTGTTTTCAAGACCTCCTTGGGCATCACTTAATTGGCGGCGGCAAATTTGAGTAGTGAGTTGCGGGGTTACAGCCCTACCTGTCTGCGCTGCAGCTCCACCTGGCTGAGACCCCTGGTTAATCAAGCTTTTTCTTGTTATTTAGAAATTATTGTTTACTAACTCAAATATTATATTTTTTCTTTACCAAAGATGTTAAAACCAATATGCAAGCAAAGATTGAAGATAATAAATAAAGGAGTAAGAGAGAGAGGTGCAGACAATTTGTTAATGCAGTTTGGCCAACCTTGCCTCAGTTCGTACTTCAAGGCTCCTTCTTCAAGATCTCTTTCATCAATAACTTTTCTAGTTATAACTGATTGATCTTTCGAGCATCAATCTTACCTTATAATGACTATTTTAGGGCGTTAACCTACAAGTGTATCATAAATGGAAGATGTAGAAGTTTTTGAGAAAAGAACACACTAAGTACAAATGCCTAAACTCTCACAATAGTATAATCTCAAGTTGGAAATAAGGGAGTTGGGGCTAATCACTTGAGAAATGAAGAGAGATTTCAAAAATCAAATTGGCAGCACTTTGGTATGGTTTCTCTTCAAATACCTTGCAAATTTGAAAGTGCCTTTATTTATAGTTCTCTTCAAAATTACCAAGCAACGAGTGTCTACAAGCCAGTTTTAGGCATCCACCATATATCTTTTAAAGACTTGTTAAAGACAACAAAGTAGGTGATGGGCTTCCTTAACTTAAGTTGTGGGTTACTGAACCGGGCGTCTGCACTTTGTACCAGTCGTTCGTGGAAGTTTTAATTTAAAATTCAATGTCACTGTACTGAACTTCAGCGTCATATGTCAAGGCATCCACGGTTTCAAATTTTTCTCTTACCCAGGCGTCCGTGGGAAAAATGCCTATCTGGGCTGGGTGTCCTCTTTTGTGTCCAAGTGTCTGCAGTCAAAACTGTACTTTGGTCTTGGCATCGGCGATCAAGATACTTTGTCGAGACTGGGAATTCGTGTTTTCAAATTTCTTTCTGGTTTGGACGTCTGCTGCTCAAATGGCACTTTGGACTCGGCGACCCTGACCAAAACATTTTCTCTACTTCGAGTATCCGCATTTTGCGTCCAGGCATCTGCCGTCGAAGTTGCTCTTTGAAGTGCGCTTCTGTAGCCAAAATGGCACACTGGACTAGGCAATCACAAGTTTCTTCTATTTTACAGAGGGTCTTGTCCAGTCGTCTGGATTTTAACACATGGTGTCCTCACTGAGTGATCTTCAACACTTTGATCTTTTTAATTTGATTTTTCCCAATTCATTCCCATATCATAATATTATTCTTTACTGCATAGACTCAATAAATATGTTTGAATAATTAAATACTCATTTTAAATAGTATTTTTTATATAATAACTTAGAATAACATAATCAAATAAACACATTCATCATCAAAACAATCATCCTTAATTTCCATTAATCCAACAAATAGTGTCTCTAGATTTTAAGCGCGTAAACCATTGTTGCAAGCTCTAAATCGTGAGATGAGTAGTTCTTCTCATAATTCTTCAATTGTCTAGAGGCATAAATTACAACTTTGCCCTCTTGATAAGAACACATTCTAGTCCATACTTTGAGGCATCACTATACACCAGATATTTTCCCGTGTTTGATGCTATTGTAAGTATTGGTGTTGAAATTGGTCTCTTCTTTAACACTTGGAAGCCTTGCTCGCACTTATCAATCCATAGATACCCTTTTGGTTAGTCTCGTGAGTGGGGTGGTTAAACTTGACAATTCTTCTATAAATCACCTATAATAGCCCACTAGACCTAGGAAGCTCCATAGTTCATATGCGCTTTTAGGTTGCAGCCACTTACTAACTGCTTAAATTTTCCCTAGATCTATTGATACACTGATACAAAACCAACCGAATAGGAATGAAGCACACAGTTTTAGCAAAAATCACATATTTGGGGAAAACTTCAACTGAGATAGAATTTGATCAAATGGACGAATTTTAATATGCCTTTAATGCCACCACTATCAATGTTAAGCATTGTTAGCATATTACCTTCTGCAAAATCAAACGCCATTTGGATTCAACACAGAATTATTTAAATCTTTTGGCTTACTCTTCTCTTCAATGGTATAGGATTCTCAAAAGCACAGTCATGGTTTTTATAGAAGACCCTGACACCTTTATGAAACCGAAATTAATTTGTTGGACCACACTCTGTAAAACTAAGACATACTTTTCAAATTCAAACTATACAAATTTTTGTTGATTTAGTCCTTCTTGGAGTATTATTGTAACAATGCGAGCTCTAAATTTATGGGTAAGACTTTTTTTATTCAATTTCCTTTTCTTTTATTAATTTAGAAATTATAAACCAGGGTAACTGGGTGTATTTCCAGGGGAAGTTTCCCCTTATAAGGAGCCTAAATCACTCTCTTATTTCAGACGTATCTCTTTAGGAATTTGAGGGAGCGACTGTGGAAGAGAATATTCGTTGAGGGTGAGTTTTGGGTTTCTGAGGACCTTGGTGGAGGAAATCCAAGTGGGTAAACATATCCTCTTTTGTTTTTTTTTTCTTCTGACGAAGTTTTTGTTTAAAAACCAAGTTTAACTCTTGTTCGAATTTAGGTTGTATGTTTTGATATATGAATTGTTCACTATGAATTGGAGTTGAAAGACTTGAATTTTGAACATTCTCAGAAGGTAAAAATCTTACTTCTTTGTATCATTATTTAAACATGAATGGTGTTAACTAGTTGAAAATTTGGGATGAACTTTGTGTTTAAAGGTAAGATTTTTTAAATTTGAGATTGTGAATTATGGATAAAAATTGAGTTTTATTTTGACCCATTATATTGTTACATTCGGATTAGTTTTTGTCTAATTTTTTGAACAAAAGTTGTAATTTTTTGAAAGGTCAGATGCTTTTGTGTTACAACAGACGACCGAGAATCGAAAAATGGTCGAGCTACAGATTACAAAGTGATGGATGTTCAAAGGGCGATCCTCCAAATTAGAATCTATTGACCGAACCTAGTCCATAGTTGACTGGACTTTTGGCAGAATCAACAAAGTTTGAAGAGTAAACGTCCAGACGAGAATCGGCCCACCAAATCTAGTCTGCGGTTGACTGGATGCTCGAAAAGTGGTTGACTGGATTGCTTTCAAGAAAAACTAGTCTAGTCGACCGAGATTCTCTGAGGTCGTCCAAACCAAATTCTAAAAGTTGGGAATTTTTGGAGATTGTTCTTTAAGTTCCTCGAATTCGTTAATTTAGAAAAGTGAATTGGTTTAAATATGTGTATTTCGATAGGTCCAACGGATTAGCGAGAGACTTGGATAAGTTAGATTTTCACTTGCTTGAACTTTGACTTGCCTATTAGTAGGTTCGTTTGAGATAAGAATTTATTTTATATCCAGCATTGCACTATTTTTTGAAAACTAATTTTAATGTGTTATCATATAAAAGTGACATGACCATTTTGATGACACGATAGTTTTTCATACTATCTGTTTATATTTTCACTAGACATGCTTAATTTGAGCATGCATATTTAATTTCATTTATCAACTTGATCGTGTGAATCAAGTTTGATCGACTTATGCAGAGGTCGTGTTTTCCCTTACGCATATTCGACCGTTAGAGGATATGTTTATTGTTATTGTTCACTAAAGTAATGAGATAGTTGTATATATTGTGTTCCTTGGCGCAAAATCCTAAACCTGATCTGGGTCATTCATGGCTGTTGCGATCGTCGAGTATCACGATTATTGTTACTGCCAATGGCATGGTATGCTTGTAGTCCATAAGTGACTCTATTTCCACTAAAATTTAGAGTAGTGAGTGATTTTATATTACATACCACACTATAGTAGATTGTTTTGAAAATTCACCCTATGGTATTTTTTTGATACTACGTAACTTGTTTTAACTTGGCATACTCACATATTTTTTTTATTATATTGTTAAATATAAAGTTCATCTCTACTGAGTTAGCCGACTCACCCCATACAACTCCCCCTCTTTTCGAAATTTAGTGTGGAGGATTCTCAATTTCATGAGCAGGAGTGAGCTCGACAGATTTTATTACCTTTATTTTATTTTTGAGAGACTTTTAGTGAGGTTAGATTTAGTCAGAAGTTATTACTTGAAAAGAAAAATTTTAAAAATTTTCTCTGTAGTTATCAACAATATTATATGAATCTTATGATATTGCACTATCTTAGATGTTCTGTTTTGGCTTATGGGTCGTTCCTCATTCTGTCCCGAGTTCCTTTTGAGGTGTGATAGAAATTTTGGTTTCAGAGATAGTTTACCATGTTGAAAAGTGACATCAATAGGATAGATAGTGTAGTAGTGTACAAGTGAGTTGCTATTATCGTGTCTAAGGACATGTTCTAATCCAATCATAAATTTTTTTAGATTAAGAAAATGCCTCTTAGAAGAGCTCCCAAAAATCGTGCACCTGCTGCACCTATTGTACAGATTGCTGAGTTGTAGCTTGTTGATCCTATTGTTGTTTTAAGAGATATCTGACAGAACCTATCTAGAGATGACAGCAATCAAGATCCAGAGACTCACCATATGAACTTCTTTATGTAGCTTTAACGTATGAACCCGTTGGTGTTTGTTGGCAGAGCTAGTCCTCAAGGTGTTGAGATTTAGTTGAGGGTGATGCATAAGAGCTTAACTACAATCAGTGTTTCAACTAATTACTAGGTTAGATTTGCAACCTTTTATTTTGAGAAGATGACTGAAGTCTGGTGTAAATCATTGAATTAGATTACCTGTTGGACTTGATGACCTTGGAATAGTTCGAGACCGTTTTTAAGAGATAATTACTGTAATGTTGGTCATCGGAAAAATATGATAAGTGCCTACCATGATCTGGAGCAGAAAGATCTTACTGTATAGGAGAATTATGCCAAATTTATGGAGTTGTCACAATATATTAGAGATATGGACCTTGTTGATAAGATTGTAAAGTTTAGGAAAAATATGAGGCCAAAGATTCATCATCAATTGTCGGCGGTAGAGTTTAGCTCTATTTCCATGGCAATTGCTATTACCCAGCGAGTTAAGGCTTACCTTGATGAGCAGTTTGGTGTATACAAGGAAAAAGGAAAGAGGAAGTAGCTAGTGAATGGCAAAGTGACCCGATAGGATTAGAAGAAAAGTCATAATAAAGGTGTCATACATAGAGTGATGGACGGTCCATGGTTCACCTTATGCTGGTGGAAACTCAGGCCCCTAAGTTTGTCATTCATGTGGTTCGCCTCAGCATCTGAGGAGGAACTGTCATGACTCGAAAGTGGGACTAATAGAAACACCGAATCAAATGACCTAATTCTTGGAGAGGACCCAATCGTCTAGCTCAAGGCTTAGTCATAATAGATGACTTGAACACAAATCAAAGTCATAGCCCACACGAGATGAGCCTAGATCCACATAATGATCAAGAGAAATAATAGCGTAAATAAATTAAAAACATTGCATCAAACTCCATTATCCAAACATTATCCAATTATTTTTATATAGGCCCTAATTCAGCTAAGTCCTCACTAGTACAAACATCATTTAGAAGAAATTAAAAGAAAGAATAGGGAATCCACTATTGAATAGCTACTCTTGGCTACCTTGGCCTTTACTTGGAGGAAGAGGTTGTTGGGGTGAGTGACTAACTCAATAGGTAGGTTTTACTGAATGCAATGCATGTAAAACTAATTATACCCTTTTACATCAAAACCATGATGGATGAAAATGCAGTTATCGTACTCATGTCATGCATTAGTTTATAATCATTTAAAACATCATTTACCATCAAAACAGGATCTACGAGCCACCGATGAGGCAATCATTAAAATATCATTGGATACCTAGCTAGCTATAGTAAAATAAACCTACATCATTTTTCACAAGTTATAAATAGGGATCTGTGAAAAATGAGGATTACTCAAGGACCCTTTCGATACAATCAAACATAAAGATGGCAGTCCGAAGAGGACAACACCTCATGAGCCTAAAGAAAGAACTGTAACGACAATCTGAAGATCAAGCCACATCATAGGGATTGTCGATGAACCAGTCAGTGACAACACAACCAAAAACAAATACATCATGATGAGATTTAGGGATTCGAAACCCAAGGAGTGCATTAACACCACCTATTACCTATTTTTACATAGCACACAAACAAAATATCTTCATCAAGTGGAAGATGTTATGGGATAGCTTCGTGATACTTTGAAAACATGACCATCATAAGTATCATGAGGATTCATCCTCCCATACCAGTAACCAAGCAATCTATGAAATACCATGCACATAAAGGAAATGTGTAAAACTCAGATATATATAAGTAATATAAAAACTAACGTGTTGTGGTATAATGCTGTCAGGTTTTTGTATGTGACAACCCACAAAATATAGTTTTGAAAACCATAATACAATGTTGTGCATAAAGTATAAAATCCTTACCTTTGTGTCAACCTTTCTTATCCACCAAAGCAACAATTTTCTCGAGGATCAGCTTGAAATCCATGAACTTGTCTGAGCCTAAAAACACGTCAAAAATCAAGACTTTCCTTAACAAATCACAAGTGAATAGTGTAAGTGTCCTATACTGGGACTAGGAACCTAACCAATGTGTAAATGGATCAAAAATATAAAAAACTGCACTGTGTGGTAGACCTAGGACCTTCACTTGTTGATTAGGGACCTTCAACAGTCGACCTGGGCCTTGGCATGGTCGATTGGTTCAGACTGCCTATTGACCGTTGTTGGCACGTAAGTCACAGTAGACTACGAATCAATCCGAATCTTACTGAAACTCTTAACCTCTTCTGTGGTCAACCAGGACGACCCTCCAGAGATATTCCTTGGATTCGAGTTTCCAAGCTCGAATCCAAAGCCAACATTTATCAAAAAATTTAATCTTAAAAGTGGAGAGGAGGAGAAGCTTATCAATGAAATGTCTTCCCAAAAGTTTGAGCTACATTGTCGAGAACGAGAATCAAGTACTAGAAATCTGCTTCTCGAACTTGATCTCTCATCTCTCCCTCTTCTCTTTCTTTGTTGGCGACCACGTAGGGGAAAGAGGGGAAAACCTCCTTCCTTTAGTGAATCTTATTTATTTTTAATAAAAATATAATTAATATAATATATAAAAAATTATATATTATATATATTAAATCAATCCACTTATATACTCGGTTTTGAAAAATCTAAACATTAACCAATTTTGACCTTAGGAAAATCCCATTTACTGAATTAATTCCTTTGATTTATTTACTGCTCAATGACACCAAAATTGACCGATTTGATAATTTGATAAAAAAAATTCACACGTGGCCACTATGCGAAAAAATGGGTCAACACTCCACACCTTACCAAATACAATGCCAAAACATTTAAAAATGGAATTTATTATTAATAAAATAGCAATTTTTACATCCTTCCCCCCTTCAAGAATTTCATCCCCAAATTCAGCACAACCCAATTAAATCATCAAAGAGTTAGGGGTATTTCCATATCACCTCAGACTCGAATTCTCAAGTAGCTTCACGTTCGGTGTGATTTCCCCACAGTACACGAACTAATGGATTCTCCCTGCAATGAAGGACTCAAATCACTTTGCCAAAAATACACTCAGGCTCTTCCTCGTATGAGATATCCCCTTGGATATGAACGTCAGTCCACGAGATGACATGGATGGCTTAGGCGTGTACTTCCTCAACTGGTATATGCGAAAGACATTATGAACGTATCCAAGCTGGGAAGGTTGATCAAGGTTGTACACCACGTTGCTAATTCTCTCAACAATTTGGAATGAGTCATTATACCTTGGGGCTGACTTTCCCTTTATCCTGAATTGAATGATGCCATGCCTAGGACACACCTTGAGAAAAACACACTTTCTCACGTCAAACTCAACTTTACGTCTCTTTAGATTGATAGAGCTCTTTTGTCTACTTTGCATAGTCCTAAGTCTATCCCGGATCATCTATCTTATCTATGGTCTTCTGGATCATCTTTGGCCATAGAGAAACTCTTTTCTCTACCTGGACCCAACACAACGTGAATGACATGGTTTGCCATACAACCCCTCGTACGGGGAAACACCCATGCTGGTCTGATAACTAATGTTGTACACAAACTCGACCAACGATATATAATTAATCTAGTTGTCACAAAAATAAAAGATACAAGCTCGCAACATGTCCTCTAAAATCTAGATAGTCTGTTTTGACTGTCCATCAGCCTGAGGATGATGTGCATTGCTAAGGTTTAGCTATGTACCTAGGGCTTTCTGCAAAGCTCTCCAAAACTTAGACGTGAACCTAGGATCACGATCCAAAACAATACTAGTGGGAACACTTTGAAGACAAATGATGTTCTCGTTGTACAATCGACTGAACTTGACAAGGGAAAATCTATTTGGATCGGAATGAAATGAGTGGACTTGGTCAAATGATCCACAATGACTCATACCACATCTAACTTGTGAGGAGTCTTAGGAAAACCCGTGACAAATTGCATGGTGATTCTATTCAATTTTCACTCTGGAATAGGAAAAGGCTACAACAATCCTATCGGTCTTTGATCCTTAACCTTTATCCACTGACAGGTCAAACACCTGGCAACAAAGTCTACCACATCATGTGTCACACTCACCCATCAGTACTGTCGCTTCAAGTCATGGTATATTTTTGTACTCCCTAAGTGTATATTGAATCTAGACTTGTGGGCCTAAGCAAGAATAACATGCCTCAAATCTAAAAAATTTGGAACTGCTACCCTGTTCTAGTAAAGATTAGTCCTCCAAGTGTTGACCTCTCAAGCGTCAAGTTGTTCACCATTTTGCAGCTGCTCATCTATAGCTTTGAGCTTAACATCTTGCTGCTACAACTATTTAGTCCTTTAGAGCAATGATGGAGTAGTAATAGCATTGTATGCACAAGCTGTATTGCCCGACTCATAATACTAAAGATAAAAATCTCCAATGGCAACTAAACACTTCCACTCATCAAGAACTAGACATACTAGGGATCCTTGAGGATGTGAGCTTACAGCATTGGCCACCACATTAGCCTTCTCTGGGTGATACTCTAGGCAGAAGTCATAGTCCTCCAAATATTCCATCCACCTACGCTACCTCAAATTCAGTCCCCCTGAGTGAAAAGTTACTTTAGACTCTTATGATTGGAGTACACTTGGAAGCTCACACCATACAAATAGCTCATTCAAATATTCAAGGCAAAATAATCGCAGCTAACTCTAAATCATGAGTTGGGTAATTCTACTCATGTGGCTTCAACTATCATGACATGTATGCTACAACTTTCCCCTGTTGAATCAAAACACACCCAAGTCCAACTCCCAATGCATTAGTGTAAACTACATAAGGCTACTAACTGTTAGGCACTATTAGAACTAGTGCACTCATCAATGTGCTCTTCAACTTCTCAACTGCCTTCTGACAATGGTCCTCCCAATCAAACCATACTCCTTTCCTGGTTAACTTGGTCAATGGCATTGCTAACGAATAAAAATTCTCCACAAAATGTTGTTAGTAGACAATTAGATCAAGGAAACTGTGAATCTCTGACACGTTCTTTGGCAATTGCCAGTTCACAACTGCCTCTATCTTAGTAAAATCAACCAAAATCCCTTCATGTGAAACCATGTGTCCTAAGAACTTGACTTCTAATATCCAGAAGTCCCACTTGCTCCTCTTGGATTATAATTGATTTTCTCTTAGAGTCTACAGCACGATCTAAAGATGTTCCTTATACTCACTTCGAGATTTCGAATGCACCAAGATACTGTCAATGAAGACTATGACAAATCAGTCCAAATATGGTATGAAAATCTAGTTCATATGGTCCATGAAGGCAGTTGGGGCATTGGTCAAATCGAAAGGTAAGACCAAGAACTCAAAATGCCCATACCTTGTTTGAAACGCTATCTTCAGGATATCTTCCTCGCGGATTTTCATCTGGTGATAATTGGACCTCAAATCAATTTTAGAAAAGTACCATGAACCACCTATTTAGCCTAACAATTTGCCAATCCTAGGCAATGGATACTTATTCTTCAATGTAATTCTATTCAATTTCTGTTAATCAATACAAAGCCTTAGAGAACCATCGACTTTCTTAGCAAATAGAACCGGAGCACCTCAAGGTGACACGCTCTCTCGGATAAATCCTAGATCTTTTAACTTATCCAACTGTTTTCTCAACTCAAACAACTCCGCAACAGCCATCTTATATGCGAGAATTGAAACTGGGGTAGCATCGTGGAGTAAATTGATACGGAAATCAATCTCTCAATCTAGAGGTAACCATGGTAAATCATCTGAAAACACATCTAAAAACTCTCTCACAACTGAGATGTCTATTTCTTGGCCAGTGGTCTTGCCATGAACATCAAGCGACCAGAGACTTCTGTACTGTCCAAGCCCACTGTAGCCACCCAAACAAGGCATTAGAATATAGTTTGTTGTCACCGTAAAAAGACCATTGCGGTAAACAACTTGTCCATCTTTTGAAATGACCGTGACCCTCTTCAAGTCACACTCCATAGTCGCTCTATACTTCCTCAGCTAGTTCATACCCAAAATCAGATCGAACTAACTCATCGGTAAGATTACTAATCTTGCAAAAAACTTGCAGTCATCAATAACCACACAGGCTGCTCTACACACAGAAGACAGTCCACTCTAGACACCTAAGGGAGTGCTAAGAACCAATGGAAATTTGATCTCCTCCACTGACAAACCCAAAATAGACAACAAAGGAAACAAAGGAGTGTGTCAACCAGGTATCAAACAACACTCATGCAAAAGAATAAAAAATGGGAATAGTATTGTCAACGATGCCCTAATCCTCTTAGCCATAGAAGTACTAAGTCCCACTAATTGCATAAGCCTATACCAAGACCTTCTCCTTTCCCTTGCGGCCCACTCTAAGACCATCTCTAACTGAACTCGGGCCAAAACCATGACTTTGAAATAACGGCTCCTAAAAATCACCAAACTTCTACAACTGGTAAGGATTAGATCCATACCTCTGCTGATAACAAGCCGGGCTCTAAAAGTCTGGACTGATAGGCTAGTACTGGGAATAGTACTGTGGTTAAGACCCTGTTTGCTACTACTGAGGCATGAAAATTTGTTTCCCTTGGAATTCTTGGAAAGACGGCCTAACAAAACCATGTCCATCCCTAGGGGTACTCCAAGCAGCACTACCCAGAGACGACAAACAATGACATGGTGGTTCTTGCTAAATCTATAAGCTGTTCCTCTTTAAGTGCAACTACTGTCTCAAAACCATGATAAATAAAAATGTAGTTATCATACTTGTGTTGTGAATAGGTTTATAATCATTTAGAACATATGATCTACATCACAAAAAAGGCTTATCATACTTGTCTTGTGTTGTGGTGGTTTATAATCAAAAAAGGCTCCACGAGCCATCGATGAGGCAGTCATCAAAACATCACAAAATACTTAACTAGCTATAGTAAAATAAGTGTACATAATTTTTCACAAGTTATAAATATGGATCCGTGAAAAATGAGGGTCACTCAAGGACCCCTCTGATACAATCACATAGAAAGGTGGCAATGCAAACAAGACAACACCTCATGAGCCTAGAGGAAGAACTATGAGGGCGATCTGAATATCAAGCAGAACCACAAGGGTTGCCGATGAACCAGTCAGCGATGACATAACCCAAAACATATAGACCCTAATCAGGTTTAGGGAGTCGAAACCCAAGGAGCGCGTCAACACCACCCTATTACCTATTTTCACACAACACACAAACAAAAAATCTTCACACCATAGAAGATGTGTTGGGATAGCCTCCTAATACTTTGACACCATGACCATCAAAAGTATCATGACGATTCATCTCTTGTACCAATAACAAAGCAATCCATGAAATACCATGCACGTAACGGAAAGGAAACATTTGAAACTCATGCATACATAAGTAATATAAAAACTAATATATTGTTGAACTGTGCCCGTCGAGTTTTCATATGTGGAGACTAAAAAAATATAGTTTTGAAAATTATGATGTAATGTTGTGCATAAAGTATGAAATCCCTACCTTTGTGGAGACCTTTCTTGCCGACCGGAGCAGCAATTTCCTTGGGAATCGGCTCGAAATTCATGAACTCTTCGAAGCCTTAAAACATGTCAAAGGCTAAGAATGCCCTTCAATAAATCACAAAGGAATAGTGAAAGGTCCTATATCGAGATTAAGAACTCAATTGACGTGTAAACAACTCAAAAATATGAAAAACTACATTGTACGGTCAACCTAAGACCTTCAATGGTCAACTTGGGCACTGGCGTGGCTGATCGATCCAACTACGATCAACCACGAATTAAGTGGAACCTTGCCAAAACTCTTGGCCTCTTCTACGATCGATAAGGAATGACTAGAGGTCGACCAATGTGATCTTCCAGCATGATTTCCATGAAAAAAATGCGTTATTTCCTCAATTTTTTCCTCCAAATAGTCAATACTCATGCATAAACTCTAAACCCCCCAGTATAATCTAGAGATATCCCTCACATTTGAGTTTTCAAGCTCAAATCCGTAATCAATATTTATCCAAAACTTCAGTCTTTAAAGTGGTGAGGAGGATAGGCTTACCAACAAAATGTCTTCACAAAAGTTTGAGCTACGGTTGTTTGGAACACAAATCAAGTTCCAGAAATCTCTCCTTCCCCGACTCGATCTCTCGTTTCTCCCTCTTCTCTTTCTCTATTGGCGGCTGCGTAGAGGAAAGAGAAGAAACCCTCATTCCTTTAATGAATCTTATTTATTTTTAACAAAAATATCATTAATTTAATTTAATTTAATATATAATAAACTATATATTATACATATTAAATCAATCCACTTGAATGGTCGATTCCATATTAAATCCAAACATCAACCAATTTCGACCAGAGAAAATTACAATTTATCAACTTAATTCCTTCAATTTATTTACCACTCAGTGACACCAAAATTCATTAGTTTGACCATTTGAATGAAAATTCACACGTGACTACTACACAATAAAACGAGTCAACACTCCACACCTTGACCAAATACAACGCGAAAAAATTTATATGTAAAATTTATTATTAATAAATATCAATTTTTATAAGAACTGCCCTATAATTAGAGGCCTTATCAGGTAAATTCAACACCTACATAGACAATTTCTTCTAAACTTGGGTTCGGAGGTGGCAGAGGATTTCTTGGACAGAGTTAGTGTGGTCATTTTGGACCGTAGACCTTTATTTCTCCACAACCAACATGATATAGGCCCCCTTACTAGCATCAGTATCATCCAACTGGTACCGACTTTCAAAAATCTACTGGGTACCAGCAGAGTTTTGTATCTCGCCCCACTCCTTTTAGATTTGCTAGTCATATGGTTTGGTCGGCCACTAGTTCATCCAGAGGTGGTCGTGGTGGCGGCAGAAAATGAAAGGATAAAGTTACTTGTCAGACATATGCAGTTTTTGGATTTGATGCTTTTTTATTAGATTGGCTAGGGAGTTATTAATGGTATGATCTCTATCTTTTCTACTATTGCTCGTGTTTTATTTTCATATTTTTTTAAAAGAGAAAGAAAAAGGCTTTGACACGTTAAAGGGAAGAAAAAGAATTAATGCACATACTTAGAAGGATATGTAAACAACTTATTGTTAGCCTTAGGTTGTTTATTTTGATGATGACATATTTATTTGGTTAATTAAATTGTTTATTGTATATTTGCTTGATTTGATAAATATGTTATATTCTCTATTGAAAATACCCTTAATTAAGGTATTAATGTTATCTAGCATATTTATCTAAGTTCTTGTAGCTTATTGTATGCATATTGAGACTTAGGGAAATTAAGAAATGCTAAAATAGGTGAAAATGGTCGACCAAAATAGTTTGCACGATGAATTGGTCGACCGCAAGTTAAAACAGATTGCTTTCCAGTTTTACGATCGATCAGAGGAAAAATGGTCAACCGAAAAATGGTAGAGAAGCCTGGAATCAATTTTACACGGGGAGCGATCGACTGGTCATGAAGCTCCAGTCGATCGCTATAGAATAATGAAGCAACATGCTAGGGAATATGCTATAGCGGTCAACTGCCCATGTAGATCCGGTCAACTGCTGCAGTTAAGTTTTCAACTGTTCCTTCAACGGTTCAAAAATTCAACGGTAATATTTCCAACGGTCGAAAAGTGGTTGACCAAAAAGAAATGGTCGACTGCTCAAGCAGAGTCTTAAATAAGAGGCACTCTGACGTTGAATTCAACAAGTGAGAATTCTATCGAAACGCTGCCTAAATTTATACTCATATTCCCACTTATAAACAGAGTGCATAGACTTAACTCTCTCAATCCAAATGCTACATGGAAGGGTAACACCCCGAAATAGTCAACAAAGCTAGATTGACTCTCGTGAAGATCAATCCAGAGGGTCACACCCTAAGAATAGTCTGTAATGGTTTGTTTGACACTCGTGAAGTCAAACATTACCAACTGGGGAGGTTGGCCGATTAAGGAACTCCAAGTGGAAAGCTTGGAGCGTGGACATAGGGCAGGGTTACCAAACCATGTGAACAACATCGTTTGCACCTCTCTAACCCTCACTCATTACATTTATGCATTGTTTGTTTTTTTTATTGTTGATAAATCACTTAGGGTTTAAAAAAATAATAATTGCACGAAAAAGTTTTGCACACCCCCCCCC
>CM039471.1:14077607-14095781 GCA_022433065.1 Begonia loranthoides
CAATGAAGATCAATAATATACTCATTAAGAATGATATTTTTCAATTATAAACAACTTAAAGATAATTAAATCATAAATCATCCAACTATAGGCATTCACGGATCCTAACACTTATAATATCTTGTCATCATTGAAAATGCAGAGATTTTTAGCTTAATAAGAAATATGGTTTTTCGTTTTGATGATTTATGATTTAATTATCTTTAAGTTGTTTATAATTGAAAAATATCATTCTTAATGAGTATATTATTGATCTTCATTGAAAATACCATCGAAAAAGGGGATTTAAGTTCGCTGACATGTTTGTTAAAGTCCTAGTAGTCAATGCTTAAATTCTTGGGGTTCACAAGCTTTAATTTAAGAAATATACAAAGTGGTAGTCGACCAAGGCAGAATGGCAGCCAACTGAGAAGATTACATAGAAGCTTTAATTTAAGTTGCTCAAATCTAAGTATAATTTGTTGAAAAAAGAAAATGAAAACTTGGTGAAATAATATGTTAACGTAGTTCAATCATTTGAAAAAGTAGTAAGTGATTTGAAAAAAAAATGATGATTTGAATACTATAGTGCTAAAATTTACAAATGGTAGCAAGAATTTGAATATACTTCTAAGGCAACAAATGGTCACCTTTGATAAAGTTGAAATTGGATATGAACCATTTGAAAAGAAAAAGATTTACAAAAAAATTTTTGTCAGTCCATCTGCTTGTCATGCATGTAATACAATAAATCATAAATTTTTTTCTTGTCCATTGAAATCGAATTATAGAAATATAACTTCTAAATTATTATGGGTTCCTAAAGGAACCAAAGCTAATGCTCAAGGACCCAAAAAGATTTGAGTACCTAAGAAATTGAACTAATTCTTACTTGTAGGTTGGAGACTTTCCCGTTTAGAAAAGACTCTCTATGTGTTGGTATTTAGGTTCCTTCGCACGACGGAATTACTGATATTCATAACAATGGTAATGTGCGTAACCTATGTATCATGAAAAACAATTTCAACATGAACATAAAACGGATCATTGTTATAATATATTAATAATAATATTTATTTAAAATCTCTATTTAGATCTAAGCTAAAAGATGAAACATAATACCTTTGTAGCTTACTTCACACGGGTACAAAATCAACATTCGATCTTCTCCGCCAATCCTCCTCATCTCGAATAAGCACGTGTGGGCGTGATGAACGAAACAAGATCACACTGAATTTATGATAGATCGTATTCTTAACACATGAGATGATCTATTTGGATTTAGAAAACACTTCTCTAAAGCCAACACGGAAGACACAAATTTTGCTCTCAAAATGAATTCCTTAATCTTAAAGATTTCAACAAGTTCAACTTTTTTTTTCAACCTTCATCTAATGAGGTTGGACCTCTATTTATACTGGTATTGCTCCATAATGACCATTATGGTATTTAGAGAAAAAACACTACAAATTTCTCATTAAAGTTATAATTGATTTCATACATTTATAAAAATGTTATGGAAATCAAAAGTCTTGTCACCATAGCTCAACACCTGGCACATTTAAGTTATAACACATTTATAACAAAAATATTATAGAAAACAAAAGGTCATGACATTAAATCAAATTTGACATTAATTCAAATTTGTCCTAACGAAATATAACAAATATATTAACTATGACAACTTTTATCATTTTGTCTTAATTAATTGAATAATCAACAATTCAATTATTTCATCTAATGCAAAATGATAAACTTATTATTGAGTGTATTAAATAATTAATTATTTAATCTTTTTTATTCATTTTTCTATTATTCGAATAATGATAGAAGGTGACGAAGGGACCGATGGACCTATAGTTTTAATCTCCATTCGTTAATTAATATAAACTCTTTATATTAATTAACATAATTATTAACTCTAAAGTAATTCCACTAAATACTTAGAGTTGCTGTAAAGCCCAGCCCTTTTTGGCCAAAATAATAATAATAATAACATAAATAATAATAAATTAAAAATTAAAATTTGAAACTCCCCTTACGGGGGTAGTTGCAGATTTAGGGGGGGGTAACCCTAACCCCCTATATCTAGATTCGTGGGAGAGGTTCCCACATATTCCCACTTTTCCATTTCTCTCTTCTATCCCTTTCTAACGATTCTCTTCCTCGTCCGTCGAGTATTTCTCTCCATTCTTCACGGTAAGTGATGATCTCCTTAGAAATTTCTAGTGTTCTTTCTCTCCATGGCTCTGTAAATTAACAAGCAGAATGTTTGATTGAGGACTCGCAGTGGGTATCAATTTCAGAGATTGGTGATGGCTGGGTTGTTGTTAGCACAATGAAGTTTGATTTTTGTTCACTGGCAGGGTATTGGTTTCGTTTGTTTCTAAGGTAAACTACAATTTTCCGCTATCTATTCTAATATCTTGGTGAGACTAAATTCAACAGATTTGTTTGATTTAAGGGTCAATTTTGGGTATTGACGAGTGATTCATCTCCGGCGAGTTGTCGGTTCAGAGGAGACAATTTTAATGGCAGGTGTGAACATAGGTTCAGTGGGATTACTTTTAGCTAGCAGTTGGGGGCGTGAAACAAAAATTTTAGGTAATGCAAAGATTGGAAATTTGTTGTTGAAATTTCTATCTATGATTTTGGGAAATTGTGGATGACTCTGGATTGTAAAACTCTTCCGAGTAAGAATTGTATAATTAATTGTTAGTAGTTTGGAATGGAAAGGAATTAAGATTTCTTTTGAAATGGACAAGTGGTTTTAGTTAATTATATACCATTATTTTTCTAGAATATGTTAAAATTGATATGAGAAATTACAACATGTACAAGAATTTGGAGATTTTGGTATTTGTGAATTTTGGACAAACTTGAGCAAATGATAGAGATTGATATTTGGGTTCTAGTTGTTATTACTTTATTTCTATACAATTATGTAAAGTTCATGCCATGGATTATAAAGGATACTAATGCCCTGATGATATAAATTAAAGGATGTGGACTCTATTGGGTTATAAATTAGGAAGTAAAAAGGAGAAGGTCTCTTTAACTTCAATATAGTTCATGTTAATAAATAAATACCTGATGATGAAATTCTATTTGTATAAGACAATAGTTGAAAGAATAGTATGGGTTGATAGAAAGGAATGGATAGAAGGGAATGGTTGCTACTCATGCTCTTGGTGATTTGTTGAATTTTGATACCCATTGTTAATAGACGGTTAAGTTTAGACTATGTTTGTTTTCCTTGTTAGCAGATGCTACTGTTTCTGGCCATATATAAATATAGAGCACCGTATGATATGTTGCGTTGAGCTTCATTGGACTTGGTATTGGTATGCTCAATTTCAAGGTAGGAGGGGATTATTTTATATTTAATGCACCCTAATTCCTAAAATGAAAAAATTTAATTTAATTCGAGCATGTCACATTTACTTTTCAGCTCATTTATATTTATTTATTTTATTGTTAACTAGAGTAATAGGACAGCTGTATGTGCCGTGTCCCTGGGCGCAAAACCCTAAACCTGATCAGGGTCTTTTTGGCTATTTACGATCACCTGTGTATCGCCTTTGTTTCATTCTTTAATTTGTTATTGTTATCGTTTCTCTTATATATTGAATTGTTGAGATGATTAATCGAAAAATCACATTAATCTTACATGATATAAAAGTTGAATATAAGATAAATCCCTACTGAGTTTTGTCAAATCACCCCAAATATGACTACATTTTTCAGGAAATGATCAGAGTAGTTCCCCATTGCCACCTCAAGAGAAAATTTGGAGTTTTCCCAATTTTAATTATTTTAGACTAAAGATATTTTAGTGAGATTTGTAATCTAGTTATATTTTATGTTATTTCTGTTAAATTTTAGACTTTGTTAAATTGGATTACATTATTGTCACTTCTGGATCTTTATTTTTGGGCTTAATCTGTAATGTGAATATTTAAGTCTTCCGCTGCTATTTATTGGATTTAAGTGAGGGTTGGACGATTTGGTTCCTTTTTGGACTGGATCGTTCCCCGTTCTGTCTCAGGTCCTCTTTGGGGCGTCACAGTTGCATTCTCAAAACTATAGAGTATATTTACTTAAAGTAATGTCCATTGATATAGTCATTACATATTTATTAATCCTATATTTAGATTTGCAATAGTGCTAGATTTATAATCCGTTAACCTCTCATATTGCGTCTTTATCCTTGACTACCATTAGTTCTTGATTGAATAATTAATTCATAACGATTATGAATTGCGCGCTAATTATTCGATCCTTTAACTAACAAACAAGAGAATCTATAGAAATGGATTTCATTGTATTGATATTAACATTCTCAGCTATTCATTTTAATTTACTCTCAATATACTAGGTATATGAATTGTAACTTATACAAAACTTTACCGAGTAAATCAAAGAATAAATTAAAATAAAATAGGAGTTTATTAAATACAACAAATTTAGATCATACATATATGAATATCATTATGATAAAATTAATTGTTCTATATTTAACAGAAATTATCAGAACAATATAATTTTATCTGGTCCAATCCTATATACTCATATTATGTAAAACATATTTATCTTATGTCACTACATATTTAGTCGGGATATGACTATACATTCTCAATGAGATAAACTATGTTTATGACTATGAACTATTTGAAGATTCCATACTTCAAATATAAGTCATGGACATATTCTGGTTATTACTCTTTATATTTTATCCCACATATATACAATATATATGGTAATATAAAGTTAGCATAAATAACCAAAGAATTTTATATGAATTTTATAAAACATGATATAAAATGTTAACATAATATCAATTAATATAAATTTATTCATATATTATAAAATTGTTCTATTACATTTGCTTGTTGGGCATATTATTTCCAACACTATGATCTATGGAATGGTAGGACTCCCAATGTGAGTTATTGTAAGGCTTTTGGCTATAATTCCTTTTTTAACACAAAGAATAATTTAGGTTAATTTTACTTCAAGACGGATTATCCCTTTTTTAACACAAAGAATAATTTAGGTTAATTTTACTTCAAGACGGATTATGGGATATTTCTAGGCTATTCCACAACAAGTAAAGCTTATAGAGTGTTCAACAAGATGACACTAGTTGTGGAGGAATATATGCTTGTCACTTTCGATGAGATTATCCATCTGTCAAATTGTGTAGAGTTGGACCTAGAAAGTGACATGGAAACTCTTAACTTTGGAGAAAATGATGATTGGACTCTAAAAAGCTTTCTCAAAGAGTCTCAATCTAAGGATTTAGAGATCCTTATCAAGAATGCTCATAGAGAACTACCCATAGCTGGGAGGTATGCTAAAAGTCATCCTATAGATGATATCCTTGGTGATCCCTCCTTAGGTCTTAAGACTAAATCCTCCGTTAGAAATTTTGGTGCTAGTGTGGCCTTCATCTCCCAAGTAAAACCCAAGAACTTTAATGAAGCCAAGGTAGATGAAAATTGGATCTTGGCCATGCAAGAGGAACTAAATCAATTTGAAAAGAACAATGTGTGGAAACTTGTTCCAAGGCCAAAAAATCATTCTATTATTGGAACTAAATGGGTGTTCAAAAATATATTGGATGAAAATAGGATAGCTGAAAGGAACAAGGCTACTCTAGTTGCAAAGGGGTATAATTAAGAAGAATGTATTGACTTTGAGGCAACCTTTGCATTGGTACCTAGGCTAGAATCCATTCGTATGCTTTTAGCTTTCACGTGCTACAAGAATTTTATTCTCTATCAAATGAAAGTTTAAAGTGTTTTTCTTAGCAGTTACATCATGGAAAAAGTGTACATAGAACAACCTTTAGGTTTTAAAGCGCATGATAAGCTTGACCATGTCAATAAGCCTAATAAAGCTCTTTATGGTTTCAAACAAATTCCAAGGGCTGGGTACAAAAGATTGAGCAAATTTCTTAAGGAAAGAGATTTTAAGATAAGGAAAATTGATTCCACTTGTTCAACAAACACAATGGTGAGGACATGATCATTGTGCAAATTTATGTGGATGATATTATTTTTGGTGCAACCAATGACTCACTTTGTAAAAAATTTGCCAAGTTAATGCAAAGTGAGTTTGAGATAAGTATGATGGGTGAATTAAGATTTTTCCTTGTTTTACAAATTAGACAATCTCAAGAAAGAATTTTCTTAAATTAAGAAAAATATGTTAAAGAACTCATTAAGTGGTTAGGTATGGATACATCCAAACCATCTCGTACTCCCATGACCACATTCACTAATTAGATAAGGAAGAAAATGGAAAAGATATCAAGGTATGGTTGGTTCTTTATTGTACTTAACAGCAAGTAGATATGATATTCTCTTTAGTGTGTGCTTATGTGCAAGATTTCAAGCAACCCCTAAAAGGTCTCACTAAAATGCGGTAAAGAGAATATTTAAATATCTAAGTGGCACTAGGACTATGGTATCACAAATGAACTTCTTTCAATTTGGTGCGATATACTAATTCTGACTATGCTAGTCATCTAGTCGATAGAAAGAGCACAAGTGAAACTTGTCAATTTCTTGAAGAATCCTTGGTTTCATGGTTCTCTAAGAAACTAAACTTGGTTAATCTCTCAACGGCTGAGAGTGTATATATTACAACTGGAAGTTGTTGTGCTCAATTGCTTTAGATGAAGCAAACCTTGGAAGACTATGGTCAATCTTATGAGAAAATCCCAATTAAGTGTGACAACATCAGCGCCATAAATATCTCCAAGATTCCTATTCAACATTTTCGTACCAAGCACATTGAGATTAGATACCATTTTATTTGAGATCATGTTCAAAAGGGTGACGTATCTCTCAAATTCATCAATACTGAAAACCATTTGGCTGACATTTTTACTAAACCATTAGACAACAAGACATTTAGTAGAATAAGAATACATTTTGAATTGATACATTTTGAATCTTACTAAGTTACATTTTTGTTAGAAATAGTTTTCTTAAAGTCATATAGTATTTGATCAACCCCAAAACGAATTCAGTTGATACATTAGATAAGCTGGACAATCGTTGTGGAAATATGAAGGATTCAGTCGACTTATCAAATAAGTCGATCGACTGCCACTATTACAAATTGTTCGTTGCATTTTTTTCTTGAAGGAATTGGTCGACCTAGACCATTGCTTAATCGCCCAAAAAAATTGGCAGATTACCCCCCAATTCTATTTCAAGGACTTTGATCGATCGACCTTAGTTTAGCTCAACCACTGTGTTGATTTTGAAAGAACATCAGGTCCACCAAAACCCTTGACTGCATGGTGTCTCCTATCTTTCCAAGTGATTTCTCTTTCTCTGATTGTCACTCCATCCAAAACTTCATTCTTCGGCCTCCCCAACCTTCAATCAAGCCATTATTCACATTCCCAATCTTCCATTTCTCTTATTTCATGATACTCTAAACTTAAACTGAGTCCCAACCCTAGTGCTCAATTTCTCTTCAGAAATGCTATTTGAGTATTTTTTTTCCATTAATATTTTCATCTCATGGCACCAAGAATTACCAGAAAAAAGAAGATGTCTGTGACACGAGGTAGCTGATCTAGACCTCCAGCTCTATTAGAATATTCCTCTAGATTATTTTCATATGCCAAATGCAAACAATAGTACGAAGAAGACTTGACAAATAGACCTTTGATTCTTAAACAAAAAATTTCCTTTTTGAGTTATTTTATGCTAATATGGTGTAGGAAAGAATATTACTTTGATTGCCCATGACATTAATATGTTGTTGAATTTGGAGATGGGTGATGATAGTGAGGATTATTATAATACCTTGAAAGATCTTGAATTTGTCAGTTGTGATCATGGAGTTAAGTTCCTTCACCAAGTCCTTAAAAACCCGAATGTTGAAACATATTTTAAACCAAAAGCAAAGGATCTCAATGTGCGTGCTCAAGTTATCCATCATTGTCTCACGTACAACCTATCACTGTAACACCTGGATAATTTGCACAAATAGTTTTTGAGTGTAATGTGACATTTTGAAATTTAATAAATAGTGTCACAATTTTTAGAATTTTATGAATTGTGAATTTTATTTTAAATTATTGAAATTTTGAAGAAGGTTACATTAGACAAAGAATTTTATTAAATATCTAACTAATTTTATTAAATCTAGAAAATTACCGCGGAAGGACACCCATGAAAGGAGGGACGAAGGCTAGATCCTTGGATGAAGAAAGGCAGATGAAGGATTGTTGGATTTGAAATTGGCGAATAATGATCATTGTCAGCAGATGAAATGGAATTTGTGGGAGTGTTCGTGGAAGGGCTTGTCTGCCTTAGGTATGACACGTGGCGAGCAAGTCTTGGCAAATGTTGCGAAAGTATTAGAATCCACAAGAATGTAGGCATATGTGAAGGGATGGAATCCGCGGATATGTGGGTATCCACAAATGGAATGATGTCATTTTAATGAAGGAATTTTTAACGGAAGAACGGATGAAACAACAACTATTGGATGAGGTAAAGGAATGGCTGGGATCAAAGATGCAGAAAAATGCGAAAGAAGGCAAAAACAAAAAGATACTTTCGTGGAAAGGGAAGATTCAATGCGGAAAGGAAAAATATCACATGGAAAGTACTAGGTAATTAAACATTGTCGTTTAGTTAATGGATCCTCGTAAAGGAAAGATGTTTCCATGAAAAGGAAAGATGTCGCGAGGGTACTGGACCATCATATTTAAGGAAAGATGCTCCTGCACAAAGGAAAGATTCCTGGTGGAAAAGAAAGATCTCGCATGAAAAGAGTTCAGTAAAAGAAAAGTAAACAATGTCGTTTTATGTTAAAGAAGCATTTCTGTGGTGGGGAACGTGTCTGCAGCAGTGTATTAAAGGGAAGGAATGTCCTCATTTTATGTTAATAAAGTGTTCTTGAGGTAGCAAATGTGTCTGCGGCAGCATATTAAAAAGAGGGAACATCGTCGTTTGGAGCTAACAAATGTCCATGGTGTACAGTGTTGTTGTGGAAGGAAACACATCTATAGACAAAGTGACGTTTGTTGCCTGAGAGAATGATGTTGTATTAGGATAAATTGAGTATCTGTGGATGGGAACGTATCTGGGGTGAGTAAATTGGAGAATGAACGACGTCATTTCAGGTAGAGAATCCGTAGGATCAGTGAAGATGGAGAAGCATAAGCTTCCGTGGGAAAGGAGATGTCCGCAGAAGATAAAGAGACAGAGTGAAATGTCATCATTTGAAATGAGGAAAGGTATGCAGAATGAAGTATCTGCAGAAGCATTAGCTTTCGTGGAAGGATTATTGACCGCGAAAACATTAACGTCTACAAATGACAATGTGGTAGATTACAATTGGATGAAATAGACAAAGTAGATGACCTCAGCAATAGCTTACATGTTCGCGGTTGCTGTGGACAAATTTGAATATGTTTGTTTTCCACAGAATCTATGAGTTGCGATCCAATTTTTGAACAAATTAGGAAATGATGAAGTTAGGGTTCGATTTCCATAGGATTTTCTTATGCGAAATCTTCTGTTTGACCATCTATAAATTATAGGGTTGGGGTCCGAAACCCTAACAACTCTGGAACTGCAAAGACAAGAAGAATTCTCTCTTGCTCTTGGGTGGAATTTTCTCTCAAGTTTTACAAAGGTAGGTTTCATACGTTAAGGTTTTGAAAGAAAAATTGGATGGATGATGGTAAAGATCAATTGTATTAAAAACTATTTTTGGGTTTTGAAACATTCAATAGTTATTAAAATTTAACCTTTTCCTTCTATTAATCCAAGTCTCTTTTTTATTTTAAGGAAATCAAATTCATTGGATAATTACAAAATTTGCTAAAGACTACAGGAAAGTGATGTTGCTTGTGTTTAGCCTTTGGCCTATATCACAAAGATGCTAGGGTTGTTTTGGTGTTTGTAGTTATTATGATGATTGAAGATATGCTTATTGCTTGAGGTTCACTATTTTTGCTAAGATGATGTTCAAAAATTTGCTCACTATTATTGCTATGTTCATGCATGTTTATTGTTTTTGCTAAGATAATGTTTGAGGATTTGATCACTAGTATTGCTATGTTTATCCATGTTAGATTGTTATTAGGTGTTACAAGTATGTTTCAACCATCATGAAAAACGTTTTCATTAAGAAAGATAAGAAAAAACTAAAAGACTGAAAGACAGACATAATATACATAAATAGTCTTTGTGGGCGGGTTTCGAGTAGGTTGTCCAACATGAGGTGGACTTAATAGTGTCACTCTCTCCCCTAAACTGAATTACCTATAACAACTGGATTGTTAAGTGAAAGAAAAAGAAAAGAATGTGGACTACAAAGACATAATTTTTACAACTTGTATCTCATATACATATTGTGTCTACACATCTCTTACTGAGTGTTAGCCTCATAGGTAAACTTTGTGATGTAGGTAATAATGAGGAATTTATTGATGATATACTTAACGAAACAAACAAATAAAAGTTGCAGTTGAAGAGGAGTTCTCCTAGGCCAAGCTAAAGTGTTGTTGAAACGAAATTGACCAATGAGTGACAATTTAAGGAAAGTGAATTGTAAAGGAAGAAACTTTTTATTTTCATTATTTACTTTAATATGTTTGGATTTTATGTTAAATATTTACTAACATTTCCGTTTATTTTACGTTGGATTTTATTACGTTTAGATTTTAAATGAGGTTGCTTTTTAAAACTTCTATTGTACCGTTTAAATATATGATTTTTATGATGTATTAAAAAATATTAATGAATGGCATGAAAAAGGGTTTTACGTCATAGGACGTTACTTAACACCCCTTTCCGAAAATCTTAATTTTCATATAAATTTCTTTTTTTCACCTAAATCACAACAATTAAAACTTGTCACTTAAATACTATTTCAAACAAATTCATATTTTAAATCAATTACTAAACCATGCATAAATGAAACATACATAGCGGAAAACTTCAACCAATTTAATAAATAATTCTTTTAAAATATATATTTGAAACCACTTTACAAATCACATAAAAATCCCTTAAAATTCTTCTTAACAAAACTTAGAAAACAGAACCCCCAACATAACGATACCAGTTTAACAAAAAGACAAATTCATCAATCAAGCATAAGCCACTCACAACATTATCCTTCCCTTTATTTTACACTATTTTCAATTGTCTTTTCAAAACCTTTTTCATTTAAAATCCCTTAGCTGACGGCCAACAGCCCCAACAACATAAAGTGCTCTCCATGACATGTCCATCAACTTGTATCTTCGTCATGAAATCTCATTAAAACTTATTAACCTACAATACAAGGTTCAACTATAAGTCTAAGATTTAGTAAGTAGTGCATGAGACCGTGAACATGATATTTCATAACATTAATTTTTCTATGCATGAGACCATGAATATGACATTTCATAACATTAGTTTCTCTTTCTTCTTCCTTCTTTATCTTTCTTTTTCTTTCCTTTCTCTTTCTTCTTTAACTTTCTTTTCTTTTCTTTCTCTTTCAGGTAAGAGTAGGCTTAGCTGTGGGACACCCACCACTGTTCTCCGCCCTTTTGGAGATAGACTCCACCTTTTTTAGAGTCCTCCATTAGCTATCATGCATTTAAATGCATGGTGACCTAGTGAATTTCATGCCAGTCTACCCCGACATCCATCAGGAACAAGCTAATAGGCTATACTCACTGGTCCGCCCTTTTGGATAGCCTGTCTTCAAAACCTATTTACATACATTAATCATCTTTTATTTTTCTTAAATGTAGACTCATGCATGAAACATATCATCAAAATGCAACAGTATGTATCCTCATCATTAACCATCAATACAGAGAGCATTATTTAAATAAATATCAGTAACAATCCCAAAAAACTTCTCAATAGATCCGCAAATAATGTTCTATGACCGTACACAAAGTCAACACCTCAAAACAACAATAAAACAGATCTTCTAGTAACATTTTATCACTATAAGCATAAAATATCTTAAAGCAGCTATAAATAGATCCTCAATATCAATATATATATATAAGAAATGAACATGTCATCAATCATCACATAATACAGAGTACATGTCCTCGAGTCATTAATAAAATAGTAAGCAAAATAAACCGAACTTCCTAGCACCTGACGATGTAGCCTGCGAGACCATACACATGCATCAATACATATCTGAAGTTCTTTAATGGATGAAAAATATTTCTCATAGCTTGACCTCATCTTCTGAATGCTCTGTCTCCTTGTAAGAGTTTGAAACAAGTTCATCATCGCCAACAACAATAAAACAGTGTGGGTGTCTCATAAATGGCCCTTTTATACCCACGGTTATGGCATGGATGGACATTCATCGGTCTCAAAATGATGCCGTTCATTATTCAACTTCCACTATTGAATGCACACCTTTTATCCAAAATGATAGTGTTTATTTTCCTTAACACTTCCACCTGGCATCTTTCCTTTTTGCACAACATCTTTCTTTTCTGCTGAAGTATCTTCCCTTAAATCCAATGATTCTCGTCTCATCCATCCTTTCCACCAACTTCTCTCCTTTCTCCCTTATCTTTATTAAAAGAGCACATGTTTTGCACAAAATCTTTAATTCTCCTCCTTCCGAGCCTTTCTCCATCCTTGATCTGAGTCGTTCATTGTCCTCATCTAATGGTTGTAGTTCCATCTATTCTCTCCTTAAAATGTTCTTCATCAAAAGGACATTGTTCATCACTTAACTTACCTGCCACAAACACATTTCTTTCTGTTGCAGCATTTTTCCTCTCCGCTCTTTTCATCCAACGGCCAATGTTTCATCCTTTACTTCTATCCAATGACCATTATTTCATCCGCCCATTTTAGCCTTTTCGTAGATGTGTTCCTTGCCACTATCATTCATCTTTCTATGTATTTCCAAATCCAGATGTTTACGTTTGTGTTCGCTTAAACCCTTGCAATGTATCTTCCTCTTTCGTTATTCTCACCTAGCAATCGACCTTTCATCTGCGCTTTCCCAATGGTCCTTCTTGTAACACCCCGAAAACTTGTTTTTTAAAGCCTTTTAAAAGAAAATCACATGTTTTTAATCCAAAAAACGTATTCTTCTTTTCTGAAAACCATTTGTACAGTAGAAGACTTTTCTCTTTAAACAATAAATAAATAAAACATAAACTTTAAACTAATGCCCATAACGTATATTACATGACGAAATCTCTTCTCTTTACATATTTCCTTACTGTAACAACGCCAAGTCATCTTTATCATCATGGAGAATACTTCTTGAACTGGTTCCTTCCTTTTATCCTTTGATCCAAAGTCATCACCTTTCCTATTACCTACTCCACAGAATTCATCTATAAGTCTAATGCTTAGCAAGAAATGTAAGAAAACTCAAATAATAAATCATCTTTATAAACATCATAAAAACAATTTCTTTCTTTTCTTTCTGTTATAACATTGGACGCGATACCAAAGGGGTTTGTTCTTCATTGGAAGGCATCAACCACCCAAAGCTCCATTGGTACCATATCACCAAAGTTATTACGTATTTTCTTTACATTCTTCATCTTTCTTACATGAAAACTTATGCATGATAGAACACTTTTATTCATTTCTCTAAAAACATGAAGCTGAACACATAAAATAATAGATCCGTGAGTGGCTATATTATAATGAACAGTTCATAAAATACTCAATCCGCTTTAACATCATCATATAACAGAAACTGTTGAAACGCCTTAAACCTAATATTATGTGGTGAAGCCCTCGAAGGGTCAAATACATGCATCATTCTTTGCCTGACTTCTTTGCTCGTGGTTTGGTTCTCTAGTTCTTCCTATACGCTGACTTCTCCTTTAAAAGAAAAGAACTAAATATTAAAAGATAACCTTAACGTTGCATACTGCCAACATAACCTCAAAATAATAGAGGAGAACCCAAATTCTGGAGAAAGATCAACCCGAGGGTTTGAGAGTTGGCTCTCCTCACCCCAGGAGCTTCTAAGGTTTTCAATACAAGACTCATATATATAAAATCCGTTAGAACTTTCTAAAGTATTTTTCTTAGATATGCAATTACCACTTAAATCTAAGTCTTTGTTTCTCCTCATTATTCACGTCCAGATTCATCCTTAACTAACCCGTAAATCTTGCCTCATAATCACCACTTTTGATCCACAATCGGCCAAATATTTGGTAACATATCCTTCATGTTACATTATTTCTACAGCTAACATGTGGCCTAAAATCCTTGGTACCAACAAAATGATGTCACTTTATCGGTTACGCATTTTCTCAAGTCGTCCAGAAGCTGCTGTAGAACAAAGATCTACAGTTGAGGAAGCCTACTCTTCCACAATGGTTACCTTCCCTTCTGCTAAGAATATTCCTAGTGAATATTCCATCGTTATAATGCCAGCGACCAATCAACAGCCACCACGTCATTTTACTAGTGTGTTTGTTCCCACAGGCACGGGCCATCCCGCACTATATCATTGAAATGGCGTCGTCCAACTTAAAGACCTCCTGCAAAATGACGACGTCTAACTTAAACTACTGACGCGCAACAAACCACAGACTTCCCTACCACATAATCCACATCCAATAGTTAACAACCCTCCTAATCTCTCAATCCAATAGTTGAACACCCTTCTGCAATGGATCTTTCATCCCTCATAGAAGCCTCTCAATCGATGATCTAACAACCCTCACTCTATCTCTCCCCTTAATCTGACGATCAAACACGCTCCTACCAAGGAATCTTCTACTATCCTAAATGATCCCAGTTGTTCCTAAACTTCATCCTACAGCTCCAAACACATCCGATCGATCCAATACTTAATTTTCCTTAATTCCTTAGCGCTTGACACACCAAAATGGCGCCGTCTAACCAACGTTCTTCGTAGAAAACCACTCTGCGGACGCCTAAGCTCCCATGCTGGTTCCTTCCTTAAATCCATTCATTGCGGATGCAACACAACCGTGGACACAATCCCATTTGCAAATCTACTATTCCCATCATCCCTTTTCTATAATCGACATCGTTTAAACCAATCCAAAGTACAACTATCCCACAATTTATACCTTCACATTCACAGTGGCCATGCATAATTAATTAATTCCATGGACACTCCACAAAAGTATACTTAAAATGTATCCTGCTTAACCTTAAAATAAGAACAAGGAAATCCTAGGTATTACACTTCTTTTATCCACTCCTTTCTTCCCTTCCACGGACACGTTCTTCTCCATGGACACTCACTTCCGAAACAAAATCTGTTCCATCCACAAAAGCATCTTTCCATTCACCCTCTTCATCTAGCTATTGTCTTAGTCTACCATTCATCTGATGGCCACCCATTTCTCCCACCATGTCTTTACTTAAAAGAGCTTGTGCAATATGCATTCCTTCTAATTTACCCCCTTGATCTAACCCATTCACTTCCAGAGACGAGCGTCCTTAGCTTTTAATCTAATGGCTATCATTGCACCCGATCAGCCTTCTCAACCAAATGACATTAGACATCCTTCTCCTACAACATTGTTTCATTTCTCTTCTTATTTCGCTGTGAGATGCATTTTCCTTCAGCGCCTAAGTCATAACACCTCTATTGTAACCTTTCTATTATTCCAGAACTAAAAAAAATATTATGAACCATAAATCAACCCAACCGGCCATGAGATATCTTAAATCATTATCTCAATTCTATAGGTTGTAAAATCTTAAGTCACTATTCTAATCCAACATCCATAAAATAATATATATATATCCCACCAATAAAATTCATTGCCTTATATAACATAGTTAGATATTTATAAATCCGTCCAAAAGAAATTTCTTTCACGACAATTACAATCACTGAGAGATGGTCATCAAGACCAGGTGAGCTGTATGGATTTGTATGTGCTTGAAAAGATTTTTTATATGACTTATTTTAGTGTTGGACATATCGTATTGCATCAAATGATCGAGATTAAAGGAAGCTGATCAAAATCCCTTCCATTCAATCATCTTTTGACCAATCTATTTCTTTTGAATGGTATTGTGATTCTACTTTACAAGCCACCTTGACAAGTGAGAAATGTTGTTATTTACATTGTTCATTCTCTGAATCAAATGGGAATTATGTAAGATGACTAGGGAAATTAGATCTTTAAATCTTCTAAGGGCGTGTTCACTTTTGCAGCTCAGCTTGAGGATCTCACTGGTGTTGAAGGCATTCTTATGCCCAATGTTCCATCTTCGTCACTCCCTACTTCCTCAGTTCCAACATCCTCTCGAAGTGGCCTCTCTCAGCTTGAAGAGAAACTAGATATGTTGATGGCCTATTTCTCTAGCTTCAACACCTCTATGGAGAATAGACTTCAAGAAAAATCCTCTTTGTTCATGGCTTTTAAAGCCGAATCCATATCGAGATTTGATGCTCTTGATAGACTTCTTGAGGAGTTAAGCCAGACCAACTGAGCTCACATGGTCATAGGGTTAGATCTGACATCTGCAGTTGATCCTATTATTACTCCATCCTTAGATGTTGCTCTTCCTCAGGATGATTAGTCATCTTGTATCTAGTTGTTTTAATGAACATTTTATATGAACTTGTACTTAGCATTTATTTTTGGCTTTGAGTAGTTGTTGATGTGTTTTCATTGATATTTTTAGCTTTGAGTTACCTTTGCCTTTAAGTAGTTGATGTGTTATCTTTATTTTTAGCTTTGAGTTTTATCGTCTAATAATATACGTTTGGATATTGATTTCTATTTTATAATACCAAAGAGGGAGAGACATAAAACAAGGGACACTTTACTAAATTTTGCATTTTTTAAAAGGGAAAGAAAAAGGCTTTGACACATTAAGGGGGAGAATAAGAATTAATGAACATACTTATGAGGAGATGTAAACAACTTATAATATCTTGTCAACATCAAAAGGGGAGAGATTTTTAGCTTAATAAGAATCAAGCTTAGTTGTTTTAATGATGTATGATTTAATTATTTCTAAGTTATTTATAAATTAAACATATGATTCTTAATGAGTATATTATTGATCTTCATTAAAAATACCCTTTGAAAATGATATTTAAGTGTGCTAACATGTTTGTTGAAGTCCTTGTACTCAATGCTTAAATTTTTGGTGTTCACAAGTTTTAATTCAAGAAAAAAATGAAGTGGTGATCGATCAAGGCATAATGGCTATTGATCGAGAAGATTATTAGGAACTTGAGTTTTTTCAAAATTCAGAAAGTCGTCAACCAGGAGAAGTAGTGGTCAACCATAACAATAACACTAAGCGTGAAATTTGAAAGAACAGAAAGCGGTTAACTAGGGCAGATAACAGTCTGCCGGGCAAATGTGAGAGAGCTCTAAAATTTTTGAAGTGTAAAACGCAGCTGACTGTAAAGAGTCATGGTCGACCAGACAAATTACAAAGAGCAAGCATTGTTTCAAAATGTAGAACGCCATTGACAAAGATGAGTTGCGATCGACAGAAAAATGACAGAGAGGAATGTTTTTCTTAATCATGTTGAAGCAATCGATCGAAGCAAGCAAGGTTGACCGGTGTGGTAGACCAAAACGTGTCTTGGACAACCCGATGCTCATAGAACATTCCTAACGGACATGAAGCGGTCAACCAATGTGGTTAGGTGGTCGACCAAGGCACAAATTTGTGAAGAAATTTATAAATATAAGAGAGGTCTAGAGGGAAGTTTACCAAACAACCTATCTACAACAAAGAGCTACAAAATTATCTTGAGTATTTTTAGCCTTCACTTGTGAGCATAAGAACCTAGTCTCTCCTTCTATTCACTTGAGTTGTCTTAAGTGAGAGTAAAGTGTCTTTGTGTTAAACATTTTTAACACCATTTGTATCTTGGTAATCGATTTTTGGATGACGGAGAAGACTTTGCAAGGTTGGATTAACACCTGAAAGTTCAATTGACTATAACCGAGAAGGTTGAAGTGAAAAGATCTTCAAGGAGGAGCCTTGAAGCATGGATATAGGCGTGTTTAGCTGAACTGCATTACCAAATATGTTTGTACTTCTTCACCCTTATCTCTGACATTACCTATATAGTTTGTGCTTGTAATTTATTAATCATTAAACTCACATAAAAATCACTTAGAGATACCCCAAGAATAAAATTTATTTAATCATACGAAAAGTATTAATAAACACCACCACACCCCCC
>CM039471.1:14100779-14147883 GCA_022433065.1 Begonia loranthoides
AAAAAAAAAAATGGAATCAGCATCCTCATCGGCCACACTTCTAGTTGGGCATTGGCTCTGATATCATTTGTAACATCCGCAATCCTTCCAATACAATATTGTCAGTTTTGGGCCGAAGTCAACACAATTTTGTTTTTGGAGTTAACCCAAAACGTGTTGTACTAGGCGAGGAAGATAATGTTACTTATAAACCATGTGTTTTCCACTTTCCCAAGTATATGGAATTATGCACCTCCACTAGTATGGGTCGGACCCTCATGGGGGTCATCCTTGCATTCACAAAACGGGCTACCACATAGGTGCAACGGATTAGCGAGAGATTTAGATCAGTTTGGATTCTCACTTTCTTGGGCTTTTACTTGCTTACTAGTAGGTCCGTTTGAAGTATGGATTTATTTTATATCTAGTACTACACTATTTTCTAAAAACTTATTTTGGGATGTGTTCTCATAAAAGTGATGTGACCATTTTGATGACTCATCAGTTTTTTCATATTATCTATTTATATTTTCACTAGACACTCTTGAATTGAGCATGCATATTTAATTTCGTTAAACAACTGGATTTTGTGAATCAAGTTTGATCGATCCATGTGGGTGGTCATGTTCACTCTTACACACATTCGGTCGTTGAAGGATATGTTTGTTTGTTATTGTTAACTAGAGTAATGGATAACTGTATGTGTCATGTCCCTAGGTGCAAAACCCTAAACCTGATCAAGTCAATCGTAGTTGTTGTGATCACCAAGTATCACAGTTATTTTTACTATCGATGGCATGATGTGCTCGGAGTCTATCAGTGACTCCATTCTCACTAAAATTTACAATAGTTAGTTATTTTATTTTACGTACTATACTATAGTGGGTTGTTTTGAAAACTCACCATATTTGTTTTGTTTGATACTGCATAACTTGTTTTAATTTGGCATGCTCACATATTCTTTTTTTATTATTATGTTGTTAAATATAAAGTCCATCCCAACTTAGTTAGTCGATTCACTTCATACAACTTACCGTTTTTTTAGGATTTAGTGTAGAGGATTCTTAAGTGCCGGAGCAGGAGTGAACTTGACAGATTTTATTACATTTATTTTGTTTTTGAGAAACTTTTAGTGAGGTTATATTTAGTAAAATTTTATTACTTTAAATTAGATTTTATTACTTTAAAATTTCACGGTAGATTTAGCCCTCCATAGAGTGTTTTTTAGGTTAGTGCAAGGAGGTTAGGTCTCTCTCTCCTCTTTCCACATAATTTTTCAAAAAAGTCCTTAGTTGAAAAAATTAAATAATTATAACACAAAGCGTCACTCCATGATCTAACACGTAGTAAAAAATGTTCATTAGTTATAATATTCATCCAATATTCTTTTTTGTTTTTAAACTATACTTGAATATTAGGCAAAGTCTACAAAAAAAAAAAACATGTAGTTAATGCCAAAGAGAGACAGATAGAAACAAAGATAAACGAAAGTGACTTTTCACCAAACATAGCAAATTATGGGTGTGAACGGGATTTCGATTGGATTTGTTCCCTACCATGTCTTTTAATGAAAAACTTGTTATAATGAGGGCAATTAGACTTCTCCAATTTGAAAAATAGACTTTATCAAAATGAACTTAGCTAAAGAGCCTATGTTTGGATATTGAAGTTATATTCTTTTAATTAAAAAATGAAATTTTACACAGGTTAAAGAGAATCATTTTTTAGCATTGGACAAGGCATAAGTATTAAATTATGTTTGAAAAGTAAGCTAAAAATAATATTTGAATCAACCAAATTAAATGCATTGATAATATCCGCCTATTATATAAATTTTAGCGAATAATGTTGTCATGACCTGGAAATTAGTCAATTCAGAAACGTCAGATTGAATAATCCACTTGACATCTTAAATTCTATCGAGTAGTACAATATTGTTTACCTTAGAGCGAAACCTACATGATTTTGCTCTTAAGTTTTACCATAAAATGCATTTTACTAGTTGGAAATAGAATCTTACATATAAATAGCAGTCCAAGACCACAATTTTCTAATGTGGAATTGAGATCACATTATTTGATCTTGAGTCCCAACAAGCCCTCACAAAGATGGGTCACCACAATCACCACTCCTCAGAGGCCCAACATCCTTGTCAACCATATTCCAACTTGGTTCTCATACAACTAATGTGACACCCTAGGCTCCACCAATTAGTAAAATATTATCTACTTTCGGCCAAAGACAACACTTTGTTCTTCGGTTTTGTCCAAAAATGCATCACATTATTCAAACATGGAATGTTAGCTCAAGTTCACAATTTTTCAACGTGAAATTGTGGTCACATCACTTGATCGTAGGCTCTAACAAGCCCACAAAAGGATGGGTGACCACCATCCAACCATCGAAAAGGACTCAACCACAAACTTAAAGGTATGGTTCATAATTTACAGCGAAAAACTTAAAACCAAGTATTTGCAAGTCGTAACCCATTTCAATGAACCATGGTTTACATAAGATTGCACGAATATGAAATAGTAAAATAAATTATGTACAAAAAGAAATATTGTGCAAGAAAAATAAAATGTGTCACATCAGTCTAATCATATTAACCCAAAACAAAACAAAGCAAAGGAATAAAATCAATTCTTGACATAAGAAGAGTGATGCGCAAACAGATAAGTTTAGCAGGACTATAATATGTGTGATCGTTCGGCTCCTGAAGGGTGATCGATCGAACAATTCACAGATTCAAAACTTTGCTGCTTCTAGACAAATAGCGGTCAACCGACTGTGGAGTGATAATCGACCGGTTGGCTAGAGACAAATTACCAATTTGATAACTTTCTTTTTCCACCAAAGGACCCCTTCTTGATTACTTGAAAATAGGAAACTAACGCACCACCGAAGTGTAGCCTTGGAATTAGGAAAGTGTTGACAGTTGAAGATGAGTTTGTAGAATAGGAAAGTAAGAAGTTTCTTTAACTTACCATAAAATACTTTAGGAAATATCCGACTTTAGAAATCCCTAACTTGATAAATTTTGAAGTTTTTCTCACGAAATTTGGACAATAACCACATCAATGAATGACAAATAATTCCTCCAAAATTAATACTAAAAATCGCCACTAATAAGAAAATATGCCCGATTGAACTAGATTGGCAAAAGATGTCAAGAAATCACAACTTTAGTCTTCGATTTGGAAAGCCTCCACCAATTTAATCCTTTTGATAGTTGAACACTACTTCGCACATCCTTCCTCTAAAGAACAAGAACACGGATGCCAATTAAGAAAAATTACTCAACTGACAAAGCAATCTTAATGTGATATCACACCACAAACTTTGGATGAACACACCAAAGGGTAAAAAAAGGAATCACTCCCAATTCAAAGATAACAAAGCAAAACTTAAATATTAAAATTCAATTGTCTAAAAATAACCATGCACGGTAGCTTAAATTGTAATATCCCAAATTTTTGTAATGTTAAGCATATGACTTAAGTAATAATTTTGGGGTATTATGAGTTGAAATAGACAAATAAGGTGTTAGTCAAGAGAAACGTATTTGGAAGAAGAGAATTATGATATCCAAAATTATGTTCTTATTAAGCTTAAGAGGATGATTAAGGATTTATTGGAATTGACTTGGATAATTTAATATATTGGTAAAGAGAAACATATTTGGATAAAGTGAGCTATGATACACTAGATTATATTCATAATTAGCTCAAGGGAAATATTAAGTTATTAAAGAATTGTTTGATGATATTTGAAGTGAAATAGGACGATGTTAGAACTGGTTTAATGATTGATAGTTAGTGAAATTTGGAGGCAATGGATGAATGCTTTTGTTTAAGGTATTGGTAAGAGAAAATATATTGGGATATAATAAGGTTGAGAATAATAAGGTTGTTAATATTTAAGGGTACGTTGGGTTTAATAAAGAATAAAAAGGAGGAATTGTGGATTATATACTTTGGTATAAGAGGATAAAATTTGAGGATAGTGTCGATGACTTGGAATAGTGTGTTTTAGTATGGAAATATATATGTGTATATATACTCATTACTTTGAATATATAATTGGAGAAGAAGAAATGGTGCGACATGAAGGTTGATCGTTGAAGACATACCATGTTATAGATTTGTAACTAAAGTGGCACTGGTCGATCATCCAAAGAGAATCGATTGACCGATAATTCATTAAGTAGTAAAATTTTAGATTAGCGGTCGATCGTCCACTAAGGTGACGATCGACCGGCAAAAAAGAAAGTTGTTATTCTGGAATATTGGTGGTCGATCACCTAAAGGACGTTGATCGACCGACGATAAGGAAAGTAGTCTGGAAATAAGAAACTGTCACCTAAAAACTTAAGGATCAGCCATTGACACTTCATGGACACTCAAGGGGTTGCATCCCTTGGCTTTCCACCTTCATTTGGATGCTGAAGGGACGATGGTAGTGTGCTATAAATAGAGACAGAAGGAGGAGTTGCATTATTTTGGAGAGATTTTGGAGAGAAAGGCCGAGAGGTTCTGGAGTTGAGTTTTTGAGAGGGAGAATGTTGTTTTTGTGATATAGTGAGTGAGTATGAAGAGAGAGTGTGAATGAGAGGAGTCTTTTGGAAAATGGCAGAGAGCTATTGAAGGGAAAATTGTCCTGTGTTTTGGAGAGAGTCGACAGAGTGCTATGAGTTTTGAAAGAAGAGAAACAGTTCTGTGAGAGACAATTGGGAGCGGGAAGTTTTGCAGAGAGTGAGGTTGTTTTGGAGAATCAGTTTTGTGAGGGAGTTTCTATGAAGAAGGCAGTGTACTGCTGCGTTTTGTGAGGAGCAATCTATGAGTGAGTTATATTTGGACGATAAGAGAATCGAAAGAGGAAGCAGTGAGGTTCTAGAGTTTTTGAGAGAGAGAGAGAGAGAGAGAGAGAGTCAAGTGGGTGCTGTGAGCGAAGGAGCAATAGTTTGAGTGAAAGTCTGGGTGAGGGAGCTCTGAGAAATTTTGGAATTTAGAGGGAGAGATTCTAGAGAAAAGGAGGGGTCTTTGAGTTGGGTTCTCTATCTCTCGGGTTCTTCCTAAGATCTGATGTGTTGAAGAAAAAGAATTCAATAGGAGATTGTGAAGGAAAACTAACTGTCTTCATTTTGGATATTGCACTATAAGCATGGGTTACTGCTTTACTTTAGTTAATTTGGATATTGATGTTTGCTAGGAATTTAGAAGCATTTGTTGAGTTATATTTATCTCCTGAATTGTTAAGAATGAGTTGTGTAGGAATTCTATTATTGTTTTATTATATGATGAGATAGTGGTTGGCATGTTCTCTGTTGTTATGCTATTTTGATAAACTATCAATGGGTTTTCACCGTTTGCATTGGTATTGATAAGGACTATTGTTTTATAAATTATTGGATTTCTGTTATTGGTTGATCATTGTTATCCATTGGGTTATATTGGTAAAGAACTATCAAGTGGACATTATATCTTGATTATTTAAAGAAACTTACATTGTTGGATGATAGGGTTGGAACTCAATGTTAGGATAGTTAAGGTTGAGATTTTATTCTTTAAGGTACTATTTTGTTGGACATGTTAGAGAATGTAACGACCCAGATTTTTAATCGTTTTAAAAGTATGCTAAAATTGGCTAAAACGAGTTTTGATGTTAAATTTTTCTTTTAAAATCATTTCTTAAGAATATCAGAGTGCCAAATTCAATCGTTACCAACCATTTTTAAATGGACAATTTAAATTGAAGTAAAAACTATGAGCAACATATTTAACGGAAACAAAATCAAGAAATCATCACTTCAAAACATTAATTTAGAAATTTAGAGGTAGTATAATTTAAAAGCATCACTTGTAAATATTAATTTTTAAAACCCAAAGATGAAACCTACATGATATTCTGAATAAGTTCTTAATAAGGGTAAAAGGGGTAATTAATATTCATAAAACAATCCGACGTTAGCCCTTACAAAATTACTTTTTCCATTCTTACTTGACGCCGTACTACTACTTAGTTTGCGTCTCCTCTAGATACGCCGTACACTCCACAGGTATGGCCTCCTCCGCCGATCCTGGTACAACCATCTTAGTACCTACACTACAAGTAAGGACGTGAGCTTACGCCCAGTAAGGAAGTGGGGAAAAACAAATGCAAATGTCTGTTTTTAGTTTCTTTTGGAATGGGGGCCACCCAAACCAATTTTTTTCTTACGTTCTTTCTGTCGTTCATTCTTTACTTTTACTTCGAGCTAGAGACTGGAAGACCCGTATGGAATGGTGTAGTGGGTCGGACCTAACCTCCTATGGGCAACTAGGTCCTGTTCCCGATGAGGTAAGGGAATTGCCTAATTGCCAGACTAGGACCGCTACCCATCTGCCTCCAAACTCCCTTATTCCTTTCTTTCGTCTTTTCTTATCATTTTACTTTCCTTACTATGCATGTGAGTACCACCCCGAGAGGGTACTCCCTACTTTGTTTCTATTATATGAATGTATGAAGACACTCCTACCTTGACTAGCACATACATGGATATCAAACAACAATACTTTAAGGAATTTACAATAAAGTAGCATAACATAACACATAAGGAAAACAAGGTGTACTCATATAGGATGCTATGATAACATGCCAATGGTTAAATTAAAATTTAATTAAGCATAATTATCCTACAAACTATTAAACGAAAAGAAATCATATAATAGTAATCTAACAACGGGGTGAGCTCTATCGACAGCGTGCGATTACCAAATTAAATAACGAAATGAAGTAACAGAAACATGCTTCTTAAAGGGGTAATGAACAACAGTAAAATCTCACGACAACGAAAACGTGCAAATCCATGATTATGAATAAACTATAGCAGCGAAGTATTAAAATCAGAACAGCGAACATGCATTTTACCAATTATATACAACGACAAAAAATAAACAGCGAGACTTGCTTCTTAGACGATATTGAGATTAGTAAAGCATTGAAAACTAAAAACAAGGAGGCATGCTTTAATGATGAACCTAACAGCAAAAATGGCTTAAACAATTAATAACACAACAGCAAAAATAAATACTGATCGTGCGTTAAATTGACTAATAAAAACAACAGTGATATACAATTTCGTAGGCTACGGATCATGCTTTTGAATGACTAAAACAACGGTAATTATTAGCGAAGCAAAGTAGCAAATTGACTCTACAAATCATGCTTCTTAACAGCAATAAGTAGCAGTAGCAATGATGAACAAAACAAAGGATCATGCTTTCCTAAATAGCAGTCACAATAATGAAACAGAATAACGAATCATGTTTTGTGACAATTAGAGTCTATGACATCATTATCAATTTAGAACAGTGAGACATGCTTCTTTTAGGTTAATAATACAACATAAAATAAATGCTTTTTAAATAACTAAAATCTGCAGCTATAGGACATGTTTATTAACGACTAAACAATTAGCAGAAAAATTGTCAAAGGCAGAACAGCGAAACGTGCATCTCAAACGGTTATCTGCTGAAACAAAAGTATCAAAACAGGGCAGTGGGGACATGCTTTCTTAATGCCAAAGCAAAATTGCGGAACATGCTTATTCAAGGGCTATAATTTGTAGTAAATAGCAGTGATTAGTAATGGAGAGAACAACGAAACGTCTACTTAACCACAATACAACTGTAGAAACGGAAACGGAGGCATGCTTCTACATAACAAGTATAACAAGTTTATCTAGGCTTAAAGGAGATGTGTAGTACAAGAGAATGAAACTTATAGATCATGCTATTTTAAAGGGTACTTAGAGATGAACAATAGTAGATGATTACATGCATAACAAGAAAATAAACAACGAAGCAATGAACGGTATGCTTTATGCAGAGCACACAAATAGTAAGCTAGATGGTAGTGAAGATATGCTTATACTAGAAGCAATTAATGAATGACATACTTTACATAGAGTGAACAAGTAGGCAACATACCTATAACCACACACTTTTACAGAAATATGAGCACTATTAAAAAAGAAAAACGCAGGGTTCACTCTATCAACTTAACATCAATTCCTAAGTAAGCATACAAATTGTAGAAACAAGGTATAGCAAGCCATTCATTACTTCATTCATAGTCTCACGTTATCATATTTATCTCTAGTCAATACCCTTGTCGTGTGAGGTAAACGTTGAATGAAACAATAAAGTAAATGAGCAAGAAATAACAGAGTTCTATAAAGTCAGGAAGAAGGTTTATAAAAAAAAAACGGTCAGGGAGTCTATAGGTTTTAACCATAACAGCAAAATATATCACTTTTAGTTCAGCTTATCTTTACGTAACATCTTTAACCTCATCACTCCCCTTGATCACAATTTAGTCCCATGGTTGAATAAGTATGAGAACGTAACTACAGAAAATAAAAGGATAGCACTAACCAGAGAAGAAACTATGGCAACAAAATAGAACAAATATAGCAGAACAACATAGAGTCCTTAAAATCAACATTCACGCACTCATATACTTGGGTGTAGGGCCTCCAAATGGCCACCGACTACCCACTCCTTACCTTGGAGTTAAATTCCCAGCAGTAGCTCCCCCTTCTATCCCCACTCTCCACCCAGCAACCCTCCAGCAAGAAGATGAAAAACAACTCTGGAGAAGAAGGTGAGAGTTGAAGAAATAGGGCTTACCCAGGGAACAATTCGTACGAGTGGTAGAGGGGGAACAGTGGACAAATCTAGAGGGTCGGCCATTGACGTACGATTTTGTGTCGAGAGGCCGTGACTTAATTGGCTGGGCGTCATTTTCCTTTTGATTTAAATCTCTGTCTTCGTAGTTCTGCAATGATTCAGACTGGTGCGGACGAAATCTTCACATCCGCAAGGGTAGATTCTTCGCGGGTAATATTTGACTTTGGACAGAAATCAGCATCCCCACCATTGTCTGTACTGTCCACAGTCGGGATTTGAACGCCATTTGGTGTCCACATATGTCATCCGCATAGGTTTAAAATCGAATAGATTCAATTCAGACAAGCTCTTCCTTATCTACATTGTCCGCATGCATCGTCCGAATGTGTCCAAGAATTGGACAGATTCAATTTGGACGACTCCTCTCTTCGTCCTCAGGCGTCCCCAATTGTCCTAAAGTCTCCAGACTTAACAGATTCGATGTGGACGTGTCCTGTTTGCGTCCTCATCGTCCGCGTCCGCATTCGCAACACCTCAGCACAGTGAGGTTAGGACGACAGAGGGCGTCCTGAGTTGTCCCCAAGGCCTGGGCAATGTTCTAGGTGTTTTGCGGATGACACTTCTCATCCGCAAAGGCGTTCACATGCGTCCAAATGGTTCAAAAGTGCAATTCATTCGCATTTTTGACCAAGTTTTTATCCGAATTGATTTTCATGAAATTATGAGTCATAACTTAATGTGTATAGAGACAATGTAAATACATGTATTATGCCAACTCTTTCCTCCAAAGTCTGATTACATCGTTTAACGAAAAATTAGGATTGGGTTGTTACAGAGAAGCTGTACTTTGTTGGAAAAATTAATCTGTCAAGATTGGATTGATGGCTATTTCGCTTAGTTTAATAAACTGTTGTTTACTAATGAATAGATATTAAGGAGAAGAAACTGTATGTGCTAACTCTCTAAAGCTAAGGACTCCAGGTAAGTGGTATTGCATGTGTTTTGTCCGAAAGGACCTACATCATGGGAATTAGGGTTGTTTGATGCTTGCATTTACTAGATGATTAGGTTATGATCATGTTGTTATTTCGAGGATGTACTGCTGATTGTTTGCTTTTTGTTATTTGTGTATTTATTAGACTTAAGTTCAGCTCTTTAGCTAAGAATTGGTCATGTTTTAAGGGTAAGGTAGATGGACATGTTAAATAGAATTGTATGCTTGCATCATTGTTTTCCTAAAGTACACAAAAATGGGTTTCTACATTGTTTTGAAATGTAACTGAATTAAATAGAATAAATGTAATTAGCTGTCTTTGTAGTCCGATAGGTAAAGCACGACACAGAAACCAAAGATAAGTAAAGAACTGTTTTTGTGGTCCGGTAGGTAAAGCCCGGCATAGAAACCAAAGATAAGTAAATAACTATTTTTGTGGTCTAGTAGGTAAAGTCCAGTACAGAAACCAAATATAAGTAAAATAGATATTTTTGTGGTTCGGTAGGTAAAGCCCAACACAGAAACAAAAGATATAACAATAAAAGGTAAAAGAAACTAATATGTAAAAGATAAACGAAAACGAAAGGGAAAACATAAATTGCATACGGACTTTAAAAGATGCATGTGTATTTCATGTTTTATATTTATATCACTTACTAAGCTTTAGGCTCATAGTTAGGTCTTTTGATATAGGTAAGGAGCCAATGATTGGATAAAGCTTGTTGAGGACACAGCTGATAGGGTGTTGCCATGTTGAGTTGTTTATGCTGTTGGCGATACTAACCTTGGTGGGTTATGGCTCGTGATGTTTTTAATATGTTAAGTACTTCAAATATTTAACTACTGTTTTATTACGATAAATATTTTAACTGGTTGTTAAGCATTAACTTTGGTTTGTTTTAAATGATTTTCATTAAAGTAGTGATTTGATATGATTTTATTAAATAAAGACTTTTGCAATTCATTACTCTTAGTTTTATATAGTTAAGACTTCTGCTGTTTATTTACTCTGGTTTTCCCTCGTAAATGTTTTTAAAAGATCGAAAATTTTTATATAGCAAAAAGGTTATAGGATGTTACATAAATTGCCACCCATAAACCAAGAAATAGGAAATAACTAAAAATGAAACTAAACAATAATACTAAATCGGCCACGCACACTTGGTCGATTACCATATTAGGTTTTTGTCAACTTAGCTCAAAGTAAATTACTTATATTAATAATTGATCCTTCTTCTCCAAGTTTTGATTAATTTTGGCAACTCTTCCTTCTTCATGCTCAGTCACTTTGGATGGTTTCCATAACGAAACATGCATTGGCTTTTCTTAATACCCACAAGATGGTGACTCATCCACTTGGTCCACTATTGAGTTACTTTCCAAATAAGTAGAAAGGTAAGTGTTGATTGGTCTTTGGGCCCTAGCTCATGTGATTGGACCTTGTAGTCCATCAAAGAGTCAAACACTCCGAAAGAAGAAAATAGAGGTAACTACAACAAGAATCAACTACTTTGGGTTCTAACTATCATGATTCTTCCCTGAAAAAATGTAATCATTTAGGGTAAGGTGAGTTAACTCTGTAGGTGTAACGCCCTGTAGTGTTAAATTTTTTTTTTACATTCGTAGAAAGTTGGGCCCTTTAAAATGTAAAACATGATTCTTTAAGAGAATCTTTTTTGAAATCAGAGCTTAGTAAAAATTCATCTTTATTAAATACATTTTAATACTCTTTTAAAACCATTGTTGTGAAAGTCTTTAAGAAAATTTATTTATAAACCAAACGTAGTATAACTTTTCCAAAAGCATTTATAATTGTTTCCTTTTAAATCTAACAGAAATAAATTTTAACAATCATTTACGTCAATAACATTTAGCTTTCTTAAACTCCCACCCATGGTCAAATTCTCTTTGACAATGCTATAGCTTCGCCTATGAGAATTCCTTCTCAATTGCTTTATCAACAAATTCTTTTCATCATGCTCTTTAATCTCCATCATTTTCTTACATCACAAGGTACATCTAATGAGTCTAATACTTAGTAAGGAATTTAACCTAAAGCGTGTAACATACAAAATGCAACATGTGACGTGTCTATGAGATGCAGCATGTAAAAACAGTCTTTCTTTCAGTCATTAGTCTTTCTTTTTTTTTTTCTCACTTTACAGTCTAATCGTTTGGGACATCAGTCTAAGGACGAGTGACACCATTTGGTCCACCTCATGCATGACAACCAACTCGAACCTTGCCCATAACGATTCTTTACGTTTATTTAGTTGACACCATTAGGTTCACCTCATGTGGGACAGTCAACTCAATTTGTATTTTAAATTCTATTTCTATTTTTCTTTCCTAAAATCATGTGCATGTAAATTATTTTTGTCATGATACATAAAATGCACATGATACATACCCATAACATAATGACAGTTTAACATGTATAATTATATCAATAGCAAATCCTCGATCCACGGCCTGTAGGCATCCTCATTCATAATATAAGCAATTACAATAAACATGTCATCAATCCAGACTAGTATACATCATATAACACCACGGTACACACATCCTCAAATAACAGCCATAGGCATCACAAACTATATTCTAAAACATCACAAAAAAATTCCTAAGCTCCAACCTAGAGGCAAGGATCAATCTAACAATATAATCAGATTTCATTCATCGTTTGACACATTATGCAAGTCAACAGAATATACTCGCCAATGCTTACTATAAAACAATTTTAAACTTTATAGTTTTACAACGATTCTCAACAATTTATTAACATGATTTCCTAATCTCTAGTTCAAGGAAAATTCATAGCTTAACAATGCAGACAATGATCACAACATAATAACTAATTAAGCTCTAATCCTAGAGGCAAAAGTCACTATAATACAAAATTCATATATCTAGTTTCCAGTAAAACAACATCCAGACCTTCAAAGTTACACAATAGCATAGAAAATAGGTTTTTCCAACCTCCTATTACGGCAGATTCTAACCTTCCAATATAAGCAGTAATGACAACATATAAACAACATTAAAATTTCCTACATAAATAGGCAGAAGACATTGTATCTCTAATTCTAGACTATAGATTCCCAACATTAGGCAATAATCAACTTCACAAATATATACAGATTACCAACGTTAGGCAGTAATCCAATCATCAAATTGTTCTAATGTCAATATAAGTCTAACAACAAATCGTGAAGGTAATAATTCCAATCCAACTCAAAAGGTAGGTAATCCAATCATCAATATGTTCAAAATGTCAATCTAAATCTAACAACTAATTATCTAGGTAAACCAATTTAGCAGCATAATTCCATAATACCGACCTATATCTAACAACGAATCCTATAAACTGTGATTTATTATATTGCAAAAATCCTTCACATTTAAGCAGATTCAACTCCAACAGAAAATAGAAATTGATTATTGTTGTTCACATATCTCCAACTTTTATATCATCTAACATCATATGGACAAAAATTCTCAATGTACAAAGAAATTTCCAATCTATCATTAGACAGTAATTTAGATCATATTCAATCACAAATTTCAAATCCTTTAAGCATGAGAAATACTCCAACTTGTTAGTGTAAACAGAAAGTCAATTACTTCGATTTATATGTCTAAATTTCCAACTTGACACAGTAACAAATCCTTCCATTTTACCAAATTTTCAAACACTTAGTACAGAAATAATAACAAGCATAAACAAGCCATAATCCCTATAATCTTGTGATGAAGACCTAATGTCCATTCAAGAAAGGTAACTCCAGAGATAGTCGGGACTAAGGTAACTAGAGCGAACTGATTACCCATCCCCTGTCATCCTCTTATATGCAGGTAAACTAATTATTGATAATGATATTTGATTACTATTGAAATTGTATTGGATGATTTTAGTGTTGTTGTCATTAAATTGTAGTTTATGGCCTTAGGAGAATAAGGATTCTCAATGTTTTGGACAAGTAGGTAGGGGTGTGGTCGACCTGTGTTGGTGGATTGATTGACCAGACTGTGGATAATGAAAAATGGGGGCTTTCAAGTAGATTTTTGGTTGACCAGAATTTAATTTACGGCCGACTAGAGGAGGAACATATTGTAATCTGTAGCTCTCGGGTTGTTTTGTGGTCAACTAGTATTGAGGATGCGATCGACCGGATTTGTGACAGGTTAGGATTTGTTAGCCTCGCGTTGATTTGCAGTCTACCGGAAGTGGAGGGGTGGTCGACAGGGAATGTAAAAAGTCACATGACTTTAGGTGACATGTCACGATTTTAAGAGAGGATGTGAATTGATGATTCACCAATGCTTTGCTGAAGGAATGACACTTTCTACTTGGATGGTTGATGAGAGAGAATAATGGTTTTATATTAAGAAAGAACTTGAGAGAGAAAGGAGGGGAAAAGTGATGGAGTGAGAGATAGAAAGAAGAAATGGGGTGTGAGGAGAAATAGGAGAAAGATAACGTGGAGGTGGAGGAGAAATTGGAAGGAGAAGCAATTTGGAGAAGAAACCCTAAGAAGCTTGTTATCTCTCAACTTTTTCAAGGAAGTTAAAGGTAAGAAATGATTGTATGTTGTTTGTCTTTTCTTGGATACATCACATGAGTTAGGTTATTGTTTTGAGGATTTGATATTGATGTTGTGTTTAATAGGTTTTAATTTCAATTGATCATATAGATGTTTGAGGATATGTTGTTGTGCTAGACATTGGGCTATTTGCATGATGGATACTTGTTTTGAGGATATGTTGTATTGATGCTAAATAATATGTTAAGTTATATGTAATCATGTTCATACATCATAGTTTTCAAGAAAAATTACAAAAATGATTTCTCATGCATAAGTATTTTAGGTGAGAAAGAAAAAGAATGATAAATGATAAAGAGAATTGAAAGACAAGCTTGAGTTTGTCAGTTTGATCTTGATTGATGTCGAGACTAACTGGCCAAAGGTTGGTGAGGTCATTAAACATTGATGTGCATGGCCGCTAGTCAATTTTGATTGATGTCGAAACAAATCGTTGTACATTGATGTGTACAACTGCTGGCAAAGCTTCCGATCGATGTCGGAGTTGCTTACACCGAAGGTTATGGGTCATTGTGCATTGACGTACACAATAGCTAATATGCGGTTTGATTTTTGTCAAGCCTTTTATCAAGAGATGTTATGCAATGATGTGCATAGTGGCTAATGAGTTTTTGATTGAAGTCATGACAGAGGGTTGTGCATTGACGTGCAAAGAAAAGAAAAGAAAGGAAACTAAAATGGAAAGTTTTATGTAAAATGCATCTGATGATTCATAATGCATCTCATTTCTTACTAAGTATTAGGCTTATAGTTTTTATCATGTGATGTAGGTAAGCATGGTAAAGAAAGAAAGAAATGAGCAGTTGATAAAAGATTTACATGTTGTAGATATTGTACCTGCTAGGCTAAACGGGAAAGGGAAAATGAAAATGTACATTGTTTTTAATTTATGACACGATTTGTAAAGTTTAGAGACTTAAAGAAAGAAATTTTATTTATAGTGTTTCCTTAGGGTGGGTTTCATCGTCTCCTCTTTCTTGAACTTTTGTGTATGCCTTCTAATCCAACATCGGAAACAAACCTCATATAGTCCTTATGCTTGAATTTTCAAATTCTAACTTCCATTGTTACCCAACTCAAACTACTATTCCTCATGTTCATATAATTCCTTATTTGAAGAATGGTCTTCTTAGTCAAACATACACTTCCTCGAAGAGTTGACTCGATGAGAGTGAAGTACTCATTATTATTTTATTTACTTATTCTTCTTGCCTCCGAACGTCCATAATCAAGTTAGAATCCAAGAGCACTCATTAAGTTTCGAATACTCACTATCAATCCTCAATACTCCAAGTTTATTCCTTCCATCCATGATACTAGTCTTCTCCTTCTGAAGTCCTCATTTATTAATCCTTGCTAAGCCTCATGGTAATTCAAAACTAGTATCGTCTCATTAATCTTTTAAACTCGAAAGGGTAACCTATCCAACAATCACAACCTGTTGTGTTAAAGAACAACAATAGTCGATCACGTCTATAGATACCCAAACATTTTATACAAAGTGGCTCCCTTGCTAAGCTTTATACGTTCGATAATCCCAGCTTCGATACCCGAATGCTGTTATTTCCAAATTTATTATCTTCTTCAATGTCTTTGGAATCCTTGCATCCCGATAGCCCATTCAATAATTTTAGAATGTTCTTTACATATTTCTACAAAGGTCTATTAAATCCTAAAAATCTCTTGACCTATTTCCATAAAAATTCATTCTTTGATAACCTTTGAAGTTAAGGGTTATTATTTTTCAATAACTGTCACCTCCATATTCATCCTTATCTATTTTGTGATTAAGTTATTTTTATTCGAGAAATGTCACCTTAGGTTTAGCAATAAAAGTTCCTAATTCACAATGGTCATAACATATGACAACCTCTCTGATTTGAATCTTTCATCCTTTAGTTGATGATTTTCTCATGGCTAAAATGTGGCTAAGAGTCCTTCATTAGCCTCTAAGTGATATGGCAACATCATTAGCAAGCTTCATTGAATGTAAAGGAGCAGTTCCAAAAGAATAATATTCTGTTTGTGAAAGCCTAAGCTTCTGTGGCAGCATAATTGGCATCTGTTGAGAATATTCCCATCGAATATTTGTTTCCCTACACGTAAATCAACTATCCATTAGAGGCCACATTGACATTCTGGAAGTGGTCCCTTCTGTTGATATCTATGTTTCCGCAATTTGACTGTTCAACCTTTTTCCTCCAACTCAAACATCATCGTTCTCTTCTTAATTATGTGAAACGACATTGTTTAACTTTCATCACTTTAACATTTTCCGCGTTACTTTCTTAGTATGATCCTCCTTATGGTAATAACCTCTTTAGTACGATATCACTTGGGAAAAATGGTATCATTATCCTTCTAATTATTTCCTCACAACCCCTTCACCTTGATTATTAGGCTACCTATGTCTTTACCAAAATCTTAATGCCCGAAACCATGGCTAACTTTATATTCTATATCTTCTAAGTTTATTCATATTTCTATGAAGCTACCACAACTATCTATCCCTAAGAACAAACTAATATCCACAAACAACAGATCTTCAAACATTATGCAATAAAGAATAACAAGTAGACAGTCCTACACAATAATAATCAATACTTACAATTGAGAAGGCTTCTCCATGTTGATACTTGGATTGTTAGATGGTCTACATAATCAATTTTAAAAACCTGAGGCTCTAATGCCAAAGTTGTAATGCCCCTTTTTATAAACCTTAATTTTGTAGTAAATTCTAGCAATATATTTATTTATATTTTATTTTTATTAAAAATTAACTTTTAAAATTAAACCACACATTTGAAAAATCATTACAGTGGAAGAATTTATGAATTTAAAATATATTTCTTGCCAAAAACCAAGTTTAAAAGTCTTTTACAAATAAATAGCAAACCTCTACTTAGCGTAAAGAATCCAAATACAAAAATAAGATTTCACATGGAACTATTTTCAAAAGTGAGTGGACATACTCAACCCGTAAACTGTGATCCACATACCCAACAACAACCAATTCTTCATCATGGCAGGCGTCCTCAACGTGAACTTTGCGTTTGCCATATCATCCGTAATATCCATACCTATAATGCAAGGTTCATCTATAAGTTTAAGACTTAGCAAGTAATGCATGAGACTGTGAACTTGACATTTCATGACATCATTTCATCTTTCTTTTTTCTTTCTTGTCTTTTACTTTCATCGAGTATGAGTAGGCTAATCATTGATATCATAGACACAACATCTACTGAGTCTTCTGTTAGCTATTGCGGTCATCTATGTATAGTGACCGGCATCTACCATATATGCTCTGTCATCAAACAGAGGCAAACTCGGGTACTTTCACCCCAGGTTCTCCTTCAGAACAGCCTGTCCTCAATACCCATTTACATACATTTCATCATCCTTTATCTTTCTTAATGCAAACTCATGCATTAACATACATCATAATGTAGCATAACATATCCTCGACATATGCAATAATTAAACAACAGCAACAACATATTCTCGAGTGCATATTTCATCATAAACAAAACCATCTAGCAGCAATAAACTGAACCTTAACATCATGAATAATAGTGAGCAGAATAGAACATCAGCCAACTCAATAACAAATCCTCAAACTTTATCCCTCAGCAAATCTTCAATAACCATATAAACTAGAACTAAGCATAACGTCTATCTTCATGCATCACATAAACAAAACATCCTCAGCTCATGAATGTGGAATAACACAGTAAAACAAAGCCGCATATCCTCAAGAATTCATCAGTAAAACAGTGAGCAACATATCCTTAAAAAAAAGACATTAAACAGTAAGCAAATGATCTAGTCCTCAAGAGTGTCCAGATAACTGTATCGAGACCAAACCCAAACAGCTTTCATCATACTCAATGGAGCTGCACATTCTCTACTTACTATGCATAAAAATAAACGAAGCAGATAAGGAGTGTATCCTCGAGAAGTATAAGTAAAACAGTAAACCAAATCGAATATCATTTGCCTACTGCTATAAAACTACAACTCAACATCATTTATTGTATAGCACAAAAAAGAGCATCAAACCTCGAGATCCATCAACAAACAGTAAGCCAAACTACAATCCTTGAGTGTCATTAGTAAACTGTAAGCATAAAAAATAAACCCAGCAAATAGCTACACATCCTCAAGCATCATTCGTAATAACAGTAACAAAACTGAAGCAAAAGCTCCTAGCACCTTGCATTGTAGGCCGAGAGGCCACCCACAAGCAAACATTACTTATAGTGAGTTTAAGTGGAGGAACTATCTAGCCAAGAGAGAACATCCTTCCCGTAGCTCATCTCTCTGCTGCAAGCTTCATCTCCAAGCTGGAGCTTTGGACAACATGCCTTCGCCGACACTGGCAAATAAAACAATGCATCTCAACCATCGGTGCACCCTTTCATACCCGCGGTTCAAGGTAGAGAGTTAGGCATTTGAGTTCAAGACGACACCATGAAATGATTTTGCGAGAGCGTTGCTCAACACAGGAGCTAACGCTGCCAGAAAGGGCCAATTTTCCTTAATAAATTCCAAGTCTAAATGAACATGTTTCACTCAATTTGTGGTAGTGTTCGCTTCTGCGGACAGGTACGCTCCCACGCTGCCCATGTCCATTTTGACCCGTAACCAAGACAACATCGTTTCCTTTAAATTTGCAAGCTGAAATGACGACACTCTGTGTAACATCCCTCATTTTTAAAATGCGTAAAATTTAAAACTTTCTTTTCATAAAACATCAAAGTCTTTTTCTTCGTAAAATTTGATCGATAAAACCTTTCACTTTTTCTTTTACCCATTTACTTTCATCTTTCTCATCTTACTTTCATCTTTCTCGGTTTACTTTCAAAAACCATAACATTCTTTATAAGAAATGCAGCGGAATAAAAACAAAACATTAAAGAATAAGAAATAAGTTGCAAAACTCTTTTTCAAATACTTTTCATTTAACTCTTTACCCCAGCCAGCCACAAGATCCACCCGTGCAATACACCCATCAACTGTCTTTAACCTGTTCATCTGTTGCTCGTTCATACCTACATCACAAGACCTAAACTAATGAGCCTAATGCTCAGTAAGTGATAAGATGAAATAGAATGCAATGCATGACCATACGATGCAATTTAATCCGAAGTACATACATGACAAACACCGTGGGACATGAGGAAGCTGTGGCCAAGTAATTACATATAACATCTCATGTGCTTTCTCATGCCGTATGTACTTTTTGTTCCCACAACGTTGGGGATTTCAGAACAGGAGACAATGAACACTCGACCCCATGTCTTTAACCTATTTTCTATCTCATTGTTTCATGTATATTTTCATTTCCATTTCATTATAACTCATGGGGTGTCATTGTCATCCTGAACCCCCACACGCCCTTTACATATATTATTATGTCATACAATATGCACGTGGATTCATACAACCCTATATGCAAAAAGGTCTAAAAAACATATCATTAAAAGAACTTAAATCTAGTAAACACACAACACACAATCCTAATTCTTGCGATGTAGGGTCCGAAGACCAAGGCACAGTAAGTATCACTTACCTAGCGTCCATAACGCGTTTCTGTTTCTTTTCTCTTCTTCGTACCTTCAAAACCATAATAACTATGCATTAATAACAATCCTGTAAACTTTAATACGTAATAAGTCCCATTACCAATTAAGAACACTTAATAACAATCCATATTTTCCATGGTAAAGTAGAGAACCATTTAATGCCTACTTTTATGTCCTTAATCCTTCAAGTCTTATACCCAATAAAGGCATACTAGACATCATTCACTTTTGACCAATAAGTCAAGTGATAGAACCTATGCCAAGCTATTACGTCACAATAACAATCTCAACACGCTTGAATACTTACAACCAAATATTTAGTAGTCACATAACCACAATCCTATATAACCGATACTCATTGGCCATAAAACCATGAAGCTAAATATAACCCAAATATTAATTCACAACTTGAATAGCCCAACTTCTCACTTGACAGAATATAACTCAGAACATAACAATAATATCACTAAGAGGAATCAAAACAATTCATAACAGGGCATTTATCTATTTGATCAGTCCAACAATACATGATCTTAACACAAGCACTTTAACCACAGTAGAATACCCTTCACAGAAAACAACAAAAGCCACTAACAACTCCATATCTGAAGTAAACAAAACCCAGTAGCAGGATAATCAATTACAGCTCATTCAGAATAGCCACCTTCACGGACAATAATCAAAATAACAACCAAAGAGTGTAAAACAACACCAGCAGAATAAATCCTAGTCTTAACAAAGTACAAATCATTACATAACCCATGAAACTCATGATGAGAGTGAAGGAAAACTCACTCACCAGACACAGCCAAAAGGAATCTGTTCTGTTCTTCTTCTTCTCACTGACTCACCACTCCAAAAGTTCTTCTCACTTTCATTTCTCCTCCAGTCTTCCTCAAACACAGATAGAATTTTTTCTGCCAACCTCTGTTCTCTTCTTCTTCTTGTTTCATCTGTTATGCTCTCGGCTTCTCCCACAAAGAACACACCTGAGAAGGCAGAACACCCAGAACACCAAAGAGCCGAGAAGAAACAGGACCTAGAACAGCTCTCTGTTACCTGAATTAATAGCCGAGCAAAGAGACGTGCACCGATGGAGAAGGCGTGCACCGTGTACAGAAGAGTAGCTGCGTGGAAGAGTCTTGCCACCTAATTCATGGACTTAACCAATTTAGTTGGGAATCAAGGAACCTGGTCCCAAACCAAGTCCACCGATTCAAGCCCCTATCACACCCATTCAGTTCGCGTCCAACACCTCGCAGCTCCAAATTCAACAATTCGTCCAAGATATCAGAATACCCAATTCGAAATACCATGGGGAAGAAATCGAATATCAAATCACCTTGACGGAGCTTCGTCGATCCCGTGAGCTCGTCTAACCCCGCTGGACAACTCTGCTGCCTGCAGTCACAGCAGCAGCCCCCCTCATCGCCGGACACTAGTTGTTCGTCAAACGTTGCCTCATCGCCGGAGTTCATCGCCTGAGCTCCGACGCCAAAATCGCCCCCGCGATCTCCCTTTCGTTCCCTGTCTCTCCCGCTCTCTCATTCTCGCTCTCTGTCTCTCTCTTTCTCTATTTCTATTTCAAATGGCTGAAGGCCATTTTAGTAATTTGGCTTATATCCATTTAACTTAAATTATTTTAATCCCACTTGTTACTATTATTTCCCCATCACTTTAATCAATTTAACATATTGCTTACATCATTAGTAATAACCCGATAACTTATTCGATTAATTCGAATACCTCCAACCATTTCCCAATTTATAACGTTTAAATTTTGATATAAAAATTTGGGATATTACAATCTGCATAGCCCGCACGTTTTCCTTAATCAAACGATGTCATTCGAATTATAGCGAAGCCAGCGTTCCCTTTTGCGAGGTATGCTTTGACGCTATTGAAGCATCTTTTCAAGCATCCTACGGTCCAAGTTTATCATGCTTCCATTCGACAGTCAGCATCCAACCTACTTCTAACAATTATTTCTGTGAATGAATTTCATTCCACGAACTTCATCCAACGACTGGTGCTTCATCTGCTCATCACTTCCTCGATCCAATGTAGCTTTAGTGGGCATGTCTCCCAATGGAGCTTTGGTGGACTTGTTCCGCAATGATTTACTTTTGTGTCCAATTCCAATGGTAACAAAAGAATGAACAAATAAAATGAAGAAAATGAAAACAGCTTTGGTGATTCGGTATCCATATAGCTTTTGAGGTTTATCCACAAATGTAGCTTTGGTGGGTGTGTCCCTTAATGGACCTTTAGCGAACTTGTTCCCCAATTATTTAGCTTGGTGTCGAATCTCGATCATAAAGAAATAATGAATGAAACGAACGATAAAGAATTAAAGACAAACTAGAAACTTTTCATACGCAGCATGTGCATCAATCATATGTTCATGGTTTCATGCATTAATTGGTAAGTCTTAAACTTATAGATGAACTTTGTGTTATAGGTGGAGAAGTTATGATGAGTTACATGATGAAGAAACAAGTTGATGGGCATACTATGGTGAGCACTTGATGTTGTTGGGACTTTAGGCCTATTGGATGTGGTTTTTAAAATGAAGATGTTGTTTTTTAAAGAAATATGAATATGGATGAATAGAAAAGTTAACTCTTTACAGTTTTATGTAACAAATCCAATTGTGTTTTCTGATGGGAAATGTTTTAAGAAATTTTTTGAATTAGAGTGAATATTTATTTAGTAAATGGACTGTTGGACTTTTCTTGGTTAAGCCTTCCGCTGTGTTATTTTAAAAAGCATGAATTATTGCTTATTTTTAAAAGTATGTTTTAGTTGTTATTTTAAAAAAATGCAATAAAAAATAGAGATTTTCAAAAAGGGGCATTACAACTTGATATCAAAGCCCTAAGTTTTAAAATCGGTTATGCAAAATGTTCAATAACACGAATCTCAACATAAACATGTTCCATCAACTATAAATATGTTGTGCCAAAGTACGTTCAGATACTTGGTTGTTTTATTTTGATTGTGTAAGGTGTCTGTTAATAGAGAGGAATATTATGGTAGGAAGAAATATTGATGGTAGAGATGACATATTAAAATAATTGCAATAGCTTTGTAGAAATAGGTAAAGAAACTAGAAGGTATAAAGTTAGTCATAATTTTTGGTGTTAGCATTTTGGTATAGTTGTAGGTATCAATGTAATCAGTGTGAAGGGATTTTGATAAAATATTTTGGGAGGATGATAATATCATTTTTCCAAGTGGTATTATACTAAGGAGGTTATTATTGTTAAGAAAGATCATATTAAGGAAGTAAAAAAAGTGATAAGTTGAGGATACTGGAAAGAAATGGTTCCTAAGACATTCAATTTGATAAATTTGGTAATAATAAAGTTTTAGTATTAAATTTTGTATTGGTTTAACAAATATGTTAAGCAAGGAGACCACCTTATGAAAAAAAGTAAGAATTTGAGATTTTGGAGTACCTCTAAAATTTTTTGACTGTTTGACCACTTAAACACAATGCGTTATGGTTATTGGGAATGTATCATGTGATCTCGAAGAATCAAGAGATTAAGCAAAGATTATTAATTGTGAGGACTGTATAAGGTAGAAGCTTTTGAAATAGTTGAAGAAAATAGACTTGGCATTATTGAAGATTTCTAGTAAATATTTCGAAGATGGATAAGGATTTATGGTTAGATCACATCAGTGTTATGGATACATGAAGGGAAAATTTTGGATGAAACTTTCTTTATGATAAATGATGACTGACGGTTGACTTAATGAGCAGATGAATGAAAAATGAGTATGTCACTTGCATTGAGTCAACTCTTTATGGAAGCACATGTTTGGCTAAGGAGATCATTCTACTAATGAAGAGTTATATGGATATAAGGAATAGCAGTTCAAGTTAGATAAAAATGGAAGTTTTAGAATTTGTAGATTCAAACATAAAGATTATATGAGGTTTTGTTGTTGATGTCGGTCTAGAAGGCATATACATAAGATTAAGAAAGAGGAAATGATGAAAGGACCTATTTGTCATCATGTAATGAATTCACCTAGTGAAGAAGATACTCGATGGTGCATATACCTTGACTCTGTAGTAAGATGTGCTATTGTACTAGTTCAGTATAAGCGTATGAGAATTGGATGAGCAAGACTGCCAAGATTGAGAGAAATATTACGATATGATCAGTGCTAATGAGCGGATTAGAAGCTTATAAGAGGTTCCTGACTAGGCTACAACCAAGGAGAAGAGAAAGCTTCTTATTCGGTTATATCTTAACCTAGGTTGCAAGGTTACAATGGTAATAAGTCAGAAATGGCATAAGAGACCAAAGTGATGACATGGGAACAATTTAAGAAAAACATTTCATAATAGGTGGTCTTGCCGCCCGAATCAGTGAATTGGTAGAATTGGCCCAATGGTAGCAAATTGGATCAGTTTTTGATAACACATAGGATTGAGCCCTAGTTTCGCTTGTTATAAACCAAGTGGGCACTAATGAGAGTAAAATGTATCAATTATACAAGACCTTACAGTAGAAAATCAATTAGTGATGTAAGGATATCCAAAAAGCGCTTGGGGGTAGTGCATGCAAAGCTATACTAATACAAAACAGATGCAGTATTCTAGAAAGGTATTTGAGTGAATTGAACCCCTACAAGAAGTTGAGTTGTAATGAGGTTCAGGAAGTTTTAAAAAAAGAAAGAAATCTTCCAGTGATGGAAAATAGCGAGAAAAGAAGAGATGCATCCTGAAAATCATCAAAAAAAGGAAACTAAATGTTAAAGCATTATAGCTTGTTAATGTCTAAAGTACAAGGGGATACTGTTATAGAGAGTGTGGGATCGAAAAGAAAGATTGAAAACATTTTGAGGACTGTTTGAAACACCTAATGTAGCTTACTAATAAGTAAGTACTTGTGTGGCTCCGCCATGCTAAAACAGAATGTGTCATACATAACAAAATAGTACATGGCACATTAACATGTCTAAGGTATAGCCTCAGGTGTAAGTACTAGAGGAGATTGAAACATTAATCAACATTGAGTTATGATGAAAAGCCAATTCAGATTTTTTATTTTTTTTAGGTAAAGGAACTATGGCATAAGGTATCCATAGTTATCTGTGTGACTAAATTTTAAGGACAAAATTTTAATTAACAGGGGTATGATGTAATGACCACAAATTTAGAATAATAGAAGATGTTTTTATTCGATGTATATGATTGGTGATTTTGTAATACCCCGAATTTTTATATCAAAAATTTAAAAAGAATAAATTGAAAAATAATTGAGGATATTAGAATTAGTCGAATAATTATCAAGGTATTACCATAGACGTAATTGTTAGATACGGATTGAACTGGTTGGGTTCGGCTCGATCTAAAAATAGGTGACTCGATTTTAATTAAAAATGAAGAAAATAAATAATGGGATCAAATTGGAATAGATTTTAGTTAAAAATGAAGAAAATAAATAATGAGATTAATTGGAATAATTAATTGGAAAGATTAAACAAATAAAAGAAATGAATTAGGAGAAAATGGAAGGAAGACTCGGTTAAGGAAAATGGCTAGGGTTTGAACCGGTTCGGTTTGAATTTAAATGTGATTGGCCGTTGGCCATTTGAGAGAGAGAAGAACAGAGAGAGTGAGAGAGCGAGAGAGAGATCGGGAAAGGGAGAAGAGAAGGCGACGGACGACGGCAAGGCTCGGGCGTGCATTGTTTGGTGTCGGGCGGTGAAGTTGCTGCTGCGGGCTACGTGATGATCGACGAGTTGCCGCAGTTAGGGCTCGAGAACAGAAATCCCGGTGCTGATGCGAACCATCAGTGAAGGTAGGCTAGTTTCTGCCTTGAATTCTTCTTCCTGGCTTTCTGAATTGGACGAATGGTTGGACAGAGTCAGTTGAGAATTTCAAAGATGAAAATCGACATTGGCAGTGGCGAATTTCAGAGGAAAAAATCGATAGAGGCTATTTGGTGATGGCCAGGGTGTGTGAGTCACGAACCATGTGTTCGTGCTGGACCGGACCAGAGCTGGCTTGCTCTAACTCCTTCTCTAGCAGTCTTTCCACACTGCAATTCTGGGTTGGACCACCCTTCATTGAAATGAGCAATCAACCTTCAGCCTTGCATCACTAGAAGCCTTCCCCTCGGCTATAAACGGATGGCAACAACAAATTATGGGAGGAGATGTGTTCTGTGTTATTACATAGTGTGATGGAGAGAAAAGCCTCTGTGAATACTCAAGGTTGAGTGTCTCTGAAGGATTGGAAATAGGGGAATTGACCTGTTGCCTTCTCTTGGGTCTCACAGGTAATACAGAGTCTTTTACAGAGTCTTTTACTTGGAGTTATGGATATATGCACTGAGGGTTTGTGTGATTGGACTCTTTTTTTATCTGTTAATGGTCATTTTGTGCTCTGCTATGTGGATTGGATGTTGTCTCCCTTTTGTTAATGAATGATAGAGGTTATGGTAATTGTATTCTATCAATTATGGACAGCCTTTGGTTATGATCTGCTCTCTGTGAAGCTTTAGTTTGATTATTGCTGAATCTGTTGTTTGTTATTCCGTTGTTTAGCTTATGCCACTGAAATATAAGTTAAGTTTTGGAAATTTGTCTATGATGGTTGAGGTTTAAATTGTGAGATTATTCTATGTGGTGACCTGTTAATCTTTGTTATTTTGGGTGTCGTTGGTTACTGCTATGTACGGCTGTTTAAGGTAGAAATGTTAACTATTTGTGTAAAAAGAAAGGATTATGTTATGTTGATGGGATGAGGTTAATGGATATTGTTAAATTGAGAAAAGTGAGTAATGTACTGTACGTCATTGTTGAATGTGAGGCTTGGATAATTAAGGGTATATAAAGTTGACTTTGTAAATCATTCGCTTGATAATTCCATGTTGATGTGGGAATTAAATGGTTCTCTACTCTGCTGTGGAAAATATGGTTTCGTGATAAAATACTATTCAGTTTTGTAAAGGAAATTCTCTGTATTATCCTGTTACATTGATTGAATGAGCAACTATCGTGGGTTATTACTATTCCATTGTGATAGTGGTAGTGTTAAGGAAATGAGTCGTAGAAGTAAGATTTATAATATGTGATTTTAATGGTTTTGAAGGTACGGAGAAGGGAGAAGATGCAAAAATGCGCTATGGACGCCAGGTAAGTTGATACTTACTGTGTTTTGGTTTTGGAATGCTACATCGCAAGAATTAGGATTGTATGCTGTGTGTTTACTAGATTTAGGTTCTTTTAATAATATGCTTACTAGACATTTATATCATCATATAGGGTTGTATGTATTCACAAGCATATTGCATGACATAATTAATATAAGTAAATAGACGTGTGGGGGTTCGAGTGATTGGTGACTTTCCATACGGTAGGATACTCCCATGTAGGGAGCAATGTGAGAAGAGAGTTAGCTACATGGAATCTAGGGTTCACACTTTCCCCCGTTCTGAAACCACAACGTCTTTAGCAAAAGTGAGGATACCGGCATGTGGAACACCCCCGATGGATATATCTCCTCGTTGGAGTGACTGGTTAGGCCACATGCCCCTAAGGAGTATTCCACCTTAACTTCCAGAAGAGATATGATTCTCTTCTATAATGCATTGTATGATCATGCATATCATCTGCATTGTATTTCATTATATCACTTACTGAGCATTAGGCTAATTAGTTAGGTCTTGTGATGTAGGTACGTATAAAATAGGTGAACAAGTCAAAGACAGTTGATGAAATATTTGCACGGGTGGATCTTGTGGTTGGCTGGGCTAAAGAGTTTAAAAGAAAATTATTTGAAAAAGGGATTTGTAAATTACTTAATATTCTTTAACGTTTTGTTTTAATTCCGCTGCATTTCATAAAAGGATTTTATTACTTTTGCTGCAATTGATAAATGTTTTAAATAAAGAGTTTAACGTTTGGGTTTTATAAAGGAAGAAAATTTTAAATTTCATGGAATTTTAAAGCAAATCAAAAATCGAGTCGTTACAGATTTATTGGAAGTTCTTAATATGTTAGTGAAATTAAGCATGAGATAACGAAATTATGCTATGACTTGGGTGTCCACCACTTAAAAAGAGGGGTAGTAGTTTTAAGTTAAAGGACATCTATGGGAAAAAAAGGTGGTGGATGAAATGTTGACTGAGGAATTATGAAGAGATTGGACAAAAGATAGATATTGGATGACGGGGTTTGGATGAGAGAGACCCCTAGATGAAAGAAAATTAGATGAAAGAAATCGGATGAAAGATGGACCGTTGAATGCGCAAGATTGGATGAAAAGGTAACCGTTAGATCTAGGAATTGGATGTCCGCTAAGGAACTTCTGTCATGTGCATGAACGGATAAGCTGAAAGAAGATGCGGCAGCCTACACTGTGACGGTCAGGAATGACCCAAGTGTGGGTTTAGCCCATATCGGTGGGGGTGCACAATCACACATCGTTTGGGAGAGTAGAAAATGCATGGTTTATAAGTAGGGTTCCCCTCCCTATAGTACAACACGTTTTGGGCTAACCCCAAGAAAAAACTATGCGGGCTTCAGCCCAAAGTGGACAATATGGTACTAGAAGCACCGAGGGGCATTCCAAATGGTATCAAAGTGAAATCCAAACTGGAAGTGTGACCGACGAGGACGTCGGATCCCCAAGGTGGGGAGATTGTGGCAGCCCACCCTATGAAGGCCAGGAATGACCCTAGTGTGGGTCCGACCCATATCAATGGGGGTGTACATTCACATATCGCTTGGGAGAGTAGAAAATGTATGATTTATAAGTAGAGTTTCCCTCTCTACCTAGTACAACGCGTTTTGGGCTAACCCAAGAATAAAACTGTGCGAGCTTCGGCCCAAAGCGAATAATATTGTATTGGGAACACCTGGGAAGTTACAAAAGAAGATTCCACATGAAAAGGAATATGTCCACAAAAAGGAACACGTTTGCAGAAAGGATTGGATGTCGTATTTTTATGAAAGGAATGCATCTGTGGTGATAAGGAACACATTTTACAACATATAAGTAAAGGAATAAAACATTGTCACTGAATTGATGTACCCGCTAAGGAGGAGAATCCATGGAAAGGAATGCGTCTGCAGAAAGGGACACATCCATGAAATAAATTATGTCATATTAGGAAAAGAACGAATTCGTGGAAAAGAACATGTCCACAACGGATAAATAGAACTCATGAAATGTTGTCATCCAGATTGAGAATACGCTAAGTACGAGGATCCATGGATAGGAACACTTCCGATATGGATAAGTAGAACTCACAAAATGTCATCGTTTGGATGGAGTATTGATGCACCACCTTAAGGGGAAAATGGAAAATCCTTGAAGTTAGCGCCAAATAATGAAAGAATTGATCCAAATTGAGGAACACATATCTTGATCAATTTGCGTCCTCTTGATGTGAATTATGGATCACATCTTACTCTATATGTAACGACCCAGATTTTCTTAAAGCAATTAAAATGCGTAAAAATTTAAATTTTTTTTCTTTTTAAAACAATCAGAGTGCATAAATCTGAATCGCTACTAACTCTTTCTTAAAACTCATCATGCAACCAACTTATTAATTATGCGGAAGCGTTAAAAATCATCTATTAAATTCTTGCGAAAATGTTATAAAATATCCTTTTTAAATCATAGCAGAAACATAAGAGTTCTTTCAGAAGAAATACTAAATAATACTAAACCATTCAATCATTTCGTTAATCAAATAAAACTGAACCATTACTTCATTGATTCATAATCTTTTTCTTTATCTTTTTCTTTCATTTATTTCATAGCCGTTAACTTACATTTGTCTTTGCCTTGCCAGCTCGAATCCATTGTGTGCAAAATCATCCATCTCTGCCTCATTATGCATTTCTCGTCTTCTTCTTATTCGTTTACTATCTGTTCGTCATTGTACCTACACCACAAGTAAGGACGTGAGCTTACGCTCAGTAAGGAGAGGGGAAAAACAATTATGCATTTCTCTCTTTAGTTTTTGTTGGAATGGGGCCACCAATCCAACTTCTTTCATTACATTATTGTTCTTTGTTCGTTCTTTAAACTCATACATCGAGCTTAGAGATTGGAGGTTTTCCTTTGAGATGGCATAGCTGTACAGAAACTAACCCCTTGTGGGTTACTAGTCCCTTTCCCGTCTTGGTAGGGGTGTATCCTAGTAGCTAGGCTAGATCCGGACTACCCATCTACTCCAACTCCCTAGTTCTGGCATATACTCGCTTTTTTGGGTTTGTTCTTTCTATCCCGGCATATACCCGCCTTTTTGTGTTCTTTTCTATCCCGGCATATACCTGCCTTTTTGGGTTCTTTTCTATTCCAGCATGTACCCGCCTTTTTGTGTTCGTTCTTTTCATAGTCTTTTTATTTTCCTCACTTATGCATGTGGGTACCTTCCTGGAGGTTACCCCCTACTTGGTTTCTATTATCATGAACTCGATCTAACTTTTTCATGGTAAACAAATCACATATGAGAAATAACATACTTTAATGAAAAAGAAAAAGCACATTGAAGTAAACATACTATACTTGAACTTGCGCATATAAAGAATCAAAGAAACAATTATACTGTCAAAATGTAACAGCGAGCGAATACAATGAAGCAGTAAAGTAACGTACGGCAATTATAATTAACTAATTGTGCTAAATTAGAATGTTCTTATCCAGAATTAAGGAATAATATTCATCTACTAGTTCACAACTCATATTTAATGAAAACAAAGCATCTTAACTTCTTAAACATTTTTCCTTCGTTTGCTTAGTTAACTAAACCTGTTTACGTATGCTTCTCAATAACGGAAGGAGAACAGAATCTCTAGGTATACTTACAGCAAGCAAAGGAAATAACATGTAGAATAGACTGTATACTTAGCACCACATAATAGAAATTAGTAACTTCTTCAACATTTATCCCGTTTTCAACATCATTAGAAATCAATAAGAAACATAGAGTCTTTCTCTAACATACTTTTTCAACGTCACTAGAAATCTGTCTAGGACCCGTTCTCATTTCTCATTCATTTCAACTATCATTCCTTTGGTCATTCAAGCTTAACAAACACCTTTTAAAAATACAGCAACTACTAAGGCATTAAGAGGAAAACGTGAGAGTTACATCATTCAGTAAAACCAAGGGTAACTATAAGCATTATAGAAATCAAATCACGAAATGACTCACACACACTTTACTTGGGTGTAGGGCCTCCTCTGGCCAAGACAACCCAAATCCTTACCTCGAGCTTTAATGCGCAATAACACTTATTCGTTGTTCTTCTTCTTCTCTTCAACACCTTCAAAATTACCTTCACAATTTAATAAGTTTCCATTATTGATCAAATCGATTAATTATTGAACTTCGTCGTCTTTTTCTATATTTAATGCTTATACGTCGCTTACTAGAATTTCCTAAATGAAACAATAATGTCTATAAAATAAGCTTAATGTATACCGAAACCCAACAAGATTCTATCCATAAAACAGTATTACCCAATTTTCATGATATATTTATTCCAATTAGTGAACCGAAGCCAAAACCAACGTAACAGCAGTTAACCTTGTATAAACATGTAGAGAAGTTCATGTAGGAAACTATTCATCTAACATTTGATTTCCTAGATTAATCCAACAGATTTCATATTTATCAAAGCTGGAACATAACAGATTTGTATCCAAATATTGCTCTTTCAACATTCATTAATGTCCAACAACTGGTTAACAGCTTCAATCTTTTCTTCATAAAAGCAAACATATTTCAGAACTTAAAACCAAATCCAACAGAACATTCCAGGTTTCATAGAATATTCCCTAGGTCTTCATCCAAATAATAGAGAATATGATCAAAACCAAAATCACAAAACAGAGCTACATCCAACATACAGATTCAGACTCAAACCAACAAAACATTGACAATCGGAGAATATCACTACAACTTCCCAAAATACTACTCAATATCAAAGTGGGATTTAACATCCAAGAACACCACCAATTGGTTAAACAATAGAGGGGAAAGCTCACCAACATCTGAGAGAGTCTATCACCTCTCAGCCATCACCAGAAAACAGAGCAGGAGTTTAGTTCTTCACTTCTTCAGAGCTGGACACGCAAGGGAAAAATGGCAGAACACCCACTTCTGCCATTTTTAAACACTCTCCACCTACTGCCCATTTTTGCCAACCATCTCCACAGTTCCCTCTGCCCATTTAATATTCTCAACGTGCTCATCCCACTGCCGACAATCCTTTCCCATTTTCTTCTCTGCATTCAATAATTGCCAATAAACCATAGTATTTCCCACTATAGTTGCAAAGTGCAATACAGGCTGGAGTTGTCTGCATTAGCAGACAACAAATTCGAACCAAACCGGGCAGACAGGTTTGGTTCGCCAATCCCACTCGACCGAAGTCCCCTGGCCATCGAGGAAGCCTCTGCCGAATGGAAATCAACGATTCCTCCTTCGAATCGAGACTCCAGACCTCAACCAATCGACATAGCAACAAAGAAGGAGAAAAACCGATCAAACTGTACCTCAAATCGTCGCCGAAAACATGCTGGCGGGATTCCGACTCCGAGCCCTAGCTCCATACCTCTCCTCGTCGGATGCAGTGCACACAGGAGCCCGCCAAGCCGTCACGCGTTGCTCGCCGGATCGTCGTCGTTTGTCTTCGCCGACTTGCGTCTCTCGTCGTTCCCCCTGGCCGTCTCGCCCCCCTCCCCTCTCTTCGATCCACACGCGAAGGAATGGCCATTCTGGCCATTCCTTCTTTTATTTTATTTTATTATTTTCTTTTTATTTTATTTTTATTTTAATGTTTCTTTTATTTATATATATATATATATATAATATTTTAACAATTAATTTAATTACTCAAATTCCTCATGATTCTAGTAAATTGACATTTATTTTAAATTCTAAGCTATTCCATAAAATCCCCCGACTTAATAACTTAATTCGTTATCAGAACCGGTTCAATAAAAAAAATACATCTCCAATTTCCAATTATTCTTAATAAATTCTGATATAAAAAGTCGGGATGTTACACTATAAGTGAGAAAGATGTTCCCTAAAAATCATAGGCAAAAGCATTTGGATCAAAGAGTTATGGTCGACAAGATACAAGCTGGTCTGAATAGACACCTCGTCATTTTCTATTGACTTCAATGACTTCCTTTGATGGAAACACTCCAACTTGGTTCTTTTGCAAGTTTCTATGCCTTTGCTAGAGATGTCTACCTCTATGCAAGGAGGTGGAGAAAGATATAGCAATAAGAGATATCACCTTAAACTTACAAATGGGATGATACCAATTTCTACGCAAAACTCGATTGGATGAAACCACCAAAAGATAGTTGGCTATGGAGAAATCTCTACAATTTTGAACAACGGTTCTATCATCTGAATTCAACTACTCAGGGCAGCTCTAAGAGAGAACTTAAACACTTCATCAAAAATTAGGGTTCTATCATCTGAATTCAACTACTCAGGGCAGCTCTAGACATACCCTAACCGAGTGACACCAATAATTGACTATTAAACTTAACATAAAATAAACCATAAATAAGTTCTTAAATCTTTCATGCAGCAATGATCTAATGGATCATTCTTCAAGGCCCGTCTTCAAATTGAATTGAGCTTCAATTCCGAGTAAGTGAGATTGGACTTCTTTAATAGAAAATGAAGCTCTCTATTCGCGGACCTTTTGTCATAGCAAATCAATTTCAATGTTAATGCAATACCTCATTGTAGAAATCTTGAGAAATTAGCTACAATCTTCATGAATGCACTTTTTGATATAAGACCTTGAAGATAGCCAAGTAATCCAACTATTGGTTGGGAGTCAGATTGTCAGTAGTTTTGGATTGTCCATCACTTCCTCTAAAGTTATAATTGATTTTTCATTTATGTTTGATCTTGAATAACTCCAACATATATTTGTATGCTTGATGAATGTAATTCATTCTCTTTCCTTTTTGAACACTTACAAAGTAAACACTCAAAATATCATTAGAGAATATCCGTGTTTGATTGTAGATAGATGGAATTTGTGATACATCAAATATCTGCTAAAAAGAAAATTTCATACAAAAGAACGTGTCCATGGCGGATAAGTAGAACGCATGAAACGTCATCATTTGGATATAGTATCCGCTAAAAAGGAGATTCTATAGTGGATAAGTAGAGCGGATGAAAGGTCATCATTTAAACCTAAGGATTCATGGAAAGCAATGAATATCACAAGAGTGTAGACATCCACTGAAACGAATACATTCGCAAATCAAAAAAATGTCATCATTTAAATCAAAGGATATGTGGAGAACAGTCATCCACAGAAAGGAGCGCATCCACAAACCAAAGAAAATGTTGTAGTTTAGATCAAGGATCTGTGAGGAATAGTGAGTATCACAGGAGCATAGGTGTTCATGGAAAGGAATGCATCCACAAAACAAAGGAAATGTTGTCGTTTGGATCAAAGATCCTTGAAAAACAGTGAGTATCGTGAGAGTGTAGGCATCCGCGAAAGAGAACCCATACCCAAAAATGAAGGACGTTGTCGTTCTGTGATCAAGGGGCGTTTGTCCACGCCCTAGCCGCGACTATAAAAGAGGAAATTTATGAAGAACCCTAGGTACTATTTTATTGGAGCTAGAAAAAGTGATCATTAGAACATGCGGCGAAGCTAAGGAGTGAACAAATTCCACTAAGGAATTTGAGGTAAGTAGTGTAGTGTGTCCTTGACCTTCGAGTCTACAACACAAGGTGCTAGGTGAAGTAGCTGTAAGGATTTACATATATATATACATACATATATATATATATATATATATATATTATATGTTGTTCGATGAGTGTTATATAGTGAAAGATATGAGGTTAGTATCGACTTTCTCTCTACTGTTGATATATGTTGTGTTAATATATATTATGATGATGATATATGTTGTTTGAGGATCTGTTAATATGTTGTTTGTTATATCTTGTGATGATGATATATGAGGATAGTACTGACTCCTATTATTATTTAAGTTTACGTGATAATGGTTTTTGTACAGGAGCTACCATGAGGAAATATGTTGATTCCTTGTTGATGCTTGCATTACTAGATGATGTTTTCTAAGCTGTTTGTTTGATAATTTGGATTGAAGACATGTTAGCTGGTTAATATATATTGTTAGATGATGCTTTCCATTTCAGTATAGTGATGATGCTTTGAGGATCTATTGATATACTGTTATTATATTTTGTGATAATGAAATATGGGGATTTAATGATAAAGTGGAAGTGACTGTCTTGCATGGTTTATAGTAATTGTTTCACGATAACTTTCATGTAATAAATACTGAGAATGTTATGTTGATTTGTCACGATATGTTCATGAGCATATATCATGCATCATGAAAAATGTTTTCTAAGAAAGAACTGAAAACAAGTTTTTTCATGTATATGATTTTATGAAAGAAAGAACAAACAAATGAATTGAAGAAAACATAAGCAGCTCTGGCGATTCAGTATCCATGTAGCTTTGGGGGTTTATTCCCCAATGTAGCTTTGGTGGGTGTGTCCCCCAATGGAGTTTTGGTGGACTTGTTCGCCAATGATTTAGCTCGGTGTTGAATCCCAATGGTAAAGAAAAAATGAATGAATGAAATGAAGAAAACGAAAGCAGCTTTAGCGATCCAATATCTATGTAGTTTTGGCTGTTTATCCCCTAATATAGCTTTGGTGGATGTGTTTTCCAATGGAGCTTTGATGGACTTGTTCCCCAATGATTTAGCTTGGTGCCGAATCTCAATGGTAAAGAAAGAAAGAATGAAACGAACGATAAAAAATTAAAGACAATCTATAAACTTTTCATATATAGCATATGCATCATTCATATGTTTACAGTTTCATGCATTACTTGTTAAATCTTAAACTTATAGAAGAGTCTTGTTGTGTAGGTGAGGAAGGTACAATGAGTTACATGATGAAGAAACAACTTGATGGGTTTGACGTGGTGAGCACTTGATGTTGTTGGAACTACAAGCCTGTTGGATGTGTGTTTTAAAATGAAGAGGTTTTTGAAATAAATAAAAATATGGATAAAAAGAAAAGTTAACTCTTTACTATTTTATATAACAGTTTGAGTTGTGTTTCATGATGAGAAATGTTTTAAGTTGGCATGAGTATTTATTTAGTAAATGGACAGTTAAGTTTTTCATGATTAAGTCTTCTCCTATGTTATTTTAAAAAGCTTGAATTATTATTTCTTTTTAAAGACATGTTTTAGTTGTTGTTATTTTAAAAAAAAACACTATAAGAAAAAGAAATGTACGAAAAAGGTGCATTATATTAAACGTTTTATTAATTTTATACCATGTATAGTTGAGTGGTAAAAGCCTAGGAGCTCAAATAATTCATAGTCATGGCAATTCTAGCTAAATCCACAATATATAGAATTTATCAAAACCGTATTTCCTTCCAAACAGGTTATTATTACATCTTAAATTATTCAACAAAACATTAGTACGCTCACACTAAGGCCGCGTGTGATAACCGCCAGCCCATAAGAAATTAATGGGTAGAAATTATTGTTTTATTTAGTTAATAATTTATTAATTATTAAGGCAGTTACAATTCTTCCCATAAAACTGCCAGATTTTCTTGCATCTTCAGAAGCTTAACCTTATTCAGCCAATAAGACGGTCGATTTCTAGGCAAAGGAGAAGAGAGTGGGCTGATTTGGGGGTGATTTTTTTGCCGAAATTTGAGACTTCTGTGTGATCAAATTAACCGTAAATCTAATCATCTCATAATCTTTTCATCTAATGCAAACGACGGATGATGTAACCTAGCGGCAATGGCAGTGGCAGTGGCAATAGATTCTTCATCTTGCTTTTCCTTTGCAGCTGCAGCAGCAGCCATGTAAGCTTTTCTTGCGTCTTCCATCTTCTGCATCTCCATCTCATCCATATTGTCCTGCCCATATCAATTCCATTACTTCATTTCAGAATCATGAGAGCAATGGATTGAAAGATAATAGTAATCCTATGTACTATATTCTATAACCATCAGTATATAGTCATGAAATATTGAAGATATACCACGGCTTCAACTCGAGGAAAAACAAAAACTTAGATTTTTTCCTCTCTGTATAATCTACATATTGTTTACCAATTAGTCTTGTTAAGAGTTATAGAGTGTTCGAGCATAAGAATATTTAAGGATGGGAATTTCGAGATGCGTAAACATAGATAGAAAGGAAAACAAATAAGTTGCACAAATAAATCAAAATTTGGACTATTACTTAGCAGAAAGAGTGGAGTTCTCTACAAACATTTAAGTGTGGCGCCTAGTATTTAAGTGCAGGCGTCCGGCAAACATCTGCAGAGTTGGATCGGGCACCCAAAATGCCAAATGTCTACAGAACTCATTGTAACATAAAACTAAAAAGACTAATTTGTTAATAAATAATAATTTAAGAATTGATTTATTAACAAAAATAATTTAAAAATTGATTTATGTCTCCGTAATTTAAGAGATTTTTGACCTTTTATCTATTTATTAATACTAATTTTTGTTGGGAAAAATAATACGGATAATATGGAGAGAGTTCAAAAATAAATGTGGATAATACTGATTAGGATAATTCCCATGAAATAATACTCTTGGCAATCTCCTTAAACAGAATTTACATTTCCAAGTAAGCTCCCAAGAAAGGCTAAAGGTGTCACAAACGATCCTACTTAAAATTCAGTTTCCTAGACAGAGCTTACTTATACAGTATAATTACACCACTAACTAGTACGAAAAATGAGAGCATATGTGACCCAAAAATATCAAAAATATTTTTCCTGCACTGTTATAATTTAAATATCATGAAATAAGAGAAATAACATCAAAAATAGACACTGAGAGTTTTACGTAAAAACCCAAATCGGAAAAAAACTACGAGGACTGAGTCCAAAAAGATTTCACTATGAAAAATAGGATTTACAATATTGTTCTAGAAATCAAATATTCTAGAAAATATTCACTAAGAGAAAAATCACCACTCTTAGATTTCATAGTGTGCACAAAAGGACTCCATCTATTTTTTCCTCACTCTTTCTTTTTTCTCCCATAAAATATCCTCACTATTTTCTACTCTACCTCTTCTTCTTCTCTTCTCAAGTTTTTGATGTACCCCAAGTCTCAAAACAACAACACAATGCAAATCGGCAATTTGCTTTCACAAAATCTATGCAACAAAATTGAATCAATTATAACTCCAAGTGCATAAAGTCTTTTCACCCTGAATTTATATGGCAACTAGCAGTAAATCAAAATAATATCTCCTCCAAAATTCATGTTCAAACTCATTATGGAACGTGAGTTATGCGCGAATTAAGATTCTGTCCTAAAACAATTTATGCAAACGCAGTTCTAGCGAATTAAAATCTAAATTAATCCAAATTTGTCTTCAACTAACCACATTCCCCAGGGCTTCAATCCTTCAAATTTGTAGAACAAAATTCTAAACAACAACAGAGTTATAATTGAAACAAAATACTACACGAAACAAACAACCAATATTTCACAAACATAAAAGGGCAAGTATTCTCATATCAAAACACAACAAGAACCTGAAGAAAATGGGTAGAAAAACAGGACACCAAGTTGGTCCGCAAGCCCTCACACTTCTGAGAATTGCGACTGATTCGGGACACTTCAAGAAAGTACCACTCCACCTTGGCTTTTGTCACCATCTTCTAACCCCTCACACCAGGGACACCTCCTAAAGAAGATACTAGAAGGGTTAGTTTGAACCTCCTCTCCAAGACCATGCAAGAACAAGTGAGAGGAAGAGCTTTGGTGTTAGGGTTTGCCGTGAAGCAAGAATCGAGCACCAGGGTTTTGAGAGTAATCCTTCTCATGAGGTTGCAGTAGCAAAAATGAGTTCTAAACTGATTAGGGTTCTTCATTAGGGAAGGTTAAGTACCTCCCTAATGAAACAAAAGAAGGAAATTACAAAATCACCCCTGAGTTCACAAAATTTGGGCATAAGGGCTCAGCTAACATGCTAGCCGAGCACCTCAATTCAAATCAATTTCAAATGATAACAAAACTAACAAAAATGTAATCCAACCAGTAGTACTACGTCCAACAAAGATTAATACCAAAATGAAAAATTAGAAATTAAACATATCTTCCTCCAAAAGGCCTAATTGTCCTCGGCCAAAGGGTGTTCTTCAAATTCATGCAAGTAAGGTTCTAGCCGAGGGGAATTGTCAAGCCTCTATGTGATAAAGTGTCTAGGAGCCTCCTTGTCATCATGTGTAGGCTCATGCTCAAGTTCTTCTAGTTTACTAAAACCTACAAAATAGCAATTCATTATATAAAAGGTGAGCCTCTTGGCTTGGGCTCCTGTGATAGGACCTTGGGGCGCATCATCCTCCCCGGGTGATTGAGGATGTGACCTTAAATCTAAGGCTTGACTACCTCTTCTTCAACTCATGCCTTCCACTCGGATCAAGTGAAAAAATTTTGTTGACATCATACTTGATGATCTCCATTTCAAGTTGTCCATATAAAACAACATCAAGAAAGTTGTCAATATGTATCATATCAAGATAGCCTATCCCACAATCCAAGTTAGCATATGTATCACAAAATCGTTCATCATAGGTAAAGAAATCAACACCAGCCACCTTGTCGATATTTCTCATCCCTTTGTGTTGAATAGACTCATCATTAGTAAAACTTTTGATCCATCCTATTTTTAAAAGCCAAGTAATCAAATTGTTTAGTGGTGCATACCTCGAGCACCTAATTTTGGTTAGTTTGTTGTTTCTCCGCTATCGTAGACTAGTAAATAAAGACTCGATTGTGGTAATGCCCCCAAACCCCAATCTTCATCCATATGCATGTAAGCAAAGTTGATAGATCTCATTTCATTTGGGAATAAGGAATATACTTTGTCCATGTTCCAACAATAAGTCATAACTACTTTGCTCCCCTTCATTTTTCTCTTCTCGGCATTCAATAGTGAGAGGCCTTTCTATTGTCAAGAAAAAAATTTCCTCTTGGCCAAAAAATAACTTCTTAAAATCATTGTCTCCTTCAAAGGTTGTTGCAAAGAACTCATCTCCATGCTCCACTATGCATGTTTCTTCCATTTTACAAAAAACGTTTTGGTTATGCAAAGTGGAGGACTTTTCATCTTCCATGAGTGTTTCCTCTAAGGCCGTGAGTCTTTCCCTTAGAGGATGAGCTTCTTCCTCTTCCACCATTAATTTTGTTAACTCTTCATCAATAGAGAATCCTTCAACACCAGATGAAACAAGCAAAACATCATTGGAAATACATGGGTAAAGCAATTCTTGATGACCGCCATTAACTCCTTCCAACTCGGTTTCCTTTTGAACAACTTCTTCAATAATTTTTTCCACTTAAACTTCTTCAATAATTTCTTCCATTTCTCTTTTAGTTGCTGCCAAGGAGTCATCTTGGCTTCCTTCATCATTCGAGTATTTCTTTATTCTACTACTCCATTGGTTTAGATATTTTGAAGCATAGTGCCCAATTTCAAGGCACTCGGAGCAATGAATATCTTTAGCCCTTAGCCGAGAGGTGTCAAATCTTTTTCTCATCAATTTTTTCATCATCTTCCAAGAAATAATTTCATCCTCCCCATCAATTAGCCGTTGAGCTTTTAAATTATTCCACCACGATTTTACATGACCAACAAATTTCGATGAAACCAATCTAACTTTTGCTTTATCCGAATATTCATAACAATCAAAGATTTGCTCTACTTTTTCTAACCAATCCAAAAACTCAATATCGTTGTTGAATCCCTTGAAGGGTGGAATAGAGACTTTGACAAGTCTAAAATCATTCTTGTCATGAGATCTTCTTCTCAGAATAGGAAGCCCCTCCATATTGGTTTCTTCTTTACCCCCATCATACAAGTTTTTATTTTGGCCCTTTGACTTGATGGATGTGCCAATTTCTCTCTTGGTCTAGGAGTCCTAGGACCCTTCACATGACCATTAATGGGTTCTTCATGACTTTGTTGTAATTTAGACAACATATCCTTTAATTCATCAAGTTGTTGCTGAAAACTCTTCTCGACTTTTTCTTGCTCTATCTCAGCGAGTGGTGAACTTGAGCTAGGCATTGCCCCTTTACTATGGTGATAATTAGAACCGCTTCTAGTACTCATTCTTTGCACAAAATAGAATCACAGAGCTGCACACAAAAGCCAACTAAGGCTCTGATACCAAATGATGGACCCCAAGTCTCAAAACAACAACACAATGCAAATCGGCAATTTGCTTTCACAAAATCTGGGCAACGAAATTGAATCAATTATAACTCCAAGTGTATATGGTCTTTTAATCCCAAATTTATATGGCAACTAGCAGTCAATCAAAATAATATCTCCTCCAAAATTCACTTCAAACTCGTTATGGAACGTGAGTTATGTGCGAATTAAGATTCTGACCTAAAATAATTTTTGCAGAGGCAGTTCTGGCGACCTCCAAAGAATGACGTACAATGTGGTGAATTTAAATCTAAATTAATCCAAATCTATCTTCAATTAACTACATTCCACAAGGATTCAATCTCTAAAAATTTTAGAACAAAATTCGAAACAAAAGTGGAGTTATAATCGAAACAAAATGCTACACGGAAATCAGACTAAAGAAAAACATATTGCAAAGTTTTAACAAAACGAGCACGCTTTCAATCTTTCGATTCCAAACCAAACAAACAGCAGCCAATATTTCACAAACATAAAAGGGCAAGTATTCTTAGATCAAAACACAAAAGAAACTTAAGAAAATGGGAAGAAAAACAGGTCACCAAGTTGGTTTGCAAGCCTTGACACTTCCGAGAATTGCGACTGATTCGGGACACTTAAAGGAAGTACCACTCCACCTTGGCTTTTGCCATGATCTTCTAACTCCTCACACCAGGGACACCTCCTAAGGAAGATGCTAGAAGAGCTAGTTCAAACCTCCTCTCCAAGACTGTGCAAGAACGAGTGAGAGGAGGAGCTTTGGTGTGAGGGTTTGCGGTGAAGCAAGAACCGAGCACCGGGATTTTGAGAGAAATCCTTCTCATGAGGTGGCAGCAGCAAAAATGAGTTCTAAATTGATTAGGGTTCTACATTAGGGAAGGTTAAATACCTCCCTAATGAAAAAAAAAGAACAAATTACAAAATTGCCCCTAAGATAACAAAATTTTGGCATGATGGCTCGGCTAACATGCTAGCCGAGCACCTCAATTCAAATCAACTTCAAATGATAAAAAACTAACCAAAATGTAATCCAACCTATAGTAATACATTCAAGAAAGATTAATACCAAAATGACAAATTAGTAATTAAACATATCTTCGTCCAAATGGCCTAATTGTCCTCGTCCAATGGGTATTCTTCAAATCCGTGCAAGTAAGGTTCTAGCCGAGGTGAATTGTCAAGCCTCCATGTGATCAAGTGTCAAGGAGCCTTCTTGTCATCATGTGTAGGCTTATGCTCAAGTTCTTCTAGTTTCCTCCAACTTGCAAAATAGCAATTCGTTATATAAGAGGTGAGCCTCTTGGCTTGGGCTCGTGTGACAGGAACTTGGGGTGCACCAGTTTTGGATGCTTTCCTTATTAGAAATCATTTTCATTTATATATAGGATTTCCTAAGAAGACAAACAAAATGTGGGCAGCAGAAAGAAGTTGAGTTTTGTTTTCCTTTTTCTTCCTTTTTTTTTTATTTAAAGGTGATGGTCCCCAATCATAAAGAGGGACCATATACCTTACAAATCTCCCCCTGCCAATTTATGATGAGGTAAGTCTCGTCTAGCTGAACTTCTACAGAATTCGTGCTTGCCCTTTTACAAGGTCTTTGTCATCATGTCTGAGCCGTTTTCATCTGTGTGAACCTTCTCCAGATACACTTGCTTCATGTCCAACACATCTCGTATCCAATGATACATGATATCAATATGTTTGGACTTTGAATGAAAGCTCAGATTTTTGATCAAATGAATAGCACTTTGACTGTCACAATACAATATATATTTGTCTTGTTTATGACCAATCTCTATTAACAATTTTTGCATCCACAAAATTTCTTTACAGGCTTCTATAGCTGCTAAAAACTCAGCTTCCTTTGTTGACAATGCAACTGATTGTTATCACTTAGATTTCCATGAAACTGCTCCCCCTCCAATTGTAACCAAATACCCTGATGTTGATCTTATAGAGTCGATATCTTCAGCCATGTTTGCATCAGTATAGCTTACTAAAAAAGAATCTTTACTCCTGAAACACAAATTTAATTCAAAATTACCTCTAAGATACTTAAGAATCTGCCTAGATTTGATAGAAATTAACTGACTATACCAGTAGAATGTGAAATATTAGGTATCGTACAAACCAGAGCATACATCAAGCTACTGACTGCAAAGACATATGGAATTTTCTGCATTTCTGTTTTCCCTTCTTCAGTAGAAGGACTTTCTTTGGAAGTAAGCTTGAAATGTTTGGAAAGAGGAGTACTGATCGTCTTCAACTTATCCATATAGAATGGCTGAGAATTTTCTTGATATATTTCTTGATATATTTCTCCTGCGATAGCCATAACTTTCCATTTTTCTATCGCGAGTGATACTTATCTTAAGTATCTATTTTTCCAGTCCTAAATCTTTTATGGCAAAAGACTTGGTAAGTTCTTTCTTTAACTTAGTAATTTTTTCTTTATTTGGGCCCACAATCAGCATGTCATCGACATAAAGTAGAAAGATTATGGATGTACCGTATGTGAATCTTTTCACGAATACACAATGGTCTGAGGAAATTTTATTGTATCCTTGATTGATCATGAAGGAATCAAACTTTCTGTACCATTGTCGTGGGGCTTGCTTTAATCCTTACAAGGTCTTCTTCAATCTACATTCTAGATGTTCATTTTCTTCAACAATGAATCCTTCTGGTTGCTCCATGTAGATCACTTCTTCTAGTTCGCCATGCAAGAAGGCAGTCTTCACATCTCTAAGTTTAGACTTGAGGCTAATTCAAGTACCACTAGTATGGATGACATTTCACGACAAGTGAAAAATTTTCCTCAAATTCAACGTCTTTCTTCTTACTAAAACCTTTCACGACTAGTCATGCCTTATAACTTGGTTGTGAACTTTTGTCTTTAGCTTTGAGCCCGTATACCCATTTGTGCTTGAGTTCTTTTTGCCTCGTTGGAAGTTGAACCAGTTCGTATGTATGATTCTCATGCAATGATCTTATCTCATCTTGCATTGCATCCAACCAATTCTTCTTATGTGAATGTTCCATAGGTTCCTTATAGCACTCGAGTTCACCACCCTTAGTGATCATAACATATTCATTTACGGAGTATCTTTTTGATGGTCAGTGATCTCTTGTTGACCTTCTTGGTTCATGTTCTACAACTGATGCAGGGGAAGTCTATATTTCTCCTTGGTCAATGCTATCAATTGTTTGTTTACTAGATTCTCCAACATCTTCCCCGTCAAAAGTTGATTTCACAGGATCAACTCTTACTAGATGCTCATCAGTGATTTCGACATCTTTCTTTAAGTCTTCAATGGTCTGATTTTCAAAGAAGATAGCATCTCGGCTTCTGACAATCTTCTTGTCAACCGGATCCCAAAGCCTATATCCAAATGCATCACTTTCGCATCCAAGGAATATGCATTCTTTAGCTTTGCTATCTAGCTTGGACCTCTCATCTTTGGGAATATGGATGAACACTCTGCATTCAAACACCTTTAGATGCTTATAAGAGACATCTTTTCCAGTCCATAGTCTTTCTAGCATTTCTCCACTCAATGGTGATGATGGAGACAAGTTAATGATATTTACTATAGTTTTCATTGCTTCTCCCCAGAATGTTTTGGGAAGTTTTGAATGTGATAACATACATTGTATCTTCTCCACGATTGTTCTGTCCATCCGTTCTACAACACCAGTTTGTTGCGGAGTCTTTGGAACTAATCTTTTGTGTCTAATTCTCTGCATCTTGCAGTATTCATCAAAGGATCCCATGTATTCGTCACCATTGTCTGTGCGAATGCATTTTAACTTCTTTGCAATTTCTCGCTCTTTGAAAGCATGAAACTGTTCGAAAATGCTAAACACTTCATCTTTTGACTTGAGTGCATAAGCCCAAACTTTTCTTGAATGATCATCAATGAATGTGACCATGTATTGGGCACCGCCTACGTTTTCGTTGACACGGGGCCGCAGACATCTGAATAGATGACTTTTAACACATCTAGTTTCCTTAATGCATGATTCTTCTGAAAGCAAACTCTGTGTTGTTTTCCCACCAAACAATGAATACAAGATAGAGCTTCGAGTCTGAGATGTAACAGAATTTCTCTCTTGCCAAGGAATTGAAGGCCTTTCTCGCTCATGTGACTGAGTCGTTTGTGCCATAACTCAACGGATGAGTTATCTTGAGCAGTATTTACTGATACTTCTTTCATGGTCATTTGAGTCATATACAACCTAGATTCTTTATTTCCTCCCGCTATAACTAGCGAGCCTTTGCTGAGCTTCCGTTGAATTTTTCAATTTCAACTCTTCTCACCATAATAACGAGGCTTTGATACCACTCGTTGGGAAAAATAATACGAATAATATGGAGAGAGTTGAAAAATAAACGTGGATAATACTGATCAGGATAATTCCTAAGAAAGAATGCTCTTGGCAATCTCCTTAGATAGACTTTACCTTTCCAAGTAAGTTCCCCAGAAAGGCTAGAGGGTCACAAACGTTCCCACTAAAAATCCAATCTCCTAGACAGAGCTTACTTACACAGTAAAATTACACCACTAACCGGTACAAAAATGATAGCAGATGTGATCCAAAAATATCAAGAATATTTTTTCCGCACTATTATAATTTAACAGTCAAGAAGTAAGAGAAATAACGACAAAAATAGACACCAAAAATTTTACGTAGAAGACCAAATCTGAAAAAAACCATAGGGACCGAGTTTAGAAAGATTTCACTATGAAAAATATGATTTACAATATTTTTTTAGAAACTAAATATTCTAGTAAATATTCACCAAGAGAAAATTCACCACTCTTAGATTTTACAGTGTGCACAAAAGTACCCCCACCAATTTTTGCCTCACTTTTTCTTTTCTCTCCCTCAAAATAATCCTCATCATTTTCTACTCCACCTCTTCTTCTTCTCTTCTAGAGTTTTGGATGCTTTCTTCATTAGGAATTCTCTCTATTTATAGAGAAGATTTCCTAAGAAGATAAACAAAATGTGGGCAGGGAAAAGAAGTTGTGTTTTGTTTTCCTTCTTCTTCCATTTTTTTTATTTAAAGGCGATGGTACCTTGTCATAAGGAGGGACCATGTACCTTACAATTTTTAGGGAAGGAGTATTACAGTAAAACTACATTATAACTACATCATTTTGTGAGAGGGGGTGAGGTTGACCTTGTTGGTTTTTAGGTTCCCTCGCACGGCAGAATTACCGATATTCATAACAACGGTAACGTGCATAACCTATGTATCATGAAAAACAATTTCAACATGAACATAAAAGGGATCGTTGTTATAATATATTAATAATAATATGCATTTAAAATCTCTATTTAGATCTAAGCTAAAAGATGAAGAATATTACCTTTGTAGCTTACTCCACATGGGTACAAAATCAACATTTGATCTTCTCTGCTAATCCTCCTCACCTCGAATAAGCACGTGTGGGCATGATGAACAAAACAAGATCACACTCAATTTATGATAGATCGTATTCTCAACACATGAGATGATCTATTTGGATTTAGAAAACACTTTTCTAAAGTCAACACGGAAGACACAAATTTTGCTCTCAAAATGGATTTCTTACTCTCAAATATTTCAACCTTAACTTCAACTTTTTCTCCAACCTTTTTCTATTGAGGTTGGACCTTTATTTATAGTGGTATTGCTCCATAATGACCATTATGGCATTTAGAGAAAAACACTTCAAATTTCTCATTAAAGTTATAATTGATTTCATACATTTATAAAAATGTTATGGAAATCAAAAGTCTTGTCACATAGCTCAACACTTAGCACATTTAAATTATAACACATTTATAACAAAAATGTTATGGAAAACAAAAGGTCATGACATTAAATCAAATTTGACATTAATTCAAATTTGACAAAATCCATTTTAAAAGTTATTTTTAAAATGGATTATCAAATTTGACATTAATTCATTTTTTCTTAATTAATTGAATAAT
>CM039471.1:14147888-14211878 GCA_022433065.1 Begonia loranthoides
AGGTATACGAATTGTAACTCATACAAAACTTTACCGAGTAAATCAAAGAATAAATTAAAATAAAATAGGAGTTTATTAAATACAATGAATTAAGATGATGCATATATGACCATCATTATGATAAAATTAATTGTTCTATATTTAACGGAAATTATCATAACAATATAATTTTATCTGATCCAGTCTTATATAACCATATTATATAAAACATATTTATTTTATGTCACTAGATATTTAGTCGGGATATGACTATACATTCTTAATGAGATAAACTATGTTTATGACCATGAACTATTTGAAGATTTCATACTTCAAATATAAGTCATGGACATATTCTGATTACTACTCTTTATATTTTCTCTCACATATATACAATATATATGTTACTATAAAGTTAGCATAAATAACCAAGGAATTTTATAAAACATGATATAAAATGTTAACATAATATCAATCAATATAAATTTATTCATATATTATAAAATTGTTCTATTACATTTGCTTGTTGGGCATATTACTCCCAACAATCTCCCACTTGCCCTAAAGCAAATGAGACATGTCTCTAATCCTTAAGCCTTTTAGATGTTTCTCAAAACATTTTGTAGGTAACGTCTTGGTGAAGGGATCAACAAGATTCTCAACTGATGGAATCTTTAGAACAATCACATCTCCACGATGCACTATATCTCTTATCACATGATATTTCCTCTCTATATGCTTTGTTCGTTTATGACTTCTAGGTTCTTTAGCATTTGCCACTGCACCACTATTGTCATAGTACAAAGACAATAGTTTATCCATATTTGGAACAACTTTTAAATCACTAAAGAATTTTCTAAGCCACACAACTTCTTTTGCTGCTTCACAAGCAATAATGTATTCTGCTTCCATAGTAAAGTCTGAAACACCACCTTGTTTTACACTTCTCCAAACTATGGCTCCACCTCCAAGGGTGAAAATTGATCCAGATATCGACTTTCGATCATCTGTATCAATTTGAAAATCAGAATCTGCGTATCCAATTGGAATCAAATCCCTACCAAAATATATTAGCATATAGTTTCTCATTCTCCTTAGATACTTGAGAATATGTTTGACTGCTATCCAATGATCTAATCCTGGATTTGACTGAAAACGGCTAACTATCCCTACTGCATAACATATGTCGGGCCTCATGCACAACATAGCATACATCAAGCTCCCAATAGCTGATACATAGGGGTAACGTCTCATATCTTCTTCCTTTTGAGGTGTGTCAGGACATTGCTTTTTAGAAAGAATAACTACATGTCTAGAAGGGAAATAACCTTTCTTGGAATTTTGCATCGAATATTTGACAACCATCTTGTCAATATACAATGCTTGAGACAAAGCTAACATTCTATTTTTACGATCTCTTATTAGACAAATACAAAGAATGTAGCTTGCATTTCCTAAATCTTTCATTTGAAATTACTTAGCTAGCCATGCTTTTATATATGATAATAATTCTACATTATTCCCAATAAGTAGAATATCATCAACATATAGAACTAATAAGACCACACGAGTGTCATTGATGAGCTTGTATACATAAGACTCATCAAGGCACTGTGTGAACCCATAAGATTTGTTTGCCTCATCAAATCTCATATATCATGACCTGGATGCTTGCTCAAGTCCATAAATAGACCGATTTAACTTACAAACCTTTTGTTGTGCATCTTTATCTATGAAACCCTCGGGTTGCTCCATATAAATGGTTTCTTCAAGTGACCATTTAGAAAAGCCGTCTTGACATCCATCTACCAAATCTCATAATCATAATGAGCAGCAATAGAGAGCAATATATGAATGGACTTAAGCATACCTACAGGAGAGAAAGTCTCTTCATAATCAACTCCTTCCCTTTGGGTATAACCTTTAGCTACAAGTCTAGCTTTGAATGTCTCTACATTCCCGTCCACTCCTCTTTTTCTCTTATAGATCCATTCACACCCTATAGGTTTCACCCCTTTAGGTAGATCTACAAGATCCTAGACGGAGTTGGAATACATTGATTCCATCTCAAGTTTCATAGCTTAAAGTCATGCTTCTTTGTCAGCATCTTCCATTGCACATCTAAATGACAATGGATCATCTTTTCCATAATCAATGACCGCAACTTGTGCTCCACCTACCTGTCCGTATTGAGCTGGTAGGCGTACTACCCTCTCACTATGTCTAGCTGGTGTGATGGTCTGACTAGAAGTAGTCATCTTCTGAGTACCATGTGGAACAACAACTTTTGTTGTTTTCGATCTGATCTCATCAGCATGAATTTCCTCTAAGACAATCTTGCTTTGAGATTTGAAGTTTGCCATATAGTCATATTCAAGAAATGTGGTATTTGTCGATACAAATACCTTGTTATCTTGAGAACTATAGAACAAACCTCCTCTTGTGCCTTTTGCATAACCAACAAACATGCAAACCTCAGATCGAGGTTCTAATTTGCCAATCTTTCCTACTAGAACATGTACGGGACACCCCCATATGCGAAAGTGTCTCAAACTAGGCTTGTGACCACTCCACAACTCTAAAGGTGTCTTGGAAATAGACTTAGATGAGACCACATTCAAAATATAAGTCGCTGTCTGTATGGCGTATCCCCAAAATGATTTTGGTAGTGCAGAGTAACTCATCATGGATCGAACCATGTTAAGTAATGTCCTATTTTTCCTCTCAGCAACACCATGTTGCTGAGGAGTGCCAAGTGTTGTTAGCTGAGATATAATCTCATGTTCTAACAAGTAATCCTTGAATTCATTATCAAGGTATTCACCTCCTTGATCTGATCGAAGGCACTTGTTTGACTTATCTAATTGTTTTTCAACTTCAGCTTTAAACTCTTGAAACTTTCTAAAAAAATTTTTTATTTAAATTGAATTAGATAAGTATAACCATATCTTGTGTAATCATCAACAAAAGTGATGAAGTACTCATAATCACCTCTAGCCCGAGTAGTCATAGGGCCCCATACATCTGAATGTATGAGTTCAAGTGGCTGTTGAGCCCTTCGACCCTTTGTAGAAAAATGACTCTTGGTCATTTTTCCCTATATACAAGATTCACAGACTGGTAAAGATCCAACATTTAAATCTTTTAAAGGACGTCCTTCACAAGTCTATCAATTCTATCTAGATTAATATGACCTAGATGAAGGTGCCAAAGATATGTGTTATCATCATGAGAAACTTTAAGTTTCTTGGACTTAGGCAATTCTACTTTAAAAATTTCAATATTCAACAGAGATTTATTGATATACCTTATCACATAAGTTCCACTTTTCATAAAACCAGAACAAATATCGAGTCCATTTCTAGAAATAATAACAATATTATTATTAAAAAAAATTGAATAACATTGTTCAAATAAGTGAGAAACAGAAATGAGATTTCTAGTAAACCCCAATACAAAATAAATATTATTCAATAATAAAAACTTATTCTGAAAATATAATTTTGTTTCTCCAACTTTTGAAGCTGAATCTAGTGCCCCATTGCCAACTCTCATAGTGAACTCCCCATCTGCTAGCTTCTGGTAGGAACTAAGCATTTGTAAAGAACAACAAACAAGATTAGCCACACCTGAATCAACTATCGAGGGTGATAAATCATTCTCAACTAAACAAGATTTAATAACAAGTAAATCAGATTTACCTGTCTCCTTTTGTTTTAGCTTTTCGAGATACTTTTTACAGTTTCCCTTCTCTTTTGTTGCATTTTCAGCAGGGATCGGAGGACATTCCTCAGTCAGGACAAACTTCAAGTTGTCGTGCACAAGAATCATATTCATGTTCTTTTTCGAGTTGACGAAATTATCTCCAGTCAACTTTTCAGTCGTGAGTAAATTAATCATAAAGGAAGACATTATGATTTGATAAATAAATAAATAAAGATTAATATTATGCATAAAATTCATAAGAAATATGGCAAGTAAAATAATGCATGAGCATGCTAAATCACTAAATAAAATGCAAATGCTATTATTGCCTCGATACATAATATTTTTCCTTACAGTAAAAAAATTATCTATTAATAAATTTATTCAAAATATCTCATATTTTCAAAATTTATTAACTATTGATTAGTTTTGGTCAAAATGTGATTAACACATTATATCACATTTTTATGAGTGTATACCATCGTTTCGGTTTTATAAAACTTAACTTATAATTGCCGCCTTAAGGACGGTCAACTACAAAATACATTTTATAAAACCTATCTCTAAGAGATCAACCATGGTATTGATCTAAGTGAACACTCTCCTTAGGGAGGACGATAACAAAGTTGTCTCGGAGCCCCGCTTAAATCTCACATTTTTGTATCAACGATGGAGACCATGGAAAGTTACGCCTAACTCTCCGCTCCCACTCATTATTTTGAATTATAGTGATTTTATAGAATATCACATATTCTATTAAATCTATATAAAAAAATATTTAATCAAAATAAATTTATTTTATATATAGATTATTAATTTTATAATCAAATTATAAAATTAATGATACTAAATAAATAATTTATTTAGCACTTACAAAATAATGTAAAAATTTTAACAATTAAAATTTTACATTATTTTATTTTCTCATATAATTCATAAATATGAATTAATAGTTTTAATCTAATTAAGGCAATTTAATTTTTAACAAACTAATTTATTAAAATTAAATAAATAAAATATGTGCTAAGAATGCATGTCAATGTGAGAAAACTAAATGATAAGTAGGTGCTATATGAAAGTACTATATGACATGTGACTACATGTCAATGATAGAACAACTTATATCAAACATAAAAATAAATGAAATAATGACCGGGTCGATTTGGGTATTTCTAAAATTACATATAAACCCATAAAAAAATTATCTAAAGTCTTGGTGGCTTCCATAATTTTTGAGTTATACGTTGCGGTGACAACAATTGCACACCATAGTCTCGCTCCAAAATATGTCTTGTCTTCTTTTCTTTGATCTCTATCAATATTATATAAAGAGTATTTACCCAAGATAAATTGGGTTTACATCAAAAGTAAAAATAAGAAATTTAAAAAATATTCGTAAGCCAAATCGGCTACATGAAATTATGATAATTATTTCAATCATGCATATATCCATATATTCAACATTCCAAAAATATACATAAATTAAAAAAAAATGCATAAGTCTACTTATTATCACATATCATGATTTTCATAAAATCACATTATTAAATATATAATAACTACAACGAATCTCTGATACCAATTGTTGGTATTTAGGTTCCCACGCATGGCAGAATTACTGATATTCATAACAACGGTAACGTGCGTAACCTATGTATCATGAAAAACAATTTCAAAATGAACATAAAACGGATCGTTATTATAATACATTAATAATAATATGTATTTAAAATCTCTATTTAGATCTAAGCTAAAAGATGAAGAATATTACCTTTGTAACTTAGTTCACACGGGTACAAAATCAAACTTCGATCTTCTCCGCCAATCCTCCTCTCCTCAAATAAGCATGTGTGGGCGTGATGAACGAAACAAGATCACACTCAATTTATGATAGATCGTATTCTCAACACATGAGACGATCTATTTGGATTTAGAAAACACTTTTCTAAAGCCAATACGGAAGATACAAATTTTGCTCTCAAAATAGATTTTTTAATCTCAAATATTTCAACCTTAACTTCAACTTTTTCTCCAACCTTTTTCTAATGAGGTTGGACCTCTATTTAAAGTGGTATTGCTCCATAATGATCATTATGACATTTAGAGAAAAACACTACAAATTCCTCATTAAAGTTATAGTTGATTTCATACATTTATAAAAATGTTATGGAAATCAAAAGTCTTGTCACCATAGCTCAACACTTGGCACATTTAAGTTATAACACATTTATAACAAAAATATTATGGAAAACAAAAGGTCATGACATTAAATCAAATTTGACATTAATTCAAATTTGACAAAATCCATTTTAAAAACTATTTTTAAAAGTTACTTTATATTTGTTAATTAATTGATAATCAATAATTCAATTACTTCATTTAATGAAATATAACAAATATATTAACTATGAAAACTTTTGTCATTTTTTCTTCATTAATTCAATAATTAATAATTCAATTATTTCATTTAATGAAAAAATAATAATAAATTTATTATTGAGTGTATTAAATAATTAATTCATAATTAATTATTTAATCTTCTTTGTTCATTTTTCTATTATTCGAATAATGATAGAATGTGACGAAGGAACCGATGGACCTATAGTTTTAAGCTCCAATAATACTTCGTTAATTAAAATAATCTCTTTATATTAATTAACATAATTACTAACTCTAAAGTAATTCCACTAAATACTTAGAGTTGCACTCTAAAAACTATAGAGTATATTTTTACTTAAAGTAATGTCCATTGATATAGTTATTACATATGCATTAACCCTCCATTTAGATTCGCAATAGAGCTACGTTTATAATCCGTTAACCTCTCATATTGCTTCTTTATCCTTGACTACCATTACTTCTTAATTAAATAATTAATTTATAACGATTATGAATTGCAAGATAATTATTCGATCCTTGAACTAACAAACAAGAGAATCTATAGAAATGGATTTCATTGTATCGACGTTAACATTCTCAGCTATTCATTTTAATTTAGTCCCAATATACAAGGTATACGAATTGTAACTCGTACAAAACTTTACCGAATAAATCAAAGAATAAATTAAAATAAAATAGGAGTTTATTAAATACAATGAATTAAGATCATGCATATATGACCATCATTATGATAAAATTAATTGTTCTATATTTAACGAAAATTATTATAACAATATAATTTTATCTGGTCCAGTCCTATATAATCATATTATATAAAACATATTTATCTTATGTCACTGCATATTTTGTCGGGATATGACTATACATTCTTAATGAGATAAACTATGTTTATGACTATGAACTATTTGAAGATTTCATACTTCAAATATAAGTCATGAACATATTCTGGTTACTACTCTTTATATTTTATCCCACATATATATATGTTAATATAAAATTAGCATAAATAACCAAGAAATTTTCTATAAATTTTATAAAACATGATATAAAATTTTAATATAATATCAATCAATATAAATTTATTCATATATTATAAAATTGTTCTATTACATTTGCTTATTGGGCATATTACTCCCAACAGACTTACTATTGTTTGTCAACATTGATTTACAAACTAACATAATGTTGAAAATAATTATTTTTGGTGAAATAGTAAAAAATGACAAAATTATAGGGGTGATTAAAATGGTAAAAGTGGAGGTAAACTTTTGATGAATAGTCTTATATTGTTTGAATTTTCTTTAAATCAAAATTATGTATTAAGGATTTTCTGATCATATTTATTATAGTTAATTATATAAATATAAGCATAATAAAATTTATTATATTTTTATAATTAATTAGTATAGAATATCAAATAGCATTTTTTATTGTATCCACATGAATTAATAGAAAGAATATAATTTGATATTTTTTTCTTAAAATTTAACTGAATTTTACAAAATTTAAATTTTAGTGTGCAGACAAATTTTATGTCAATAAATTCATTTGTTAGGCACGATTTACATTAGTAAACATGACTTTGTTTGCTAATCTCAACTTCGAGATTTAAGCATGTGTGTAACTATACAAACATCCAATTGTTATGCTATAAAATGTGATTTTCCTTAACTAAAAGGTGATAGTTATATGGTTTCGAAATATTGAATTTGCCTTTGGGTTATCAAACAAATATCCAATTTTTTAAAAAAGAATATTAAAAAAAATAGTGGAAAAAAGAAATTTTTTCTCTCTACCGTGTCTTCTTTGATAGGAGACTCTGATCTGCCATCTGTGCATCTGTTGACTACTGCTCCTCTGATCTATATGCACAGAGATGGTCGCCCACAGAGAAGAAAGCCCATGCCTTTCTATCCCTACCTTCTTTGTTTGTTGCTTGAGTAGAAGCCCCCTCCTATTAGCCTCCAACAAGTTTGTCATCCTATCTGGTGAAGAAGAAAACTGTTATGAGGGAGAATTCTTACTGCCTATGTGGTACTCTTCCTATTGTCTACGTGGCTCTACCTTGGGGGCAGATTGGACATCTACAATTTAGCATTAAATGGGGACTAGGGCAGAGTGGGAGAGGGTGTCAAAGATGTGAATCTCTCTTGTTGTTTTTTTGTTTTCCTCTTTCTGTAATTCTCTTTCTCATCGAAAAATCAATACAAGTTCCTTCTTCTCTTTTATTTTTTGGCTTATACCACAACTAATGGTATCAAAGTACCTATGATCCATGGCCAAGACACCCTCCTAGACAGACGAAAACGCGTTGAATTGATTCAGCACTACGTGGAAGTATTTTGGATCTGCAATTTCTTCTTAGTTGCAGCAACTTATACAAAGGAAAGATCAATTGGAAGGTATTCTTCACATATTCGTTCAAGACTCTAACTCCAAACATGATGCTATTATGGCTGAGTTCAATTGGCTACTTCCAACTCAATCGGATGACAATCAGAAGCTAGAAAGCATTGAAATCAAAGAGGATTGTTAGCTCCTAGCTACCATTGAGAAAGAAATTGGTGTTGCTGAAGTTGACGACTAGGAAATTAACATGGACTTCCAAGCTAAGCAAGTGGAAGTAAAAACTATTTTACTAGAGAGGTTGCCTCTTACATTGGTCCAATTTCTTTCAAAGCGAACTCAGGTCTGGTCTAAAATTACTCGATTCCTAGTATCAATAGTGTTGATTTTCCTGTGGATATAACAATTATCATGAATTTATTTCATAAAGAAGTACTAATGGATGTAACAGTTGGGGATGAGTTTAAGTTTTGCAAACATAAGGCTATTGGACTTGTTCAAAGGATTTTTGTCCATGTGGTAGTGCTTCAACCTTTCTTAGTAAATAGTTGGACCTACAATTCTCTTGATATTGTTGTTATTGATGCAGATATATTAATTCATAAGATTTTGAATTATGGATCGACCAGGAAAAAACTATATTATTTCATTTCAGTTAGGGACGCTTTGGGAGATGAATATGAAGAAAATGACTCAATCACTAAGCATGTTGGCCTTGGGACGTATGTACAAATAATAGTTTCTAATACACAATCTTGCCTCCCAATTGACAGAGAGACACTATCTAAAGTGTCTTCACATATTGATTCATTTGTAGAATCGCTGATGAAAGCTCCAGAGCGAACAATTCTTCTAAATTTCTTGTGGGAAATATTAGTATTAGCTAACAAGTTTTGTTGCGGAAAGTTAAAAGATGATAAGCTAGGGATTTATAAGCAGGAGAGATCATTGTGTTGCAAAGGTGATATCAAGTGGGAGGATCTCAAACAAGCTACTGAGTTGGACCAAACCTTGACATATCCATACATATATCTAGCTACATCGTTAATGAGGAAATAGGATGTTCAAGCAACACATGCTTAAATCAACAAAATGTTTGGCCTTCGATTCTTTCGAAGACAAAGAAGGAAGAAAGATGAGAATGTGGCTTATGTTGTTGATTCCACCAAAGACTCATTAGATTGATATAATGCTTTTACTGCCTTTACTGAGAGCTCTTGTAGAGGGAGTGACATTTTTACTTGTTTTATCTACACGATTCATAGCTACATGAGGAATAATGGGCTAAGAATCTCTCAACTTTCTTCATTTGTATTGTCAGAGCCCACTAATGGAGTGGTTGCCTATCATGGGATTCGTTTGGTGCAAGGGCATTATTTTAGTGAAAACTCTGGGATTTGCTTGCTTTTTAGTGCACTGCAATTGGGGCCAACATTTTATGTTGAGTTTTCTACAATTCCACTTTTTTTTATGCACATGCACTAAATGATGTTTCATAGATCAATGTTTCAACACACTTGGTTTGTAAATAACATAATGATATACACAGTGGTGATGATAGGATGAGTGACAGTGAGGAGGAAAACTGCATTTTCGCAAGTAATCTTCCTCATTCTTATACAAGGAATGTATCTGTCTGTGAAATCATTTCTACCAAAGTTTTTCATACTGAGAAAAAAACCAATTTTACGTTGTTCTTCAGCATGATCTAAATTTGGTAGTAAGAAGAGGCAGCATAGAAATGTTTCAAGTGCTTGTGGATTGCAGACAAGAAGTTCATTAAGGAATACAAAGGTTAGAAATATGCCTCTAGTCGGTTTACAAAAAGATGTTAGTTCTTACGTGAGTTCCTCCTATAACGACCCGATTTTTTCTTATGTTTAAAAATCATGAGAAATTTAAATCTTTTCTTTTACAAATACAGCAGAAGCTTCTTGTTCTTACAATTATTTAAAGACGATAATTCAAATTTTTTTCTTAAAATATTTTATAATATAAATAAAGTGGAAAACTAAATAAATGAAACATAGTAGTTTATATACAAATCTTTCTTTCGCCATTTAAATACTTCACAAAATCATTTACAAACTCTTTCTATTTTCTCTCTACCTTCAGCCTAGCTAGCCACAAGATCTACCCGTGCAAATCCTCCATGGTCTACCTTTGACCTGTTCTCCTGTTTCTCGCACATACCTACATCATAAGACTTAAACTAATGAGCCTAACGCTCAGTAAGTGATATAAATAAAAGGTATGATGCACATGTTATGCCACTTTAAAATCCATATGCAACTTTATGTTTTTCATTTTAGGAAAGGAACTTATTCATTCCTTATATCGAGAGAAATGATACATCTTATGGTCATATGGCTATCCGTCACTCCAGCGAGGCGATATACCCTATGGTATCACCACCGATGATCGTCACCATTCTCTTTTGTTGAAGACGTTAGGGATTTTTGTACAAGAGAAGAGGATACATCCTATGGTCCATGTGGTTAACCATCACTCCGCTCCCTACATGGGAGGAGATACATCCATTAGGGGTGTCACCACCAATGGACCATCACCAAATCTTTCGAACCCCAACCCACCTATTTACATTTATTCAATGATACAATAGATATTTCTAAAGTCAAGTGATGGTTGTCCACTCGGGTGATCAGCCCTCGAGGACACCGTTCACTTAGTGTGTATGTGCATCCATTTCACCACTCTTCATTTCCTTTTCAAAACCATGCATGAAAACCATTTTCGTATTAATTTGAAAATCATGATGCATGAATGATCGTGAATGCATACAGTTCATATCATATCTCTATATAACCTCGAAACGTGCTCAATATCATACTGCTTAACACAAAGAACCTAATCTAATAAACATGGCATCATACAGCAATCAACATACATCCTCGAACAATAACATAATCAACATCCTAATATTCTAGTGAAATAGTCAACATACAAGTCCTAACTCTTGCAATGTAGGGTCCGAAGAGTAAAACACATACGATATCACTTACCTGCACTCTTCAATGCGTATCCGCCCTTAATCGTTATCTTTCTTCCCCTTTTTAATACCTTCAATACCTTCACAAATCCATAACATTTAATGTAATACCCCAATTTTTTGTATTATAATTTAATAAGGATAACTGGAAAGTAATTAAGGGTATTTGGATTAATTAGACAATTATCGGGGTATTACCAAGAACGTATTCGTAAGATTTTAATTTAAGAAATTTATTAGGATTAATTGGAATTTAAAATGTGAGAAAAATAATAGGCAAAGGTTAAATAAATTGAATTAATTGGATTAAAGAAGATTAAGGGGCAGATATGGAAGGCGTTAACCGGTTAAGCAGAACTGGTTCATGCCATTTGATTGCAGTCTAGAAATAAAAGAAGAGAAAGGGGAAGAGATTTGGCCCGTGGCCATTTCGCGTGGAACCGGAAGGGCGAGAAGCGAGAACCCGAGAGGAGAAGAGGGAGATGCGACAAGAGTGGACAATGAGCTTAGGCTCGACTCGGGACAACCGAGTCGTGCGTTGTCTGGCGTATGGCAAGCTGCGAGGTGCTAATGACATTGCATATCGAGCTCGGTGAGTCAGGCTTCATGGCCTAGAGCGACAAATTAGCATCGAGTCATGGTGAGGGACGTCACTCTGTCATTTTTGTGGGTCGGTCATGCTCAACGATGACTGATTGGCTACGGCAAAGTGGCAACGATCGACGAGCTGAATTGGCGATGAAAGGCAAGAACCTGACGGTTTAGACTGGAACGGCTGGAGGATGTCGTCCGGTGTGCGGTTCCGTCTGAACCGGTCTGTTTTGCTCTAGATGAAGCGATAGAGGGACGTGGGTGGAACGTGCGTGAAGAATGAGTGAAGATAGGCTATGGCGAAGGCAGAGGCATGGCACGTTGTGCCTGCCTCTCTAGTGAGGTAGAAAGGCAGAAGTGAAATGCAGAAGAGCGGAGGGGATGGCTAGCAGAAGCAAGGGCTCTCGGGTGAGCCGAATTGGGAGAGAGATGGAGGCAGAGCTGAGAGCTCTCTAGAGAGATTGACCTGAGAGCTTCTGCTAGGAGGAGAGTTTTCTCTCGGCTTTCTAAGGTAATGCAGAGTTTTTATGGGATTTATGAATTTATGAAGGGGATAAGCTCTGTTTCTTATTACTCGATGAATATTTTGTGCCATGTTAAATTGAAATGCTCTCTATTTTAACTGTGGATTTTTATGGATAAAGTGTTGAAGGAAAGTATTGTTCCGTCTCTGTGAATTACTACTTCTTGGTTTTGTGATTTATCTGTGCGTGGATTTAGGTTTTGTATCTCGATTACTAAGTGATAAATGCTTGTTGAAATTTGTGTTATGCAATGGCTTTGGTTAATAGTTTGTGCTCTGTAGTTCGGTTAGCCATTTCTCTGTCAATTATTTAAAATGCTAAGTTAAGAAACATGGGGAGCTATGGACTGTGTTATTTTCCATGTGGATAATATGTGAAGAAATATAAGGTAGGAGAAGAATGATGGGTGTTGTATACTGCTATCTGGTTTGGCTTCTGTCGTTGCGTTGGACAACTATTTGAGAGAAAGTTAATCTTGTTAGGTTATTTTAAAGTTACCCATTTATTTGTTATAGTATTGATGGAAATAAGTTGATGGAGACTTTGGATTATTAAAGAATAGATGAAGAATAATGGTATGGTTAATGTTGAAAAGAATTATAATGCACATCTACGTTATTAAGTTGTAAGTCTGTGATTTTGGGGGTGGTCGAACTAAGTATTAATGAGTGATTTTTAATTGTGAAGGTATCAAAATGAAAGAAGAATAAAGAATAAGTGCTAATATGTGTTAAAGCTTCAAGGTAAGAAATTGAGTAGAGTCGTTGGCCAGTGAAGGCTCTACACCATTAGCAGTGTCTTTCCTTTAAATGTTTGTACATTTCTACGATGTTGCTTTATTTATCATGTCTATGCTAATCGCACGTTATTAGTTTAATTTCTGAGCATGTTTAGGATGTCATATTATTATCGTTTTCGTTAAATTACCAAGCATGCCTATATCGTTATTGTCTTCCTTTATATTGTAAAACATGTTTATACTATTATTGTTTCCTTTAAATTACCATGCATGCCTACATAGTATGTTAGTAGACTTTCCACATCTCATGCTCTTATATTGTTATGATTACTACTTTATCTTTCATGCTTTTATATCATTGTCACTACTGCTTCTCATGTACATGCATCATGCTAATAGAAACAAGTAGGAAGTGCCACCTTTGGGGTGGTACTCATATGCATTTAGTGAGGAAAATGAATGAAAAGAAAAGAAAAGAAAATGGGGGGTTAGAGGCCGGATAGGTAGTGCATATCTAATTAGGTAGACTAGACATGTCTCCTCCCTCGTCGGGAATAGGACCAGCTACCATAGGTGGTTAGAAGCCAACCAAGACTATACTTCCAACACGGGTTCCTCTAATCTCCTGCTCGACGTACAAGTTATGAATGAAAGAAATGAAAGAATGAAATGTAAGGAAAAGATTGGTTTGGGGCAGTACCCATTCCAAAAGAACTAAAGAGAGGCATAAAGCATACTGCATACCTCATTTCTTACTGAGCCTCAGGCTCACAGTTGCTAATGGTGTAGGTACACGCACGAGAAAATGATGAACAGGTAAAGGAGCAGTTGATGAAGGATTTTCACGCGCGAGACTAGTGGCTTGTTAGGCTAAGGTAAGTAACTGAGAAAAGTAATTTGTAATTAACATGTAATTATTTGTTTAGTATTCCTTAAATGAATTTCTTACACTTCTGCTTTGTTTTGAGAAAAGATTTTATAACTATAGCTCTTCGTTGCTTTGAACGATTTTCAAGTAACGAGTTTTAAATAAGATGTTTTAACAATTGGGCTTTAGAAAAGAATTCTGATTCTATTTAAAAAGGTTTTAGTAAAGATTTTAGTTTTTTTATAAAAGTTCTAAATTTCAGGTATTTTTAAAAGGTAATAAAATTTTGAGTCGTGACAATTGGTATCAGAGCAAGTGCATTTTAAAAATGGTTTTGTAAACTACCTATCAGCACAAGCTTCGACGTGGAAATACTCTATCAATTGTAAGTACGTTAATAAAATTGTTTTATGACTTAAGTGTTTCTTTAGTTTAAGCATTCTAATTATAACTAGAAGGATATTGTAGAAAATGTTCTAATTGCAGAGAAAGAGATAATTTATTTATGTTATAGAGTAGTGATATATATGATAGAAGATAGAGAAAACTGGAACTGCTTGGGATTTTATGCAGTATGTATGAAATATAGCTTTGGGGGAGTGTAAAAACAAGCGAGACTCTGCCCAAATTATTATAAGTTGGAAAGAGAAGATAAGTAAAAGGAAAATCATGCATAAACTAGACTAACTAAATAATGACACGAGGTCGCCTAAGTTACAAAGAACTAGATAGAGAATAGAATCGTTATGAGAAAGAAGAACATTAAGGATAAAGAACTAAACCGAATTAGGAGGATGCTAATCTTAACAATTGGAACAGTGATCTCAAAACTTGGAGAGGTTTATAAGAACAAAGGAATAAAAGAAAGATAAGAACAAAAATGTAAAAGATAAGAGATAGAGGAAAAAATAAAAAGAGAAGAATAAATTAGGACGGTGGATGACATGGTTGCACATGCTAAGACAAGAGATGATAGTTTAAGAGAAGCAGAGAAGGGTAGCATGTGCCGTGTCTATGCTGGTTAAGGACATGAGACCTTGGCTGATTAGCCAAGGATGTGGTTGTATTGACTTGGACAGAAAGTCTCGAAGGAGTAGTAGTTTCGGGAATTCAAGATGTGACTACCTCGAAAGTGGTATCAAACACTTTTGACATTGAAGAAGTAGAGGATCAGAGTTTGAAACGGAGTGGTTCTATCGTTAGTTTTCAGCCACATGCATGGCACGAAGTGGAAACAAATACAGATACAGATACAAAAATGGGTACAGAAACAAAAACAGAGACAGAAACAGAAACTGATACAGATACGGATACAGACACTGATACGAAAACAGAAACAGAAACAAAAACGGAGATGGATACGGAAACAGAAACAGAAACAAATTTCCATAAATTAATTCTAGAAATGGATATGGATACAGATATGGATATGAAAATAGAAACGAAAATGGAAACAAAATCGAACACGGATACGAGAACAAATATAGAAATGGAAATAGAAACATATACGGATATAGAGACAGAAATGAGAACAAATACAGAAACAGAAACGGATACAAAAATAGACATGGATATGGGAAGAGATAAGGATACAAAATCAGATACGGATACAGAGACAGAAACAGATACGGAGACAGAAACAGATATGGATACGAATACGGATATGGAAACAAAAACAGAAATGAAAATGGGTATGAATACGGAAAGGGAAATAAGACTAAATGAGGATCTAAGAGGCAACATGAATAGTAGATCGATGGGAGTGTCAAAGTGTCCAACATAGACTATGGAGCGGAGTAGCAACTCAGAAGAATGAAGAAACAAATGACTGACGGTCCCTGAAGGTTTTAAGTGCTAATGGCTTTAGCGACTATTGCCACCATGAATTGTGGAGTAGTTGATGATCTAACAAGGCTCAAATAATCTTAGAAGAACAGGAAATAGTCGCCTCATGAGCATTTTCCATTGTAATTGAGGAGAATGAAGGTGGAATTTTGTGACTAAGAATGATATTTTAGAGTATAAGGATCTTAATAAGGCAATAAAGTTATTCACGTCATAGTGATTTGACCCAAATGATAAACTAAGAAGAAGGAAATTTGGATGAAGGCTTTTCTTTTACGACAAGTGTGATATGAGAAGTTGTGTTGACTTATAAATCAAGGAAAAAATTATGTTGAGCAAATTTCAAGGACAAAATTTATATATAAGGAGGGAGGAATGTAATACCCCGATTTTCTGTATTATAATTTAATAAGGATAATTGAAAAGTAATTAGAGGTATTTGGATTAATTGGACAATTATCGGGGTATTACCAAGAATGTATTCGTAAGATTTTAATTTAAGAAATTTATTAGGATTAACTGAAATTTAAAATGTGAGAAAAATAATAGGGAAGGATTAAATAAATTGAATTAATTGGATTAAAGAAGATTAAGGGGGAGATATGGAAGGCATGAACCGGTTTAGCAGAACCGGTTCGATCCATTTGATTCCGGTCTGGAAATAAAAGAAGAGAAGGGGGAAGAGATCTAGCCCGTGGCCATTTCACATGGAAAGAAAAGGGTAAGAAGCGAGAACCCGATAGGAGAAGAGGGGGCCGCGACGAGAGTGGACGGCGAGCTCAGGCTCAACTCAAGATGGTCGGGTCGTGCATCGTTTTGCATATGGCAAGCTGTGGGGTGATGATGACATCGTGGCTCGGGCTCGGGGCGTTGGGCTTCGCGAGTTGGAGAGACGGATTAGCGTCAGGTCGTGGCGAGCGATGGTACTCTATCGTTTTCATGGGTCGATGGTTCTTGGCGATGACTGATTGGAGACGGAGAAGAGGCAATGATCGATGAGCTGGATTGGCGATGAAGGGCAGGGAGCCGACAGTTTGGACTGGAACGACTGGAGCATGTGGTCAGGCTCGCAGTTCAGTCTGAACTGGTTTATTTTGATCTAGAAGAAGCGACAAAGGGACTTAGGTGGAACGTGCGTGAAGAATGGGTGAAGGTAGGGTATGGCGAAGGCTGAGGCATGGCATGTTGTGCCTACCTCTCTGGTGAGGTAGAAAGGCAGAAGTGAAATACAGAAGAGGGGAGGGGATGGCTGGCAGAAGGAAGGGCTCTCGGGTGAGCTGAATTGGGAGAGAGATGGAGGAAGAGCTGAGAGCTCTCTAGAGAGATTGAGCCAAGAACATCTGTGAGGAGGAGAGTTTTCTCTTGGCCTTCTCAGGTAATGCAGAGTTTTTATGGGATTTATGAATTTTTTAAGGGAATAAGCTCTGTTTCTTGTTACTCGATGAATATTTTGTGCCATGTTAAATTGAAATGCTCCATTATGGGTTTTTATGGATACACTGTTGAAGGAAAGTATTGTTCCATCTCTATGAATTACTACATCCTAGTTTTGTGAGGTATCTGTGCTTGGATTTCGTTTTTGTATCTCGATTACTAAATGATAAATGCTAGTTGAAATTTGTGTTCTACAATGACTTTGGTTAATAGTTTGTGCTTTGTAGTTTGGTTAGCCATTTCTCTGTCAATTATTTAAAATACTAAGTTAAGAAACATGGGGAGCTATGGACTATGTTATTTGCCATGTGCATAATATGTGAAGAAATATACGGTAGGAGAAGAATGATGGGTGTTCTGTACTGCTATCTGGTTTTGGCTTTTGTCGTTGCGTTGGACAGCTATTGGAGAGAAAGTCAATCATGTTGTAGGATTATTTTAAAGTTATCATTTTATCTATTATAGTATTGATGAAAATAAGTTGATGGAAACTTTGGATTATTAAAGAATAGATGAAGAATAATGGTATGGTTAATGTTGAAAAGAATTCTAATGCACATGTACGTTATTGAGTTGTAAGTCTGTGATTTTGGGGGTGGTCGAACTAAGTATTAATGAGTGATTATTAATTTTGAAGGTATCAAATTGAAAAAAGGATAAAGAATAAGTGCTAATACGCATTAAAGCTTCAAGGTAAGAAATTGAGTAGAGTCATTGGCTAGTGGAGGCTCTACACCATTAGCAGTGTTTTTCCTTTAAATGTTTGTACGTTTCTTCCATGCTACCTTATTTGTCATGTCTATGCTAATCGCACATTATTAGTTTAATTTCTAAGCAAGTTTAGGATGTTAGCATATTATTATCGTTTTCGTTAAATTACCAAGCATGCCTATATCATTATTGTCTTCCTTTATATTGAAAAGCATGTTTATACTATTATTGTTTCCTTTAAATTACCAAGCATAACTACATAGTAAGTTAGTAGACTTTCCACATCTCATGCTCTTATATTGTTGTGATTATTGCTTTATCTTTCATGCTTTTATATTGTTGTCATTATTGCTTCTCATGTACATGCATCATGCTCATAGAAACAAGTAGGAAGTGCCACCTTTGGGGTGGTACTCATATGCATTGAGTGAGGAAAATGAATGAATGAAAAGAAATGAATAGAAAATAGGGAGTTAGGGGACGGACGGGTAGTGCGGATCAAATCAGGTAGACTGGACAGGTCTCCTCCCTCATCGGGAACGGGACCAGCTACCATAGGTGGTTAGAAGCCGACCAAGACTATACCTCCAACATGGCTTCCTCTAATCTCCCACTCGACGTACGAGTTATGAATGAAAGAAATGAAAGAATGAAGTGTAAAGAAAAGATTGGTTTGGGGCGGTACCCATTCCAAAAGAACTAAAGAGAGGAATAAAGCATACTGCATACCTCATTTCTTACTGGGATTTAGGCTCACAGTTCCTAATGGTGTAGGTACACGCATGAGAAAATGATGGACATGTGAAGGAGCAGTTGATGAAGGATTTGCACATGCTGGACTTGTGGCTGGTTAGGCTAAAGAAAGTAAAATAGGAAAGTAATTTGTAATTAACACGTAATTATTTGTTTAGTATTCCTTAAATGAATTTCTTACGCCTCCGCTATGTTTTGAGAAAAGATTTTATAACTATAGATCTTTGTTGCTTGAAACGATTTTCAAGTAACGATTTTTAAGTAAGATGTTTTAACGATCGAGTTTTATAAAAGAACTCTGATTCAATTTAAAAAGGTTTTAGTAAAGATTTTAGTTATTTTATAAACGTTTTAAATTTCACGTGTTTTTAGAAGGTAATAAAAATTTGGGTCGTCACATCTAATCATCAATAATCACAACCTAATAATTCTCAATAACGTCAACACCACCTCTCCAATACCCATTTAACAAGTTCTATAAAACATAACACCTAACAGTGCTTTCCAACCAAACAAAGACTGATCCGAACAATAGAACATAACCCCCAAAATTCCTTTCATTTCTCCATAGCTCAGAAGTAATAACTGAAACCAGGGATCAACAATTCATCACTAAATAAAAAGATCCTAATGGTTTATCAATTAACAGATTATCCAGAAAGTCTAACCCAATCGAGCATAACATCCATAAAACTTTATCTTCTACCACATATTCCATAAATCCATAAAATGAGAAGGAATAGGGAATCAAAACCAACAGTAGATAAATAATCTATCGACAGGTCCATCAAGCAGCAAGGGAAAATAAAACCCAATAGAGCAACAATAATTAGAAACTAAACCACTTCATCTACATAAATCCCTAAAACCAAGTAAGAACATAGTTCTGTATTACCTGGAGAAGCCAGAAGATAACACAAAAGTATAGCAGCTTCCAATCAACCTCTTGTCCTCCAATCTTTGCTTATTCTTCTATCTTCATAACTAACTCGGCCATCCTTCACCAGAGAGAATTCTCTGCCTCCCTCTTCCTCTCAATTCCCTCTCAGTCTTTAGCTCACATTTCAGCCCCAGTTCTCTTCCCTCTCTCACTCTGTCGATTATATGCACAACATACCCGACAACATTCCTCCATTCCTTCACCCTTTTCCAGAGACCCATTCTTGTCTAACATCTCTCATACCCTTTATTTCACTTCAACCGAGTGTGATGCCAGCTAGAAGGGAGAAGTGTGAAAATTCTTCTCCGTCAAAAGGCCATTCACGAAACCGGGTTCACAACAGAAGTTATTGACACACCACAGCAAGGGCTATGGCCCACTACTCATCTGTTTCCCCCCAACAGTCACCACTGCCATTTCAATCGGAACAATACACGGCCACTCCTTGGCCAAAATCCGTCAAAATGTCAGGGAGAAGAACACAGAACAAAATTTAATCAATCAACTAGACTTACATTGGCCTAGAATTCGTAGAACGCGGGAGCACTTTGTCCAAGCACATCCTGCGGGTTGGCAACACCAAACCCTAGCCTGCAACCTGCCTCATCGCCAGCAGCTCGCTCATCCATCGAATAGCGTCCCGACACTATGAAGAAGTCATCCCGAGCACTCCAAACCCGAGATCCCTCGACTCCCTCATCTTCGGTCTCTCTCTCTCTATCTCGATCTCTTTCTCTTCTCTCAAATGGCTTGCACCCATTTTGTTTCTTTTTACATACTGGACCGGTTCAAGGATGAACCGGTTCAGTCCACCCATCCCAATTTAGTCCCATTTCTTCATTCATTTTAAATCCTTCTCTTTCCAATTATTAAATTTCAATTTTTGTTCTTCATCTACTTAATAAATCTTTTTCTATGAAAACCAACCACAACTTTATTCTCATTTGTCTTCAAACTGGACCGGTTCACGATGAACCAATTCAACCCTTTATTACTCGTTTTTCACTAAATCTCCATTTTTTGGTCGATGTTCTCAATCGTAACTTTGACCGTGTTGCATCCGAATACCCAATCTCGCCTCTGCTTTGTGTTTTTGGTTGAACCCTGTGACCATGTCCCGACCAATGACTCTACTGAAAATCGACGAATTAGACAGATTCAAAACCATCACATCTGCAACTCAACCGAATTGTGTCCAAAAACCATAAAACGTAGTCTGTAACACATTTTGGTCGGATAATTCGACCGTGAAGTCGATCGCAATCCGACCAAAACACCACATCTCCTATTTTCTCCAAACATCGACGTTCCATGTCTTAATTTTTTACTCTTTTTATTTTATTTTCACTACCACATTTATTTCATTACTCCCCATTTAATTTATCCCCAATAAATCGTAACCAATTTTCCACTTCGCTAATCCTAATAATTTCCATATAATAAATCTTGAATAATTATTTCATCAAATAAATCTCCCATAATTATCCAAATAATCTTGTTACGAAAAATTGAGGTATTACACATGCACTTTGAAACCAACATAGAAAGTGGTCGTGCCCAGCTGCTTTGCAAATTTGTTGGTGTTTGAATATGATAAATGTAACAAAAAAGGAGTAGTTGCGAAATTAGAGATCTCTGACTTTGGCAAATGGGTTCTTGTTGTGCATATAGATGATTAACTAGGTACATTGTGAAGGCAAAAAAAATTATGAAGCCCTATTTGTGCACTTGATTTACACATAAGGTCATGTGATCAGCCGATAATACTTGGAAGCTTGAGCTTCAAAATCGACAGGATTGGCTTACATTCAAGGATCTTTATAAACAATTTTACGATTAGAATATTCTTCATGGTGAGTCTATTCATGTTCCAGGAATTTATGAAGTCTCATGTTATGTCGACAACTTTGATCATTCTTTTTCCAGACCTGATTCCTATATTTCATCGAACAATAATGAATATCTAGAGCTATGGCAAAGAGAACTTGTGAATTATTTTATGGATATTGATGATGAGGGATGGCTAATGTTGGGTTTTTGGCATGGAATGAGCTTCATGAATAGGTCTCAGAGGATAAATTTGAGTTGATGATTTTGCCACAACATTATATACTTGGAAACAAGTATATTGTAAGGGGGTGGATTGTTGTGAGGGAGAATTCTTACTGCCTATGCGACATTGTTCCTATTGTATATGTGGCTCTAACTTGAGGGAAGATTAGACATCTACAATTTAGCATTAAATGGGGACTAGGGCAGAGGGGAAGAGGTTGTCGAAGATGTGCATCCCTCTTGTTGTTTTTCTGTTTTCCTCTTACCCTTCTCTGTAACTTTCTTCTCCTTCTCCCTTGTTCTTCTTCTCTTCTTCTATAACTTTCTTTCTCATTGGAAAATCAATACAAGTTCCTTCTCCTCATTTATTTTCCAGCTTATACCACAACAAAAACCTAGTCGTCCATATCTATACCGGTCCACCTATTTTGCATAGATCAGTGCTCTCTCTTCAAGTAGTTGTGGATAGTTGCTCTCCTTTGATTTTCAGCCACTACATTCTTGATTTCGTGCACAAATTAGTGCTCTTGAATTTCTAACCTCGTCATGCTTCACTTGGGCACAATCTTGCATTTCCATGGATAGATTTAGCAGTAGAAACTTTTTTCTTCGCATTGATTCAATCTGCTCTGGTCATCTCTTCAATGCTAGTTAGTTTTCTCTGTGCCGACTCTAACTTCCAATCGTTTTGATACATTGGTTGCAGAACAGCTTGTTGCACCACCTATAAAACATGAGAATTTTACATGATAATAAATTCCACACACAAATTTTTTGCGTTAAAATCAGTCATAACGTTGAAAAATTTATTAGAGTTATCGTGTAACGGCCATGTGTGAAATTTTGGTCAATAAGTCAAATTGGTGGAATTGGGAAATTTCCAAACGGAAAAGTTATTTAAGAAACAAAATTGAACAAATAAATTGGACAAGTAAATGTGGTTGGGTGATGCTCGGAATAAGTCGTGAATTGGAGATGGATTAATTAACATATGATGTGTATTTAAAATATATGCAATTATATATTGATGAAGTAAATGGAAAATAGAGGAAGATGAATTTAATAGAATAAAGAAAGTAATTAAATTAAAAAGGACAGCTTAGGGTTTTGAAAGAACAAGAGAAGTGCGCCGTTCGAAGGAGAAACGACGTGGCTAGGCAATAGGGTGGGTTGCTGTGCCATGTGGAAGATCAAATGAAGTCTTGGCCGTCAGATGAAGGCTACAGGAGTCAGATGATATGTGGATCATTAGATCAAGATGGGGAGACAATGTGGAAGATCGACCGAAGTCTTGGCCGTCAGATGAAGGCTATGGGAATCAGATGATCTGTTGACCGTCAGATTAGGACAGAGAGACGTCCGTTGGATCAAGAGACGTCCGATGCTGAAGAGTAAGTAAAGTCATGTGCGAGGCACACGATAGTTGAGTAGATGAAATAGTCGTTGGATGTAACTCGGGCAGATTGTCAACCGACAGATTGAGCATGGGAGACATCCGTTGAAGCTAGGAACCTTCATAATGAGCTAACAATTGATGTCAAGTGCGGGGCATGTGTTACTTGTAAATAAAAACGCAGGTGAAGTGTCAGTCGTTAGATGAGGAAGGAAGGAGGAAATTAGGGTCCTTGGATGACTGTGAGGGACGTCCATTTTCAGGAGAGACATCCGTCATAAGGAAGACTTTTCGTTCCTGTGGATAAGGGATGTCCAGAACCAGCTGAGGGACATCTGAAATAGAGAAAGGGACGTCTGACAACATTGAACCCTAAAAACCAAGTATAAATAGGTGCGTTAGCCGAGGGTTTGGAGCTATTCCTTTTCAACTATCGATGATCATTCCATTTGAGGGAGAGAGAGAGAGAGAGAGAGAGAGAGAGTTTGGATAACAGAGGGCCGAGACGAAGAACAAGGCCATTCCAAGCATCCCAAGCGGAAACCGGCGAGAGGCGAGTGGATGAGGAATGACTCCTTCGGTCGATAACATCTGCGAGCGAATGATTGCTAGTCAAGAGCAACATTGAAACCGCGATGAGGAACATATCAGAGGACCGAGCACATTTTTGCGATTTTTTTGGTTGAGGTGAGAATACTGTGCATTTTTCAGGCTCTCAGCGCGATTACCCTATTTTGGTGATTTAGATTTCTGATACATTTGTTGTACTGGGTTATTGCTTCGAATATGTTGTGTTGTTTGGGCCCCTGTTATGTTATGGTTTTGACAGTTAGACCAAGAGCTTGCCCCTGTCTATTTATAGTTTTACGGAATAAAATAGTTTTGGACTTTTGTTTAGGTTTCTGCTTAGAATACTATTGTTGTTTAATTATTGCCATTGAAGATTAAATATCGTAGGAGAGGAGTGTTGGATTTATTGTTATTCATTGATGCTGGTCTTGGTTTTATTACTATGGTTCTAATACTAGATTTTACCTTGATAATGGACTCTGAAAGGTTGTGCAATGATGGGTTGTAGTTTAAAGTGCATAAAGAGGGGCTTGGACTTAGTTCTATGTATGTGTTGATTTCATAGAACTGAAAGTTTATGTTAATTCCATGTTTATATTAACTAAGTGGTGGAGTTAGAGGGTTTAGATGTGAGTTTTAAAAGAGACGATTTACGATGATAAGCATGAGGATAGACATTAAGCTTAAACCTGGTATAAGATCTTTCAATAATTCCTTGAGATGTACTTATGAGATTTCTATGTGTCTAATATGTTGTAGGCTCGGACGAGTTTGTGGACTTTGAGCCGGTGCCCGAGGTTGTTGCTCCTTCGTATACGAGGAAGGACCGCCAGCGAGGTAGGGGCTTTATACCTAGTTGCTTGCACTGCATAGCATAGTTTTCAAAATAAAATTGTATTTTGTGGAATACCATATATGAAAAACCTGACGGGGATTGTTCGATAGCACGTCAGCTTTTTATGCTATGTATGTATGAGAGTTTTACACGTTTACTTTCGTGCACTTGATTTCATGTTTTGGTGTGCAATTAGGGGTGTTCAAATTCGGGTTCGGTTCGATTTTAGTAAAAAAAAGAATCAAACCAATCGGTTTCGGGTTGAAAATTTTCAGACCTAAACCATGTTTTTTGTTTGAGTGAACCGGATCGGTTTCGGTTCAGCTTTTCGGTTTCGGTTTCGATTCGGTTTCGGTTGAATCTAAATCTATATTTATTTATTTTTTCATATATATATGAAAAATTTATACTGCATTAATGGTTTAAAATTTATACAGCAAACAGCAAAGTGCGAAGTTTAAACCATTTCATAAATAATTGTAGCAAGATCCATCCATTAAGAAATAAACAAATACAACCATCAAATATAAACATCCATCAATATATCCTAAATATAATTGAAATATCCTAAAAATAATCATCTAAATTATGTTACTTACAACTAAGGAAATACCCGAACCCATGTCATTCAACATTTCAACCAAGGAGATACACCTACACGGTAACAACTAACACAGACGACAGACCCATGTCAAATTGCCAATTGTCATTCTCTTAATTATGTTAGAACACAATCAATTTGATAATCAAATTTAAGACAATCAGAAACTTTTCAACACAATCAATTTGAAGATCAATCTTCAAAAAATCAATTCCATGGGAAAATTTGAAGTGCAACTGCAAGACAATTCCATAATTCAGAACAAATTGAAGGTAAAAATTTTTACTTACCAAGAACAGAAGAGAATATTACACTTAAGCAGATCTAAGCCGCCAGTGATCCACTCCCAGATTTAAGCCGCCGATAATCCACTCCCAGACTGGACTGTTGGAGCCTGGAGACCAACTAAGACCGCTGGCGCTGCTAATCCACTCCCTGAATCCCAGATCTAAGCCGCCGTTGGACTGCTTAAAGACGAACGAAGAAGGAAAAGGGAAACTAACCTGAAGCCTGAAAACATGGACGAAACTAACCTGAAGCCTGAAGATTGAAGAAACTGTGAAGTGTGAAACAGGGCTGAGGGGCGACTCACGACTGGCGAGAGGCGAGGACTGGACTTTGACGAGGAGAGCGAGAGAGACGACAACCCTACCCTGGCAAAGTTTAACTTAAATGCCATCGGGTTCGGTTTCCACGGTTTTGATAAAACAAAACCGAGCTTCAACCCGCTACTCATCGGGTTTGACAAAAATAAGCCGGCTTGTAATGTTTTTTTCACCAAACCGTACCGGTTCAAGCCGAATTGACCGGTTCCGGGTTGGTTCGTCGGACTGGATTCGGTTTGAACACCCCTATGTGCAGTGGCTCTAATTTTGGGACGATGAATCCTCTTGATACTTTAGACGATTTTAGTATCAAAGTATCAGGAGGCTACCACCGGTACATGTCTCACTGTGTGGAGATGTTTTGTTTGTGTGTTGTATGAAAGATGGTATTGGGAAGTAGATGAGGCTTCCTTAAGTTTCAAACCCCTAAACCCGATCAAGGTGTATATTACGAGCATTTTGTCGTGGAACGTGCTCGGCGACAACCTGGGTTATGAGCCGGGTCTATGGACCGCCGTCATTTGTTTTCCTCTAGGCTCATGAGGTGTTGCCTATGTTGATGGACACCTTTTTGTGCATATGTTCGGAGGAGTCTTTGAGAGACCATCCATTTTTACTGAAATGGTTTTTTAGTATAAATCACGATGAGAGTATTTTAACTTATAGTTATCTATGTATATAGCTATGTTTTCTTAACATCTCGTCGGAGGCCTTTGAACCAAATTTTTTTGAAGAAGAAAAGGACTTAAAAATGATTTATTAAAACGTGCATAATTATCCCAAATTCATGGTTTTCAAGAAAAGAGTAAAACCGTTTTACACGCGCATAGCATTTCGTATAAGTTTCCTACTGAGCTAGTCACTCACCCTACGACCCCCACCACTCCAGGTAAAGAGAAGAGTAGCTAAGCTTGCACGGATTTTGGTTGAAGGCTCTGCTGTTATTTATTTTATTTCATTTCCTTAGTTGAACCTTTATTTCCTGGTAAGCAAACTATTTGATGACTGTAATCTACTTAATTTGGTTTTTTGAGAAACTTGGATTATATGCACAGTATCATTTGGACATTTAAATTTATTATTCTGCAATTATTAATTACTCTTGCGATCACTATATGGATCGTGATCCATCACAAGTGGGTTATGCTGGGTATTTTACACAAACTCTTCTGCAATGATACTGTGCATATAATCCAAGTTATGCAAATTTTGTAGTGACACCACCTCCGGGTCGTGACACCACCACTGTTAGGCCATGGGTTTTGCACCTCTAGTATCTTGCTAATATTGAGCAAAATTTTGTTTCCAAATTTTGTATCTTTACTGGAAATTTCATATCTATAATTTCCTTTTGCCAGCGAGACTTTTGTTGGCAAAGTTTTTGATTTATGGTTTGGAAAATTCTAGATGTTCAAATTTTTTTATTTGGACAAATTCATTTGTTGAATTTGGCTGATTGTGGATTTCGTTATTGAACAGGAGTGGATTGATAATAGCTAGAAAATCTAAAATTTTTCAGATCATTTTTTGTTAAAATTTAAACTTATTTTTGTTGGAAAAACCGTTTTTCTTACCTGTAAGGTTGAGTCGTAAAACTCATAGTTATATTTTTTGTTTTCAAATAGTAATAGTCTCTTCTACCCATGATTTTTTTTTTCTAATCTATTTATCTTAGTAAAATTGTGTATTTCTTTTTCCATTTCGGTTATTTGTTAGTTTCTTTAATTTCCATACTTTAATACGAACAGTACTTCAATTTTGCCCAAAATCTTTTAACGTAGTTTGATTCAACCATTGATTACGGATAAACAAACTTAATAAGATTACTAACCTTGATCCATGCTTTTATTGATATAATCGTTAAATCGAAAAATGTTTATCTCCTTGAACCTTTTTCCTTTACGTGCTCTCTTTGATGATTAAAAGATATGTATGAACTCCCTCTCTTCTTTTTCCAAAGATTCTCCAGAGATCAACGTTCAGAGAGAGAGAGAGTAGATTAAGCCAAAGAATTTGAGGGCAAGAGGAAGCCATTAATAAGGACAGAGAGAGAGAGAAGCCAAATCTAATTCAACTTCTCTTCCTCCTTTTCTGGTGTAGTTTTTCAATGTTTGAGTGCAGAATGCACTTGTCCTTTCAAAAACAAAAAGACAACTCTCCTTAATGCATTCACACTTACACAATGCATTCACACTTGCACAATGCATTCACACTTACACCACCACGCAGATGTAAAATTCTTTTCATGTAATTTATTTAATTACCCTTTCATTCTTCAGGGAATTACGTAACTGTCATTGCATTCATATCCCTATACTTTCATCTCTTTTAACTATACATTATTCTCTTTAACAAGGTCAAGGTGAGGGAATTAAAAACCAATCAACTTAATTCTTTTATACTTAACAATCATCACATTAAGCACCTTAATATTAAGTCAATATACTTTAATTAACATAGACCACATTCATAGATTATTAGGATAATCTAACAATCTCCTACTTGAGCTATGTTATATTAACTTTAATAAAATCGATTTCCAGCTATTACTTTTCAGCTGTCACAACTAGAAATTCACAATCAATTTCTATAGTGTACCATAATGTGAATTTATCAAGTGTTCTTTTCACAATGAATTGTATAATTGGATCATGGCAATCACAAGTCTTTAATGACGACATGATTCTTTTCATGTATCACAAATTAACACAATTCATTAAATATTTAATTGATGAACACTATATATTTACCTTTAAACTTTAACTTTTCATAAAGTTTACATATTATTTATAAACAACTTTAATTATATACACAATTTTATGAATAATAAACACGCATACAAAAACATTTCCTTAATGAATTCAAAAGTGTCATAAAAAACAAGTTATGCTTTTACAATCACATATACAAAGATTTGTCACCTAAGCCCATCCTTTTAACATGTTCTTTAAAGGCTTTGTGTGGCAATCCTTTGGTTAACTGATCTGCTATCATCAAACTTGTACTTATATGCTCTATGCACACTTTTTATTTTTGTATTTTTTTTTACTGACAAGTCCTTTAAATCTATATGTTTTGCTCCTTTCGAGTACTTGTCATTTTTCGAGAAGAATACAGCTGCAAAATTATCACAATAAATTTTCATCGGTCTATGTATATTGTCAATCATTCCTAGACCCTGAATTAAGTTTCACAACCACAATGCTTGAATCGTAGCCTCAAAACATGCTACAAATTCTTCCTCCATAGTGGAAGTAACAATTGAAGACTATTTTTCACTTTTCCATGATACGGCTCCTCCTGCTAATAGGAAAACATAACCGAATGTAGATTTCCTCGAATCTACACATCTACCATAATCTAAATCCGAATATCCAATCACCTCAAGATGATTTGATTTTCTGTACATGAGCATGTATTCCTTTGTTCCTTACAAATACCAAATAAGTTTCTTTGCAGCTTTCTAGTGATCCATTCATGGGTTACTTTGATATCGGCCCAACATCCAACCTGCAAAACTGATGTCTAGCCGAGTACATGTCATTGCATACATTAAGCTTTCTACTATTGATGCATATGGAATATATTCCATTTCCTTACGTTCCAAATCACTTTTCGGACATTGCATTTGATTAAACTTGTCCCCTTTCTAAATTGGAGCAACACCAGCGGAACACTTATCCATTATGAATTTCTCTAGAATTTTATTGATATATCCTTTTTGAGACAAGCCCAGCAAACCTTTGTCTATCACGGAATATTTCCATTCCAATTACATAGGCTGCCATACCCATATCTTTCATTTTCAAAATTCTTAAAGAGAAAAGCTTTTACGTCATGTAACATTCCCTTATAATTTGCAACAAGAAGAATATCGTCAACATGCAGTACCAGGATACTAAACTTAATCCTACTGACTTTCATATAGATACACCAATCAACGGTGTTCTTTATAAAACCGTACGATGTAATGATATTGTTAAATTTCATATACCATTGTCTGGAAGATTGTTTTAATCCATATATTGACTTATTCAGTCTACACACTAACTTTTCATTTCCAGGAAATGAAAATCCTTCTGGTTGATCCACATACACTTCTTCCTCTAAGTCACCATTAAGAAAGACAGTTTTTACGTCCATTTGGTGAAGCTCTAAATCATAATGAGCTACCAAAGCTATAACTATCCTTAAAGAGTCCTTATTTGAAACTAGAGAGAATGTCTCTTTATACTCAATTGCATCTTTTTGAGTGTAACCTTTGGCGACAAGTCTGGCCTAATACCTTTCGATGTTACCTTTCGAGTCACGTTTGGTTTTGAAAATCCATTTACGACTAACAGGTTTCTTTCTTTTAGGCAACTCTACAAGTTCCCAGACTTTATTGTCATCCATCAATTCTAACTCTACTTTCATAGCATTTAACCACCTTTTGGAATTATTACATTCCATGGCTTGTTTAAATGAATCTGGATCTTTATTGTTACTCAAGTCACATTCCTCTTCAAGTGAATAAATCACATAATCATTAAAAATTGCTGGTCTCCTTTGCCTTACAGACCTTCGCAATTCTGGTTCTTGTGATGGTTCACTTATGACTTGATCATCATTAATATGCTCTTCATTGACACATTCACTATGATTAGTTTTAATATTCATATGTCGTTTCGGTATGTTGTTGGACTGTGATACAACAAAAGGAATGACAACTTGATGAGAAGTACTAGGTGTTGTTTCCTCCACTCGATTATCTTGAATATTCACCTTTCGTGATTCATCACTCCCACTGAACTCGTCATTCTAAATAAATCGAGCATTTCTAGATTCAACTATTCTTGCACTATGCTTTGGACAGTAAAATATGTACCCTTTTGACTTTTTCGGATAGCCGATGAAATAACCACTGACGGTTCTTGCATCGAGCTTCTTTTCAAGTGGATTATATATCCTTACACCTGCCGGACAACCCCAAACATAGATATGTCTCAAACTATGTTTCCTTCCCATCCACAGTTCATAAGGTGTCTTACAAATTTCCTTACTAGGAATCATATTCAGCAGATATGCATCGGTTTTCAAACCATGCATTTACAACGATAAAGGTACATCACTATTATTCATCATATTTCTAACCATTTCGATAAGAGTACGATTCTGCCTTTTAGCTACACCATTTTGTTGTGGTGTCCCCAACATTGTTTACTGTGCACAAATACCTCGACTTTCGAGAAACCTTTCAAATGGACCTTTTTTTTGTCTATTTTCATCGAACTTTTCATAATATTCACCATATCTATCAGACCTCACTGCCTTTACTTTTCTATATAATTGTCTTTCCACCTCATTGATGAATATTTCTATAACATTCATCGCTTGAGACTTTTCATGCAATAGATACAAATAATCATCACATAGGAAGTCATCGATAAATGTGATAAAATATTTTTCACCACTCCATGAAAGAGTGTCAAATGGACCACATATGTGTATCAATTCTAAAAATTCACTACTTCTTGTGGTAGGATACTTTGATGTGTATTTAGTTTGCTTTCCTTTAATGTAATCTATACACACGTCCTAGTCATTTAAAACTAATTGAGGTAAAATATTACTTTTCATTAACCTCAACATCCTTTCTTTAGATATATGACCTAGACGTTTATGCCATAACGAAGCAGAACTTTCATTTGTTGCACTACGTTTATTTCCAATCACATGAATAACATTAAACAGGGATTCAAAATATTTAGCATCAAGATTGAAATAGTACCAACCATCCTTTAAAATACCATAACCATAACAGTATTTTTGTTTGTACAAAGAAAACACACCATTACCAATCTCAATGTTAAATCCTACGTAATCTAACTTTGCAACAGAAATTAAATTCCTAGTACATTCAGGAATGTAGAGACACTTTTCTAGATCCAGACGATATCCAACATCAAGTATCTAGGATCAATCTATACTTCCCAATTCCTTGTATCCGTGCTTTCATTTTGTTTCCCATATACAGGAAATTTTCAGTTCCGTTTATGGGCTAGATGGAAAGAAATCCTTGTGTAACATTAGATACATGAGTAGTAGCTCCAGAATCTAACCACTAAGTATTACAAGGCACTTCTATAATATTTGATTCAAAACATACTGAAACAAATAGTGTACCTTTCTTTTTGAACCAAGCTTTTCTTTTCGAACAATCCGTTTTGATGTGTCCAACTTTGTTACAGAAATAGCATTGAAGCTCTTTTCGGATCTGACCATCTTTTATCTTTAATTGGCCTTTTCCCTTCTGTTTGTTCTTTTTACTCGGCTTTCCTTTGCTACTATTGGCTTCCTTCTGAAACGTTAAATGAACGGTATGGTCCTTTAATTTCTTCAACCTCTCTTCTTCTTGAATTAACATGGCCTTAATTTCTTGAAAGTTCCATTTTTCTTTAATGGTGTTATAATTCACCTAGAAATGGCCAAATTCAAGAGGAAGTGAGTTGATGATAAATTCAATCAAGAATGATTCACTTACATCCATACCCAACTTTTTAGTGCTGCCAAATTGGCCATGTCGTTACATGATCATGAATGGGTTAAGATCAATCAAATTTTTTGGTCGTCAACTCACTCATCAGATTCCTTACAACAGACTTATCAGTAATGTCTGATTGGGAATATTCTTTTATTTTAGACATGAATTCTTCGTCTTTGGCATTGATGACTTAACATTTTCAGCCATTGTCATTTTCATCAAGCTAAAACTCAGCCTATTAGACCGCTCCCAAGTCTCACTGTATGACTTGTCAGCTTCAATACTTGTCTCATTAATGGCTGGTGGTCTATCACAAACTAATGTTAGGTCTAAATCCAATACACCCAGTTGAAACTGGATTTGTTCAAACCAATCAGTATAGTTCAAACCATTGAACTTGAGTAGTGAATTAGCAGAGGCGAATAAATTTTTAGAAGCTGCAAAATATAACACATGCTCATTCATTAAATTGATCGAATTCAGATAACAACAATTTTATTTATTTAAGTTCACATTTGGGTAATCTTTAAAGAAATAAACAATCATTGATATTATAATTTATACTTTAATAGACTCAAAAACATATTTAATATAATATGTTTAATATCTTTGGATATTTAAACATATTAATCAAATATGTAAATGTCTCACTTGAATATTATTGATTATAAACATTTGTTCATCTTTGGGCGACCTACTAGTTTATAATTAATAATTTTCTTTTAATAACATCATCATAATTATCACCATAATTAAATGAATAAATTACACAATTTAATATTGCTCATTTCAAACTAGGTCACTTTGGCAACTACTGAGTTTCGATACACCAATATTTAATTGAGTAAACTTTTATTTATGTAATTTATTTTAACTTTTATTTTCTGCCTTGCAGACGACTAGTGGATGTGAGATTCGCGTTTGCTATCGTCCGAAAACTATAATTTTTCATTACAGGTTCAAATATGTTTCGTCCTGATATCATCCTCTTGCGTCCGCGTGTGTTCGCAGGATGAAAACTTTGCACAGATTTGTCTGGAATCAACTTTCTCCATAATATTTCAACTTTATTTCTATGATTTCATCTTTTACTTCTTTTCATGTATAACCTTATACAAAACTTTTCATGAAATCTATTTTGTAATTTTCACTTTTATGCAAAAACCAAGATGCATCAAAATCAACTTTTATGAACCTTGATTCAGAAAATTATGCAGAACAATTCAACCTTTATGCAGAAACAATAATTCTAAACCTTTACTTAACTTTTATGCATAATCAATTATGCATCAAAGTTAACTCTTATACGTTTATGTTCAGAACAGTTATTCAGCAAAAGAAACTTTTATGCATAACTTTTTTGAAGAAACAATCAAGCAACAATTTAATCTTTATGCATAACTATTATACAGCAAAAAACAACCTTTACGTTCAGAACATCTACGCATCAAAATTAACATTTATGTTTAGAACAACTTTGCATCATTATGCAGCAAAGAAACGTAGCAACGAAACGATTATTAAACTCTTGTTCATGGCAAATCAAAACGTTAATTACTGTGCTCTAATACCAATTGTTAGTTTCTTTAATTTTCATACTTTCATACGAACAATACTTTAATTTGCCCAAAATCTTTTAACGTAGTTTGATTCAACCATTGATTACGGATAAATAAACTTAATAAGATTATTAACCTTGATCCATGCTTTTGTTGATATAATCGTTAAACTGGAAAATGTTTATCTCCTTGAATCTTTTTCCTTTACATGCTCTCTTTGATGATTAAAAGATATGTATAAACTCTCTCTCTTCTTTTTCCGAAGATTCTCCAGAGATCACCGTTCAGAGAGAGAGAGAGTAGATTAAGCCAAAGAATTTGAGGGCAAGAGGAAGCCATTAATAAGGAGAGAGAGAGAGAAGCCAAATCTAATTCAACTTCGCTTCCTCCTTTTCTGGTGTAGTTTTTCAACGTTTGAGTGCAGAATTCACTTGTCCTTTCAAAAACAAAAAGACACTTCTCCTTAATGCATTCACACTTGCACAATGCATTCACACTTACACCATTGTAAAATTCTTTACATGTAATTTATTTAATTACCCTTTCATTCTTTAGGGAATTATGTAAATGTCATTGCATTCATATCTCTGTATTTTTGTCTCTTTTAACCATATATTATTCACTTTAACAAGGTCAAGGTGAGGGAATTAAAACTCAATCAACTTAATTCTTTTATACTTAACAATCATCACATTAAGCACCTTAATATTAAGTCAATATACTTTACCAATGACACCTGGACAGGCGGAGAAAGTAATTTACTACTCACGCGATCCCTTATTGGACGACTCACTAATACTGGCTATGCAAACTTCCAGTTAAACGTATATCATGTAATTGAGTACTTATCGAGCCTTGGACTTCAAGCCCTTCGTAGTGTTTCCTACACCTCTGAATCTTCTCAAGGACTCCTATGGAATTTGCGACCCTCAATTCAGCGTCCACTTACTACCCCGGCTCAGCTTATTACCCGCACCCACTCTTGCGGAACCATTTCACTTCGGTTTCATGACTATACTGACCAACCAGCACGAGCATCAACACAACTTCTTCAAAACGACTCCGAAGCTGCCCAAGAAGACACCGTTTTAAGACACGAATTTGCAGGCGTCCTAATCTCATATAATCCCTGTGACTTGGATTATTATGATTCAACTAATGATGAATGGTTAGACCAGTTTGACTCATATGAAGCACCTGCCTCACCACCTGCCCCATGGGATCTATTAGGGCAACCAAGTGGCAAATACAATGTTCAGGTTAAATATACTGCCCCTTCACATATAAGTGAATTTGTTAACCCTTTTGGTACAGAAACAGGAACTTGGAACAACTGGGATGATGAACCACTTGACCCTCCTATGGATTCTACACTAGACTCCAGTTCTAGTTCCTCCGAAGAACTGTATCTTCTAATGATCTGAGGGACTATGGATATTCCATTACAGAGGCAGCAAAGACAACATGTGTTGTGTCCGGTTGTTCCCAATCGAGAGCATAATCTTCCCAATCATAGTAGTCGCGAACATCCTCAGGAAGGACGTTGAAAATGATGAATCAAGATTGGTAAATGATCACATCAAATTATATAAAATTAGAACATAAATAAGATTATCTTAATTAAATCCTCTGATATACCAAGAAAATAAATAAAAAACATACCAGAAACTTGGCTTTATTGACTAGCTTATCTTCATCTAAAGTTTGGTTGGCATTCAAGTCGTTGTTTGACCAAATGCCAATTCTCATATTATAGTTGGATTACTCCTGGTTTACAAACAAAACTTCAAGAAATTAAATTTTCTAAGATTTGTAGTAGTCAAGAAAAAATTAAGTCTAGATTAGATTATTCATGACTTACAAGAATTGGCAGAAAAACAATTAAAGAACATAAATCATTCATTTGTTGAATACGGTATAAAAAACACTGCAATTGTCATTGTCAAGTTTAAATAACTTGCTACGATGATGACGAGGCATGCATCGATGAAACCTTGGCAGCGTTTTCTCCCCGTTGCTTCTTTATGTCATGGAGTAATTTGGAGAAGCGAGTGAGAGCGTCCTGGTTTGTGCCTGCATCTTCAACTACTTGGTATTTTCCAGTTTCCAAGTTAATCATGAAAACTAGTTTTTGTGGGTCGTTTTAAACACGTGTCCTTTTGTACAATTTTTCTTTCAAAAATTGAAATTTTATAAAATGAAAATTATAAATTTTATTCATGCTTAATAAAAATATTTCTAATAAATTTAAAAATTTAAATCCCTACTGAGTTTAAAAAACTCATCCCTTTAATAAAATTTTCAGGAAATTATCAGCTAGACTTCCAGTTGCCAAGTCAAGATTAGTTCCAGCATAGTTATTTAATTTCTATTATTTTATTAATTTTTCTCGAGAGACTTTTAGTGAGGTATATTCATTTATTTGGATGACTGTAAACCTTAAATACTTCATTTATTTTCCTGCACAGTTTTCCTTTTATTTGGATTATATTTCTTTACTATCTGATATCACTTTTGGACCTGTTAAGCCCATTTTATTTTGGGTCATGGCTTTAAATAATTAAATTTTTGTCTTCCACTGCTGTATATTTAATTTAAGTGAAATGGGTAGGATGATCTGTCCCTTTTGGGCCGGATCGTTTCCCGTTCTGTCTCGGGTTCTTTACTGGTCGTGACACAACTCCCTTTAGATTGTTTAAGTTCTCTTTTGTCGCGTTATCAACGGATGATTCTTCGCCCATCAATGTATGGTCCTGTCCAAATGCAAGGCTTTTACTTGGACTACTTGGATCAATTACTCGAGCCAACCAATGTCTAACTTCTTTCTTGATCATTAAAAAAAATTGGATCATATTTGTTTTGTCAATTTTTCTATTATAAATCAACTTTGAATTCTCTTACTTCAATAAAATTGACAGTTTTTTGTACAAGAAAACAAATTTTTAACGTTAATCTTGAAATAAAATACACTGGTTTTATTTTTTATAGAGTTGATTGTCATAGAAATAACGATATTACCTAAATACGAAGGTAGTTGTCAGTGCTATCCATGCACTGGAAAAGAGTGGACAAGTGAAAGTCGACAACATCAGCACTTGCATCCATGAAAATATCAACGATGGGAGTAGAGCCGTTGTGAAGCACCCAACTGAGGAGGCCCCACTTAGACACCTCCGCCGCACAGTATTTAACTTCATTCTTTTTTAAACCAGTGCCCAGTGATAGAACAAGCATTTTCTGGCATTCCATTGGCTTTATTTTTGCTTCCTTATTCAGCTTCAAAGATCTTGTCATCTTTGTTATGGCCATTAATGTCTGTAGAAGCTCAAAAATAAATGTTTGTTACAGTCTCGTTTACCGAGGTTTTAGATGAACCGATCAAATAGATTCGATTTGTTTTTGACATATTCGTATTATTCAACCAATCTTTTTAATTATGCCACTAATACACTGTATGGCTAATTATTTCATGGACAATGTTGATTGTAACGTCTTAATTTTTTGCAAGTAGTACAATATTATATATTTTATGTTGATGCCCGCATGACTTTTTATTAGGTTTGACAGTAAAAAGCCTTGTATTAGTTGAAGATGCAATCTAATTTTTTTAGTTTTGGACTCCTACAAGCTTTCACAAGATTAAGTCATCACACTTATGTTATAAGGATTAATGCTATGTTAATATTCTAATTTTACATTTTAATTTCACATTATCACGTAAAATTATTATGGTATAAAATAAATATATAAAAATAATAAATTACTTGAATTAATAAATGAGTAACACACAATTGCCACAACAATGTGTGAAATTGGAGTGTCTACGTAGCATTACTCTAGAAGAACTATGACAAGTAGGAAATGTTACATGTTGAAAACTCACCGGATTGTTGGCTGCAACACCACCATCAATGAGATTGTACTGTCTAGGCTTTTCATCACTATTAGCTTACTGAATCTCAAAGAAATGTGCCAGGAGGTATGTTGGAGCTGCCGAAGTACCAAGACAAACGTCTACTAGCTTAGCATCCTTCAACCCATCGTCTTTGGCCTTAAAAAAAAAAAAAACAAGTTTTGTTTCGGAATAAAAGAAAAATCGTCTCATATTTTTTCTTCTCATGTCAGGCTCAACAATTTACCTGCAGGCAAACCTAAATTTTTTTTATCAAGCCTGGTTGGGTTGAGCCCAATCCTTTTTTCCACAGGCGGGCCTTGCCCCAACTTATTTTTCATTAGGCGAGTTGGCTCGTGGACTAGGGGTGTGCAGAACCGGCCCGGCACAAGAGAACCGGACCGAAACCGGTCCTTCCGGTACCGGCATTGGTCCGCATATGTGGAGCACCGGACCGGGTCTGGTCCGGTGCTACCGGGACCTGTTCTGCACGGTACCGGTCCTCGATACACGGTACCAGAGAACCGGTACCGTGTAGAACCGGGCCTTTTAATTTAGGGCAAAATCACAAATGAGCAAGAGCAAATCCCTAATCTGATTCAGATTTTCCAATTCCCGATTCCCACCTGGCTAAGCACTGCAGCTTCCCGAGTCCCGACCCTAATCGATCCGACATCCGACGATCCCTAATCCAGCAACTGACTCGACTCCTCGTCCAGTCGTCCCGGCCTCGTCCAGTCGTCGTCCCGGCCTAGTCCAGTCAGCTCCGAGCTGACGAGCTCCGTCCGTCGACCGTCGCCAGTCGCCACTGCCAGCTCCGAGCTCCGAGTTCCGAGCTCCGTTCGTCTGCAACTGCCGCTGCCAGCTCCGAGCTCTATCCAGTGTCCATCGAGCCGTCGCCAGTAAGCACTCTAATCTACTCTGTTGAAATTTTTTTTTATTGGCTCATTAGTCTTAACTCATTGGACTCGACTTGTTTAACTCGCTAAGTTTGTTGAACTGGATATTTTTTTGCTCGGCTGATTCGTTTGCCATCTCTAATCTAAACCAATTATTGATGAGATTTGTCTGGTTCTTTTGTGACAAGCAAAAGTCATTGAACAATGCACATTATTTTCTCCACATTTCTTTCTACAAAGTCGACAATCATATAAATATCTTCTTCAATACTATGTTCTTCTTCATCACCAACTTCTAGTGCAATCTAACAAATAATTTGTCAGGGCAACTACTTGAAAGACGACATATTTGATCGCTGTAGAAATATTTAGCAAGATTAACATGTGCATGTAGGTTGTTATTGACTAGTTGATGGGAGTCATGATTTTGTGTATTAAGTTGAGATTTGGATCCACTTTGATTTTGCTATGAATTTTGAGTTGAAAGCCTATTTATGGCCATTCATCTAATGTAGTGTACTGTTTTGTTGCTGAGAGTGAATGATCTGTAATTTTTTACTTATGTTTGTATTATTATAATTTTACATTATATTTTATTATTTTTTAATATTTAAAGAAAGGGGATACAAAACCGGTACCGGACTGGAACCGGGACCGGTAAACCCCAGTCCAGAACCGGACCAGAACCGGTTCACTGCGGGACCGGTACCGGTCTTCCAAAAATGGGAACCGGTACCGCCGGTCCGGTGCCGGACCACTGTAAAACCGGACTGGACCGGTACCGTGCACACCCCTATCGTGGACTGGCGTGCATACCAACTATTTTAACATATTTTGGCATTACATTAGCGCCGCAACGCTCACCAGAACTCTAGCACCACGATGCTAATGCAAAAATATGCTAGTTCACGAGCCACTAGAACTCTAGCCGCAACGCTCACTAGAACTCTAGCACGCACGCATGCTAGTTAAGCTAGCCCAAGGTCTAAGACGGTGAGCCCAACTTTAGACTACTCTAAGGTGGACCTAGCTTAGTCCTGCCTAAACTAACCTAACTGGCTTAATTCAGAAGGTCAGAGGATGATTGTCATTTATGTATTTGTTATATCAGGATTTTTTTTATTAAAATTGTGAAAATAAATATGTTTATACATCCTTGGTGTTGAAGATGACTGGTTGAAGAATCTTGACATCAAAAGCTGGAATGAGTCCTTCAGGGTAATGTCTCCAAGCAGCCTAGTTACCAATGAATTAAGGTATACCCCATTGTATTTAGGGCCAGTCAGTTGTCTCAAAAGGTTCTTCATTGTGCTAAACCACCTTCATTAGAAATGGGTAAGTCTCAAATTTAAACTTTATTTCTTAAAATCACATAAAATACTGAGAAAAATTGAAGAAGTCACCTTGTTTGAGGAAAATGTTAGGGCCCTCGTCTAAAAAGAAATCAACAATCTCTTGTGCAGTATACGTGGGCTTCTTCTTGTTTTCCTTGTTTGGAGCTGTAAGCATGGTTGTTACTAATCCACCTGTACTTGTTCCTGCTATTACATCAAAATAATACACAATTCTTGCATCTTCTCCGTCCAATTCCTATAAGAAAAAGAACAAAAGTTCGATAATGAGAGAGAGAGAGAGAGAGAGAGAGAGAGAGAGAGGGGGGGGGGGAGACCTGAAGTTTGGATTCGACAAAGGCAAGGAGGGTGGCAGGAATGATGCCTCTAATGCCACCACCGTCGATGCTAAGCACTGTTAGCATCTCTCCTTTTACGGAATCAGATGGTATTTTCATTCAGCAAAAAGTTGTTTCAATCTTTTGCTCAGCAAATACTCTTCTCTTCAATGGTATAAGATTATCAAAAGGATCATTAGGGTTTTTATAGAAGAATTTGATCAGAAGGACCACACCCTATGACTAAATCGTAACTTGTAAATACAAATTTTACATTTTTGCTTGTGTGATAGAGATCTCAAATGGATTTTTGCATACTTTTGTTGATTTAGTCCTCCATTGATTGTGTTTTTGGGTTAGTGTACGAGGTTTAACTGTCTCTCTCTCTCTACAAATAATTTATCGGAGAAAACAAAAAATCGAGAATTTCGTGAATTCCAATATTTGAAAAACTTTAACAATTGCAATACAAAACTGTCAACTCCACAATCTATTACGTACTATAAAATCTTTGTTAATATATATTAACTTTCTTGACTGTATGTCTGTTCAAACAAATAAATAACTTTCGTGTCAACTTAAAAATTGAGAAGTCTCCAATTTGTAGCTAGAATGTTATTCTATAGCAAGTTTATGACAAAGAAAGAAAAATGAAAGTGATTTTTCACCATATACAGCAAGTTGAGGTGTGAATCTTATAGTTATTTGAGGATTATCCTGTTAGATTATTCTAATAATCTATTAATATGGTCTATGTTAATTAAAGTGTATTGACTTAATATTAAGGTACTTAATATGATGATTGTTAAGCATAAAAGAAATTAAGTTAATTGGGTTTTAATTCCCTCATCTTAACCTTGTTAAAGTGTATAATGTATGGTTAAAAGATATGAAAAATAAAGGATAAGAATGAAATAGCATTTACGTAATTCCCTGAAAAATGAAAGGGCAATTAAGTAAATTACATGTAAAGAATTCTGAATTTACACGGTGATGGTAAGTGTGAATGCAAAGAGGAAGAGAAGGAGAATTGGAACTCTCCTCTCTCTTAAAAACTCTCTCTCGAGTTTTTCTAAAGGAAGAAGAGAAAACAAATATAACTAGGCTTTCTCTCTTTTCTCAATCTATATCTCTCTCTCGACTCTTCTGAAGGAAGGGGGTGAATTGGTTTTCTCTCTTTCAAAACTTACTCTCTCTCTCTGAACTGTATCATCTCTCGAGAGTCTTTGGCAAAAGAGGAAGAGAAAGTTTATACATATCTCTTGATCATCAAAAAGAACGTAAGGAAAGAAAGGTTCAAGGAGATAAACGTATTTCCAGATCAACATTTACATCAACAAAAGCATGGATCAAGGTTAGTACGATTATTGAGTTTTGTTTATCTGCAATCAAAAGTAACGATTGGTTGAATTAAAATACGTTAAAAAGACTTGGGAAATTAAAGTATTGTTCGTATGAAAGTATGAAAATTAAAGAAACTAACAATTGGTATCAGAGTACGGTAATGGACGTTTTGATTTGCCATGAAATAAGCTTAGGTTTTGCATAAAGGTTGATTTATAGTTTTGGGTGTTTTCAAATCATTGTACTGACACGAATCATTAAGAAATCTTCTTATAACAATGATTGATTAATGATTGATTTTGATTTCTAAAATAGAAGAAACCGTCGGGTTTTTCGACGGGTCCGCAGTCGGGTCGAACTAGGTCGAACAAACCCGCTGGAGGTTGAAGATGACGTTTCCAACATATAGTTTATGGCACTCAGGCAGGTCTGGAACTACATGTAGTCTTGGCTGTTAACTTTTGTTAAAATAAAGAAAAATGGCCAACGACATACTGGAGAGTCGAACCTGACTCTTGGACACGGAAACCAAGTGGGTGGCCACTTGGACTATGGAATTTTTGTGACTATTCATTTTGAGGTGCAGAAAAGAGAAACTAGGGTTCAAATCCAGGCACTCGCACACGATGAACCATGTGGGTGGCCACTTTGACTATCCAATTTTCAGTTATTACAAATTCATTTTTTACATATTTATTGTTCACGTCCGCATTGAATCTGTAATTTCAGTATTGTATGTTCAGATGATAGCAGATGCAAGTTTTACGTCCGCTAGTCGTCCGCAAGGCAGAAATATTGAACTTAAATAAATTATATAAATGAAAGTTTACTCAATTAAATATTGTTGTATAGAAACTTAGTCGTCACCAAAGTGAGCTAGTTTGAAATTATCAATATTAAATTCAGTAATTTATTCATTTAATTATAGTGATGTTATTGAAAGAAAATTATTAATTATAAACTAATAGGTCATGCAAAGGTGGACCAATGTTTATAATCAATAATATTCAAGTGCGTATTTATATATTTGATTAATATGTTTAAATATACAAAGATATTAAACATATTGTATTAAATATGCTTATGAGTCTATTAAAGTTTAAATTATAACATCAATGATTGTTTATTTCTTTAAGGATTACCCAAAGGTGAACTTAAAGAAATAAAATTATGTTTATCTGAATTCGATTAAATTATTAAATGAGCATGTGTTATATTTTTTGCAGCTTCTGTTAATTTGTTCGCCTCCAAGAATGCTTTACTCAAGTTCAATGGTCTGAACTATGCTGATTGGTTTGAACAAATTCAGTTTCAACTAGGTGTATTAGATTTAGACCTTGCATTAGTTTGTGATAGACCACCAGCCATTAATGAGATCAGTACGGAAGCTGACAAGTCATACAGTGAGACTTGAGAGTGGTTTAACAGGCTGTGTTTGAGCTTAATGAAGATGACAATGGCTGAAAATGTTAAGTCATCAATGCCCAAGACAAATAATGCAAAGGAATTCATGTCCAAAATAAAATAATATTCTCAATCAGACATTACGGATAAGTCTGTTGTAGGATTTCTGATAAGTGAGTTAATGACCAAGAAATTTGATTGGTCTCAACCCATTCATGATAATCTACTAAGCATGGCCAATTTGGCAGCAAGGCTGAAAACATTGGGTAGGAATGTAAGTGAATCAATCTTAGTTCAATTTATCATCAACTCACTTCCTCTTGAATTTGGCCAGTTCTAGGTGAATTATAACATCATTAAAGAGAAATGGAACTTTCAAGAAATTAAGGCCATGTCAATTCAAGAAGAAGGGAGGTTGAACAAATTAAAGGACCATACCGTTCATTTAACATTTCAGAAGGAAGCCAGTAGTAGCAAAGGAAAGCCGAGTAAAAAGAACAAACAGAAGGGAAAAGGCCAATTAAAGATAAAAGATGGTCAGATCCGAAAAGAACTTAAATGCTACTTCTGCAACAAATCTAGACACATTAAGAAAGATTGTCCAAAAAAGAAAAGCTCGTTCGAAAAAAAAGGTACACTATTTGTTTTAGTATGTTTTGAATCAAATATTATAGAAGTGCCTTGTAATACTTGGTGGTTGGATTCTGGAGCTACTACTCATGTATCTAATGTTACGTAGGGATTTCTTTTGATCCAGCCCATAAACGGAACTTAAAAGTTCTAGTATATGGGAAACAGAATGAAGGCACAGATAAAAGGAATTGGGACGTATAGATTGATCTGGATACTGGATGTCGTTTGGATCTAGAAAAGTGTCTTCACGTTCCTGAATATGCTAGGAATTTAATTCTTGTTGGAAAGTTGGATTATGTAGGATTTAACATTGAGACTGATAATGGTGTGTTTTCTTTGTACAAACAAAAATACTGTTATGGTTCTGCTATTTTAAAGGATGGTTTGTACTATTTCAATCTTGATGCTAAATATTTTGAATCTCTGTTTAATGTTAATCATGTGATTGGAACTAAACATAATGCAACAAATGAAAGTTCTGGTTCGTTATGGCATAAATGTCTAGGTCATATATATAAAGAAAGGATGTTGAGGTTAATGAAAAGTAATATTTTTTCTCAATTTGATTTGAATGACTGGGACGTGTGTATAGATTGCATTAAAGGAAAATAAACTAAATACATATCAAAGTATCTTGCCACAAGAAGCAGTAAACTTTTAGAATTAATACACACTAAGATATGTGGTCCATTCGACACTCCTTCATGGAGTGGTGAAAAATATTTTATCACATTTATCGATGACTTCTCACGTTATGGTTATTTGTATCTACAGTATGAAAAGTCGCAAGCGATGAATGTTATAGAAATATTCATCAATGAGGTGGAAAGGTTGTTAGATAAAAAAGTAAAAGTAGTGAGGTCTGATAGAGGTGGTGAATATTAAGGAAAATTTGATGAGAATGGACAAAACAAAGGTCCATTTGCAAGGTTTCTCAAAATTTGAGGCATTTGTGCACAATATACAATGCCTGGAATACCACAACAAAATGTTGTAGCTAAAAGGCGGAATCGTACTCTCATTGAAATGGTTAGGAGTATGATGAATAATAGTGATGTACCTTTATCGTTGTGGATGCACAGTTTGAAAACCACTGCATATTTGCTGACTAGGGTTCCTAATAAGGTAGTTCCTAAGACACCTTATGAACTGTGGACGGGATGTAAACCTAATTTGAGACATATCCATGTTTGGGGTTGCCCGGCAGAAGTAAGGATATAATATCCACATGAAAAGAATCTCGATACAAGAACCGTCAGTGGTTATTCATCGGCTATCCAGAAAAGTCAAAAGTGTCACGATTCGGAGGTGGGCCAGACAGAAACGCTGGGCCAAACGACCCGGTCTTCGTAGAAGACCCGATCGCCCAACCCAAGGCTTGTTAAATTATTGCGAAAGACTTGTTTAAATACTCAGTCGCGACCCACTTGTGATGGATCATGGTAGTGATTGCGAGAATAATTAATATTGCGGAAATAATAAATTTTAAAGTCCAAATGATACTGTGCATACAATCCAAAAATTTCAACAACCAAGTTAAGTGTTTTTACAGTCATCCAAATTAAAAGTTATAGTCGTTCATTGTTACGCTTACCGATAAATAAGAGTTCAACTAGGGAAATGAAATAAAATAAAAGAATAGTAGAGCCTTTAACTGAAACTCTAACCTGGTAAAAAATAAGTCGATTGGGGTGAGTGACTAGGTCAGTATGAAATTTATACTAAATACTATGCATGTGTAAAACTTGTTTTACCTTTTCTTGAAAACATGAGTTTCAGGAAATCATGCACATTTTAATAAAACATTAAAATCCTTTTCGTCTCAAGGAAATCAGGCCCAAGGGCTCCGATGAGGTTTAAGAAAAATATGTTTGTATACATAGACAACTATGGATTTAAATACTCTCGTCGTGTTTTATACCGAAAATCGTAGTCCGTGAAAAAGGAGGGTCACTCAAGTACTCCCCCAAAAAAACACACAGAAAGGTGGTCATATCATGCAAGCAACACCTCATGAGCCCGAAGGAAGAAAAATGACGGCGGTCCGTAGACCGGGCCCGTCACCCAGGTTGTCGTGCAAATTTCGCGATGACACGCCCGTAATAAAATACACCCTGATCAGGTTTAGGGATTCGCAACCCAAGGAAGCCTCATCTCCTTCCTAATATCATATTCCACACAGCGCGCAAACAAGACAACTCCACGTAGTAGGAGATGTATTGGGGACGTCCCCTTAATACTTTGATGTTCACAACCTTTCAAAGTGTCAAGAGAATTCATCCCAAACAGGTCATAATCATCATATAAAAACATGAATCCAATGCACGAAAGTAAATGTGTAAATCTTTCGTACATATATAGTATAAAAGCTGACGTGCTGTCGAACAGTCCCCGTTAGGTTTTTCATGTGTGGTAATCCACAAAATAGAGGTTTATTTTGAAAACTATGCAATATGATGCAAGCAACTAAGTATAAAGCCCCTACCTCATTGGCGGTCCTTCCTCGAATGCGAAGGAACAACAATTGTAGGTACTCACTCGAAATCCTCGAACTCGTCCGAGCCTAAAAATATGCCAAGCACATGAATTTAAATCAAAACACCAAAACAATGAGTCTAACTCATCTATCGTTGCAATAACAGAATCATCCCCAATATTCCTCATTTTAGCTCACTCAACATTAAGCAACATCTAAGTGCTCCATCTATACAATATTTATCAAACAGTCAACAACCTATTCTTCTTAGATTATCTAACCAGACCTAACATGGCCTCAAAATGTTCCAAAACTTCCAACCAACAGATCATTCATTTCATGGTTCAATAATTGTATGTTAAACTCAGCAGCCAAACAACACTACAAGAAAACCAACTTGGCACAATACAATTCTGTAAATCAAGGTGTGAATTAAACTCTGCAACATGTCCAAACAGGGACCCAATACAGCAAATAACCAAGTATCCTTAAACTATTATGTGAAAACTATAACCAACAAAACAAACGATTATCCAATCTAGAACTGAATCCAGCATCAACATCTTAACATTAAAGCCAATATTATGCTGTAGAGAAGGGCAATAAGTTATTTCAAAACCCATTAAAACAGTAGCCAAAACTACAGCCCTTAGCTTTTAACAAACAATGTGTAGAAACTATACCCAACCAATTTTCAACTTTAACCCAACTTTTCCTTTTTAACCGAAACCAACCGCCAACTCCTATTAACTCAACAACCTCAATAATTTGGAACCAAAAATCATCCGTCAAAACCGTGGCAAAATAATTGAGCTAATCAAGCATCACAAATCCATTCTCTTAAACGGAACAGAAAACAACCAACATCAATGAAACTCATCCAAAAATAAACACAGAGCCTCGACATCAGATTCATCAGAGCAAAACAAAGACATTTTCCATTTATCAGCGAAGAAATCATAACAGAAATTTCTCATCGAATGCAAAGCAGAAACAGATGTTCTGCATTACTCATTGGAGTCAGCAAATTGGCAAAATGGAGCTCCTCGGCTCTGTCCTTGCCATCCAGAAGCGCCGGTTCATCTCGGTCAGACGTTGTCGCCGAGCTATAGCCGTCGTGTCTCCTTTCCTCTCTCGCGAATCGCCTCTATCGACCGAAGGAAGCAGGGGCTCAGATGAAGAACCCTAATTCCTCTTCACAAAATGCAACCCGTAGCTGCTATTCCTCTCCATTCTCTTAAAACTTCTCTTTTCTTCTTTTATCCAGCAGCGCAATGCTCTTTCATTTTCAAAACCCTAACCTTTTACTTTTCTTCTTATTTATTTTATTCATTTACTAGCCCTTTTTCTTTGTTCAGCGGCGGAAATCATAACCCATTCCCCCCTCTTTTTCCATTCTTTATTTTTAATCCTTTTATTTCTCCAACATTCTTTAATCTTCCTTGACTTTCTCTTCCAAATGCTATGTGTTTCCATCATCTCACACCCTTCATATGTTACATTTCAAATGTCAAATATGTGTCTACCTCACCCATTCACAATTTTCCTTATTTAATCCCTTTTAGTCTATCTTAATTCTAATTCATCCTTTAACATCCAAATATTGTTACATAGTAATTACCGATCAAATTTAATTTATCAACTCAGTTTCCTTAAATAAATTTTTCGTTCAGAAATTTCCAATCCCACTTATTTTACTAATTTACCAAAACTTCACACGTGGTTGCTACGCAACAATTTTGGTCAACTTTTCAACATTATGACCAATTTTAACACAAAAAATTTACATGTGGAATTTACTATCTTGAAAATTCTCAGATTTCACAAAAATGGTACATATTTTACTGTCCAAAGAATATTACAAGAATAGTTGAATCTGGAAATGCTCGATTCATTGAGAATGGCGAGTTCAGTGGGAGTGATGAATCATGAAATGTGAATATTCAAGAGAATCGCTTAGAGGAAACAACACCTAGTACTTCTCATCAAGTTATCATTCCTTTAGTTGTATCACAGTCTAACAACATACCGGAACGACATATGAATATTCAAACCAATCAAAGTAAACATGTCAATAATGAGTATATTGATAATAGACAAGTCGTGAGTGAACCATCATAGGAACTAGAATTGCGAAGGTCTGTAAGTTAAAGGAGACTAGCAATTTCTAATGATTATGTGATTTATTCACTTGAAGAGGAATGTGACTTGAGTAATGACAAAGATCCAAGTTCATTTAAACAAGCCATGGAATTTAATAATTCCGAAAAGTGGTTAAATGCTATGAAAATAGAGTTGCAATCGATGGATGACAATAAATTCTGGGAACTTGTAGAGTTACTTGAAAGAAAGAAATATGTTGGTTTTAAATGGATTTTCAAAACCAAACGTGACTCGAAAGGTATAAGGTCAGACTTCTAGCCAAAGGTTACACTCAGAAAGATGACATTGACTATAAAGGGACATTCTCTCCAGTTTCAAAGGACTCTTTAAGGATAGTTATGGCTATGGTAGCTCATTATGATTTAAAGCTTCACCAAATGGACGTAAAAACTATCTTTCTTAACGGTGACTTAGAAGAAGAAGTGTATATGGATCCACCCGAAGGGTTTTCATTTCCTGGAAATGAAAAGTTAGTGTGTAGATTGAAGAAGTCAATTTATGGATTAAAACAAGCTTCCAGACAATGGTATATTAAGTTTAACAATACCATTACGTCGTACGGTTTTATAGAGAACACTATTGATCGATGTATGTATATGAAGGTTAGTGGGAGTAAGTTTAGTATCATAGTATTGTATGTTAACGATGTTCTTCTTATTGCAAATGATAAGGGAATACTACATGACGTAAAGACTTTTCTCTCTAAGAATTTTGAAATGAAAGATATAGGTGAGGCATCCTATGTAATTGGAATAGAAATATTTCGTGATAGAAAGCAAGGTTTGCTGGGATTATCTCAAAAAGGATATATCGATAAAATTCTAGAGAGATTCAACATGGATAAGTGTTTTGCTGGTGTTGCTCCAATTAAAAAAGGGGACAAGTTTGGTGAAATTCAATGTCTGAAAAATGATTTGGAACGTAAAGAAATGGAATCTATTCCATATGCATCAGTAGAAGAAAGCTTAATGTATGCAATGACATGTACTCAGTCAGACATCAATTTGCAATAGGGATGTCGGGCTGATATCAAAGTAACCCAGGAATGGATCACTGGAAAGCTGCAAAGAAAGTCCTTCAGTATATACAAGGAACAAAGGAATACATGTTCATGTACAGAAATTCAAATCATCTTGAGATGATCGGATATTCGGATTCAAATTATGGCGGATGTGTAGACTCGAGGAAATTTACATTTAGTTACGTGTTCCTATTAGCCCAAGGAGCCGTATCATGGAAAAGTGGAAAACAATCTTTGATTGCTACTTCCACTATGGAGGCAGAATTTATAGCATGTTTTGAAGCTACAATTCAAGTATTGTAGTTGCAGAACTTAATTTAGGGTCTAGGAATGGTCGACAATATAGATAAACCGCTGAAAATTTATTGTGACAATCCTGCAACTGTATTCTTCTCGAAGAATGACAAGTATTCAAAAAGAGCAAAACATATGGATTTAAAGTACTTGTCAGACAAAGAAGAGATACGAAAACAAAAAGTGTGCATTGAGCATATAAATACAAGTTTGATGATAGCAGATCCATTAACCAAAGGATTGTCACCCAAAGCCTTTAAAGAACATGTTAAAATGATGGGCTTAGGTGACAAATCTTTGTATATGTGATTGTAATAGCGTAACTTATATTTTATGACACTTTTGACTTCATTAAGGAAATGTTTTTCTATGCATGTTTATTATTTATAGAATGGTGTATATAATTAAAGTTGTTTATGAATAATATGTAAACTTTATGAAAAAAAAAAAGTTGAAAGGTAAATATGTAGTGTTCTTCAATTAAAGAATTAATGAATTGTGTTAATTTGTCATACATGAAAAGAATCATGTTGTCATTAAAGACTTGTTACTACCATGATCCGATTATACAATTCATTATGAAAAAAACACTTGATAAATTCACATTATGGTATACTATAGAAATTGATTGTGAATGCAAGTTGTGACAGCTGAAAAGTCAGAGCTAGAAATCGATTTTATTGAAGTTAAGATAACATCTAATAAGCTATTAATGTGGTCTATGTTAATTAAAGTGTATTGACTTAATATTAAGGTTGCTTAATGTGATGATTGTTAAACATAAAGGAAATTAAGTTAATTGAGTTTTAATTCCCTCACCTTGATCTTGATAAAGTGTATAATGTATGTTTAAAGAGATGAAAAATAAATGATAAGAATGAAATGACATTTACGTAATTCCCTAAAAAATGAAAGGGCAATTAAGTAAATTACATATAAAGAATTCTGAATTTACATGGTGATGGTAAGTGTGAATGTAAAGAGGAAGAGAAGGAGAATTGGAACTCTCCTTCTCTCTCTTAAAAACTCTCTCTCGAGTTTTTCTAAAGGAAGAAGAGAAAGCAAATATAACTAGGCTTTCTCTCTTTTCTCAATCTATATCTCTCTCTCGACTCATCTGAAGGAAGGGGGTGAATTGGTTTTCTCTCTTTCAAAATCTACTCTCTCTCTCTCTAAACTCTATCATCTCTCGAGAATCTTTGGCAAAAGAGGAAGAGAAAGTTCATACATATCTCTTAATCATCAAAGAGAACGTAAGGAAAGAAAGGGTCAAGGAGATAAACGTATTTCCGGATCAACATTTACATCAACAAAAGCATGGATCAAGGTTAGTACAATTATTGAGTTTTGTTTATCCACAATCAAAAGTAACGATTGGTTGAATCAAAATACGTTAGAAAGACTTAGGAAATTAAAGTATTGTTCGTATAAAAGTATGAAAATTCAAGAAACTAACATATCCAATTTGTAGTTTTTGATTAATTTGTTTTGACATTAATGAGAAGGAAGATAAAACGTCACAGAAATTGCCCTGTCACCTACACAAATCATTAGAGTATGACACAGAGCATTAAGTTGTATTTAATGTACTCTAAGCCTAGGATACAACCGACTGATGGTTGAAAGGGAAAAATCATAATATTCTAAAACTCATTTCTCGATACCTCACCAAAAGTCTCTCAAAAATAAAATAAGGTAATAATTCTAACAAAATCTAACTTCACTAAAAGTCTATCAAAAATAAAATAAAAGTAATAAAATCTGTTAAGCTCATTCATGCTCTAGAAATTAAAGATCTTCCACCCAAATCCTAAAAAGAGGGGGAGTTGTATGTGGTGAGTCAACTAAGTCAATCGGGATAAACTTTATATTGAACATATAATAAAAAAATTATGTGAGTATGCCAAGTTAAAACAAGCTATGCATTATTAAACAAAACACAATATGATAAGTTTTCAAAACAATCCATTGTAATGTGGTAGGTAACATAAAATAAGTCACTAATGTAAATTCCAGTGAAAATGAAGTCATTCATAGACTCTAAGCATATCATGTCATCGACAGTAACAATAACAGCGATACTCAGCGATTGCAACAACCACGAACAACCCTGATCAAGTTAAAGTTTTGCGTCTAGGGACATAACATAAATAGTTGTCTCATTACTCTAGTTAACAATAATAAGCAAACACATCCTCCAACTATAGAATGTATGTAAAGGAAAATATAACCCTTACATAGGTTGATCAAATTTGATTCACATGATCAAGTTGGTCAATTAAATTAATATGTATGCTCAATTTAAACATTTTTAGTGAAAATATAAATAGATATTATAAAAAACCGACGAGCCATCAAAATAATCACATCATTTTTTTATATGAGAACACGTTTCAAAAAAGTTTTTAAAAAACAGTGTAATGCTGAATATAAAATAAATTTCTACCTTAAACAAGTCTACCAACTATCCAAACCCAAATTAAATTGTTTAAGTTCAACTACATACCGAGTCCCAAAACTAACTCTCAGTACCTAATTATAATATTATCACAAAAATTAGTTACCAAAAATTTCCACTTCAAGTTCTAAACTTTAAGCTTAAAAAAACAACTCGAGAATGATCAAATCTAAGGCCCAAAACTGATCCAAAATGGGCCTACTCTTAATAAGTTTTCAAACCCATAAGCAAACTCTCCATTTCATTAACCCAAATAGAACAATAGTAATCCAAAAGAGAAAAGGAGGAGTTTGTTTTACCTTAAGGTCCGTAAATTAAAACTAAAACCCTGCGATCAGGAGTTTTGATCCATCAAAAGATTTATGCTTGCAAGCAAAAACAATTTCCTCCACAAATGCCAATGTACTATTTTTTTTTTCACAGAGAACCCTTTAATGGAAGGAGGAAGAAAATTGTTAAATCAAAATCCTATTACTTCCAAATTCATAGAAGAAAGGAGAAGGGTCAATACCTTCAAGGATCAAGAAAGAAATGATGGCCTAATTGACATTAGGTGATTTGTTTTGATGATGATGATATTATTTGTATAATTATGTTGTTTAATTTGTAATTGTTGATGTTAGTGAATACGTTATTTATATTAATTGAAAATACCCTTTATACAAGTATTAATATTTACTAATGTGTTTACCTAAGTCCATGTAGCTTATAGTATCATCATTAGGACTTAGAGAATTCAATAAATGCAAAAAGGGACGATAAGGTCGACTAAAGGTGCAAGGAGGTCAACCAAATTTCTGGAGAACTGAAGAAGTGGTTGACTACTTCAAAAATGGTCGACTAACATATTTCACAGATTGCTCAAGTTTTCAACCTATTGAAGAAGCAGTTGATCGGTGAAGAAATTGTCGACCGCAACATTAAACAGATTGCTTGTTATTTCTACAGTCGAGAAAGCGTTCAATCAGCTAGTTAAGCAAGAAATGGGAATTGTGAAGAAGCGGTTGACCGGTATGCTAAAATAGTCGACCGCCCGACTGGAATTCACAAAGGTAGCATTTCAACGGTCGGGAGGCAGTCGACCAAAATGGAGGTGGTCGACTGGCTTCATAGTTTCTAGATATAGAAGACATTCCGAAGCTTGAATTAACCATGCGAGAATCGAAGCAAAGCTCTTCCAAATTTTATACTTGATTCCAAATCATTCATGGAGTGTAAATCTTAACTCTCCAATCCCCAAAATTGAGATTTTATATTTGGGAGAGTTAGGAATTTTTAGTTTTCTATTTTCTTGTACTCAAACGGTGAAAGGCTAGATTGATGCTCGTGAAGATCAATCCAGAGGGTGATACCCTGAGAAAAACCTATAAAGGTTTGATTGACACTCATGAAGTCAATTATCACCAACCAGGGAGGTTGGTTGATCAAGGATCTCCAAGTTGAAAACTTAGAGCTTGAACGTAGGTCAAGATTGCCAAACCGCATGAACAAACTCATTTGCACTCTTTATCTCTTCAACTCTTTATTATTGTGATGGTAGGGATTATGTGTATTGGAAGTCTAGGATAAGAATATATTTACAATCTCTAAATTATGATCTTTGGAACATTGTTGAAAATGAGCTTTTTATTCCGCTTAAAATTGAAAATTGTATAAATATTCCAAAGAAGTATAGTGAATATAATGATACTGATAAAACAAAATTGAGTATAAATGCTAAAGCTATTATTACTCTTTATTGTGCTTTAAATCGTAATGAATTTAATAGAATTCAAGCTTGCTATAGTGTCTGTGATATTTGAAAATTACTTGAAATTATGCATGAAGGCACTAATCAAGTCAAAGAAACCAAATTGACCATGCTCATTCATGAATATGAATTATTTTGTATGGATAAGGATGAAACCATTAGTTGTATGTTTACTCGGTTTACTAACCTTACTAATGGTTTGAAAGGGCTTGGTAGAGTTTATCCCAATGAAGAGTTGGTGAGAAAGATTCTTAGGTGTCTACCGAAAGTGTGGCAACCTAGAGTCACGACAATCTAAGAGGTATGTTGTAACGACTCGATTTTTTTTACATTTAAAAATACGTGAAATTTATAACTTTTTCTTTTCCTTTTATAAAACAATAGCAGAAAACATTTTTAAATAAACATCAAAGTTCTTTTTTGAAACTGAACCATTAAAATCCTTTTTACTTTGACTTGTTATTAAAATTGTTATAACAGCGGAAGACTTATTATAAAATTCTTTTTCTCAATTTACAGCAGAAGCATAAATCGTTTATTTGAAAAGACAATAAATAAATAAAATGTTACTTTACATTTACAAAATTTGTTTTCTCTTTACTTTCGTTTAGCCTGGCTAGCCACAAATCTCGCCTTTGCAAATCCTTCATCGATTGCTCCTTAATATGTTCGTCATTTTCTCTCGTGTTTGTACCTACATCGTAAGTCATAAACTATGAGTCTAGCGCTTAGTAAGTGATAATACCTAATATGCTACATGCATATGTTGTGCCATTTAAAACCGTATGCAATTTCTTTTTTCATTCTCTTTCTTTTTATCTTTTATCTTTTCACATTTACGTCCTTTCTTTCTGTTTCTATTTCTGTTTCTATTCTTATTTATGTATCCATTTCGGTATCCGTGATCATACACATTTCCGTATCCGTTCTCGTTTCTGTTTCTGTATCTATATCCGTATTCGTTTCCATTTATGGAAACTCGTTTCCGTTTCTATTTCTGTTTCTGTTCCCATCTCTGTATCCATTTTTGTTTTTGTTTCTGTATCTGTATCTGTTTCTTTTTTTATGTTCTTCTCTTTACCTATCTTTTATTTTCTTTTCTTTACTTATCTTTTCTTTTGTTCCTATGCTGGGCTTGGCCTACCGGTCCACAAGAATTTTCATCTTTATCTTTCTTAATCGTTCCTTTGCATTTTCTTTTCGTTTTATGTTCGTTCGTACTTCTTTTTGTTTTCCGTCTTTCCTTTTCAAAACAATGCATAAAAATCATTTTCGTATTATTTTGAAACTCGTGATGCGTGATACTCATGAATGCTTACAACAGTGCATATGAAAGTGTAAATAAACAATCAACTATGATTCACAGAACTTGCTATAAAAACAGTAAACAATGAAACGTGCATTTAAGTACTGTAAACAATGAAACGTGCTCTTAAAAACTGTAAACAACAAAGTGCGTTTAATCATATACTAATAAAGTTGTAAACAACGAAATGTGCATTTAAAACTATAAACATCGAAATATGCTAGACAAACGGTAGGCAATGAAACATGCATATCCTATTCTTGTGATGTAGGGCCCGAAGACCAAAACACATGCATATCACTTACCTCGATTGCTTAAAGCGTTCAACGCTTATTTGTTATCATTTTCTTCCTTCTTTAGAACTTTCACAATTTAATAACACTTAATCATTAATCTAATCAATTAATCAACTTATTAACCTCCCTGTTTTTTCCTATCCTTAATTCTTATTTGTTGTTTAGTTTCATAATCTAACTTCAACTAATCGTACAATAATTCTAGGAACCCGTTACATCCCAAAAAGAACCTAACTCATCATAATAGATTATAGACCCATAAATAACAACACCCAATATTAATATCCAAATTATTCTTCGCATATCATCAATAGGGGTAATTAACATATTCTATGACTTAATATGCTTCTTAACATAGCATTTTAAATAATCGTTAGAGCATGTCCATTATCAACAATAAAGAGAGCTTTAGTAATACGTATCACTTCGTAAAACAAGAAGCAGAAACCAACAAAGCATATTTCCAGTGACGTAACGTTTTCTCATGAAGACTATTAGGCGTAACCAAAATGAAGTACATAACCAACATCCATTAAACAACATATAAACCTCTGTATCCATTAAACAGTAATCTAGTGCAAGATATAAATCAACCGACATATCAATGCTTCAACAGAGTCTATCACAATAGATTATTATTCTTAATAGTAATTACCTAATCTATAACAAAATTGAAAGCTAGAATAGAAAGCCAAACTCATCAATAGAGCATTATCTCTAATAACACATCTCTCGGCAGAATCAAATTAAAAAGCAGAGTTATTTTCAGCAAAGCAACCTTTTCTCATCATGTCTATCGGCTGAAACAAACAGAATAATAGAATCACACTAACAAAATATGGAAACAAATCAACTGAGCATAAACTTCAACAATGGTCACCAAAACCGTAACAAACCAATTTGACCGAGGGTACTCACCAACATTCCATTCTCTTTAGCATCTTATGAATACCAAAAGAACAACAGAGAAGACCATAGCTTTCCTTTCTTCCTCTTCTACTCTATTTCTTCTCGGCTTCATCCCTCCTTTGCTGCTCTCTTGTTTCTCCAGAGAGTTCCTCTCTTTTCTCAATCTATCTTTCATTTTCAGCAAAGATGACCAGCTGATCATCCTCTCACAATCTCCTAAATTTATACTCAGAGGACTAGGTTTGAAATGCATAACATTTTATCCCACAATTCAAGGGATGGGGCAGATTCTTCAGCCACAACTTGAGCTGTAAGCCGTCGTCTTTCACCAGGAACCAACGGATGGACCGGTTCTGTCCACTCGCGAGCAAACTGAACTAGCTGCTGCCATGTGAACCGAAGCCCCTTGTCCAGTCGTTCCTACACGTCGATCATAGCTCGCCTCCACCATATACCATTCATTGCTGCTAGTCGCCACTAAACATCACCAGATACTCAAAATCGACAGAACACTCACCATCGCAACTCACCTCGACTTGGAGCTTCGTCGATCTATCCTGTAACACCTAAAGCCCGAGCTCACATCTGCTTGCCAGAAACCGAGCTCTGCCAGCTGCACTCCCGAGCTCGAGCCCCGCGGTTTGTCGTCCACGAGTCGTCGCCAGATGCCGAATCGTCGCTACGCACACTCGCCAGACCCATTATCTCGTCGTCTTGCTCGGTCTCCGTCTCTCTTCTCTCGTTGTCTCACTCTGTCGATCACTCTCTCACTTTGCCTAATTTTGCAAACAAAAATCTTCACCCTTTTTTTTAAAATTAAACCGAACAGGTCATTAACCACACAAACTGAACCGGTTCTACATCTCCAAACACCATTAATTTCTAATTCCCCAATAAATCATCACTTAATCTCTAATTATTCCCTCTCTTAATCCTTAATTCAACAAATCCATTAAATCTCCCTTTATTCTTCAACAATTAACTAAAAATTGAACCACTTATTTACTTCTGGACCGAGCTAAACTAAACTGTTTCAATCCATATTTCTCCTCTTAAATTAATACTAATTATCACCCAATAATTTCATCTTTAATAATTTAATTAAATGCTTCATTTAATTAAATTATTCTTAATCCCAATTAATCCAATTTTTGCTTTCCTCCATTTTAATTTTCTTTGATCCAACCATTCACTTAATATCCAATTATATGCTCTTCCCAATTAAATCCTTAATTATTATCCAATAAATTTCCATAATTTATAATATAACAAATACGTCCTTGATAATACCCTAATAATTATCCAATTAATCCAAATAGCCTCAATTACTTTTCAATTATCTTTAATAAATTCCAATACAAAAATTCGGGGTATTACATACGTGATCTCAAGACCTTAAAGTTAGAGGAACTCATCGGTTCCCTAATGACGCACGAGATCACATTGTTGAGCAACGAGAAAGAGGAGCAAAAAGAAAAAGGAATTTTCAAACCAAGCAATATTGCTCTCAAAGTCTCCTCAAGCGCTTAAGTGGATTCTAGGGAAGAGGATGAAGATGAGGAAATCGAATTCATAACCTGTAAGTTCAACAAATACCTTCTACGGAAGAAGGAAAAATGGGAGAAGGTGATTGTTTGCTTTGAGTGTGGAAAACCTAGTCACACCACAACTGATTATCCTGAAGCAAAGAAGAAATCAAAGGCTTTCAAGAAGAAATCATTCAAGGCCACGTGGGGCAGTAGCGATGAAAGCTCTCCTTCCGAGATAGAAGAATTCTCAAATTTTTGCTTCATGACCAAGGAGGACAAGGTACACAACTCATCTAGTGATTTAGATAGCGATATTGATGATAATGATGAGTCGTTGGATGTCTTTAATGAATTGTTTGATAAATTCAACGTAATTAAATAGAAATATAATTTGTTGAAAAATGAGAATGACAATTTGATTGTAAAGCATGTGAAATGCTTAAATCTTTTGAAAATCAAATTGTTGAATTAAAAAACATGTATGAGATTTTAGTGCTACTCTTAAATCGCTTGAAAATGATATTTGTGAATTGAATGCCTAAAATAGTGATTTGAACTCTATTGTTGTAAAATTTACAAATGGTAGCAAGAATTTTAACATGCTTGTTGGACAATAAATGGTTATATTTGACAAAGGCAGAATTGGTTATCAACCCTTTATTAAAAAGAAAAATTATAATAATTTCTTTGTTAACCCATCTACTTATAATACTTGTAATTGTGTTGGATATAAATCATTTTGTTGTCCTTTAAAATCAAATGGCAAAATGATAAATTCAAAAATGGTTTGGGTTCCGAAAGGAACCATTTTTAAAGATAAATTATCCAAAAAGATTTGGGTGCCTAAGAAAAACACTTAAGTGTTTTTCAATTGTAAATCAAGAGTTTGCATAATTGTTTGATGGATAATACTCCTTATTTGAATACATTTTTCTTGATATATTCATATAGGTTAAAATCTTATACTTTTTCTTGAATTTATTCTATTGGTCATTTTTTTGGTATCATTGGTTTAATTTGTTTTTAATCATTCAATTGGTATATTTCTTCAATTGGTTTATTTTTTGTTTTAAATTTTGATCATTCCAACAATTGGTATCATAAATCATGTATATTGAATTGTTGTTGGATTTTGATGCCTTTGTATCCTCCCCATTGAATTGAAATTGTTTAATTAAATAAGGGGAGAAAATAACTTCTAACTTGAATAAATCTTTTGATCAAAACTTAAATGTTTTTATCAAAATTAGTTTTATTACAATTGGTATATTGATTTTTATTTTTGGTATCGAATTAATTGCTTCTCCCAACAATTGTTTTTCTAAGGGGGAGAAGTATATTTGTTTTCTTTTGATATTTTTGTACATTCCCATGAATTTGATTTTGTATTATTGATAAAGGGGAAGAGAAATTATATTTAAATTGGTATCATTCTTAAATTGGTTCCTCCAATAATTTATATGCTTTTAAATGATGTCAAAAGAGGGAGAATTAAGTTTATGAATTTTTTTAGTAGTATTTTTTCCTCCAATGAGCTTATGTTTTTGAATAACTACTAAGGGGGAAATTTTTTTTTATCATTGACATCATTATACATCCCCATTGGATTCGTTTTTATTCTGACAAAAAAGGGAGAAGTTAGAGTAAGTTGTTTGTTAAAAAAAATATGTTTAGTGAATACATCATTTATACGGATACGGAGATAGAAACGGAAACAGGGATGGAGATAGAGACGGAGACGGATACGGAGACAGATACGGATACGGATATGGATACAGAAACAGATACTGAAATGGAAACATATGCAAAAATGAAAAAAGACACGGATATAGATACCGTACCGATACGAAAATGGATACAGAAACAGAAACGGAAACGAAAATGGATATGGATACGGAAACGGAAATGGAAATGGATAGGGATATGAATATGGAAATGGAAACATAAACAAATATGGATACAAAAAATAGATGCGGATATCGATACAGAAACAGAAACGGAAACGGATACGGAAACGAAATCAGAAACAAAAACAAAAATATATATAGATACGGATACAGATATGGATCCAGAAATAGACACAGGTACAGAAGATATAGAAACAGAAATGGATACGGAAACAAAAATGAAAAATGATACATTAGATACAGAAACGGATACGGTAGCGAAAACAGGAATAGAAACGGATCTGGATACGGATACAGATACAGAAACAAAAATGGAAACGAAAAAGAAAATGGATTTCCATAAATGGATTTCTAGATACTGATACGGATGCAGATACAAAAATGGAAACAGATACGGATATAGATATGGATACCAAAATGAAAATGGATGCGGATACAAAAATGGAAACATAAATAGTAGCAAACATAGATACGGACGGATACAGATAGGGATATAGATACGGATAAAGACATGGAAACAGATATGAAAACGGGATCGCAAATGGATATAAAAATGGGAACGAAAATGGATACGGATGCAGATACAAAAATAAGACGGAGCAGGGAACCAAGGGGTGAAATGAATGGTAAATAGATGAAAGTGTGGAAGCATTCGACACAAATTGTGGAGCAGAGTAGAGACATACAAGAACGAAGAACCCAACAACAGATGGTTTTTGAAGATTTTAAGTGCCAATAGCTTCAATGACTAATGCCGCCATGGTTTAAAGGAGTAGTTTATGATCCAACAAGCTTGGAAGGATGGATCTCAATGGTGAAGAGCATGCTTGAGCACACTGAGGTCGAAGAGTGAGAGAAAGTTACGTGTGTTGGGTTTCAAATCATGAAGTACATGGGGTGTAATAAGAAAATAGTAAAGGAGATACGATGTCAACGACTGATGGAAGGCTAACTAGAGGTAAGAAGATCAAAGAGACCTCTCGTTAATGGTAAGTCACAAGGAATTGAGAAGCGTATTCAAGGAGGTGCATCGCTTCAAGGAGAAAATGTTGAATCTTCAAGTTCTTGGCAATGCCAAAAGTGTAGGAGAGATCAATTTGGAAGATGTCTTGCTGATTCGAAATGATGTTTTGAGGATAATGTGGGTGGTCATTCTGCTAATGATTGTCTAATTTTGACATGAGGACCAAAAAATAATTGCATCAAGGGTGTTTTCTACTGTGGAAGATGCAAATGAAAATGGAGTTTGATGGGTAGGATCAGTATTTTTGGTGCGAAAGGATTTTTTGGATGCAGTCAAGTTGGTCATATGGCAAAAATCTGTCATGCTGTCGATTAAAAGGGAAGAAATTTGGATACAGGTTTGTCTATTGTAGCAGATGTAAATGACGATCGAAGGATTTGGATGTGTGATTTAGCGTTTTGCTAAGTCGTGGAATGTTGCGAATGCAAAAGTGATGAAACCCATTGGAAGATTATGGATAAGTATGAGGTAAGAAGATGTTTGGATGCTTCTGTGCTAAAACAATTAATGATTATTTTGGGTTGTCAAGTCAAAGAAGTAATTATGCTGAGCAAATTTTGAGAACAAAATTTATATAAAGAGGGAGGAATGTAATACCCCAATTTCCCGTAATAAATTAAATAAGGATAATTCAGAAATTATTTGGGATGTAATAGAATTAGTTAGACGAAGATTTATTTGTTGGAAATAATTATTTGGAATAAATTGATAAGGGGACTAATTAAATAAATGATATTAAATAATAGAAGAAATTCAGAGGAAAGGGTGCAATTTGCTTTTTGGTCAATGCCCGGTCAAAGATGTGGTTGAATAACTCATCCGAAATGCATTACAGATTGCATTTTGAGCTTTCAGTCAAAGGGCAATCGAAGAGGTGGTTGGGGAACTCGTCTGAAATGCATTACAGATTGCATTTTGAACTTTTTGGTCTCTTGTCGGTTGGGTTGTTTCAGTCGAAAAACTCGACCCAATATGGAAAACACATTAGACTGGGCGACACACTGGACATGACGATAGCGTGGAATTACGTTACTCCGGTCGACAGTCGAAGATCGATCAACTGTAGCTGTCGACTGGACTGTCACCTGGAGTCACATGGTTTTTAGAAACTCGGCATTTTACGTTACTCGAGGCGACATGAATAGTCACCTAGGATGTCTACCACCCTTGATAGATTTTTGAAAAATTCAGTTTCTTCTCGCGGCAATTTCTTGGTTTACCGATGATTTTTCCCACGATTTTCCTGAACCGATAACACAATCCACATGGCAATTGTCTATTAGACCACCTCAATGTGGTTGATGAAATGTTTGTCATGGGAAGCTTCTCCAAGAAGCCTCTTCCCTCCACTATATATGAGAGCAGAAGCACTCTGTAAAACACATTACAGAGCGAGAGAAGAGAGAAAGTCAAGACAGAGAGTTACGATAGAGTGAAAGAGAGAGAGAAAGAGAAGAAGAAAAAGGTGAGATGAGAGAAGGAGTGTGAGTGCAAGGGAGAGGGTGAGGGACTTGCTTCTTGAATTTTGGGGAGAGTTTACGGGTGGTGTGAGCTGTATAAAGCTACTACTTTTGGGACATATAGTAGCTATGTTTTTCCATTGCATGAGACCTTCGATTTCTGGTAATTAAGAGGTAAGAAATGGGTTTGAGTCGTGGCTTGTGGAGGCCTACACCACAAGTAGAGTCTTTCTTGATTGTTTGATAACGTTTCTGTCTTCTGGGTAGTTTTTGATAATGCTCATGTCTAGATATTTTCCTACTTAATCAATGCATAATGTTATGAATGGGTGATATTGCCCTCTGTTGAGTTGAAGACAGTAGTTGATGATTGATTGCTTTGCTCTTAGATTGCTAGCCAATGCCTTATTGTTCTTGGTTGCTATTGATACTCTATAGTCTTGCTAGAGATTAAACTGCTGAAATAGAAGTTTAATTTTCCATGTTTGTTAATATTGTTATCTATTCTATTACAGCCTCTATCCAATTATAGTACTGCCTCATGATATTCTGGTTGATTGATGTCCAGTTATTTACTGCTAAGTTCATGTTTTATTTTTAGGTTCTACTTGACTCTGCTGCTATAAGTTAATGCCTCTCCGTACTATTGACTATTGGATAATGCATCTGTTAACATTATAAAGCTTGAATATACTCCGCACTGGTGTTTTATCTCCTGAATATTATGTTGCCTCTGTTCATTATGTCTATGCTCACTCATGTCATTGATTTGTTGCCAAGCATGTTTAGCATCCCGAATATTGTTGCTACTTTCTTTAACTACTGAGCATGTTTAGAATTCTGAATATTGTTACTGCTTCCTTTAATTGCCGAGCATGTTTATAAGTCTGAATATTGTTACTGCTTCCTTTAGTTGCCGAGCATGTATAGCATCCCAAATATTGTTGTTGCTTCCTTTAACTGCTGAGCATGTTTAGAATTCTGAATATTATTACTGCTTCCTTTAATTACTGAGCTTGTCTAGAACCTCAAATATTGTTACTGTTGTACTTAAAATACTACTGTGTTGGCTTGTAATCCATGATATATTACCTCAGTGTTAATAAAATGAATTGTTAGCTCATATTTAGATAACTTGGAGGTATCTCGTTTTAGAACATTACTCCATGTTATAGCATGCTAGTAGTTTTTACCATATTCCATGCTAATTGCCATCACACTATATTACCTTGCGTTAGCTTTCCGTTATTTAATTCTCTAATTTTAGTTAATTGGATTATTGCTCATAGCTGTTGTATTATATTGTGTTGCTTGGTAATATAGGTTGTCGGCTTGTTCTTGGTTGTTAGCTTGGATTTAATTTAATTGGATTCTTCTCATTTCCATTAGATGATGTATATATTGTAGTGATTATTGCACCGCATTGACATGCATCATGTTAATAGAAGCAATTAGGAATACCATATTTGGATTGGTATTCGTATGCATTATGTGAGAGAAAAATGGATAAAGTAAATTAATATAAGGGAATTGGAGGTTAGAGAGGTAGTTCGGATCTAATTGGGTAGACTTG
>CM039471.1:14212243-14240394 GCA_022433065.1 Begonia loranthoides
TCCCCCCCCTCTTCTCTATAAGTGCACCACCCTCTTCTCTATAAGTGCATATCGATCTTACAGGAAAAACTTTGATCTTCCAATAGAATTGGTAGGATTGAATTTGTGTTTTCGTCTCTTCTGTTGCCAAGGTCTGTTCTCGTTCAAAGAATGAAGGATATGTTGACACCCATCAACATAAAAAGTGGGGAGCATATTGTAGGATATGTAACCACCGTTGCATTTTTGAAATAAAAAGAGAATTTTCAATTTTCAATTTTTTTTACATCAATAAAATTGAAGCAGTTGTTACACTCTTCCTCACTTAGGAAATTTCATCCCTGAAATTTAGCACTACCTCAAATGTTCTGCCAAATAGGTTAGGTTACCTCATGACCATCTCTGATTCAATATCCCATGTAGCTTCTCTTTCATTATGGTTCTTCCACTAGACTCAAACAACAGGAATCTCACGATGATGCAAAAATTTGATCTTACGGCCTAATATCCTATCAGGCTCCTCCTCATAAGAAATATCCTCTTAGATAGGTACATCAGTCCAAGAGATGATAAGCGATAGATGAGGAATATATTTTCTTAGCATAGACAAGTGAAAAATGTTATGTGCATAGCTCAACAAGGGTGGTAGATCCAACCGATATGCCACTGAACCAACTCGTTTGATTAACTAGAAAAGGGCTGGTGTGTCTTGGAGTTAATTTGCCCTTCACAATAAAACGACTAATGGCATGGCATGGCCAAATTTTCAAAAACACAAAGTCATCAATCTCAAACTCAACTTCTCTCCTTAGAAGGTCAACATATGATGCACTAGCAGAAGGAGATTAGAATATAACCTAAAAATAAGTGTTGCAGTGTTGAAGATGTAGGATCAACGAAATGTGGGTGTATTATGGTGTTGCTCTTGACAGGGAGGTCAACGAAGCGGTCGAGCTAGTCAACCTAAAAAGAGGAAAGATTCAACTGTAGAATTCGGTCGCTAGATTGGTTGAGTGAGCAGTTGAGGTGTTCTACCTAATCCTTAGTTTTCTTAATTTTCTGCAATTTCAATTATGGAATATCCAACTTTGGAAGTTTGTAACTTCTTCATTTTAAACGCTTTTGAGATGAAATTTGGACCACACCTTCTTCAATGAATAAGAAAAAGAACCATTTAAGAACTTTGGAAATATCCTTCAAGAATTAGAAAATATGCTGAAAATACTCCAAGTGGTCGGATTTAGCAAATATGGAAACTTATAACCTCTGAATGGATGTTTTGCTGATGATGATGCCTCTTGATGGTTGGACACCACTTCTCACAACCTTTTCTCAATGAGTAGGGCTACGGATGCCAATAAGAGAACTCATTAAATTCCAAGTGATCCTAATCTTGTGATATTACTCACACAATGATACTTTGGTGTGACTCACCAAAGTGTTTGAAAAAAGAATACCTCTGATTTTGAAATAAGAAAAAGTTTTTTGTATTCAAACTTCAATTCTAATTCTCTAAATCATGAGCATTAGGTGGCTTTATATATCCAACTACAAAGCATAAAATAAGAAACACACTAAATATTTTGTCTTAATTAACTGATTAGTAAACATAAGTTTTAGTGATTAGTAAACATAATATTTTGACAACTCCTTGCTGGCTTGAGGACCACAAAATGGATGCTTGGTTGGCAGCTACTTTCTTTCAAAATTTGCCACTTGTATGGTTGCCAAATTGGTTGAGTTTTGTCCACTTGCTTGGTTGATTTTAGTAGGTTTCCTTATCTCTTTTTCCTTTGGTCTTTCTTGCCCTTCAAGTGAGTCTCCTTGGGCCTCTTTCCATTGTAACAAATGTGTGGGCTTCCCGTTGTCTTTATGGGTTGGAAGCTCCTCCATTTGGGCCATAATTGATCCACCTTCCAAATAGTTAGCAATGTAAGTCTTTATGAGTCTCTGGGCTCTTGCTCTTGTGATTGGACCTTATAGTCCATCATCGTCTCTAGATTTTTAAGGATTTGACCTCAAATCTTCTTCATGTTCGGCTTCTATAGTGATATCCTCATCCTATATTGGCCGACACTCCATATTCTCCCGGAAGCACTATTTTGTAGGCATTGTTGTTGATTCTTTCCAACACTTTTAATGGACCGTCAGCTCTAGTCATGAGTTTGGACTTCTTTTGTGGTGGGAATATTTCTTTGCGGAGATGAAGCCAAACCAAGTCACCTTATGTGAATATAATTTCTTTTCATCTACTGTTGGCCGCCTTTGCATAAGCTTCATTCTTCTTCTCTATAGTTTTTCTTGCTTTCTCATGTATTTCTCTCATAATGTCAGCCTTCTTTCCTCCATTTGTATTATCAAGTTCTTTGTTGGGTAAGGCCACAAGATCCATAGAGTATGAGGGTTGAATCCATATACTATCTCGAAAGGAGTTTGTTGAGTACTTCGATGCACACTCCTATTATACGCAAACTCAATGAATGGTAGGTGTAAATCTCAAACCGTCATTCTCCCATTTAGCATACTCCTTAATAGTGCTCCCAATGTTCAATTGACAACCTTGGTTTGACCATCAGTTTTGGGATGGAATGATGTGCTAAATAGTAATTTTGTTCCCAATCTTTTCCAAAGGCTCCTCCAAAAAGTGCTAAGGAATTTGGTGTCACTGTTGAAAACAATGGAACAAGGAATCTCATGCAATTGCACCACTTCTTTGAAAAATATGTTGGCCACATGAATATCATCATCCGACTTTACACATGCATCAAAGTGAGCCATCTTGGAGAATCTATCAACAACGACCATGATTGAATCTTTTGCTCTTATTGTGAGAGGTAGTCCCAAGATGAAATCCATGCTAACCTCAACCCACGGGTGTATTGGAATCGGCAAAGGTAAATAGAGCCCTTAAGGTAGAAGTCTACTCTTGGCTTTCTTGCAAACGATGCATCACTCTACAACCCTTTGCACATCTTTGAGAAGGTGGGGCCAATAAAAGTTTTCTTTGAACACTTCATAGGTCTTCTTTTCTCCAAAGTAGCTTGCTAATCCCCTACTATGGGTCTCCTTGATTAGAGATTCTCAAAGGCTGCATCTAGGAATACAAATCTCACCACCTTTGAAGAGATATCCATTCATAAGATAAAATCCACTCACGAGCCCCTTTTGACATTTTTCATATCACTGCCTGAAGTCTATATCGTCAGTGTAGGCACTCTTTATCCAATCGAATCTATATAGCTTGGCGTCAAGTTTGGTGAGAAAGGAGTTTCTTTGAGGGAGGGTATCAGATAATACCACAATGTTCTTCTTTCTTGTCATGAGCATAGTAGATTTCAGCATACTTTCCTTTCTTGTCTTATAGTCTTTGGCCACTTGTGTTGGTGGGACTAGAGCTAGCTTGATAGTCTTGTCTTTAAACTTGAATGTGTAGCAATTCATATAGATGACTTGCACTCATCGGAACCACGTCGTATAATACTTTGTCTAAGAAACTTCTGATAGAGAATTCAATGTGTGCTTGCTTACTAACCTTGATGTCTTCTTTGTTGTTTAGCTAGCTTAACTTGTAAGGATTCAGATCCACGGTTGTCGCTATGTCCAATTTGCTTACTAGATCTAGAAACCATGTTAGCACAACTTCCTCTATCAATTATTAGAGAGCAAACCTTTTCTTTGACTTAGCAATGACTATGGAAGATGTTTTCCCTTTGACAATCGTCCATACTTGCCTTAGTAGTTAGTACTCTTTGGATGACCATTAGGAGGGGACCCTCTTGAGCATATAATGTCTCCACTTCTTCGGATGTCACTTGTTCTTCACTTTTATCCTCACTTTCAACCTCATTAGTACCTTCCTTCAATACAATAACTTTCATGTTCGGACATTGGCGGACATAGTGTCTGATTTTGAGGCATTTAAAACACTTGATCTCTCTTAACTTTGGCTTTGGTGCTTCAATAGGCAATTGCTTATCGTCACTTGCTTAAGTAGTAGTTCCTCTCATGTCATCAAGCTTGCATGGTGTTTGGAGAAGCTTGAGTCCTTTGCGGGTGTCGATTAGCCTTCTCTTTTTCTTTCCTTTTTCTTTTTCTCTCAACCTTTTGAGCCAACTTGATCACATGCTCCAATGTGGTGTAAGGTAGTAGTTCAATAATGTCTCCAATGTCATAGTGAAGTCCTTGGATTAACCCTGCAATTGTTTGGTCTACCGATTCTTGCAAATCACACCTTGTTTGTAAAGTTTCGAACTTAGCAATAGACTCGTCGACGATGGAGGATCCTTGCTTGAGGCTTTGCAATTGATAGTAGAACTCTTGATGATAGTTGTTGGGACTGAACTTCTCATCCATGAGCCTCTTTAGTAGTGTCCAAGTCTGAATTTCTTCGCCTCCTTGTCTTCTCTTTGCACTAGTGTTGCTCCACCATATGCTTGCGTACCCCGTGAACACAAGTGTTACTAGTAGCAACCTCTTTATTTCTGTAAAGTTATAGCACTCGAATATTCCTTCCACTTTGTCCTTCCACTCAATATAGTCGTTATTGTTGCTTGACTCGTTGAACAATGGAATGGATACCTTGACAAGATTCATATCGTCCCTTTGTGTTGGTCTACCTTGACGATGGATGTCTCCAAAATCTTCTTCATTATTGGAGTGATGGTGACATCCTCTTGGTTGATTTTGGGTCATCGTGAGTTGTGCCACTTGTAATTACAATGCTCTAATTAGCTCTAGCATGTTTGGCTCAACTTGCGATGATGATGGGCCAATGTTTGAAATGATATTCACCTCGTCTTTGTGTGCCGCTTTAGATGCTCCTTGTGTCATCATGAAGAAAAAAAATTATTAGGATGCGTTTTAGCTTTCATATCAAATGATGCGCCAGCGGAACGAGATTAGAATATAACCTAAAAATAAGTGTTGAAGTGTTGAAGATGTAGGATCAACCAAAGGTGGTTGTATTCTAGTGTTGCGCTTGATAGGGTGGTTGATGAAGTGGTCGAGCTAGTCGCCCTAAAAAGATTACAGATTCAACTTTTGAATTTGGTCGATAGATCGGTTGAGTGAGCAATTGAGTTGCTCGACCTAATCCTTAGTTTCTTTAATTTTCTGGAATTTCAATTATTGCAACTCCAACTTTGGAAGTTTGTAACTTCTTCGTTTTAGAAGCTTTTGAGCTAAAATTTGGACCACAATTTCTTTCATGAATAAGGAAAAGAACCCTTTAAAAACTTTGGAAATATCCTTCAAGAATTAGAAAATATACTGAAAATACTCGAAGTGGTCGGATTTAGCAAATATGGAAACTTTTAACCTCCGAATGGAAGCTTTGCTAATGATCATGTCTCTTGATGGTTGGACACCACTTCTCACAACCTTTCCTCAATAGTAGAGCTACGGATGATAATAAGAAAACTCATTCAGCTCCAAGTGAGCCCAATCTTGTGATATTACTCACACAATGATACTTTGGATGTGATTCACCAAAGTGTTTGAAAAATGAATCTCTCAGATTTTGAGATAAGCAAAAGCTTCACCAAAACATACACATTAGGTGGCTTTATATAGCCAATTACAAAGCATAAAAGACGTAACAATAAAATAGGAAACACACTAGATATTCAGTCCAAATTGGCCGATTAGTAAACATAGGTTTTAGTAACTTTCTAAAGCTAATATTTTGGCAACTCTTTGGTGGCTTGAGGACCATGAAATGGATGTTTGGTTGGCAGCTACTTTCCTTCAAATTTCACCACTTGTATGGTTGCCAAATTGGTTGATTTTTGTCCACTTGCTTGGTTGTTTTAGTAGGTTTCCTTATCTCTTTTTCCTTTGGTCTTTATTGTCTTTCAAGTGAGTCTTCTTGGGCCTCTTTCCATTGTAACAAATGTGTGGGCTTCCCATTGTCTTCATGGGTTGGAAGCCCCTCCAGTTGGTCCATAATTGATCCACCTTCCAAATAGTTAGCAATTTATGTGTTTATGAGTTTCTAGGACATTGCTTTTGTGATTGGACCTTGTATTCCATCAACTTAGCTTTTTTGACAACTATGAACTGTCTTAAGTCATTCCCTAATGAATTGCACATTCTCAATCATTTCCTGAATTCAATTAGCCCTGAGAAAAATACATTCCTTGGCCTTAGCTCAACAAAGCGATGATCTGCATGGTCTCCCTTGTAAAGCCTCATATGGTGAAATCCAAATATTGGGTTGATAGCTGTTGTGATAAACAAAATCTACCAAAGACAAGTGATTCACCCAACTATCTCCAAAATTCAGAACATATGACTTAACATATTCTATATGATATGAATAGTACACTTTGACTGTTTATTTGTCTATGGGTGATGTGTCATACTTATATTAAACTCAGTACCCAAAGCTTTTTAGAAGGCTATCCAAAATTTAGAAGTAAACCTTGGATCCGTATTGGACACAATACTCAAAGGAACACCGTAAAGACGAATGATGTAACGACCAAAATTCTTTTTGGATGAAAATTTAAATGATTGAGAAGTCCTTCAAAGTATTTAATAATTATGGGATCGACCTATTGATAGGGCATATTATTTTATAATTATGAAAATTTAATAGGAATTTATGGGACTTCATGGTGGGTATTATCGACATAGAAAGTAATAATTATAAGGGAAAGATAAGAAATATTTGGAGAAATTAAGTGGGATTATAACAATTTAATTAAAAGAAGAGTTCCAAAGTACGTTGGGATTAATGTGTTTATTTTGGTACACGGATTATTGGCAGTGGATGGATTTAGGTGAATTTTTGGAAGGGAATACTAGGTCAAATATAAGGAATTATTAAGAAATTATTTGGGAGGATATATATATATATGTTAACTGTTCGAAATTGTGGTGGCAGAGGTATGTAAATGGCTAGGAAGGACGTCCGTGGTCTGGAGAGGGACGTCCATTGTCTGCCAAGAAACAGCGTATGGAGGGCTGCCGGATGTAGGAGGGACGTCCATTATCCAAGAGAGAGATGTCCTATAGCAGTGAGGGACATCCAACAGTAAGAGAAGAAGGGGCCACGTGCAAGGCACGTGGGAACTCAAATGGGAAAGGACGCGTGGGATGACCGTCAGATGGAAACTAAGAAGGATTAGGCAGATTGTGGACCGTCAGATTAGCGAGAGGGACGTCCGTTGTCCAAGGGGGGGAATCCATTATAGCAGTGAGGGACGTCGGTTATAGCGGTTAAGGATGTCCACTGCTGAGAGAAAGAAGGGGAGGTCATGTTAGTGGCACGTGGGAAACGTAACCCAAAGCAGACACGTATGGAGGGCTGTCGAATGTAGGAACGAATGAGGTTAGGACCGTAGGATGTGAGCGAGGGACGTCCGTAGTTATAAGGAACGTCTGACGCTGAAATAAGAAAGATCACGTGCAAGGCACGTGGTGATCTAAGGAAAAGGATACGCAAAGAGGGCCGTCGGATGAGGGAGCAAACGCAGTCGAGGACCGTAAGATGCACAAGAGGGATGTTTGTTTCTTAAGAGGGACGTCAGTTTCTTAAGAGGGATGTCCGTTCTAGATGAATGCCACATACGAAGCATGCGATAATTGAAATGTGTTTTGTTACTTAAATGTGACTCTCTGTTGTTTACTGCATCCTGGTTTTGTGAAGAACATTAATGGGTTGGCTTTTATTGGTTAAGTGTTAGCCTTTTGTTTCGTTAAATGGGTTGTTATTAGTCTTTTGGTTATTGGTGGTTTGGATAATAGGGCATAATGGTATCAATGTTGAGGTTCACAATTTGGTGATAATTAATGGATAAATGTTATAGAATTTGAAGGTATTTTGAAGGTATTGAAAAGGGAAAGAAAGATAACGATTAAGTGATGATATGCGTTAAAGCTTCGAGGTAAGTGATATGTGTGTGCTTTGGTCCTTAGGGCCCTACATCGCAAGAATAGGATATGCACATTTGACTAATTACTGCTTTATTAGATAACGAGCATGTCTACAATATTAAAAGCATGTCTATAGTTTTAATACCATATCTCCAGCTTTAAAGCATGTCTACAGTTTTTATAGCATGTCTATTCTTTTTAAGTATGTCTACAGTCTTTATAGCATGTCTATTGTTTTTATAGCACGTCTACAACTTTATAGAGTGTCTATCATTTTATGACCATATTCTCTGAATCGCATGTTAGGTGTGTATTAGATTTTCTTAAGTATTGTATGCATTCATGAACATCATGCATCATAGTTTTCAAAAGAATACGAAAATGGTTTTCATGCATGGTTTTGAAAAGGAAAAGAAAACAAAAAAAAAAAGTACAAACGAACAATTAAGAAAGATAAAGAAAAAGTGGCTGATCCAGATAAGTAATGCTCAGCAACCCAAGTAATAAAAGATAAAGGTTCTTGTGGTCCAGTAGGTCAAGCCCGAAACATGAACAAAAGATTAAAAAAAATAGAAGCTTCTGTGGTCTGGTAGGTCAAACCCAGCACAGGGACAAAAGAAAAGAAAAGACAAGTAAAAAAAAATATGAAAAGAGAACCAGATATGGATACGGGAACAGAAATAGATACCAATACGAAAACAGTACAAGTACAGATACCGATACAAAAACGGGAACAGAAACAGAAACGGAAATGGAAATGAGTTTCCAAAAATGGAAACAGATACGGATACAGAAATAGACATGAGAATGGATACAAAAATGCGTATGATCTCAGATACCAAAACGGATACAAAAATAGGAACGGAAATAGAAACTAAAAGAAAGTACGAAAGTGTGAAAAGATAAGAGATAAAAGAAAGAAAAAAAAACGAGTAACTGCATACGATTTTAAAATGGCACAGCATGTGCATCTAGCATTTAAGTTCTATCACTTATTGAGTGTTAGGCTCATAGTTTATGACTTGTGATGTAGGTACAAGCACAAGAGAAAATGATGAACAGATTAAGGAGTAGCTGATGAAGGATTTGCACCGGCAAGACTTGTGGCTAGCTAGGCTCACAAATGTAAAGAGAAACGAGTTTTGTAAACATAAAGTAAATGATTTATTTATTATTCTTCAAATAACTATTTATGCTTCCGCTATAAAATGATTTATGCTTCGGCTATGTTTTTAAGAAAAAAAGATTTTATAAATAAAGTCTTCTGCTGTTAATAAATATTTAAGTAACGAGTTTTAAATAAATAGTTTTAACAATCAGGTTTTAAGAAAAGTACTCTAATGTTAAATTGAAAGGTTTTAATAAAGACTTCTGCTATTGTTTTATTAAAGGAAAAGAAAACTTTTAAATTTTACGTGATTTTCAAAGTAAGAAAAGTCGGGTCGTTACAAAAGCTAAGGAGTTGATAGATTCCAACTTGAGGTAAGTAGTATAGTGTGTCCTTAGCCTTCGGGTTTACAACACAAAGTGCCAAGTGAAGAATCTATAAGGATTTACATATATGTATATATATATATATATATTGTTCGATGACTATTATACAGTGAAAGATATGAGGTTAGTATCGGCTCTTTCTCTACTGTTGATATATGATGTGTTAATTTATATTATGATGATGATATATGTTGTTTGAGGATCTGTTAATATGTTGTTTGTTATATCTTTTGATGCTGATATATGAGGATATTACTTACTCCTACAGTTATTGAAGTTTATATGATGATGGTTTCTATATAGTAGCTACCATAAGGAAACATATTGATTCCTTGTTGATGCTTGTATTACGGGATGATGTTTTCTAAGTTGTTCTCTTGATAATGTGGATTGAGGATCTGTTAGCTAGTTAATATATATATAGTTAGATAATGTTTTCCATTTCAGTATAGTGATGATGCTTTGAGGATCTATTGATATGCTGTTATTATATTTTGTGATGATGATATTGTGGGATTTAATGATAATGTGGAAGTGACTATTTTGCATGGTTTATAGTAACTATTTCACGATGACTTTCATGTAAGGAATACTGAGAATGTTATGTTGATTGGTAACGATATGTTCATGAGCATATACCATGCATCACAAAAAATGTTTTCTAAGAAGAATTGAAAATGGGTTTTTCATGCATGTGATTTTATGAAAGAAAGAATGAACGAATGAAATGAAGAAAATATAAGCAGGTTTGGAGATTCAGTATCCATATATCTTTGGGGGTTTATTCCCTAATGTAGCTTTGGTAGGTGTATCCCTCAATGGAGCTTTGGTGGACTTATTCCCCAATAATTTAGCTTGGTGCCAAATCCCAATGGTAAAGAAAGAACGAATAAATGAAATAAAGAAAACAAAAGCATTTTTGATTATTCAATATCCATGTAGTTTTGGCAGTTTATCCACCAATATCGCTTTGGTGGATGTGTCCCCCAATGGAGCTTTGGTGGACTTGTTCTCAAATGATTTAGCTTGGTGTTGAATCTCAATGGTAAAGAAATAACGAATGAAATGAAAGACAAACTATAAACTTTTCATATGCAGCATGTGCATCATTTACATGATGAAGAAACAAGTTGATGGGCATGTCGTGGTGAGCACTTGATGTTGTTGGGACTTCAGGCTTGTTGGATGTGGTTTTTAAAATGAAGAGGTTTTTGAAGGAAATAAAAATATGGATAAAAAGAAAAGTTAACTCTTTACAATTTTATATAACAGTTTCAGTTGTGTTTTATGATGGGAAATGTTTTAAAATTGTTTTGAGTTTGTTAGCATAAACAGTATTAGCCTTAATTATTTTGATATGAATATTTTGATTGTAATTATAAGTTGTTTATTGGTTTTGATCTAAATTGTTTAATTATTATATTTATATTGATATTCCTTGGAAATACTCTTAATTAGAGTATTAAAATTCTACTAACATGTTTACCTAAATCCTTGTAGTTAATATATGTCATATTAGGGCTTGAAGAAATCAACAAATGCACAACGTGGAGATGAGGTCGAGTAAAAGGAAGTTCTGGTCGACCAAAAACTATCCACAAAGTATGCGGATGAGTAACTGGTCAAGGAGACGGTCAACGGAATCGACCGAAATTAATGACAGATTGCCTCCAGGATTTTTGAACTACTACGTGGATGACAAAGCGGTCTAAGAGGTCAACCGAAATACATTACAAAGTCTCCAAGAATTTTCAGTCAATGAAGCAATCGAGGACATGGTCGACGCACACGACTGAAATACATTACAAAGAGAACCTTGGGTTTTCGGTCGAGTAAACGCTCGAGCAAGAAGAAATGTGGTCGACCGAAAAATGACATACAACACAACGACTAGTTTTTAATGGTCGGTTGCGGTCGACCAAAAAAGGAATTAGTCGACTAAATTTACAAATTCTATAAATATAGGACTCTCCAAAGCTCATTGCAACGAACCAGGAATTGAGGTGAAACCTTGTCAAATTTGATACTCGATTCCAAACAATTTATTGAGCATGTAACCTAACTCTCCATACTTCCAAACTTGAGTTTTCTATTTCGGAGAGTTAGGGATCTTTGTATTTTTCATTTCCGCAATTGTACTCCAACGAAAAGGGTGACGTCCTATGAATTAGTCAAGTGAAGGATGACGCCTCGTAATAGTCAAGAGAAAATGGTGACGCCCTGAGAAAAAGTCAACTTGTAAATGTTTAGTTGGCACCCGTGAAATCAATCGATACTAACCAAGAAGGTTAGTGTGTAAAGAATCTCCAAGTCGGAAACTTGGAGCGCAGATATAGGCAGGATTTTCCGAACAGCATGAACAACATCGTTTGCATTCTCTATCCCTTCAACTCTTTATTATTGTTATTATTTTGTATGTTTTGTATGTATTAAATCACTTAGGGTTAAAAAAATTGACAATCGCACAAAAAATTTTAGTCCCCCCCTTCCTTTTATAGGTGCAGATCGATCCTACAGAGTTGACATGAGTATTTATTTAGTGAATGTACAGTTGAGTTTTTTATGGTTCAGTCTTTCACTGTATTATTTTAAAAAACATAAATTATTGTTTATTTTTAAAAGCATGTTTTAGTTGTTTTTATTTTTTTTAAAACACTATAAAAACAATAGAGATTTACGAAAATGAACTTTACATTAAAGGTTATATTAATTTCATATCATGTATAGTTGAGTGGTAAAACCCTAGGTGCTCAAATGATTCATAGTGATGGCAAATCTAACACATCAATCAATTCTAACTAAATTCACAATACATAGAATTTATCAAAACTATATTTCCTTCCAAACAGCATATTATTACATGCTTAAACTATTGAACAAAACATTAGTACGCCCACACTAAGGCCGACATGTGATAACCGCCAGCCCATTAGAAATTTAATGGGTAGAAATTTATTGTTTTATTTAGTAAATAATTTATTAATTATTAAGGCAGTTACGGTTGTTTCCATAAAACTGCCAGATTTTCTTGCCTCTTCTGAAGCTTAACCTTATTCAGCCACTAAGAGGGGTCGATTTCTAGGAAAAGGAAGACAGAGCAGGCAGATTTGGGATTGATTTTTTGCCGAAATTGAGACTTTTGCGTGATCAAATCAACGGTAAATCTAGTCATCTTATAATCTTTTCATCTAATGCAAATGACAAATGATGTAACCTAAGCAAGTAAGGGTGAAAATTGGTTTGGTTCAAACTGGGTAATCGAACATTTTTTATTGGTTCGGTTCAGTTTTGATATGAAAAAAATAAAATATAGGACTAAACCGAACTGAATCGATCATTTTGATTCAGTTCTCGGCTGTAAGTAAGAAAAATTGAATCGAACTGAAAATAAAACTAAACCTGAAAAACTATTTGATCCACTGTTTTAATTTCAAATTTTTTCTATAAACCTACCTCTTGTAAAAGTAAACCTGACAACTCCTCGCTCCTTCGACCTCCACTGCCTCTTGTATAGGCCATTTGAAGAGATGAAAAGTTGCGTATTTCAACCCTTGGTCATTGTCATGTTTCTCCGCTGAGTGTCAACTACCGAGCGGCGTCATAGGCATCGTCGTCATCGTCATCGTCGCCTTTTCAGAGAAGCCCTAACTCACAGTCAGCATCATCGCTTTGAATAGTTGTAGTTCTCACTGCGAACTTCACACAGGTTCAACGAATATTATTCAACGTTTTGTTGTTTCAATTTTCATTTTCATTTCGCGGTTTGTAGTTTGCACAATTTAGTTGCATAAGAAATTTATGAAATCTTGCTGTGAAATCTATTTTTTGGTGTAAAATGTGTGAAATCTTGCTGTGAAATTTGTTTCTTGCTCTGAAATTTGATTTGTTTTTGAACAACTACGATATGATATTGATTTGTGTTTGAACAGACCAATCTTGCTGTAAAGTTTGTAAGATCTTGCTAGAAAATCGGTTTTGGTTTGGTTTTGTAATCTCTATGAGAATTGATCTCTAATTTTCTCTTTATTTCTACTTCGCACAGACTCTGTCTTCTCCTTGCTTTTCTTGAAAAATTGAAGACATTTTTCCTATCTATGATTAGAAGTGAAAAACTGAAACCGAACCGAGGAAAACCGAAAACCGAGGTTCAGTTTTTGATTGGTTTTTTGGTGGATTCGGTTCGATTTCAGTTTTTTTTTTCAAAACTAAACCAAGTCAATTCAATTCCAATTGAATCTAAAATCGAATCGAACCAAACCGATTCCACTCTTACTAGCGGCAATGGCAGAGGCAATCGATTCTTCATCGTGCTTTTCCTTTCCAGCTGAAGCAGCAACCATGTAAGCTTTTCTTGTATCTTCCGTCTTCTCCGTCTCCGTCTCATCTATATTGTCCAGTCCATATCAATTCCACTGCTTAATTTCAGAATCATGAGAGCAATGGATTAAAGATAATAGTAATCCTATCTACTAAATTGGTTTTTAGGGAAGGAGTATTACAATAAAACTACGTTATAACTACATCGTTTGGCAATAGGGGGTGAGGTTGACCTTCTAATAATGCCGGTCAACGTAAATTTTCAAACTAACATAATGTTGAAAAATGAAATAATTATTTTTGGTGAAATACTAAAAAATGACAAAATTATAGGGGTGATTAAAACGGTAAAAGTAGAGGTAAACTTTCGATGACTAGTATGATATTGTTTGAATTTTCTATAAATCAGAATTATGTATTAAGGATTTTCAGATCTTATTATAGTTAATTATATAAATATAAGCATAATAAAATTTATTATATTTTTATAATTAATTAGTAGTAGAATATCAAATTGCATTTTTATTGTACCCACATGAATTAAAAGAAAGAATATAATTTGATAATTTTTTCTTAAAATTTAAATGAATTTTATAAAAGTAGAATTTTAACGTGCGGACAAATTTTATGTCAATAAATTCATTTGTTAGGCATGATTTACATTAATAAACATGACTCCGTTTGCTAATCACAACTTCGAGATTTAAGTATGTGTGTAACTATACAACCATCCAATTATTATGCTATAAAATGTGATTCTCCTTAACTAAAAGGTTATAGTTATATGGTTCAAAATATTGAAATTGCCTTTGGGTTATCAAACAACTATCCAATTTTGTTGAAAAAAGAATATTAAAAAAAAAATGGAAAAAGGAAATTTTTTCTTTCTACCGTGTCTTCTTTGAAAGGAGTCTCCGATCTACCATCCATCCATCCATTGACCACTACTCCTCTGATCTATATGCACATAGTTGGCCACCCATAGAGAAGAAAGCCCCTGCCTTTCTATCTCTACCTACTCCGTCTATTGCTTGAGTAGAAGCCCCCTCCTATCAACCTCCAACAAGTTTGACGTCCTCTCTGGTGAAAAAGAAAACTGTTATGAGGGAGAATTCATATTGCCTACGTGGCACTCTTCCTATTGTTAGCCTAAGTGTCATTATATTTATTTATTTTGATGATGAGTGTGTTAATTGTAATATAAGTTGTTTATTATTTCATTATACTTAATTGTATTATCTTTATATTTATGTTGATTATTATTGGTAATACCCTCTAATAAGGGTATTTAGATGTTTGATATCATTGTCTAAGTCTATGTAGTTAAAGAGTTGATCTTGTGAACTTAGAAGCTTCAAATAGTGCAAAACACAATGAAGATGTCAACTAAAACAATTAGGTGGTCGACCAATTATGCTCCCGAGGCAAAACTGTCACGCCCCAAAGAGGACCCGAGACAGAACGAGGAACGATCCAGCCCAAAAGGACCGAATCGTTCAACCCTCACTTAAATCCAATAAATAGCAGCGGAAGACTTAAAAATTTATTTCAATCTAGGCCCTAAAGAAATAGGTCCAGAAGTGACAATAATATAATACAATTTAACAGAATCTAAAACTTGGCGGGAATAACATAAATTAAAATTAGGATACAAACCTCCCTAAAATATTTTAAGTCTCTTTAAAAGGAATTAAAATAATTAAAAAGGGAAAAACTTTCAATTTCATTCTTGATGTGGCAACAGGGAACTATTCTGATTTATTCCTAAAAAAAATAAGTCAAATTGGGGTCAGTCGACTAAACTCAGTAGGAATTACTTTATATTTAACTTTTTATAGCCTATGAATTTGAGAAATTGTTCAGTTAATTAAATTAACAGGTTAACATATAAAGAAATGCTGATGAGTAATAATTTAAATAAAAAAATTAAATAAAGGCGATACTCAGGCGATCGCAAATAGCCAAAAAGGCCATGATCAGGTTTAGGGATTCGCAACCTAAGGACACGGCACATACAGCTGGACACGGCACATACAGGTTTAAGGATTCAAACCCAATGATATTTCTAAAGAAATCCCCTATTATCTATTTCAATAATAAACAAACACATTTCATAAGTTAGAATGCGTGAAAATATAATATAAGGTAATCCTAATGTTTGAAAATGAATGCTTTATTAGGATATGAATTTCAAATTAAAAGAATTATTTAAAGAAAATAATATGCAAGTGTAGTGCATAAATAATAACCCCTATCTCGAAACTGGGTCAATCAATGTTAAAGCACAATCCACAATAATCACTGAGACATAACGGCAACGCGTGCACTATCACTTAGGTCTTGAACCTAATCAATAATTTTACTAATTATTAGAATTCAAATTAAAACTAATTAATTAAAATTTTAGGTCAAGGGTCGGAGATCCAAAACAGTCAACCCCAAACTTTCTAGGAACGATTTGACAAAAAATTGGGATAAAATTCTAAATTGAGCTAAAATAGTTAATGGATTGGCCCAACATAGTACAAGGGCTAGGCCCACAATTAACACATGGGCAGAAACCCATGATTTATTCTGTTCGTCGACAGAATGGCCCATGATCTATATTGGCCCGCAAATAGGGCATTCTCTGTTCAATATCCAAGGGGGTCGTAGCTATTTCCAGCGATTTCCAGAATCGCTGGATGACAGAGGCCAAGAGTTTCAATAGAAACTCTTCTCGCGATCCCGAGCCAAAATTCTCAATTTTTAGCAATTCAGTGGAATCGTCGTTAGTCGAGGATCTGAAAGCTCTAATCGGGGATTTCCTGCCCCACCTCCGGTGTTCTACAACAACTTAAAAACCATTAAAGCGTACACATTCATTTCCAATACCAAACAATCCAGAATCATCAATAAAGAATTTCTTAAAACTGAAATTTTCAAACTTTACCTGAAGAAGCCCGTTTTTTGACAAGTTACTTCGTCAGGAACAGCTCACAATGTCGATATCCAAACTTAAACCCTTAAGAAGTAATTCCATTTATCAGACTCTAACTAATAAGGGAAAGGACAGAACAAGAAAAGGGAAAGGTCGAATCTTACCTAGCGACGAACGAGACTGTCAACCCATCAGAGAACTCACTTCCTTCACACTAGAGACCAACGAGAATTGTAGAGAGAGGAAAGAGGAAAATCGCCAAGATCCAAACCCCTTAAATAAACCAATTTGTCGAAGTCAGACTTTCGAAGAACTTTGAAACGGACAGAGGAAATTCACTACTTACCTTAGTGAAGAACAAGCTGCTCATCCACCGAATGAAAAATCAATCTTCGCAATCAACACCCCTCTGAAGAAGAATACGATTGAATTCAAGAAAAGAGAGAGAGACAGAGATTTGTTTTAAATTTTTTTTTTCAATCGGGCCTAAAAGGGTCGGTCTTTACAAAAACAAAATGGAAGTGGTCGACCAGCTTAGAAGTGGTCGACTAGTTTTAAAGGCAGTAAGCTCAGGTTCTTAGCAATTGAGGAACCAGTCGAGTTAATCTACCACAAAACAGATAACCAGCTAAAGAGGCAGTCGATCAGTTTAGAAGTAGTGGACTGCAAATTAAGACAGATTCGAGTCGAATTCTACTATGCCTAAAAGTGGTCGACCGAGGACAAAATGGTTGACCGCCCAACTGGAATTCACAACGGTAATATTTCAATGGTTGAGAGGCAGTCGACCAAAATGGAGGTGGTCGACCGGCCTAGCAGAATTTATAAATAGAAGGCACTCCGAAGCTCAAAAAACAACATGAGAATCGTAGCGAAGCTCTGCCAAATTTTATACTCGTAGTCTCACCAATCAAATGAGTGCATAGACTTAACTCTCTCAATTCTCAACTTTAGATTTCATACTAAAGAGTCAAGTTCTAAAGTTATATTTTCTATTTTCGCAATATTTGTAAATTGATTCATCAAGGGTAACGCCCCGTAATAGTCAAATGTAAAGGGTGACGACTTTAGAAATAGTTATTGTAAAGGTTTGGTTTACACTCGTGAAGTTAATCATCACCAACTGGGGTGGTTGGGTGATTAAGGATCTCTAAATCGGAAACTTGGAGCGTGGACGTAGGTCGGAGTTGCCAAACCGTGTGAACATATCGATGTCAACTCTCTAACCTTTTCTCTTACATTATATTTGTGATTGTTTCTTTTATTTATTATTAATAAATCACATAGGGTTAAAAAAAATAAATATCACACGAAATAATTTTATGGTCCAGAGGCAATTAAGAGGTCGACTAAAAAGATTAGGTGGTCGACTAGTTAGGCTCCAGAGGCAAAACAGTGTGGAAGCGATCGACAAGCTTAGAAGTGGTCGACCGGTTTTAAAGGCAGTAAGCTCGGGTTCTTACCAGTTGAGGAAGCAGTCGACCTTAGGTGCATATCAACCCACCCCCCCCCTTTTCTTAAGCACATGTCGGTCTTAAACTATTTTTTATGTGGCTCCAATTTGGGGGCATATTGTACATCTACAATTTAGCATTAAATGGAGACTAGGGCAGAGTGGGAGAGGCTGTCAAAGATCTGAATCCCTCTTGTTGTTTTTCTATTTCCCTCTTACACTTCTCTGTAACTCTCTTCTCCTTCTCCCTTGTTTTTCTTCTCTTCTTCCATGGTGAAGATGCCCTCCTAGATGGACGATGACACATTGAACCGATTCAGCGCTGAGTGGAAGTATTTCGGATCTGCGATTCCTTCTCGGTTATAGCAACTTATACAAATTAAAGATCGATTGGAAGGGATTCTTTGCATATTCGTTCAAGACGCTAACTCCAGACATGATGCTATTATGGTTGAGTTCAATCGGCTACTTCCAACTTAATCGGACGACAATTTGAAGCTTGACAATAGTGTAATCAAAGAGGACTATGAGCTCCCAGCTACCATTGAGAAAGAAATCAGAGTCGCTGAAATTGATGACTATGAAATTAATCTGGAATTCCAAGATGAGCAAGTGGAGGTAAAAACTATTTTATTGGAGAGGTTGTCTTTTACATTGCTCCAATTTTTTTCGTAGCCAACTCAGGTCTGGTCCAAAATTACTCGGCTCCTACTATCGATAGTATTGATTTTCTTGTGGATATAATAGTTATTAGGAATTTATTTTATAAAGAAATGCTAATGGATGTATCGGTTGGGGATGAGTCTAAGTTCTGCGAACATAAGGCTATTAGTCTTGTTCAAAGGATTTTTGTCCATATGGTAGTGCTTCAACCTTTCTCAGCAAATAGTTTGACCTATGATTCTCTTGATATTGTTGTTGTTGACATAGATATATTAATTTGTAAGATTTTGAATAATAGATCGACTAGGAAAAAAATGATATTATTTCATTTTGCTAAGGGACGCTTTAGGAGATGAATGTGAAGAAAATGAGTCAATCACCAAGCATGTTGGCCTTGGGACGTATGTACATGTAACAATTTTTAATACACAATATTGCCTCCCAGTTGACAAAGAAACACCATCTAAAGTGTCTTCACATATAGATTCATTTGTAGAATCACTGATGAAAGCTTCCAAGCGACCAATTCTTCCAAATTTCTTATGGGAAATATTAGTCTTTGCTAACAAGTTTTGTTGCGGAAAGTTAAAGGATGATAAGTTAGGGATTTATGAGCAGGAGAGATCATTATGTTGCAAAGGTGATATCAAGTGGGAGGATCTCAAACAAGCTATTGAGTTGGACCAAACCGTGGCATATCCATACGTGTATCTAGTTGCATCGTTAATGAGGAAACAAGATGTTCAAGCAACACGTGCTTAAATCAACAAAATGTTCAGCCTTCGATTCTTTCGAAGACAAAGAAGGAAGAAAAATGAGAATGTGGCTTATGTTGTTGATTCCACCGAAGACTCATTGGGTCAATATAATGTTTTTACTGCCTTTACTGAGAGCTCTTGTAGAGGGAGTGACATTTTTATTTGTTTTATCTACACGATTCTTAGCTACATGAGGAATAATTGGTTGAGAATCACTCAACTTTCTTCATATGTATTATCAAAGCTCACTAATGGAGTGGTTGCCTCTCATGGAATTCATTTGGTGTAGGGATGTTATTCTAGTGAAACTTTGGGATTTGCATGCTTTTTAGTAGGGGTGGAAATGGTCGGTTCGGTTCCCTTTTTTTGTCAAAATAGAACTGAACCGACTCGGTTCGGTTTTATAATTTTAAAACCAAAACCAAACCGAAGACTATAAGAAACCGAGTCAAAAACTGAACCTCGGTTTCAGTTTTTATCGGTTCGATTTTGAGTTCAATTCGGTTTTTTTTCTAGACATTGAATTTAAAATTCTAATATCCAATTTTAAGATTGGTTATAACAATTTTTAGATTTAATAGAACCATTTATAATATTTATTCATAATATTCATAATATTCATTTCATAATATTATATTACATTAAAGACTAATATTATATTTTGTCAGAGTTTCTTCTGTGCACTCCTCTGTAAACAGGATACCTCGTCTCTTTACACCTTTTCTCTCTCTCAGTACAACACCAAATAATAATTTCAAATATCTGTTTTCAAAGTCATTTGAATGCATTATATAATTATGGAGTGTGACAATTTACAGTTTACACTTTCTCCCAAAAATCTCATTTTACTGTTTTAATCCAAATTATTTCATTAATAAACATCTAAAGTAACATAATTAGTATACCAAATATCATAATCTACACGTCTTAAAATAACTTCTAAATTTAATTTGAAAGTGTACAACATGTTACTTTTACATGTTTTGATGTTTCACAAGTAAATATATATAAAAAGGGATGTCCATCACAATTCAAACAATGATTTAACTAAACAATTATTTAATCAAACAATAATTTAACTAAACTACACGAATAGCCAAAAACGAGAACATACAGTACCAAAAAAACAAAATAATTATTTGATTAATCTACGTAATTGAGTTCCAAGCTCTCTTGCCTCTAAAAAAAATTGAAAATCATAAAGTGCCAAGTAAACAAATAGGAATTGAACTTGGAACTAAACCGTGTCAGTTCGATTTTGAAAAAGAAAAATATTTTTGATTAAATTGGAATTGGAATTAACTCAATTAGTGAAGAAAAGTTGAAATTAAATTAATGACTCAAGTAGGTTTTCAAGTTTAGTTTTATTTTTGGTTCGGTTCAATTTTTCTCAGTTTTTCTCACTTACAATCGAGAATCGAACCGAAATGATCGATTTGGTTTGGTTCGGTCCTATATTTTATTTTTTTCCATATCAAAACCAAACCGAACAAATCAAAAATGATCGGTTCGGGTCGGTTACTCTGTTTGAACCGAATCGATTTCCACCCTTACTTTTTAGTGCACTATAGTTGGCGCCAATATTTTATGTTGAGTTTTATATAATTCCATTTTGTCTTATGCATATGCACTCAATGATGTTTCATAGATCGATGTTTCAACAGACTTGGTTTGTAAATAACATAAATGATCTGCACAATGGTGATGATAGGATGAGTGACAATGAGTAGGAAAACTACATTTTCATAAGTAATCTTCCCCATTCTTATACAAGCAATGTATATGCCTTTGAAATCATTTCTACCAAAGTTGTTCATACTAAGAAAAAACTAGTTTTACGTTCTTCTTCAACACGCTCTCAATTTGGTAGTCGAAAGAGGCAGCATAGAAATGTTTCAAGTTCTTGTGGCTTGCAGAGAGGAAGTTCATTAAATAATACAAAGGCTAGAAATATGCCACTAGTCCGTCTACAGAAAGACATTAGTTTTGACGTGAGTTCTTGCACTTTGAAACCAACACAAAAAGTGGTCGTACCTAGCTGCTTTGTAAATTTGTTGGTGTTTGAATCTGATAAATGTTATAGAAAATGAGTAGTTGTGAAGTTAGAGGTCTTTGACTCTGGCGAATGGGTTCTTGTTATGTAGATAGATTATTTAACCAGATACATTGTGAAGGCAGAAAAAGTTATAAAGCTCTGTTCATGCACTCGATTTACACATAAGGTCATGTGATCAGCTGATATTACTTTGAAGCTTGAGTTTCAAAATCGACAAGATTGGCTTACATTCAAGGATCTTTATAAACAATGTTACGATCGGAATATCCTACATGGTGAGTCTATTCCTGTTCCAGGAATATATGAAGTCTCGGTATAATATCCCAAATTTTCGTAATGCTAAGCATACCACTTAGGTAATAATTCTAAGGATATTAGGAGCTCAAGTGGACGATAAATGTTAGTCAAGAGAAAACATATTTGGAAGAAGTGAATTATGATACCCGAATTGTGTTCATAATTAGCTTAAAGGAAATATTAAGATTATTGGAGAATTGTTTAGTGATATTTGAAATTAGATAGGATGTAAGGTTATTGGAGAATTGTTTGGCGATATTTGAAATTAGATAGGATAATAATAGAATTAGATTAGTGATGTATAGTCAGTGAAATTGGAAGAAATGGATGAAAGCTTGAGAAAATATATTTGGATATAATAAGGTTATTGATAAGGTTGGGAATAATAAGATTGATAACAATTAAGAATATATTGGATTCAGTAAAGAATAAGGTGGAGGAGGAATTATGGACTATACCTTAATTTTGAAAGGGATAAATTGAGGTTTGGATAATTTTAAAAAGTGATTATATATATATATATATATATGGTGAAGAAGTAATATATATAGATAATTGAAAATATATTGATTAGAGAAGAAGGAAATATATGGCGATTGATTGGAAGGAGAGGATCAACCAGTGTCATGGACGTGTATGGCGGTCGATCGTCCAAAACAATCAATCAACCGTCGTCATCGACAGGCAATTTACTGTGTTGTAAAATATGGATTGGTGATCGATCGACCAAAGGGTAATCGATTGACCAGCAATTTGGAAAGTTGTCATTAATGGAGAAACTGTCGCCTGGAAGTGGAGGAGTCCGGCGTTGAACTCATCTGGACAATCAAGCATCCCTTCCCTTGGCCTTCCACCTTCATTTGGTTGCGGAAAGGGCGCTGAAGGTGGCCTATAAATTAAAGAATGATGGCTGAAGCGGGAAGTTTTGGAAAAAATGGCAGAGAGCTGGTGAAGGGAAAAGTCGTGCTGTGTTTTGGATGTTAAGCTTTCCATTCTCTCAGGTTCTTCCAGTGGCTGGGAAATTGTGAAGAAGAAAGGAAAGAATTTTGTTCTTTGTTCTTGTTCTCAGGTCTTTCCTGAAGTTTGATGTATTGAAGGAGAAAATAAAGGAAAAGTCTTTAGAGTTGGGTTTTCTGTCTCTCGGGTTCTCCTAGTGTTTGTGGTAAGTTGGGTTTCTTCCTTTACTGTTATTTCATATGGAAGGTTGTTGTGTATATATGGTTGATCGCTGAGTTAGAATATGTTGAAGAGTTACTTCGCAATATACACTCTGAGTTTAATAAAAGAGACTTCATATAAAGTGTGAAATTGTTAAGCCACTGTAGGTTTTCTATTGCGTATTGTTAAAGGGTATAATATCCATGTCTAAAACAAATTCTAATTGGTATATGTTAGGATAAGTTTTGAATGTTGGACATGATTAAAAGGTTAAGTTGGAAGCTCTACTTATGCTTATTGAAAGTTTTGTTTTACTAAACTATTTGAATGGTTAAATGGCATGTTGTTGGGTATAGACTCTGGTTGTATTTGAGTGGTTAAGATAAGTTGTTGGGTAAGGTTGAGAATAATTTAAAGAATATTGGTTAAATATTATAACTATTAGTTGACTATTGGATGGTATTAGACGAGAGTTACTGTTGTAGTTTGAAGTTGGGGATTTATTATTAGAAATTAATTATTAATACCTATATGTGTTACTTATGTAATACTCGAAAAATTTTGCCTACATGTAAAACCTTGGTTTTAGTATAATGTATGATGGGTTACTATGAAATTTGGAAAGTTATTATATTATTGGGAATGATGAAGTTATTAATGTTTAAGGATAAATCGGATGTTAATGGTGTTAGTATAATAAATTATATATTGAAGAAATTATTAATAAATGGAGGAATAAGAATTTTTGTTGGAACAGCCAATTATGTGGACTAAATATGGACATCCCTTGTGTCAGCGGACGTCCCAAATCAAGAGAAATCTGAGTTTGAAATTTTAGAACAACACCGTTTGGGATATGCTGGATACCCCTCAAGGGAAAACAGACATCCGTTATCGAGGATGTTAAGCTAGCGATGGCATTTGTTAAGAGTAAGTAGAAAGCGGCTTCGTTTTAATAGAAGAGACGTCCTTTATGGACAAAGGACATCCGAAATAGAAATAAAAGCAAACGGTGTTAAAATTTAGTGGGACAGTGTCATTTGGAACAAAAAGGGAGGAAAGATTTGTTGAAGAATGGACGTTCCTCAAGGCGAAGAAATTAACGGATGTCTTGTAAGAGAAATTCGGACGAACTGTAGATCGTTAGACGAGGCATAAGAAATATCGGACAAACTATGGACCATTAGATTAGCAAGGGAGACGTCCATTTCATAAGAGACGTTCGTCGCTGAATTAAGGATGGGGCCACGTGTGCAACGTGGGATTTTAAAAAGGAGAAATAGATGCTTGTTTAGACCATTGGATGAGGAAGTGAACAAAATAGGGCCGTAGGATTCGTGCCGAGGGACGTCCCTTATGGAAAATGGGCGTCCTTCATGTTCAATTACTGGGAGCGGCAAATCATGGCGACTCTAAAATCATTCAAAATGGAATCTGCTCCCTTTCAGCCAGTTTTCAGTTTCCTTCTAGCTAAGATTTTGACATTTTGATTTCAAAATCTTCCTTAAACGATAAGTCGATATATGTGGCAATTGGATGCGGTGCCACCTAATTGTTGCAGGTGGATCTCAAGGATGCCAAAACACCTTTGGGAGATTTCTCTCCTTATTAAACGAAGACAAAAGTAAAAGTGGATTATTCTGGAATTCTTTACAAAGAAAAAAGAAAGAGCGAAGGAGAGAGGGAGAAAGGCGCCGAGAATGATGAAATCGTCAAGTGAGGTAAACATTTGGATGCTTATGGCTAGTGGAGGCCCTGCATCACGGGATTTTGTTTGTTTGGTGTCGATTACAACCTTGGTTAATTGTTGTGATTATTGTACTATGATTTTGTGAAATGTTTCTCTTGCTGTCTTTGCCTAGGAAGTATCTGCAGTTATTCAGCTATTTTAGTCTCTATTAATTATAGTGTGTTGGTTAACTTGAAAAATGCCCTGTGAATTTATTGGTAACCATGGAGTGTTAGACTATAAGAAGTTAGTTTGAAGTATAAATATATATATGTTGTTTTTGGGTTGCTGCCTCAGATGATTTGACTGAATAATGCTCTGTATTATATTGTTGGTAGTAAGACTTTAAGAAATATAAGAAGTGCTATGTGATTACTTATGCCATGGTAATTTGCCGAAGTTTTAAAATGACAAAAATGGAGTTTTAGTATTATGATATTTTGGATTCTGCATCAGGAAGTTACCCTCTTAGCATTGGTTATATCCTGGTTCCATAAATTGCTCTTGGTTTATTAAAGCATAAATTGTATATGAATTGCTTTTGATAATTGCCCTCTACTAAATAAAATTATGGACTGCTTTTTGTTTAAGATAAGCATGCACTGTTTTGTTACGTCTTCAATGATATGTTTCCTTTTGAATACTCTGTTTATTGTTGTGAAGTATATATGACATAACATACATACATCACACTTAGGACTTACGAAAATATTGACATATGCTTGGTATTTTAATGAATGAATGAACGTAAATAGGCATGAGGGGGTTCGGAAGAAAAAGTGACGGTCCATTGGTGGTGACACCCCTAATAGATGTATCTCCTTGAGAGTGATAGTTAAGCCACATGGACCATAGGATGTATCATTTCTCTTCTACTAGAAATCCTCATTGCTTGCACAACAAAGGAGATTAGTGACGGTTATAGTGGTGACACCCTTAATTGATGTATCTCCTTGAGAGTGACTGTGAAGCCTGGCCTAGTTGGCCCAAATAAAAAAAAATGCAAAATTTAAACTCCCCTGTATCGGGAGTAGTTGCCGAGAGAGGGGGGATCCTTCCCCTATTTCAGTGTGCGGGGAGGAGTTCTTCCACACTCCCATTTTCTCGCAGAAATCTCCCTCTCTCTCTCTCAGTGTGGGTCGGTTACAGCTGTTGTCGGCAGTTTTTAGCGAAAGGTTTTTCTTCGACAAGTCAAGAATTTGTTCTCTATTAAGGTAAGTCTTGATTTATCCCGATTCTATTTCTATCCTCTTCGAGAAATTGGATTTGATAAATTGGTTTATTCAAAGGGTTTGGATCTTGGCGATTTCCTTCTTTCCTCTCCGTTATCTCCTTTGTGAGGAACTGTATTGCTGAAGGAGGGTATTTTCCTCTCGGTTTTCCAATCATCCGAGTTGAGGTAAGCTTCGACCATAAGATTTTGTTTTGTTGTCATTGGAAGACAGTGATAAGTCTCTGGGTTGTTGTTTGAAGGGACTGAGTTTTGGACGTCGAAGCTCTGTGATTAGCTCTGGTGTAGCATCAATAGCCAGTGGACTCTCAGGTATAAAATTTTGATTTTTCAGCTTTGTTCCTCTGATGTTTTCTGCAAATCTAGAATACCACTGTCGTTGAATGGTTCTTGAAGTTATACGGAATTGTTTTGGAAAGCTTTTGTTTTGTTGGATTGAAGACCGAAAGTTGGAAGGACTCCCGGCCAGAAGCTTCAGTTGCTCGGCCAAACGGCAATTCTATCGAGTATGGTTGTAATGAGCGACCAAAGTATGTCCATGGATGGAGTGGATTTTGAACTCTGTCCATGGAAAGAGGAATCCACCCACAGGCATAATGGATCATGGTATGTTCTGTCCGCGACAGTTTTGGCTTTGGGCCTAAGCTTGGGCTGGCCCATGCCCATGGCTTGGGTTGGCTCATATCTTGTTTGGACTGGCCCATGCATTGTTTCATACTGGATTTAAATTCTTACGCCAAACTTTAAACCTGATTGTTTTAGGGTCATTCTAGAATTGTTATAAATTTATATTGAATGAATGTATCTTTGACTTTAGGCTATATTCATTCACTCAGAAAAAAATTTAATAATAAGCTTTTAATTCATATCCTAATATTGTTTATACAAATTATTATGATTAGGTTTCGAGGCTTAGAAAATTGTCAGATTGTCTACCATTGTGCTTTGGTATGGTTAGACCCAATTTTGAGGTAAGGATTATTTTATATTTAATGCATATCAAAATATGAAATGATAAATATTGTTACATGTTAATTCACTTTTCAGTTCGTTATGTTTATTTACATCTTATAAAGTTATTGTTAACTAGAGTTGTAACGACCCGAATTTTCGTCACTTTTTGGAAATGCGTTAAAATTCTAAGTGCTCCTAATCTGGACCGCTACCAACCATTCGTTAAAACTCGTTATAAAGATCTAATTTAACTAAAAATGCAGAAACGTTAAAATAACTCATTTAGTTAAAATGTTGCGAAAGCGCTTAGAAAACCGTTTATTAAGAAATACTAAACAAATTAAATATACTTTTGATTACAATTTAGGAAACTCTTACTTAATTAAATTACAAACCATTTATCTCTTATTGTTCGTAGCCTGGCCAACCCCAAGCTTGCGCGTGCAAATCCTTCATTACTGTTTCTAATCTGCACGCTATCTTCTCCTGCGAGTACCCACACCACGAGTAAACTGTAAGCCTAAAAAGGCTTAGTAAGGAAATGGTTAACAATAAAAAGAATAGAATTTAAATACTAAAAGAATTCTACTAATTAACTAAACAATGAAGTAATAGCTGAATATTATCTGAGGAATATTATCTAACAATAAAGGGAATTACAGAATTTAACAAAAATCACAGAGCTAACAAACACAGAGTTAACAAAATGCAGTAACCCAACCCTGCTCTAACAACAGGATAACATTCAAGGGTTTATCTTCTACGAGCCATCTAGTAACAGATAACAGTAAGCAATTCAAGACATTATCAACCAACAACCAACAAGGAAATAGCAAGTAGCCAGGGATTCAACATGGAACTCACAGCAAATAAATCAACCAAGAAACATTCAGAACAAACACAACAAAGTAACCTATCCTATACTTGTGGGTAGGGCTTAGACAGCCGACACTACCCGATCCTTACCTTTTGACAGACCTAAAACTGGGACAGACAACTCCAGTTCCGACAGCTTCACGGCAGTAGATCAATCTCCACTGACGGCAGCACCACGGCTCCTGGACAGCAGCTCCATCTTCAGCCTCTAGCACAGAGAGATCCTCCACCCGAGATCTCACCCTTCCTCCTCTTCAATCTCAGTTCCAGGAGCTCACTCCACAACTCCAAGCCATCCCCTGCCTTCCCTCTCTCTGTCTTGATCCTCAACAATACCAGAGAGCTCTCCTCTCACTCTCTTGTGCTTCATTTATACTGCCCATGCTAG
>CM039471.1:14240491-14276833 GCA_022433065.1 Begonia loranthoides
CCCTCAAATTCCTTCGGCTTCAGAGGCTGCCACCCACGCTACGTACGAATTCTGGAGAGAAGATGGTGTTGTCTGTATAGCAGATAACAAAATCCACTCGAACCAGCTGGACCACTGGCCTCTAGCAGGTCCAGCCCGAACTGGAAGCCACGACAGTGCACCCTCACAAAATGCCAGCCCAACCCCTGCCAACGTCGACCATCAATGCCTGCCGGCCAACCAAACGCGAAGGAGAGGGAAGGAATTAACTTACCTTGACTACGCCTTGCCGGAAGCCGGAATTCGTTGCCAGCAGAATCAATCCCGAGCCCAAATCATAAGCCCTAGCCACGAGCCGCTGAGTCTCGCCACTCCACACCGCGCCTAGACGTCGTGCACGCCGGACCCATCGTCGTTGTTCCCATCGCCTGGACGTCTCCCGCGAGCTCTCCCTCACGCTCTCCCTTTCTCCCCTGTCTCCCTCTCTTTCTCGTCTCTCGTTCTATGCATTTAGCAAATGGCCGAAGGCCATTTATCACCCCAACTGGTTCACTACGTGAACCGGTCCAATTCTCCCCCTCTTAACATTTCCCCTTCAATTAAATTTAATCTCAAACCACTTCTTAACTTTAATTTATTTAATTTAATCCAATTTATTCATTTATTTTAATCTTTACTTAATACTAATTAATCCCATTAAATCCTAATTAAATCCTAATTAATTAATATTTATTACATAAATTCCCATAATTTAAATTTAATGAATACATCCTGTAATATACCAATAATTAAAAATATCGAGGTATTACAAGAGTAATAGGGTAGCTGTATGTGTTGTGTCCCTGGACAAAAAATCAGAAACCTGATCAGGGTCTGATTCGCTATTGCAATTGCCTGAACATCGTCATTGTGAATTTCTGTTCATCATTTCATAGTTCATTTTGTTATTTCTTATACCAAATTGTGAATAATAAGAAATTGAAATCTCATACATGACTTGTATCAGACAAAGTTGAATATAAATTAATCCCTGCTGAGTTTTGTTGACTACCCCAAATTTGACTACATTTTTCAGGAAATAATCAGAGTACTTTCTCGTTGCCACCTCAAGAGAAAAATTTGGAGTTTTCCCAAATTTAGTTATTTTCCTACTTTGTTTAAAAGACTAGAGATATTTTAGTGAGGTTTGTGTCCTAGTTTTATCTTATGTTATTTCTGCATAATTTTAGGATCTGTTAAATTGGATTATATTATTGTCACTTCTGGACCTTTATTTTGAGTCTGGTCTATAACTACTTTATGAAAGTCTTCCGTTGCTATTTATTGGATTTAAGTGAGGGTCGGACGATTCGGTCCTTTTGGGTCGGATCGTTCCACATTTTGTTTCGGGTTCCCTTTGGGGCGTGACAGTGACAGTTAAGCCACATAACCATAGGATGTATCCTTCTCTATAACGAAATGTAAAAGAAGAGATAAGTTCTTTTCTAAGTTAGATTGTATAAGTATATAACGAGCGTGAATATTTTATTCTATTCTATTTCTTACTGAGCGTTAGACTCATTGTTTCATTCTGTGATGTAGGTAACTTTGATGATATTACTAATATACGTGTGGAGGAGGAGACATTACCAGGTGAGCACTTGGGTTATCATCCGAGTTCGACATGAGGGTTATGGCTCGCATAAAGGAAAATAAAATAGTATTATTTAATTTTAATACTTGTAGGTTTTACTTTATAGTAATGGTTTGTTAAACAATTGATTTCTGTTAGAATTGTTTTAAAACTATGTTTTGAAATTATTTTAGTTTCTGCTTAAATTACTCTGATTTATTTTCTTCACACACGTTTTAAGTAAAAAAAAATTTATAGCAAAGAAACAGGTTTTAATAATGCGGGTCATTACAACTTATGAATAGGTTTTGTGAAGGACAATTTAAATATTAAAACTCTCTTAAGCTAAAGATTCCAGGTAAGTGGTACTGCATATCTTTTTTTCGAAATAGCCTACATCACGGAAATACGGTTGTTTGATGCTTGCATTTACTAGATGATTAGGTTATGTTGTCATTTTGGAGATGTACTACTGATTGTTGCTTGATGTTAATTGTGTGTTTATTATACCTAAGTTACGTTCCTTAGGAATGGATCATGTTTTCAAAATAAGGTAGATGAACATGTTAAATAGAATTGTATGCTCGCATCATTGTTCCTAAAGTACAAATGCAAATGTAACTGGATTAAATGGAATAAACATAAATAGTTATTTTTGTGGTCTAGTAGGTTAAAGAAACCAAAGATATAAACAAAAAAAAAAAGGAAGAATAAATGTAAATAAGTGTTTAGAGATGTGGGTTCTTGAGTTGGTCCTAGGTGTGTGTCACGGGATGGCCGCCTTGTGCATAAACAGCTCTACTTTGTCAAGTTGACATCTCTAACAATTAGATGGGTAACTAGAACTAAATGAAAATGGAACTGTAATGGAATAAACGTTAGTTGTTTTTCTAGTTCGGTTGGTTATGCCCGACAAATGAACAAAAGAAATTACAGTAAAATGCAAAAGAAACTAATATGTAAAAAAACTGCATAAGTATCTCTTGTTTTATGTTTATACCGCTTACTGAGCTTTAGGCTCATAGTTAGGTCTTGTGATATAGATAACGAGCCAATGGTTTGATAAAGCATACAAAGAAAGTAGCTGATGGAGTATTGTTGAGTTGGGTGGTTGTGCTATTGGCGGATTGACCTTGGAAGTTATGGTTCACGGGAGAAGATTAGGCATCTACAATTTAGCATTAAAGGGGGACTAGATCAAAGGGGGAGAGGTTGTCAAAGATGTGAATTACTCTTGTTGTTTTTCTGTTTTCCTCTTACCCTTTTGTATAACTTTCTTCTCCTTCTCCCTTGTTCTTCTTCTCTTCTTCTGTGACTCTCTTTCTCACCGGAAAATCACTACAAGTTCCTTCTTCTCATTTATTTTCCAAATTATACCACAACAAAAACCTAGTCGTCTGTTGCTATATTGGTTTGCCTATTTTGCACATATTAGTGCTCTCCATTTAGGTAGTCATGGACAGTCACTCTCCCTTCGATTTTCAGCCATTGCATCGCTGATTTTGTGCACAAATTAGTGCTCTTGAATTTCCATCCTCGTCATGCTCCGCTCGCGCACAATCTTTAATTTTCGTGGATAGATTTAGAAATAGAAGCTTTTTTCTTCACACTGATTCAATCTACTATGGTCCTCTCTTCGATGCCAATTAGTTTTCTTTGCGCCAATTCTAACTTCAAGTCGTTTTGATACATTGGTTGTAGAATAGCTTGTTGCACCACCTCTGTCTGGCCATGGATTTTGCACCTCTAGTATCTTGCTAATATTGAGCAAAATTTGGTAAAATGACAAAGCAACCACCATCCTTTACTGTTAGTGACAAACCAACCATCATCCTTTTTTTCTAACAATTTAACTACTGAACTTTGAGAAATTGTCGCCACGAACATCACCGTTAACTTTTTGAAAATCGCAGTGTAAAAGAACAAATACCCATAGAAAAAAAAAAGAAAGAATTCGTGATTTCAGAATAAATTTTCAATGGAAAAAAATTAATATCCATAGAGAACGGATTTTGAAGATTTTGGATTTTGTAAAAGAATGGATTTAGAAGATTTCGGGTTTTATAATTTAGAAGATTTTGTAAAATAATATTAATGTTTTAGTTTTAAGATGTTTTATAATTGTTTTACAGTCCATGGAAGAATCACAGTTTGTTTGGGTTTTTGTACGAAGAAGACAATCAATTTCTTTTATTTGCAGACGAACCACGGCGGTTTGTCGTCACACTGCCGCAGTTCATCGACAAACTGCAGCGACTTGATGACAACCATTGTAGCTTGACGACGAATGTGGCAGTTTGATGACAAACTGCGGTGGTTCATCGTCAAGAAGGAAATTATTTTCTTTCACCTAGTGCGACGATGAATCTTTGCAAATCGATAATTTTTTCAATTTTCAACGGTTTTCGAAGCTTGAGGAATCGTTTTCCATCATTTTTTCGTGATGCACAGATAGGAGAGATCTATTTTGTCATTCGGTGCATATCAGAGCAGATTCGGGCAGGAAAAAAATAATATCGTTTACTCGAAAACTTTGGAAGGCAATAACTTTGTGCTCAGTCAACGGATTTGGACCAATTTTTTCTTATTTCGCACAACTTTTTGAGATCTACGTGTTGGAAAGATGCCAAAGGCAGCTTCTCCCACTTTCGAGCCCTAAAAAAACTTCTAAGTCCTCTAATTTCCCTTACACAATTCAAAACTGCAAAACTCCACACGTTTTCTAGCCCGAATCTACTCTAATAAGCACCGAATGCCAAAACAAATCTCTCTTACCTGTGCATCGTGAAAAAATGATGGAAAAAGAGTGCTCAAGTGTCCAGAACCGTTGAAAATTGAGATAATTATCAATGTGCAAAGATTCACTGTCGTGGTAGGTTAAAGAAGAGAATTTCCTTCTTGACGACAGTTCATTGTCAAGCTGCTACGATTCGTCTTCAAGCCGCTGTGGTTTGTCAACGAATCGCGGGGGTGTGACGACAAACTGCGGCAGTTTGTCGTCAAAGCGTTTAACGGCAAACGTGATAGCAATGTTAGCGGCGTCATTTTTCCATAGTTCAGTGGTTAATTTGTTAGCAAAAAAAAGGATAATGGTTGGTTTGTCACTAACAATAAAAGATTATGGTTGCTTTGTCACTTTCCGCAAAATTTTGTTTCCAAATTTTGTATCTTTACTGGCAATATTAGATTCACAATTTCCTTCTTCCAGCAAGACTTTTGTTGGCAAGGTTTTTGATTTATGGTTTTGAAAATTCTAGATGTTCAAATTTTTTGATTTGGACAAATTCTAAAGTTGTCTACTTTTGGTTTCCTTAAAATTTTTTAGATTATTTTTTGTTAAAATTTATACTTATTTTTGTTGAACAAAATATTTTTTTGGTTACATGTAAGGTTCAACAGTAAAACTCACAGTTATATTTTGATTTTCAAATAGTAATACTTTTTTCTACCCACGATTTTATTTTTTCAAAAAAAAATTTGTACGTATATCTATTTATCTTAGTAAGTTTGTGTTTTTCTTTTTTCATTTCGGTTTTATTTATAACATATTTTATCTTTGGCTCACTTTTATGTGATATGTGCATGGTAACATTATGTAAAAAGACGTAATGCACGGTGAAAGTATTGAACATTTTTCACATCAACACGTACTCTTCATAATATCTTACAAAAATAAGAATTAATGATTAAGTAATAAACAAACGTCCGTGAGTCTTCTACAGAAAAGGACGCTGACAATGATGAATCAAGAAGAGAAAAAGGTAGAAAATAAGATTGGTAAACGTCACATCAAATTATATAAAATTAGAACATAAATAAAATTATCTTAATTAAATCCTCTGGACTAGCTTATCTTCATTTAAAGTTTGGTTGGCATTCAGGTCGTTGTTTGACCAAATTCTAGGATTACTTCTGATTTACAACCAAAACTTCAAGAAATTAAATTTTCTAAGGCTTGCAGTAGTCAAGAAAAAATTAATACTAGATTATTCATTGCTTACAAGAATTGGCAGAAAATCAATTGATCAAACGCTGCAATTGATCAAACACAATCACAATTAACAAAGACAAAAAATACACTGCAATTGTCATTGTCGAGTTTAAATAACTTGCTACGATACCGAGGCATGCATCGATGAAACCTTGGCAGCGTTTTCTCCCCGTTGCTTCTTTATGTCATGGAGTAATTTCGCGAAGCGAGTTAGAGCTTCCTCGTTTGTGCCTGCATCTTCAACTGCTTGGTATTTTCCAGTTTCCAAGTTAATCAAAGAAACTGGTTTTTGTAGAAGCTCTTGTCCAATTCCCTTCAGATTGTTTAAGTTCTCTTCTGTTGCGTTATCCACGGATGATTCTTGGCTATTCAATGTATTGTCCTGTCCAAATACAAGGGTTTTACTAGGACGACCTAACCAATGTCTAGCTTCTTTCTTGATCATTAAAAAAAATTAGATCATATTTGTTCCGTCAATTTTTCTATTATAAATCAACTTTGACTTCTCTTACTTCAATAAAATTGACAATTTTTTGTACAAGAAAATAATTTTTTTAGTGTGATAAGTGACAAATTGTTCGGCGTTTTCCACACATGGTCGTTCAAATAAAATTTAGGGTAAAATTCGTTTTTATCCTTCAATCTCATTTTTAAAGGTCATTCCGGCAATAGCTATTAATAAATTTAAACCATAAGGTCTTCAATGACACAATTGAAACTACGAGGACAAAATTCAAACAAACACTAGACTATGAGGACCAAAAATATATTTTTCCCTAACATTTTGAATAGAGATTTGGAAAGTTGAATTTGAAAATATAAACAAAAGAAAATGAATAGTTCAATTGTTGGATTTTATATTTCAAAATTAATAATTAAATAATACAGTGCTTGAAAAATCACTTAAAATTATCACGTTCGTCTTGCAATAAAATACAGTGGTTTTGTTTTTTGTAGAGTTGATTATCATGGAAACAAGGATATTACCTGAATACGAAGGTAGTTGTCAGTGCTATCCATGCACTGGAAAAGAGTGGACAAGTGAAAGTCAACAACATCAGCGCTTGCATCGCTGAATATATTAAAGATAGGAGTAGAGCCGTCGTGGAGCACCCAACTGAGGGCGCCCCACTTAGACACCTCCGCCGCACTGTATGTAGCTTCATTCTTTTTTATACCAGTGCCCAGTGATAGAACAAGCATTTTCTTGAATTCCATTGGCTTTATTTTCTCTTTCTTATTCAGCTTCATAGATCTTGTCATCTCTGTTATTGCCATTAATGTCTGTAGAAGCTCAAAAATAAATTTTTGTTATAGTCTCGTTTACCGATAGTTTTAGATGAATGGAACATATAGTTTCGATTTATTTTTGACATACACGTATTATTCAACTAATCTTATTACTTATTAATTATTCTAATACACTGTATGACTAATTATTTCATGCACAATGTTGATAGTAACATCTTAATTTTCATCAAATAGCACAACATTCTGTATTTTGGGTTTATTATTTGGTTTGACCCTAAAAATTATTCTACAATTTGAAGATGTAATCACATTATTGGTTTTTTGGCTCCAACGAACCATCACAAGAATGAGTCATCTCATTAATGACATAAGATGGGATAATATTATTTTGACACTCTAATTTTATATTTTAATTTCACATCATAATGTGACAATTACATGTCGCTCACTCATTAATAGAACTATTATAGAATAAAATAAATATATGAAAATAATAAATTATTTAAATCAATAAATTAGCAACAAAATTGTCACACCAGAGTGTGAAATTAATGTGTTAACGTAGCATTCCTCTATGAGAACTATGAATAGTAGGAAATGTTACATGTTGAAAACTTACCGGATTGTTGGCTGCAACTCCACCATCAATGAGATTGTATTGTTTAGGCTTTTCATCACTATTAGCGTTTTGAATCTCAAAGAAATGTGCCGGGAGGTATGTTGGAGCTGCTGAGGTGCTGAGACAAACGTCCGCTAGCTTAGCATTCTTCAACCCATCGTCTTTCGCCTTTACAGAAAACCAAATTTAGTTTTTGAAAGAAAAGAAAAATCGTCTCATACACTGAAGAATCTTATGTTATATGAAGACTTTTTTTATTGAAATTTTTTGAAACAAATATATTTATTACATCCTTGGTGTTGAAGATAACAGGTTGAAGAAGTTTGATGTCAAAGGCTGGAATGACAACATTTGTTAGAGTGTCTTTCAGGGTAAGGTCTCCAAGCAGCCTAGTTATCAATGATTTAAGGTATGCCCCATTGTATTTAGGGCCAATTATTTGTTTCAAAAGATTCTTCACTGTGCTTAGGAAATTCTGAGGGCTAAGTTCCAAGCATCCACTAAAACACCTTGATAAAAAAAAAAAGGGCAAGTCTCAGATTTAAACTTTATTTCTTAAAATTTCATAAAATACTGGAAAAAAAAAATGAAGAAGTCACCTTGTCTGTGGAAAAATTTTAGGGCCGTGTTCTAAATAGAAAGGGACTATTTCTTTGGCTGCATACATTGGTTCCTCCTTGTTGTTCTTGTTTGGAGCGGTAAGCATGGCTGTTATCAATCCACCTGTGCTTGTTCCTGCTATTACATCAAAATAATATGCAAGTCTTGCATTTTCTCCATCTAATTCCTATAAGAGCAAAAAAAAACGAAAGTTCAATAGTTGGAGGGAGGGCGAAGGGGAGAGAGAGAGAGAGAGAGAGAGAAAGAGAGACCTGAAGTTTGGATTCGAGAAAGGCAAGTTGGGTGGCGGGAATGATGCCTCTAATGCCACCACCGTCGATGCTAAGCACTGTTAGCATCTCTCCTTTTAGGAAATCAGGTGGTATTTTCATTGAACAAATATTTGTTTCAATCTCTTGCTTATCAAATACTCCTATCTTCAATGGTATAAGATTATCAAAGGACTGTTAGGGTTTTTATAGAAGAATTTGTTCAGAAGGACCACGCCCTATGACTAAATCATAATTTTTAATTACAAATTTTACATTTTTGCTTGTGTGATAAAGACCTCAAATGGCTTCTTGGTTACTTTGGTTGATTTAGTCCTCCTTTGAATGTGTTTAGGGTTAGTGTGCCAAGTTTAACTCTCTCTCTCTCTCTCTCTCTCTCTCTCTCTCTCTCTCTCTCTCTCTCTCTCTCTCTCTCTCATTTATGCAATTGATTTATCGGAGAAGACAAAATTCCAGTCTTTGAAAAACTTTAATAATTTAAACACAAATTGCCTTTGCCACTCCTCGATTTTAATAATTTAAAATGTTCGTTAATATATATATATATAAATATTCTTTTTTCTTGATTGTAATTACTTTGTTTAGACAAATACATAGCTTTCATGTCCCTTTAAAAATGGGAGGTCTCCAAAAGGTGGTTAGGATGTTATTCTATTGCAAGATTACGAAAGTGATTTTTCACCAAATATGCCAAATTGAGGCGTGAATCACTTAGTTATTTGATGGTTATCCGTTATATAATTTTTTGATATTAATGATAATGAAAGTAAAATGTCACAAAAATTACCCCCGTCATGCACATAATTCATTGGAGTATGATAGAGAACTCAGCCTTGAGATAAGAGAATAAAACATTCTCTGAAGATGACATTTTCCAACACGACGTGCGCGCTTTGAATTTCTGTAATTATCTTTTGAAACATCATAAACAATTCAATATACCAAGATTTATGAGGTACACTCCTCTGTAGGAAGAACACAAAGTTACCAAAGATAGCTTTAGAAAACTTTTATTAGAAAACAATAATTTGCATTAGATATAATATAAATTATGAGATTAGATAATGATAAAAATTGCATTAGAAAATAAAAAATTCCGAAAAATGATAAAAAGATTCGGTCAATATATATCATGTACATTTTCGTAGAACCAACCCTGCACGCGTCTTCAAATCATGCATTAATCCAAATATTAAAAGCCCACTAATCGTCCATTAATTAAGTCAATTTATTAACAATTGAGTCTTGTTGAAATAGAAATTTCAAGTGTCATTATTGAATCCAAATATGTAACATGTGACGTGTTACCGCAACTCGTTCTGTCCTTTCATTGTCAAAAACACAGAAAAAGTAATTTATGGTCCAATTGTTATTCGGAGAAAAATTTAATTTAATATTCATACGAAAAAACGTGTTTGAAACGAGGAAACGTAACGTAGAACCTGAATGCAAATGTAGTTGTTAGTGCTATCCAATGGCCGAGTGGACAGGTGAAAATCAACAACATCAGTGCTTCCGTCACTTAAAACATCGATAATGGAACTAGCGCCGCCCTGGAACACCCAACTGAGGAGACCCACTTAGACGCCTCCGCCACGCTGTACTTCCTTCCTTCTTTGGCAAACCTGTGCCTACTGATAGAACCAGCATTTTCTTGCCTTCCATCGGCTTTGTTTTTATCTTCTCTTCCTTACTCAGGTTCATAAATCTTGTCATCTCGGTTATGGTCATTAATGTCTGTCTAAGCTCAACGTTAAATATGTGTTATAGCTTCAATACTGGGAAGAATGATACGGCATTTGAAAAGTACCCGCCCATAAACCAAGCTTTTTGTCAGACGATTGGATTTTCTTCTAGGATTACATTGTCCTTCCTAACATTTCCTTCGCAGTCCTCTTCTAGGAGTGAAAATGAAATAATAACCTTTATGAATACTGCTTGACAAGTTGAAAACTTGTCATGCCCTATGGTGATGATATAGTGAGTATGAATATTGGAAAATGTTGCAAGTTGAAAACTTAGAGGGTTATTGTCACGTCCCAAGAGGGACTTCAGATACAATGAGGAACAATCCAACCCAAAAATATATTAAGTCGTCTGACCCTTTAACTTATTTATTTAACAAGTAACGGAATACTTAATTAAGAACAAAAGTACCTAGGGTCCAATCAAATTAGGCTAACACATAGATTTAATAGTAATATTAGATAAAATAGTAATATAAGATCCTAAAGTAAATGTGACAGAACAATCTCCAAAAATATAGTTATCTCATTACTCTAGTTAATAATAACAATTAAACACATTCTCCAATAGGCGAAAGTGAATAAGGAAAAAACATGACCCCAACATGGGTCGATTAAATTTGATTCACACGATCAAGCTGATCACTGAAATTAAAATATGTATCCTCAATTTAAACATGTCCAATGAAAATATACAAATAGATAATATGAAAGACTGTGCAGCCATCAAAATGATAACGTCATTATTATTTATAAACACGTCTCAATATATGTTTTTAGAAAATAGTGTGATATTGGATATAAAATAAATCTTTGCCTGAAGTGGCCTACCAAATTCAATCAAAACTACCAAAAAACAATATAGTCTAATCCTCTCTTAAAGCCTTCGAACCTATCAATGTATAATTCCATTTTAATCATTTCACTTTTCCATATACACAAAAGTTTGTTGGAACTCATAAATAGGATAGGAACTAACTCGAAAAACTTACGAAACAATCCCAAAAAATTTCAATTTTTAAAATTTGGTCTAAACGACCTTGTACAAGCCATTAAGCCTTTGAACCTACCAATGTATAATTCCATTTTAATCATTTCACTTTTCACATACACAAGAGTTTGTTGAAACTCATAACTGAGATAGGAACTAACTTGAAGAACTTACGAAACAATCCCAAAAAATTTTCAATTTGTAAAATTCGGTCTAGACAACCATGGACAAGCCCGGTCGACTGAACCAATCATCCTTGGAAGCAGTTCAGTTGATGGCTCTGAGCTGATTCTAATTTCCAATTGTTTTGATACATTGGTTGCAGAACAGCTTATTGCACCACCTATAAAACCGAGAATTTTACATGAAAATGAACTCCACGTGTAAATCTTTTGTAATAAAATCGATCATAACATTGAAAAGTTGACTAGAGTTGTCGCGTAACGGCCACGTGTGAAATTTTGGTCAATAAGTCAAATTAGCGGAATTGGAAAATTTTCAAAAGAAAATTTTATTTAAGAAATAAAATTGAAAAAATAAATTGTACTGGTAAATGTGGTTGGGTGATGCCTAGAATAAGTCATGAATTGAAGATGGATTAATTAACCTATGATGTGTATTTCAAATATATGCAATTATATATTGATGATGTAAATGGAAAATACAGGAAGAAAAATTTAATAGAATAAAGAAAGTAATTAAATTAAAAGGGAAAGATTAGGGTTTTGAAAGAACAAGAAAAGTGCATTGTTAGAAGGAGAAACGACATCGCTGGGCAATAGGGTGGACTGCTGTGGCATGTGGAAGATTGGATAAAGTCTTGGCCGTCGGATGAAGGCTATGGGAGTCGGATGATCTGTGGATTGTTAGATCAAGATGTGGAAGATCAGACAAAGTCTTGGCTGTCGGATGAAGGCTATGGGAATCAGATGATCTGTGGACCGTCAGATCAGGACAGAGAGACATCTGTTGGATCAAGAGACGTCCGACGCTGAAGAGTAAGTAAAGTCACGTGCGAGGCATGTGATAGTTGAGCAGACGAAATAGCCGTTAGATGTCACTCAGGCAGATTGTCAACCGTCAGATTGAACACGGGAGACGTCAGTTGAGGCGAGGGACGTCCGTAATGAGCTAACGATTGATGTCACGTGCGAGGCATGTGTTACTTGTAAATAAAAACGTAGGTGAAGTGTCAGTCGTCGGATGAGGAAGGGAGGATGAAATTAGGGTTGTTGGATGACTATGAGGGACTTCCGTTTTCAACAGAGACGTCCGCCATCAAGAAGACTTGTCGTTCTTATGGATAAGGGATGTCCAAAATCGATAAGGGACATCCGGAATCGGCTGAGGGACATCTGAAATAGAGTGAGAGACATTCGACAACATTGAACCCTAGAAACCAAGTATAAATAGGTATGTTAGCCGAGGTTTCGGGGCTATTTCTTTTTAGCTGCCGAAGATCATTCCATTTGAGAGAGAGAGAGAGAGAGAGTCTGGACGATAGAGGGCAGAGATGAAGAACAAGGTCGTTCCGAGCATCCTGAGCAAAAATCGGCAAGAGGCAAGTGGATGAGGAATGACTCCCTTGGCCGACTACATCTGCGAGTGAATGATTGTTGGTCGCGAGCAATGGTGAAACCACGACGAGGAACATTTCGGAGGGTTGAGCACATTTCTGCCATTTTTCCGGTTGAGGTGAGGATACCGTTCATTTTCAGTCTCTCAACCCGATTACCCTGTTTTGGTGATTTAGATTTCCTATTCATTTGTTGTGCTTGGTTACTGCTCCAAATATGCTGTGTTGTTTGAGTCCTTGTTATGTTATGGTTTTGACAGTGAGACCGAGAGCTTGCCCCTGTCTGTTTACAATTTTACGGAAGAAAACAGTTTTGGACTTTTGTCTAGGTTTCTGGTTAGAATACTGCTGTTGTTTAATTACTGCCATTGAAGATTAAATATCATAGGAGAGGAGTGTTGGATTTATTGTTATTCGTTGATGTTGGTCTTGGTTTTATTACTATGGTTCTAATACTGGATTCTACCTTGATAATGGACTCTGAAAGGTTGTGCAATGTTAGTTTAAAGTGCATAAAGATGGGTTTGGACTTAATCCAATGTATGCATTGATTTCCTAGAACTGAAAGTTCCTGCTAATGCCATATTTATGTTAACTAAGAGGTGGAGTTAGAGGGTTTAGATGTGAGTTTTAAAAGAGACGATTTACAATGATAAGCATGAAGATAAACGTTAAGTTTAAATCCAGTATAAGATCTTCCAATAATTCCTTGAGATTTACTTATAAGATTTCTCCGTGTCTAATATGTTGTGGGCTTAGACGAGTTTGTAGACATTGAGCTGATGCCCGAGGTTGCTGCTCCTTCGTATACGAGGAAGGACCACTAACGAGGTAGGGGCTTTATACCTAGTTGCTTGCATTGCATAGCATAGTTTTCAAAATAAAATCATATTTTGTAGAATACCACATATGAAAAACTTGACTGTTCGACAACACGTTAGCTTTTTATACTATGTATGTACGAGATTTTTACACATTTATTTTCATGCAGTTGATTTCATGTTTTGGTATGTTGTGGCTCTAATTTGGGGACGATGAATCCTTCTGATACTTTGAACGGTTTAGGTATCAAAGTATCAGGATGCTACCCCCCAGTACATCTCCTACTGCATGGAGATGTTTTGTCTGTGCGCTATGTAAAAGATGGTATTAGGAAGGAGATGAGGCTTCCATGAGTTTCGAACCCCTAAACCTGATTAGGGTGTATATTATGGGCATGTCGTTGCAGAGCGTGCTCACAGACAACCCGAGTGACGAGCCAGGTCTATGGACCACCATCATTTGTCTTCCTTCCTCCAGGCTCATGAGGTGTTGCCTGTATTGATGGGCACCTTTCTGTGCATATGTTCGGAAGAGTCTATGAGAGACCCTCTGTTTTTACTGAAATGGTTTTTTAGTATAAATCACGGTGAGAGTATTTTAACTTATAGTTGTCTATATATATAGCTATGTTTTCTTAACATCTCGTTGAAGGCCTTTGGACTGGATTTCCTTGAAGAAGAAAATGATTTTTAAATGATTCATTAAAACATGCATAATTACCTGAAGCTCATGATTTTCAAGAAAAGAGTAAAACAAGTTTTACACATGCATAGCATTTTGTATAAAATTCCTACTGAGCTAGTCATTTACCCTACAACCCCCACCACTCTAGGTAAAGAGAAAAGTAACTGAGTTTGCACGAATTTTGGTTGAAGGCTCTGCTACTATTACGCTGAAAATGATAGAATCAAGAAAAGAAAAAATGGTGATTATTTAAACTACAACTAAATTAAATTATATAAAATTAAAACATAAATAATATTATCTTAACTAAATCCTCTGGATATACCAAGAAAATAAATAAAAAACACCAGCAACTTGGCTTTATTGACTAGCTTATCTTCATCAAAAGTTTGGTTGGCATCAGGTCGTTTGACCAAATGCTAATTCTCATATTATAGTTGGATTACTTCTGATTTTGCACAACCAAAACTTCAAGAAATTAAATTTTCTAGGACTTTTAGTAGTCAAGAAAAACTTAAGACTAGATTATTCCTGGGTTACAAGAATTGGCAGAAAAACAATTAAAGTACATAAATCGTTCATTTGTTGAATTGATCAAACACAAAAATACTGCAATTGTCATTGTCGAGTTTAAATAACTTGCTACGATGATGAAGAGGCAAGCATCGATGAAACCTTGGCAGCTTTTTCTCCCCGTTGTTTCTTTATGTCACAGAGTAATTTGGCGAAGCGAGTGAGAGCTTCCTGGTTTGTGCCTGAATCTTCAACTACTTGGTATTTTCCAGTTTCCAAGTTAATCATGGAAACTGGTTTTTGTAGAAGCTCTTGCCCAACTCCCTTCAGATTGTTTAAGTTCTCTTCTGTTGAGTTATCCACGGATGATTCTTGGGCATTCAATGTATTGTCCTGTCCAAATGCAAGGGTTTTACCACGACTACCTAACCAATGTCTAGCATCTTTCTTGATCATTTAAAAAAATTAGATCATTTCTGTCAATTTTTCTATCATAAATCAACTTTGAATTCTCTTACTTCAATAATAAATTTAAGCCGTAATAAATTTAAACTGTAAGGACTTTAATGACAAAATTGAAACTAGGAGGACAAAATTCAAACAAACACTAGATTATGAGGACCAAAAAATATATTTTACCCTAAAATTTTGAATAGAGATTTCGAAAGTTGAATTTGAAAATATATAAAAAAAGAAAAAAAAAATGAGTTGTTCAATTGTAGATTTTATATTTCAAAATTAATAATTAAATAACACAGCGCTTGGAAAATCACTTAAAATTATCACGTTAATCTTGAAATAAAATACAGTGATTTTGTTTTTTGTAAAGTTGATTATCATAGAAATAAGGATATTACCTGAATACGAAGGTAGTTGTCAGTGCTATCCATGCACTGGAAAAGAGTGGACAAGTGAATGTCAACAACATCAGCGCTTGCATCGCCGAAAATATTAATGATGGGAGCAGAGCCGTTGTGAAGCACCCAACTGAGGGCGCCCCACTTAGACACCTCCGCCGCACTGTATGTAGCTTCATTCTTTTTTATACCAGTGCCCAGTGATAGAACAAGCATTTTCTTCAATTCCATTGGCTTTATTTTCTTTTCCTTATTCAACTTCATCGATCTTGTCATCTCTGTTATGGCCATTAATGTCTGTAGAAGCTCAAAAACAAATTTTTTGTTATAGTCTCGTTCACCGAGAGTTTTAGATGAATGGATCAAACAGATTCGATTTGTTTTTGAAGGATACGTATTATTCAACGAATGTTATTAATTATGTCATGTATAGTCTAATACACTGAATGGCTAATTATTGGGTTTGACCCTAAAAATTATTGTACAATTTGAAGATGCATTATTTGCTTTTGGACTCAGAAGAATTAGTTATCACAGTGATGACATAACAATAGGTAAATGTTGGCACTTTAATTTTACATCGTGACAATTACACGTCACTTATTTATTAATAGAATTATTAAGTATAAAATAAATATATAAAAATAATAAATTATTTGAATCAATAAATAAGAAACACACAATCGTCACAATATATTATTTAATTAGGGTGTCATTGTAGTATTACTCTATAAAAACCATGTTTAGTAGAAAATGTTACATGTTGAAAACTTACCGGATTGTTGGCTGCAACACCACCATCAATGAGATTGTACTGTTTAGGCTTTTCATCGCTATTAGCGTTTTGAATCTCAAAGAAATGTGCTGGGAGGTATGTTGGAGCTGCCGAGGTGCCGAGAGAAACGTCGGCTAGCTTAGCATTCTTCAACCCATCAACTTTGGCCTTCAAAGGAAACCGAATTTAGTTATGAAAGAAAAGAAAATTCGTCTCATACAATGAAGAATCTTTTGTGATATTTTTTTAAACAAATATTTTTATTACATCCATGGTGTTGAAGATGACTGGTTGAAGAGTCTTGACGTCAAAAGCTGGAATGACAACATTTGTTAGAGTGTCCTTCAGGGTAAGGTCACCAAGCAGCCTTGTTACCAGTGAATTAAGGTATGCCCCATTGTATTTAGGGCCAAATATTTGTTTCAAAAGATTCTTCACTTTGCTTAGGAAATTCTGAGGGCTAAGTTCCAAGCATCCACTAAAACACCTTGATAAAAAAAAAAGGGCAAGTCTCAGATTTAAACTTTATTTCTTAAAATCTCTTAAAATACTGGAAAAAAAATGTAGAAGTCACCTTGTCTGTGGGAAAATTTTAGGGCCGTGTTCTAAATAGAAAGGGACTATTTCTTTGGCGGCATACATTGGCTCCTCCTTGTTGTTCTTGTTTGGAGCTGTAAGCATGGCTATTATCAATCCCCCTGTGCTTGTTCCTGCTATTACATCAAAATAATCTGCAAGTCTTGCATTTTCTCCGTCAAATTCCTATAAGAGAAAAAAAACGAAAGTTCGATTATTGGAGGGAGGGCGAGGGAGAGAGAGAGAGAGAGAGAGAGAGACCTGAAGTTTGGATTCGAGAAAGGCAAGGAGGGTGGCGGGAATGATGCCTCTCATGCCACCACCGTCGATGCTAAGCACTGTTAGCATGTCTTCTTTTACGAAATCAGGTGGAATTCTCATTGAACAAATATTTGTTTCAATCTCTTGCTTAGCAAATACTCCTCTCTTCAATGGTACAAGATTATCAAAAGGATCATTAGGGTTTTTATAGAAGAATTTGTTCAGAAGGACCACACCCTATGACTAAATCATAATTTTTAATACCAAATTTTACATGTTTTGCTTCTGTGATAAAGATCTCAAATGACTTGCATACTTTGGTTGATTTAGTCCTCATTTTTGCAATTAATTTAGCGGAGAAAACAAAATTAAAGAATTTGGAAAATTCCAGCCTGTGAAAAACTTTAACAATTAAAACACAAACTGCCACTCCTCGATATAACCTTCACTATAAAATTTACGTTAATATATATAAATATTCTTTTTTCTTGATTGTAATTACTTTGTTTAGACAAATACATAGCTTTCGAGTCCCTTTAAAAAACGAGAGGTCTCCAAAAGGTAGTTAGAATGTTATTCTATTGCAAGTGATTTTTCACCAAATATGGCAAATTGAGGCGTGAATCACATAGTTATTTGAGGGTTATCCAATATATAGTTTCCCATTAATTTGTTTTGATAGTAACGATGATGAAGGTAAAATATCACAAAAATTACCCGGTCATGCACGTAAATCATTGGACTATGATAGAGAATTCAATTCAGCCTTGAGATAAGAGAATAAAATATTCTCTAAAGATGACATTTTCCGACACGGCCTGCCCTCTTTGAATTTCTGTAATTGTCTTTTGAAACATCACAAACAATACAATACAGCAAGATTTACATGAATAAGAACAGAAGACTAAGTAGACCCGGTTGTCTAACTCAACCATATTACTGTTGTATAAAAATCAAGTTGTTTGATTGTCAATTCTTCAATTATTGTTGAGTGTTTTTTGTTTATTTTCCACAACCGAAAATTGTATGAAATTCAATTTTTTAAGACCTCGTAATAGTCGCAGCCTCTATGGAAAATGCAGAAGTCCAATATTGTAAAAATATATTTTCCCAAATTTCATAATAATCATTAAATTCATCATAATATTCCATAAAAATCATAAGAAAAGATCAGGCGATTCGAGAACGGGAAGCAAAGACTTTAATCTCAGCCATTAGATATAATATAAATGATGGAGATTAGATAATGATAAAAATTATATTAGAAAATAAAAAATTCGAAATATTATAAAAAGATTCGGTCAATACAGAAGGAACTATCATTATGTTATGATACAATCAACAACCCACACGTCCTCAAATCCTACACTAATCCAAATATTAAAAGCCCACTTCTCGTCCATTAATTGAATTGATCAAAAAAGTCAATTTATGAACAATGAGAGCCACCATAATAATTGACATTAAATTAAGTCTTGTTGAAATAGAAATTTCAATTGTTATTATTGAATCTAAATGTGACGATATGCAACATGTGTGATGTGTTCCCATAGCGAAAGTAGAATAAATTGAATTTAAACAATAGTAGTCTTTTGTATCATCGAAGCATTCAACGTGTGTAATGACTCTTGCGTCACTTGTTTTTATTTTTATTTTGGTGGCAATATCAACTAATGTACAGTTCTGGCCTTTCAGTGTGAAAAAACAGAAAGAGTCCTTGGGATGTTTCTCGTTGATGAAAACAATTGGATTAAATCTGTTCTCAGTCAAATCATTAGCATTTGTAGTATAAACCGGTCCAGTTGTTGTTGTTCGGAGGAAAAAATTAATTTAATAATCATACAAAAACAACATGTTTGAAACGAGGAAACGAGTTTGAATGCAAATGCAAGTTGTTGGTGCTATCCAAAAGCCTCGAAGAGAGTGGACAAGTGAAAATCAACAACATCAGTGCTTGCGTCAATAAAAACATCAATAATAGGACTAGCGCCGCCCTGGAACACCCAACGCCCTTCCTTCTTTGCCAAACCTGAGCCTACTGATCGAACCAGCCCTTTCTTGCCTTCCATCAGCTTTATTTTTATCTTCTCTTCCTTACTTAGGTTCATAAATTTTGTCATCTCGGTTATGGCCATTAATGTCTGTATAAGCTCAACGTTAAAATTGTGGTATACCTTCAATTTTTTTCATGCTTATGTCACTACTCAAAAGATGGCCGAACAGAAATACTGGAAAGAATGATAAGGCATTTAAAGAGTATCCGCCCATAAACCAAGCTTTGTGTCAAGCGATTGAATTTTCTTCTCGAATTACATTGTACTTCCTAACATTTCCTTCGCAACTATTATGTATAACCTTTAATAATACTGCTTGACAACCCTAAATAATTGTTTTGAATTAGTTTGGAACTGTAGTAATGTTGAGTTATGGAGTCTAATTGTGTTGTTTAGGGTATTTTGGTATATTCACCCTGTTTTCGTAACCCTATTTCTTTAGGTATATAAAGATGTGATTAGTCTTCTTTGGAGGCTAATAGAAAAACAGTGTGGGTGAAACAAAAACAATAAACAACTTCTGTAACTCTGTTTTGATCATAGTGAGATCTGTTAGCGGCCAGTGGACGTAGCTCTCAAAAAAAGAGTGAACCATTATAAACTGTCTGTTTTCAATTTTGTCTTTTTCTTGATCAATCATTTCGATATAAGTCGGATTAGAGCGTCTAATCTTGACACTCTAATCCCAACAACTGGTATCAGAGCCAAGTTGAAGTGGTTTTGATAATCAGGAATTGATTTGTCGAAAGTATCGAAGGAGTTGGAGTTTTCGTACTCGGATCAAATATTTTTTCTCTGTTGCGTCGTCTCTTGAAGGAGTTGCTCTCAAGAGTCCTTCAGCGAAGAACAGCAACACAGTCGTTGGTTGCCGAAGAGAGAAAAGGAAGCCGAAAACAATTTTTTTCGGATTTTTTCAGGGCAGTCATACGAGAATCGCTTTTGTCAAGAATCAACCGTTAGATCACCTTTAAATTTGGACAGTAGGTTCTTGACATCAAGGTGTATATTCTGAACGGTGGAGATCGTCGCCTGAGCATTCCAAGATGGCAGGCTAGGGTAATAAAAAAAAAAAAAACGGGACTGCACTTTTGTGCTGGGTATTGATAAAATGACAAGTGAAGACAGTACATACGGTATTAGTAAATTTGATGGGACTAATTATGATTTCTGGAGAATGCAGATTGAAGATTACTTGTATGGAAAGAAACGTCACATCCCGTTGAGTGAGAAATCGAAAAAAATGGAAGATGGTGAATGAAATCTTCTTGATAGACAGATTTTGGGAGTCATCCAATTGACGCTAACCAAAAGCGTTGCTCACAACGTTGCAAAAGAAAAGACCACCGCAGGATTAATGAAGGCGTTATTTGATATGTATGAGAAACCATATGCAAATAATAAGGTGCATCTGATGAAGAAATTGTTCAATCTGAAAATGGCTGAAGGCACTTCTGTAGCAGCTCATCTGAACGAATTTAATACAGTGGTAAATCAGTTGAATTATGTAGAGATCGACTTTGGGGATGAGGTACGTGCCCTAATTTTACTGGCATCTTTACCAAATAGTTAGGAGCCTATGAGAGCAATAGTCAGTAATTCAATTGGAAGCTCAAAGTTCATATTTCCTGATGTGAGGGATCGAATTCTAGCCAAAGAAGTTCAAAAAATTGATTCTGGTGAAACATCGACGAGCTCAGCGTTGAATGTGGAAAACAGAGGGCGAAATAGTAACAAGAATTCTAATCAGGGCAGAAGCAGATCAAAGTTGAGAAATGGAAGGGGTCAGTCTAAATCTGGGAGAAAATTTGAGTGCTAGAATTGTGGCAAGCAGGGTCTCATCAAAAGAGACTGCAAAACACCGAAGAAGAACAGTATTGAAAAAAGTGATGATGCAAATGCAACAACTGAAGAAATCACAGACGCGTTGATTCTTTCAGTCGATAGCCCAATAGACTCATGGGTTTTGGACTAGGGAGCATCTTTTCATACCACGACACACAAAGAATTACTTGAAAATTATGTAGCTGAAAATCATGGGAAAGTCTATCTTGCATATGGTGAGCCACTGGATATTGTTGGCATCGGGGACATAAAATTAAAGACAACAAACAGGTCAGTTTGGAGTATCAGTAAAGTGAGACACGTTCCGGGGTTGATGCGAAACTTGATATCAGTGGGGCAGCTTGATAGTGAAGGTTACCACGTCAATTTCGGGACCAATGTTTGGAAGGTAACTAAGGGAGCAATGATCGTTGCTCGAGGTCAGAAAACAGGAACCCTATACATGACATCTACATGTAGAGATACAGTTGCAATTGTTGACAGTCAAAGCAACACAGATTCATGGCATTGCAGGTTGGGCCATATGAGCGAGAAAGGAATGAAAATTCTTGTCAAGGGTGTTCAGATTCCAGAGTTAAAGTCTGTTGAGCATCAGTTATGTGAGAGCTGCATTCTTGGCAAGCAGAAGCGTGTAAGTTACCTAAAGGTTGGGAAAGAGCCAAAGAAGAAGAGACTTGAATTAGTGCACACTGACGTGTGGGGACCCGCAGACGTTTCCTCTCTTGGTGGATCAGTCTATTATGTGACTTTCATAGATGATTCAACAAGAAAGGTATGAGTCTATTTTTTGAAGAATAAATCTGATGTTTTCAGTGTGTTCAAGAAGTGGAAGGCCCTGGTCGAAAATGAAACGAACCTGAAGGTGAAATGTCTAAGATCTGACAATGGAGGTGAGTATATAGATGCAGATTTTAAAGAATATTGTGCTGTAAATGGAATCAAGATGGTGATGACCATTCCTCAAACGCCTCAAGAAAATGGAGTAGTTGAGAGGATAAACAGAACGATGAATGAGCGTGCAAGGAGCATGAGATTGCATGCTGGATTACCTAAACTTTTTTGGGCAGATGCAGTTAGCACAGCAGCATTTTTGATCAATAGAAGACCTTCTATACCTTTGAATTTTAAACTTCAAGAAGAAGCTTGGAGTGGGAAAAAGGTAGATTTTTCTTTCATGAAAGTATTTGGTTGTTTATCTTATATTCATGTTGATGATTCCAATAGAAGCAAACTTGATCCAAAATCTAAGAAGTGTTTTTTCATTAGCTATGGTGACTCCAAGATTGGTTATCTTTTCTGGGATAATCAAAATCGGAAGATCATACGCAGTAGGAATGTCATCTTCAACGAGAAGGCTCTCTACAAAGATGCAGTCTGTAACACTTCAAATAGTGGGAGTTCAGTATTGAAAGAGTCTACTGTGGTCAACATCAGAGATTTTTTAGGAGAAGATACTCCGACTGGAAAAGAAGATCAGAGTATTATTGAAGAAAAAATTGATGAGAATACGGCTCCAGAAGAAAATATGCAAACACTGATTATAGAACCAAGACGATCATCCAGAACTAGCAAACCAACTCAGAGATGGTCCCCGTCTCTAAATTATATTTTGCTTACTGACAGAGGTGAACCAGGATGTTATGAGGAAGCCAAACAGTCAGATGATTTGATTGAGTGGGAGGCATCCATGAAGATGAAATGGACTCACTGAAGTCAAATGAAACCTGGAAATTGACTAAGTTGCCGAAGGGAAAGAAAGCACTGCATAACAAGTGGGTTTACTGGATTAAAGAAGAACCTGATGGAAGCAAGAGATTTAAAGCTAGATTAGTTGTCAAAGGTTTTCAGCAGAAAAAAGGCATTGACTACACTGAGATTTTCTCACCAGTGGTGAAGCTGACGACAATCAGAATTGTTTTGAGTTTGGTTGTGAAAGAAGATCTTCATTTGCAGCAAATGGACGTGAAAACTGCTTTCCTTCACGGTAGTTTAGATGAAGAAATCTACATGCGTCAACCACAAGGTTTTGAGGTGAAGGGGAAAGAGGAGTTTGTGTGTAAACTTCATAAAAGTTTGTACGGTTTGAAACAGGCTCCAAGACAGTGGTACAAGAGATTTGACAGCTTCATGAACAGTAAGAACTTCGTGAGATGTGAAGCCAATCACTGCTGCTACATTAAAAGGTTTGATACTTCCTACATTATACTGCTCCTTTATGTTGATGATAGGTTAATTGCTGGAGCAAGCTTGACTGAGATTGACAGGTTGAAGAGGGAGTTACCTAAAGAATTTGCTATGAAAGATTTGGGTGCTACAAAACAAATTCTTGGAATAAGAATATTCAGAGATAGAGGTGTTCTCAAACTTTCTCAAGAAGACTATGTGAATAAAGTTCTTAGCAGGTTCAAAATGCAGAATGTGAAACCAGTTACTACACCTTTGGCTAGTCACTTCAAACTATCTAAAGATCAATCACCGTTGACCGAGGAAGAGAGGAGCTACATGACCAGAGCTCCATATGCCTTTGCCGTTGGTAGTCTTATGTATGCAATGGTTTGTACACGGCCAGATATTGCACATGCAGTGCGAGTTGTCAGCAGGTATATGAGTAATCCAGGAAAAAGCATTGGGAAGCCGTAAAGTGGATCTTGCGATACTTGAAGGGAAGCTCAGGGTTTGCTTTATGTTTTCAGAGGTCATATTCTAATTTGGATGGATATGTTGATACTGATAATGGTGGTGATATTGATAGCAGTAAAAGCAGAACTGGGTATGTTTACACTCTTGGTGGTACCGCAATCAGTTGGGTCTCGAGGCTTCAAGATGTAGTTGCTCTTTCTAGTTAAGAAGCAGAGTACATTGCAGTGACAGAAGCCGCGAAGGAGATGATGTGATTACAGCCTTTTCTACGAGAATTAGGCTAAAACTATGATGGGAGTATATTGCATTGTGATAGCCAGAGTGCCATCCTTTTGGCAAAGAACCCAGTTTATCATGGCAAGACAAAGCACATATAGGTACGCTGTCATTTTATCAGATCCATTTTAGAAGATGGTGTGTTGGCACTTGAGAAGATATCAGGGAGTCGAAATCCAGCTGACATGTTGACAAAAGCTGTGACTAGTGAGAAGCTGAAGTTGTGCGCAACTTCAGTTGGACTTCTTGGATGAGATATGTGCATGATGCCGCTGCAGATGGAGAGATGATGTGATTAGTCTCCAAGTGGGAGATTATTGAGTTATGGAGTCTAATTGTGTTGTTTAGGGTATTTTGGTATATTCACCCTATTTTCGTAACCCTATTTCTGTAAGTATATAAAGATGTAATTAGTCTTCTTTGGAGGCTAATAGAGAAACAGTGTGGGTGAGACAAAAACAAGAAACAACTTTTGCAACTCTGTTTTGATCATAGTGAGATCTGTTAGCGGCCAGTGGACGTAGCTCTCAAAAAGAGAGTGAACCACTATAAACTGTGTGTTTTCAATTTTGTCTTTTTCTTGATCAATCGTTTCGATACAAATCGGATTAGAGCGTCTAATCTCAACACTCTAATCCCAACAAGTAAAACGTGTTCATAGGATCAAATAGGACACTATGGCCGATTATCTCATATGCCCTATGGTGATGATATAATGAGTATGAATATTGGAAAATTATTCAAGTTGAAAACTTAAGGGATTATTGTCGCGTCCCAAAAGGGATTTAAGACAAAACGGATAACAATCTGACCCGAAAATAAAACAAGTTGTCTGACCCATAAATTTATTTACTTAACAAGCAACGAAAGACTTAAATTAAATACCTAGGGTCAAACCAAATTGGCCTCATATAGAATAGTAATATAAGTCCATAACATAAATGTGACGAAACAATCCCCAAAAATAAAATTATCTCATTACTCTAGTTAACAATAATAATCAAATACATCTTCCAACGATCGAATATGCATAAGGAAAAAACATGACCACCAACTTGAGTCGATCAAACTTGATTCACACGATCAAAGTGATCAATGCAATTAAAATATGTATGCTCAATTTAAACATGTCCAATGAAAATTTATAAATAGATAGTATGAAAGACTGACGAACCATCAAAATGATCACATCATTATTATGTGAGAACACGTCTAAATATATGTTTTTAGAAAATAATGCGATGTTGGATATAAAATAAATCTCTACCTCAACCGGCTTACCAAATCAAATCCAAACTACCAAAAAACAATATTGCTCAATCCTCTTGTTAACCCTTCAAACCTATCAATGTATAATTCCATTTTAATCATTTCACTTTTCCATATACACAAAAGTTTGTTGGAACTCATAACTGGGATAGGAACCAAGTCAGAGAACTTACGAAACAATCTCAAAAAATTTCCAACTTTTAAAATTCGATCTAGACGACCTTGGACAAGCCTGGTCGACCAGACCAGTTGTCCTTGAAGCAGTTTGATTGATGGCTCTTTGAGCATACAATCAATTGCGGACTGGGTCTGGTCGACCGATTCTAGTCCAGATGTCTCTCTTCGAACATCGTCCACTCTATTATAAATGTAGTTTACCGCGAATTAATCTCAACGACCGATTCTAATATGGACGTCCATCCTTTGAACATTGTCCATTGTGTGACGCTCCGGTCAATCAATTTTAAACCCAGGTCAACCGCTACATCGTGGTTGTAATGCCCCAAATTTTTATCATAGTAAGTATAAGGTTATATAATAATGATGTTTAATAATTTTGGCTGTTGAAAATATTGATTATTCAAATAATATTGAATGAATTGTGGTTTATGACTTTTGGATGATGAGAATTTTCAATGTTATGGACAATTAGGAAGGGGTGCGGTCAACCAATAGTGATGGTTTGCTCGTCTGGTTTAGGGATAGTGAGAAATGAGTTTTCTTGGGGGGATTTGCGGTCGACCAAAGCTAGATTTGTGGTCGACGGGGATAATGTAAAATAACTTTCCACATAAGGCTAGGCTTCCGTAGAAGGATAAACATCCAGTAAAAGGAATATTCAGTGTTGGAATCCTTTGAAATATAGAGAGGTTGACCAAAAATGGAGGAGCGGTCAACTGGGAATCCAAAAAGTTGACAAAAAACAGATTATGTGTCATGATTTAAGAGAAAGAAAATTGATTACTCAACATTTGAATGCTAAGAGGGAACAACACTTCATGCATGGAGCTGCCATGTTATATAAGGAAATATTTTCCTTTTTATTGAAGCTACATCCATGAGAATTTTGTTGGAAGAAAGAAGTTCTCAAGGTGATAGAGTCCAAGACTCTAAGGAGTTCAACAAGTGCACTTGGCTAAGCTTCAACTACAATTCTATTCTCCAATTTTCAAACAAGTATAACATAAAAAGCTTAGGGGATTAAAAGCTGAAATTTGTAGAGACTTCTATCAACATTCCAAAGATAAGCATATCCAAAATTCAGTTATAAACTCGATCAGATCACGAAAATATGATTGGACAAATATGACCCTCAGATTAGGTTTTTTGGGACAGGTTGACATGCCTCGGGGGCCGAGGCCTATTACTCGATCCCAAACAATGTCCTTACTGTCACTTAGCCAAATTACTGATAATCTTGTTTCTTTTGCAGGTATTAACTTCGAGGATGATTCTATTTGGGATGTTGTCCCAACGGATAGGGAGCAACCTGTGCATGTCTTGACTTGGGACACACGTGAATGTTATGAGCTTCATCAGACGGGAATTTGTCTTCCCGGCATCCCAAACGTGTAACCTTTCAATTCTGCATTTTTATTTCTTATTTTATTTTCATGGCAAACATTGAGCCTATTTTGTGAGGGTAAGGCATGGTTATAAGCTTTACTCATTCATGCATTTAGATTGTTGGTTAGGTTAGATGGTGATGATTCAGTTATGGGTTGATGGGCCAAGTCCAATCCATTTCAAGCCCAAGGAAAGAGCTGCCACGTGTACGCCATGCATGTTATCTCCCACCAGCTTTAATCTTGGCCATTCATTCCACATTCATCCAAAGGCCTGCATGTTGCCACCCAAAGAAAACAACCAGGAGCTGCCACGTGCACGTCATGCATATTGCCACCACCTGCCTCATCTCGGCCGTCCATCATCCCTCATCTCAGCCGTCCATCATCCCCTACTCATCATCACCCAGGCCTATAAATATCCATGGATTAGATGCATTGAAAAACTTTTGATCAAATTAATATAATAGTAGCTTTCTCCTCCGTGAGAGGAATCCCGACCCTGTCGTGAGTCAGCCCCGGATTTTCGAATCCGAGACGAAGTAGAGGACTTCCTTGTTAGCAAGCTCGTGGTGCTTGAGCTAACTTGTAAGTTTTCCCTTTTCAAACTTCCATTGGGAGTTTGAGCGAGGGAAAACCGAACCATTGCCTATGATTGGTAGATTTTCTTCGAAAATCTAGAATCCGTGAACCTCACGTTAGATAGTTCCCAGATCCGATCAAGGGTCTATATCTCCTCCCTGTCGCTCATCGTGGGTTTCTAACACGTGCTTCCTTTTCTAGGTCGTCTCGTGTCACAGGTTCTGGCGACCTGGAATTAATCAACGATTTCTCAACGAGCATACATCCATTCAATCCCAAATTTGGAGGATACACAACAATATCAAAAGTGTCTGCACCAAAATTGAGCGTTATCCAACTAATAGAAGCAGATCAAATTGCAGCCACAAAACAAAACCGAATCTGTGCCGTACCCAAACAAATTCTCGACCAAAAATAACTCCTTCCAAAAACAAATCTTTACCACTTTCAAATCACAACCAAAATACACCAAATCCAGAATATTACAAGTAAATATGAATAACTTCAAGAATACGAGATCCCCTTTCAAGAAATAATACAAGAAAACAAGTAAAAATCCAAAGGAGTCCGCACACCTCCAACACTAGAGGGGGCGACTAGTTCGACCAACAACAAGGGAGGCTCTCTCCAATGGGGATGCTGGTTCTTCTACCTCCACGCCACAAAGGACCACCACACGAGTAGGAGGACTTGGAAGAGGTAGCACAAATCAACTCACCAAAGATCCAGCAAGAACAAGTGAGTCGAATGGAAAGGAAGAAGTCGGCTGAGGGGAGGGGAGATCTTCACGGGTTCTTCACACCAAGGCTTGGGAGCTAAATTTAGGGTTCTTCAAAAGTTGCCTCCATCTTTCATTAGGAGGGACTAAATATTCCCAAGGGTCTTACAAAAGAACAAAAGACAAAAATGCCCTTGGAAGTACAAAAATTGGACATGAGGGCTCAATTTACATGCAAACCGAGCACCTCCTAAAACAAACCAACAACAATCTAGAAAATGCAAAAATAAGAATCTCAAACATAATCCAGTATCTTAATCATAAAAATTGACGTAACAAGTCCACGAATAACCTTTAAATCTTCGAGTTATTGTGGCTCCTCCAAGGCGGGAAATTAATGAGTCAATCACTTGACGTTGAATGGTTCCACGTGAGAACGTGAAATGGAACTCCTTTGTCATCGTGTGATATCTCCTCCGAAAAATCCCATAATTTGTTTTGACCTGTAAAATAATAGCAAGTTAGAAAAGAGATGAGCTTCTTAGCTCAAGAGCGTGTGATCAATCCACGGGGCACATCACAAGGGCTACGGTTCTCTCTCAACGGAGGTTGAGTCTCCTTTATGGTTTTCTGGGATTTAATTGATTTGTACATTATTTAAGTTACTAGTGCATGAGTAGATGCTAATATGAAGATTGGTATGTTTAATGTGTTGAAGATCAAGAGGATAATTAAGTAGACTTGCAAGACGTTGAGATAAAGCTTTAAAGTAAGAGATATTGTATGGGTCTTCTTGGCCTACATCACAAGATACTAGGAATGTATTGTTGATTGTGACTTTGTTTGTTGTATTGTAATGTATAAGAATATTATTATGATTTGATAACTTGTTTGCTATCAACTTAGTTATTATGTTATGAAGTTTATGGAGAGTAAATATCATTGAAAAGAATAAATTGTTGGTCATGTAATATTGATATGCTAAGTTAAAATAGAAATATGATAGGATGAACGATTTGACATAATGTATAGTTATATGTTGGTGACATTTCCTTGAGGATATGCCATATTGTTATTAAATGATAGGTTGAATGGTATGCATACATTTCATGAATCATGGTTTTCACGAAAGCTTATGAAAATGTTTTCATGCATGTGACTTGATAGAAAAATTAAAAATGGACTGAATAAACAGAAATAGACTTTGTGAGGTAGGGGGTTGAGTGACGGTCCAGCATAAGGAGGACCAAATGCTGTATCTTTTCCCTTGAACTGTATGCCTCCAATGTCTGAACTATTATGTGACTGAAAAAAAAAATGAACGAAAATGCATGTTGATTATCTCATTGTTACTAACATGTTTATCTCTTACTGAGCATTAGGCTTATAGATAAATCTTGTGATATAGGTGAAAATCTTATCATGAAATTCATAACATAAATTATGCAGTTGAAGAAGTATTTCCAGAAAGACAACTTGTATTGTAATTGCAAGACCAACCATCTGGGTTAGAGTCTGTAAAGAAAATATATGTAAAAACGAGTTTGAAATTTTATGAAGGGAACTTTTAAATACATGGTGTTTATTGTTTTACGAATTGTATTTGAAATGCTAAAGTTTTCTGCTACTCATTTTAAAGAAAAATGTATTTTAAACTACACGTTTTAAGTTAAGAAATCACGCGGCGTTATAGTGGTACCACCTCAATACTCTGAAAAACTCTAATTTTCCATCAAAACTTCCAATTTTAAACATTTCAGAATAATTCCAGAGTTAATGTACAATGATTCCATGCATAATTTCCAAACTTTATACCAAAATGATTTTCAAACTTACTTAACGAATTCTAAATTTTCCAATAAAACTAACATCCAATTACTAATGAAAATAGGATGAAGATTGAAGTTTACCTCTAGAAAACGTCCAATTCTCCAATATTATCAAGTCTCACAATATAGAAGCAAACCAACTGGTTGACATGACACAAATCTAAAATGAAACCATCGATCAAACTCCACTTTCCACAAAGAATTTTAGACCACAACAAGGAGATCTTACTTGAATTCTCCACATTCTGATTTCGATAGAACAAAAGTGTTCCCCTCTTCTTCATCTATCTGGGACACACTCTACTACCGAGGAAAAGTTCTCTACTGTTTGGAAGAAAAATGGTGAGAGAAGTGAAGGAGAGTTACTCATGGACCCACCCCCTTCTCCTATAAGGGGGAAATTAATGTCTTTTAATATATCAAATTTAATTCCTTATCCTTTCAAATTTTTTGTTGTTATAGTTATTGGCTGCAACACCATCGTCAATGAGATTCTACTGTCATGACCAGGAGGTGAGCCTAAAAGAACGTTGGGTTAGGCAACCCGATTCTCAGAATGGACTCAACCGACCAACTCAAGGCTAAGTTTTCAACAGAAGTCTTAACACAAAATTAAGCTCAAACCCAAAACAAATGGGCCAGGATTCCCAAAGTGATCAGTAAGAGTTACGGATATCGTAAAAAATAACAAAGAGAAAAATGTTGTGCAAGAAATGAAGTCATTTAACACCACGACAAATTTAACAAAACTAATACACAAAAAATAAATCCTCACCGAGGAAAACAAGGAGATACTAAGAAAAAACTCAAATCCGAGGTAACCGCACCTTGAATACCACACCAGACCACCACAATCTAAACCTGAGATGGAGGGTCGTTGGTGTGAGTGATTAACTTAGTAAGGAAATCTATATTATATGCAATACACAAGAAAACTGATTTTACATTTCTTTCAGAAAACCATGATTTAATGCTTTTTATTATTGTATATTGTTTTCAAGTTTCTTTTAAAAATCTCTTCACTATTTTATTTAAATCAGACTCCAAGAGTCATCAAAAAGGCTTTTATCAAAACAGACTGTATATAAAAATAGCTATATCTCAAAAATAGGCATACATTGTTTTTCATTTCGAAAACAATCTAAGTGAAATAAGAAAGATAGACAAGAACCACTTCGACACACCACATAGAAAAGCGATGATTCAAAGACCAGACAGCTCCTCATGAGACAAAAGAATAAAAGTGACGGCAATCCAAAGACTGGCAGTGTCACATGAGTGGCTGACGATCTAAAGACCAAACATTGACACCACTCGTAAAATAGGGAAACCAAGTAAGATTGTCGGCGATGGATTACTCAATGACTAGCTACCCATCATATCAAAATTGATAATGGTTGTCGACAAGTATAGCTCCGCAACGACACAACTGTCCATTAAATGGAAAGCACTAGGTCAGTAAAACTCTGCAACTAACAATCTTCTACCTGTTTGACAAGATACCCTAGTTAGGTTTAGATACTTCAAACTTAATGAGTGCGTCATCACCGTCCTATCCATTTTCACTTTAGGGATTCAAAAACCAAAAACATGTCACTAATCCCCTACTCCTATTTTGCACGTGCACACAAGCAATCTTTACACTATAGAAGATGCACAATAATAGTCTTGTGATGCTTTAGTGTCAAGACCGCCTAAGGCATCAAGAGATATTATCCTCCTAAGTTTACAGAAAGCACAAACAAATTAAATACCATGTACGATAAATCAAACATGAGAAAACATATGTACATAAACGTAAAAATAAATGTGTTGTGAAACAGTCGCCACCAAGTTTTCATATGTGGTAATCCACAAAATAATAGTTTGAAAACCATAATGCAATGTTGTACATAAAGTATAAAAATCCCTACCTCGATGATGATACAAGCCCATTAGCACGCATCGTCAAATACAAGCACCAAAACCAATGACATCGTCAGAACCTAAAACCAAATTGATGTGAAAACCTCAAACCAAAACTATGGACAAAACATGAGTCCCAAACCAGAATTTAAAAACAGACTGGTAGGATTAGCACATGACTTCTCAACTTGAGTCAAGGAATGACAAGAACCCACACATTGAACCAAAAAGCCACACTAACTGGAATCAAGACAAAGTTGAGGAAGTTGAGTGAACATCACAAAACTCAACTTTACGAAGACACACTGTGCGGTCAACCAAGAGGACAACCAAGACATAACAGCGATTGACCAGACACAACAACAATTAACTTGAAAGACTCATCAGTCAACGGGACATGGCTACGATCAATGAGATACAACACGCCCAACTCAAACAATTCAACAGTCAAGGAGACATAGATGTAGTGAACCAAACACGACTACGGTCGACTGGTACCACCTAGTGTCGACAAGACACGACGACAATCAATTAGGACCACACAACAGTTGACAAAACTTGATAGTTGCGGTCAACCAAAATCAAGTAGCAGTCAACGACCTACCCTATGGTTAATCGGGACCACAAAGGAACCTCAACCGAAAGGGAAGACACCATGGTCAAGAAGTTTGATGAGGCGTGTGGCACCTACCCACAAAATTTGACCCAAAAATATCACCCAAGGTCAACCAATTTATACAGCAGATGACTGGCTCGAGTGAGGATATAGTGACCTGAATTTCCTTAGAATTTTTTTAAAATATTTAAATATGTATATGCAATGCAATGAATTACATTGGTTGTTTTATTGGTGAGATATGTTATTTCATGATTGTTGGATTGGAATAATGAGTAGTGATATTTTATGGCTGGTTAGAATTGGAGGAATGATTAGGATTTTGGTTTGACAAATATTATGTCACTATAAAGAATGGGATTTTATTGATTTCTAGAAACAATGCAAGTGTTCAACAGCAGAATGAGAAATTGGTGCAAAATGAAAATGTATTGTGATGCGAAGAAGGTAAAGAATAAAACAGCGTCATTGGGTAAAGTGTTCGCTAAGGAGGAGTGATACGTGAGAGAGAATTTTTCCGTGGTATGGATGTGAGGATCAGGTAAAAGAAAAATCATGGTCATTAGATGGTATGAGTGGACAAAACACTGACCGTTTCATGAAAACCGCAGGAAGAAACTATAGGATCGATATTAGACCTAAGGGGGGGGGGGGGGTGTGAATTAGGTTAACTAACTTTTTCGTGTAATTAGTAAATTCTATTTGCTAAATATGCTATCAATAAATATGCAATTTAAACAAGCTTAATAGCAAAGAGTGAGGGAAGAGATTGCAAACAAGTTTGGTAACACGGTTCAATCAACCTTGCCTACATGTGCGCTTCAAAGCTCCCCTTTGAAGATTTCTTCCTTCTATAAACTCCTCATTTGTAACTGATTGAACTTCCGGATGTCAATCAAACATTACAATGACTATTTTGGGGTGTCTCCCTTCGAATGTCTCTTAAGTGCACACGTAGAAGTTGAGAACGATGAAATACAATCTAGAATACATAAACTCTCAAAGGTATTTAATCTCAAGTTAAAGAATGAGAGAGTTAGGCTAAGCACTCAAGAATTGAAGAGAAGTGTCAAAAATGAGGTTGACAGCACTTTGGTGTATTTTCTCTCTTCTTAACTTTAAAATTTGAAAGCGCCTCTATTTATAGTTTTCTTAAACTCTCGAATCGCGGGCGTCTGCAGTCGATGTTCTGGGCGTCTGCAATATATCCATTGGAGACCCAATAGACACAACCAAAATGGGAGGTGGACGTTCGCCATCAATACGTGGGCTGCCATGGCAGTCGTCCATCTTCTATCTACGATCGACTGCACAAGTGAAAATTCATTCATTCTTCAAAGGCTGGACATTTGCACATTAAAATGTCCTTCTGCACTGGACCACCGCTTTGTATATATTTTTGCTTCTGAAGTACTGGTTGGATGTCTGCATGTGAAAATATCCCTCTGGACTATACGACCAGTTCATATATATTTTTGCTTCTAAAGTACTGGTCGGACATCTACATATGAAAATGTCCCTCTGGACTAGACGACCGCTTCGTATATATTTTTGCTTCTTTCTTCTCAAAAATGAACTTCCTTAACTTTCAATCCTATAGTTTTATCCTTTATTGCATGTGTGATGCCACGTGTCAAATTTCATTCTTTCTTAAATATCTTCTTTCAAATTTTTGGAAAAATTTTTCTGTTATCCTTTTTACATACTTAACTAATACTTTTTCAAATATGAAAACGAGAGTAAAATTTAAAAATGGAAATAAAATCAGAGTAAGCGGAAACAAACACTTCAAAAAAACTTCAAATAAGTTTAGAATTTAAAATAAAGTTATACAAATAACATCAAAATTAGTTTTAGGCAATCTTGCCCTTTATTAAATTCCCACAATTTGAAACAAAACGTTCATCTTCTTCTTTTGCCATTCTACTCAGGTCGTGATTCATTCGGATACACTTCAGGCTCCACGAGAAATGCATTCTCTTCCACTCCAGGTGTCATCATTTCATTACCTACACCACAAGTAATACGTAAGTCTAAAAGACTTAGTAAGAAAAAGGAAAATGCATGTCATGTCTCTCTTTAGTTTACATAGAATGGGTCTGCCCCAAGCCAATCTTTCATTACGTTTCATTCATTCACAACTCGTAATTCGAGCCAAAAGTTGAAGGAACACGTACTAGATGAAATAGTTTGATCGGCTTCTAATCTTAAGTGGACTAGATCTGAACTACCCATCCGGGCTTCAACCCCGCATTGCATTATTTGTTCATAGCATCATTCGTTCATAGCATCGTTCATTTCATTTTCCTCATTCATGCATGTGAGTACCATACAAAAATGGTACTCCCTAATTGTTTCTATTACCATGATGCATGAAACATATTAATATAATGAATTAAAACAACAATAATGAACAACGAATATGATTGATTGAAATGAATTCGAACAATGAACTACACATACGGCACATATAACTAACTACTATATTCAAGATCAAACAAGGAAGACAACAATAACGAACATTTAGGACAACGAGTAACATACTTGATTTCCCATTCGCAAATAACAACAGATTTTGAAACTAATGATAACAAGTTATTAGTATCTACTAGACATACTACTATCAAACAATTACAAGCAAACATATATTTAACAACGAATTAAACGTACTTGTTAATTAACCACTCAGACGAGCATGCTTAATAATTGAAGAACAATAAGATAATCAAAGAGTCTAGAAATCAGATACAATTAGAAACATGTTAATAAATTTAAAGCAATTATCAACTGAACAAATCAATTTAGCATGCTGGTCAAGTGTAATATTACAGACACTCATTACAAAATAAAACATGTTCAGGTTCAAGTACAGCTAATAACGTGTTAGATAATTTACATGCTTTTTTTTTTTATATCTTCATCAGATTTATATAAATAGGAGACACAAACAATATGCTTTATTTTTACAGCAAACCATTTAACTATAATTGCTTAAAAGTACGTTCAATAGTTTAACTACACCTCATGCAGGATGAATCGTTTATAGAATCTACAAAACGAATAATATTCAAAAATGTGAATAACAATTTGTGATTTGCAGGAAATGTGTTGAACAATTTGGTACTAATCAAACTAATAATATTCTATCTTCTAACCAGAACCAAGAATAAGTAGTAATCATAATTAAGCTTACAAATCAAGGATGAGCAGTAATATTCAGAAATTTATTAATCATTCATTCGTGGATATCATTTTCTGTAAATAGTTTCAGTTCAATAGTTCATGAGTTCTAAATCATAGTAGTAAAATAAACTATAAAAATTATAGTGTTTGCAGAGATTGTAACAGCTAAAGGAACTACAATGAGACTAGAGACGGTCATAGCAAGGCAAAATAATGAATCATACAAACTAGATCATTAGGAGAGAACTTCGTGGTTCATTCATATCCACTGGTTCATCATTCTTTACTATAGTACTATTAATCCATCATTCTCAAAAATTTTCACATCATTCATCTTTAACAAAATAAAGCAATTAGGGTAAATATATTTGCAGGAATTAAAAATCAAGAAATTCGAACACTCAGTAGGGAAAATCATTACAGGGATTAACCAACCAATGAATTCAGAAAATGAACATCTAATCTAACTTACTCACACACACTACTTGTGGTGTAGGGCCTCCACATGGCCACGACACGCCCAATTCCTTATCTAGGTTGAAGAAAACAAACGGGAACAGCACCACAGCTTACCACTACAATTCTTAGTTTTGATTTTTCCGTTTAGAATCACACTTCACAACTTCCAGTTGCAAGCTCTTCATGGGCCTTCTTCTTTCTCTCTCTCTCTCTCTCTCTCTCTCTCTCTCTCTCTCTCTCTCTCTCATAGTGCTGCTTTCCG
>CM039471.1:14290962-14331907 GCA_022433065.1 Begonia loranthoides
CACCCCCCCTTAGTTGTACAGCCTCCAGCTCCCTCAGAGAAAGAACCTCCAACATCACCACTGCAGCACATAGAGGATGATGTTCCACATCCAATGACTCCGCCCCCTCCTCAGTCATCTCATTTTACGTCTATGTCTGAGGAGATTGTTGGATGGATGCAAAGGAAGAAATGTGCCTGCTCCAAATTCAAAAAAATGGAGGAGCTAGCAGAGGAGCGCCATCATGAGATGTTGGCCAAATTGTAGAGAATGGGGCAACGAGCAGCCCCTCCACCATCCTTTCGAGCAGCCCCTACAACAACCCCTCTAGCGGCCTATCTAACGGCCTCTCCATTATCCTTTTTAGCAATTGAAGGCACATACTGCTTGGTAGTTATTTAGTTTTTACGCAAAGTTCGTTATTTACTTTACTTTATTTGTATGCGACATAATAATGTGGCTCAAATTTGCAACATCATTGCCCTTAGAGGCCAACCTTCTCCTCATGTTATGCTTGCCAAGGTGTAGGATAGTTGCTCTCATTCCTCCATCGACAGGTGCATCAGGTGGATCGCAGTCTCCACCACTTAAAACTATGCGTGTAGTATGTCTTCAATTTGGTTATCTACGAGTCTGCACTTATTCCTACCTTATTAGTCTGATGGTAACTTGTCAATGTTTTTTGTAGCCATGTAAACTAATGGATCTTTTCTCGACTTATGTTTATGCAAATACCTGGAAGAACTTGGAGATGTGTGTAATTCTTTTAGGAATTTTGGTAGGCTTTTTCATTTTGTATCATTAAGTGTTTTGGACTGCCTACTTACGATATTCCACCTACTGTTTTCATTTTCAGGTCAGGGATGAGTACCACATCACTAAGATCATCTTCTTGAAGCAACAAGGGATGGCAAACATGGTGAGAATTACGTTCTGTTACATTAAGTAGTTCAGAAGATGTTATTTAGTCCTAATCCTTACTTTGTGTTCTTTGTATACAATGTTATGCGTTGAATGAAGAAGAATACTTTGAGGTTCAATTTAAAAAATTGCTAATGACATTAATGTGGATTCACGTAAGTAAACATCTCACTTTTTTGGTTTGTTGTTCATGTTTCAACAGTTCTAATATGTGTTCCTTCGCATTTGAGTCACTTCCAAAGCAAGCATGTTTTATGTTGTCTGTTGACCTGCACACTCACTACCCTTACCAGTTGTTGCTGCCTAAAGCAATTTCGATCGTCGTAGTTCCAGCTAACAAAGAGAAGTAGATCTTTTCCCTTGTATAGATTCATATTGCTTTCTGAATCCACATTGATCCTAGAATCAACGAGTGAAAAGATGGGTTAGGGGTGATTCGAGATTACAAGAAGTCTGATTTTCACCATCACGATGATCTACCATATAAGAGTCTGTTGCTCACCAAAGCATCCAACGTATACATGGACCCACAGTTGTCATTTTCAATCACGGATTTGTGGAAGAAATCTCGTAAGAAGGTGGCTTAGTGTAGTTTAGATGTGTAAGGATACTTCTTTTGTTAAGATAAGGATTTTGTTATACATAATAAAAAAATTCATTATCTCTTTATATGTTTACTTAGTGTACTTAGATAATATGTTTATGTTTATGTTTTGTTTACTTGGATAATATCTGTTTGGAAAATATCTGTTTGGATTTCTAGTTTTGATAAGGCAACAGGGGGATTGAGTAAAACAATGGAAACTCTTGCGAAATTTTCTTTTTTTTGAAAGAAACTTTGACTCAAACCATTTCATTCATCATCAACAAACAACGAACATGTTCATTGCAACAATTCAAACAACCTGTGCATAACACCAAAATATGCAAGGCAGAGGAATGCTGACGTTCCATCGTGGAAAGTTGACATTCCGCCGCGAAAAGTTGGCATTTCGCTGTGGAATGTATTCCACTCCACCGTAGAATGACTACTTTCCACGGTGAAATGATGACATGGACGCTGACTCTGGTTTTGTGTGATCGAAATCAGCTACGCGTGGTTGATCACCCTTTGAATTGCGGTCATCGTGCACTTCACATATTCAAGAAAATTGAAACGCGGTCAATCAAAAAGTGAGTGGCAGTTAACCGACTGAAGTACATATTAAAAATTTTGTAGATGAAATGTAGTACATGGGGTTAAGTTGAGACTAAGAATAATAATCATTATGAATTTTAGAGATTTTGAGATGATTTTATTATGGAATATAATATCCCAAAAATATGTTTAGTAAATGTATTAAGTTTGGAATAATTATTGAAGATTTATTAAGCGATATTAGAGTTAATTGGAAGAAGTCTGATCGACCGGTAATTTTTTGTGGCGGTTGAGCATTGCTCGACCGGTTCCATGGTAAATGAAAAATGCATTGGAGCGGTTGATCTCCCGCTTGATCAAGAGTTTTGCCATGGGGATTAGCAGTCGATAGTAATATGGACCGATCCCACGTAAAAATACGAAGATTGGATTTTTAAACATGCTTCAGTCTAGTATGAGGTCGTGTTTACTCGACTAGCTACTCGACCAATTCCACGGTAATTCCAGAAAATGTGTAATCCCATAACGGATGTTTTACGTAATTCTTCCACGTGGCCCTCCTTTACACATGGAAATTTATTAAGGTGTTAGGTGAGATTTTATGGGGATATATGAGATGTATTGAGGAAGCCTTCGAGTTAAACGTGAAAGGCAGAAGAGAAATATAGGAGACAGAAGGGAGGAAAGAAGGGCTCTCTAGAGAAAATGAAGGTCGAGAGGCCAAAAGAAAAAGAGAGAAGGAGAAAAAGGAAGAAGGGGTCTTCTCTGGTTGAAAGACCGATTTTTGGGAGTGCTTCAGGTAACGCACTGAATTCTTCTCTGTTTATTGTTGCTCCCCAAAAATGTGTTGAGGTTAATGTTCTAAATGGTTGGGTTCTATTACTGTCCACGTTGAAGGAAAGAAAGAGGAAGAGGGAAAAAGAACCAGGAAGGTGGAGCTCCCTGTTTTCTGCCCTCAGGTCTTCTTGGATGCTCTAGGTGAGATGATTTCCTTCCTAGATTTTATGGAATTATGAAAAAATGTTGTTAAATGTAGAAGATAAAGAATGAGGAGTATAATGTTCTGTTGATTTGGTTTGGCACGTTACTGTTGGTCACGGTTGAATGTTATTTTGCAAGTTTAATTACAGATTACAGGGTAATAACAGATGTTTATGCTCTGTTAAATAGGTGTTAATGGATAATGAAATATTGCCCCATTGAAGTGAAATTTGTTTTGACGATTGGTTACTTCCTTTGTTGGTCTGTGCTATGTTGTTTGGATAGTGCTCCATTATTGGTTGTTAAGTTATAAATGATGGAAACTGTTAAGTGATTTAATGTATTTTGATTATAATATTATGTTACAAAATGAATGAGGGATAATGGTATCAAAGTTAATGTTCATGATTGGTGGTTATTAATAGTTAAATGTTATTGATTTTGAAGGTATTAAAGGAGGAAGGATAACGATTAAGTACTAAAATACGTTAAAGCTTTGAGGTAAGTGATACTATATGTGTTTTAGTCTTTGGAGCTCTACATTGCAAGAATTAGGAATTGTATGTCAACTGTTTACTACTTTCGTAGATTAAGTTAGATTGTGATCATGCCCTAAGAATCGTATTGATGCTTGGTGTGTGTTTATTAGAATTAAGTTCTTTTAATGATATTTTTATTAGTTTCAAGTTAAGGATAATGATAATAAGATTAAGCATGTTCTGAGCCCTATCTAGAGGATATAGATCTGTATGCATTCACGAGTATTGCACGTATCATGGTTTTCTAAAATGTTACAAAAATGATTTTAAGAATGTTTGGAAAAGGAAACGGAAACGAAATGTGAAAAGAAACTTAAATAGCCATTTTTGTGGTCCGGTAGATTAAGTCCAGCACAGAAACCAAAGATAAGTAAAATAGAAAACGAAAACATAAAATGAAAACAGAAACTGCATACGTGTCTTAAAAGCTACATGAGCATTGCATGGTTTTATTTTATATCACTTACTAAGACTTAGACTCATTAGTTAAGTCTTGTGATGTAGGTATGTGTACGAGAATAGGAGAATGGGTTAGGAGCAGTTAATGAAGGATTTGCACGCATAGATCTTGTGGCTAGCTAGGCTAAAGGATTAAAAAAAGAAAAATGTTTTGTAAAGAGTTTTGTAAAGTATTTGAATTATAAAAGAAAAGAAGTTTATTTATTTCCACTGCGAGTTGTGAAAGTGTTTTAAGAAAAGGATTTTATTTATGATCTTTAAATGATTTTTTTATGTATCGCATTTTCAAATAAAAGTCTTCCATTTTTTTTATAAAAAAAAAGGTTTTAAAATTCACACGTTTTTAAATGTAAGAAAAACTGGGTCTCTACACGAGAGATGAAGGGCGGTAGATCAATATGGAGAGGTTGATCGACCGGTTAGCTTGGGAAAAGTTGCTAAGGTGGCATTTTCATACTAATCAATTTCCATTCATCATCAACAACCAAATTATCAATTCCATTTCAACTGTATCATGTACATGTGCATTACAAACACAAACCAATTTATCAATTCCATTAAAATCATATTGTGCATATGTGCATTACAGAAGTAAACCAAATTATCAATTTCGTTACCTGCATATAATATACATGTGCACTAATAATCGGTGTGTCGTTCAACTAACCACATCAAGCTTTTGTATTGTTTCCTAAGGAATATCTAACTGTCTACCTCAAATAAACAGTTGTAGATGATGTATATCTGGTTTCGACGCATAGTTAATAGTCAAGAAAGGTTAAGGTCCACATTTGTGTTTGTTTGTGTTTGTGGACCTTGCGCATCATACTCCTCATAACACATTGCAAATAAAATTAGCATAGTTTAAAATGTAACACATGAAAATGTAAACGCAATAATGTGCTCACCTGCGTCTCAGGAACTATGTCGAGAACTGTATCAGGGGCTGTATTGGGGACTATGTTGGGAATTATCTCAGGGACTCTGAAAACCATAAATGTGCCCTACGAGCTTCATCTACCGCCTCTGCTTCTAGACCAGCGGCCGCCACATGCATAGGACTCTAGGCCTCCACCTTCGCACATGCGGGAATTGTGCCCTACACCCCCACACAAGCAACACGCCATGTTCAGATGTCTCATGGGCAATACTGTCCTGCTTGGGGCCTCGTCAATATCTCTTATTCTTCGTTTTCAAGGACTTCTAGGACGTCTCTTAAATGGCGGTGGCATAATTGGATCAAGATCCATCACATGAGGCAACATGGTTTATCCATTGACCGAGCAGACGAAGTGGGAGTACATCATCTTGTATGTTTCCCACTGATAGCAATTATGCACAAAGTCCTCAAGAGATCTCCTCATAAATTGTATACACAGAACTGCATGGACACATGGGATACCAGTCAACTCCCACTGGTAATAGTTACAAGTATGTTTGCCCAAATCCATAACATAGTGTTCATTACCATTGCTCACCTCAAATGGGGCAGCACTTGAAAACTATGGAATTCAATTTCGACCTACAAGTTATAGTTTTGAAATCCGATTCTTCACCTAAGGACACAAAATGTCTGTCAAGCGGGCCATCTTTTTGTGTCTTTTAACGATCCTTACTATGATGCCCTTTCTTATAATCTCAAACATACTAATAATTGGTTTGTCCCGGGCAGGTAGGATGCAGGTGTTGAAGGACTCGCTCAAGTTGTTGAGGCTGATGTTGCACTTTGGGATGGATCTGAAGGCATGTTTGGCCCAAAAACTTGCATATATTCCTCGTAGATATGCGTGGGCTGCTGGGTCAAGAAGAAGTATCTTCGTCATCTCTCTCTCAAATTGCGCTGATGATGTGGTTCTAGAAGCGGGCCACATTACATCCTTGAACAACCTGCCTTTAAATCATTTTTGATAATTTGCATACAGGTGTCGGATACAAAAACGATGCTCTGTTTACCCTTCGAACTCTCTGACAGCTGACACCAGCCCCTACAAAAAATAATAGTATAAGTTAAACATTGGAACACAACGCATAACATAAACATGGATAGCAAAAGCAATTGACCGCATCTTTTCTCAGTCAGAAATGATTGTCCACCCATTATCGAACGGGGTATTGAGATCCTCGAACAATAATTCCAAAAACCAGCTCCAAGAATTCCTATTTTTTGCTTCAACCACTGCTTAGCAATCGGATAAATTCTATCATTCCCATTGCTGCTGACAATAGTAAGTAGGTGGCCAAGAGTCGCTCCTTTCAAGTGGCAACGATCCAAACAAATAACCGGTCTACCATAGTTTAACACCCTTATCTTACATGCAGCCAAACACATGTACATCCTTTTAAACGCACTCATCTCTAGCTGAACACGTAGCAAGCTTCTAGGATTGGACCTTTGAATCTCCTTGGCATAGGACCATATGAGCTTGTATTGCTTATTGTCATCCCCTTTATTCATTTTTTTTTTTGAATTTCTTGCCCTTCTAGCAAGGATGGTTGTGATGTTGACGTTAAAATCCTTCCTGACTGTCTCAGTTATGGAAGGAAGGTTCTAGTCTGCCTAACTTTTAAATTTGTCTAAGTTATGCGTTGCCACCCATTTGGGAGAGTCATGACAACTTTCCGTCTTTCTCGAGCAAGTGTAAACATAGTTATAGCACTTTATTTGATACGTCATTTCACCTTGCATTTTTTAGGCATGCATCCACCATGTGCATCCTTCCTGGCAAGCAGCTCTAAATTGACAAGAGTCACTATGGGTGAATTTTATCCCGTACCCACTCTTCAATGCATGCTCAATGAGTTCTTCTCTAATTTTATTCAAGGAACTATACTTCTTGCCAAGTCTCATACCAGTGAACGTGCATTCTACGTGTGGTGGTCGTCGAGGCTTACTCTGGACCATGTCCATGTCTTCGTCATTGGATTCGCATAATGAACAAAGCTCCTCCTCGTCTAAAGTTGCCAAGATGGAATGCCCCACTATAGTAGATTCGTCTCCAATTGCACGTACCTCATTTTCCAAAACTGTGGACATGGGATCCACTTCAAATAGGCAGTTAACAAATTCCTCAACACTCCCAGACGTCATTGGTGTTCAAAAAATACTTCAACTTTGCCAAATGTGGTACACTTCAGCTCTCAGAAATCTGTAGGGTGTGCTAATCACTAACAAAATCACTGAGAAAATTGTGATGAGTGTAGTGTGAATTTATACAAAGTAGAGGATGCAATACATTCAGCAGCAGAAAGTTGACGTTATGCGGCAGAAAGTTGGCGTTCTAAGGCAGAAAGTTGATGTTCTGTGGCAGAAAGTTGACGTTCCATGACGGAAGGTGTCAGATCCCACCACGAAACGTTTTCATTTTTAAGAAATATCACATTCCACTGTGGAACATCAGTTCTAAAACGTTAATATTTTAGCATTGACATTCTGCGCTGGATCGTGTAGTGTTCTGTTACAGAACGAAATCAATAAGTTTAACGACAAACATGACACCGATGTTTGCGGTGACTTTTTTCCATAGTTTAGTGGTTAAATTGTTAGTAAAAATACTTTAGTGGTTGACTTGTCATTGACCACAAAGTATGATAGTTGATTTGTTAATTTCCTTAAAAAAATTATAAGAAAAACTGAGATTTAGGAAAGGGGGTTTTACAACAGATGTCCTGCCCGGACCACCCACGTGACTGAAGACGTTTGAACTCGCAGTCGACCAGATACATTCAACCAAGAATGGAAGCCCTCAGACACTTTCCCAGTTGATTGAATCCAACAAGTGGTTAACCGGACACAAGCCATATTACCTAGAGCAGATGCCGTGCACACGCACTAGTTTCCACGGATGCCCCACGCCTCCAAGCAGGTCATTTACCAATGATTAAGGTAGGTACCATTGTATTTAGGGCCACTCATTTGTTGGGAAAGTTTTTTCATCATGCTCAAGAAATTTTGAGCTAATTTCCAAACATCCTCTCAAACACGTTTCTTAGAAATTTAGGCAAGTCTCAAATTTAAACTTTCTTTCTTAAAGACTCATAAAATATTGAAAACCAAATGAGGAAGTCACCTTGTCTGTGGGAAGATCTTAGGGTTGTGTTCTAAATAGAAAGGGGCTATTTCTTTTGCTTCATAAATTGGCTCCTTCTTATTATTCTTGTTTGGAGCTCAAAGCATGGTTGTTACCAATCCACTTGTGCTCGCTCCCGTCCTGCAATTACATTAAAATTATATGCAATTCTTGCATCGTCTCCATCCAATTCCTATAAGAAAAAAGAACGATGAGAGAGGGAGAGAGAATATTAGTGGACTTTTTGGACGAAAATGGGCAGTCATCCACCCTTTCAAAAATTTTAAGGGACAGAAAAAGAAAGAGAATCAATAAGTGTTAACTGAGGTGCTAGTAGTCTCTACCCTCTACCACTACAGGTGCTTTAAATACACCAATTCTCTCTACCTAAAAAATATTACTCTCGGCCTTAATAGACGTAGAGATATCCTTGATTGTACCACGACTCAAACGGGACCCGAGATAGAACGGAAAAAGACCTAGCCCACAAGAGGACCAAATTATCAGACCCTTATTGTGATAACCGCTATTTTATTTAATTAGGAATTTTCTATAAATAAATTCATCTATTAGTTACTTCTTTTATTGGTGGTTGTTACCATTTGAAGAGGGTGTAATGTCTCTTTATATTATGATGTAATGTGAGAGTTTCTTTGTCTTTCAAGAATTCTAATGGAAAATTGAAAGTTTGGGAGATTTTTTGCCAAAGTAATTTTTTTTTTTACAGATGTCGATAGAAAATCTTGGTATGTGTCACTTCTATCTTTTTCATCTTTGTTTTAAAGGATTCAAATATGAAAAACCTAAAATTTTATCTCTAAATTAAGGAATTTTTTAGACTGACGTTGGATAGGTGTTGCGAAGGTGTAGATCCATTTGAAATAAAAAAAGGTATCGTGGCTCCCGAATTCATTTTTTCTACTTTCTTTCAAATTTGGGGTTTGGTTTGAAATGTTGGATTTTTTTATTGTTTAAATAGAAATTTATGGAAGAGAATGTTAGATTTTTTCATGAATCGAGTTAAAACATGTTCTTGTTTGAATTTGAGTCATTTGTAGTTGAATAATCGTGGAAAAATCTAAACCAAGTTCAATTGTGAAACCTTTTAGCCAAAGAGCTTCCCTGAATCCTTATGTTGCATAGATGTATTCTGGTTCGGTTGTAGATAACAGTCAATATACATGTGTAGTGGACAGTTAATTATCATATGCAATAGACAGTTACTTCTTCTTTAACTATAACTTAGTCTAGCATCTTCCTTTACCATCTATAAAGGACATATATACTATGTGATACAGTTAGAGATTTTTACCATAATATACTTTTTCTCTCACTTCTCTCTATCTAACTTGGTATCAGAGCCGCCCATGGCTTTTTCAAGCAGTACAGTTCATTCTCTCTCTGAATCTTCCCCTGCTCTTCCTTCTCTTCCATTCATCAATCAACCTCATATTGTAAAACTTGATTCCTTATTTGGAAAAATAAAATCCTCAATGTTGTCATAGCCAATGGTATTGAGGCCTTCTAACGCAAAATTAAATCCATCAAAAGATATCAAGTCGAAGATTAAGGAAACTTTCCTTATCGACCGAGAATCACAATGGAAAGATCATGAATTAGTAACTTCATACGAGGCAGAATTAAAGAAAGGAAAGTTACCAAATATATCACCTCCCTTGAAGAAAAAGCAAGCTGAAAGTTACTAAAATCATGTTTTTGGAAAGTTACTAAAATAGCTTATACTAATCGGCCAATTATGGACCAAATATTTAAGTGTGTTTATTTTATTATTTTATTATTTCCTAATTTATGTTTTGTAAAAGGCTATATAAAGCCACCTAGTGTTATGTTTAAAGAAAATTCAAAGTTTAATACAAAATAACTTTTTGCTAATCCCGAAATTGGAGTGATTCCTCTTTCAAACCCCTTTGGTGAGTTATATCCAAAGACCTCCTCGTGTGAGTCATATAACGGAAGAAATATCCTAAGGTTACTTTCTAAAAGTAATCTCTTTCTTCATTCATTGTCATCATATTTATAGGTTATATCTAAACCCCTTCCGTTCGCACATCACCTTCCTTGATGGGTCATCTCCTCCTCCTCCATAGTTTCTGGATGAAACTCATCTTCAGTTAGTCCAAAATTTTCTGCCTGGCAGCGTTATGAAAAACTTCTCATGAGTTGGCTATATGCTTCACTCACTGACTCTCTCCTTTCTCAGATAGTCTGTTATACCTCCTCTTCTGTAATCTGGTCTACTCTCAATCGTCTTTATTCACCAACCACCTTGGCTCGTTTATCTGAACTGCGCGGTCAATTACACAATCTCTCCAAGGATGGGTTGACAGCATCAAAGTATATACACAAGCTGAATTCTATTTGCAATACCTTGTTCACTATCGGAGAGCCAGTGTCCTCAAAAGATCAATTGATTTACCTCTTTAGTGGTCTTGGCAGTGACTACAACTCGTTTGTTACATCTATAACCAGCTGCATGGAGCCACCTACTGTTGAGGAAGTTCATAGCCTCCTCCTGAGATATGAACACCACCTTGAGAAACAGAATAGCATACCTTCATTGAGCTCTCTTCAAGCAAACTTCTCATCTTTTTTCCACTAGTCGCAACTCAAAGCCCTACCTCTTGGCTCCTCCTCCACGGTTCTCACCTCTAGCACCGATATTATCACCAGTACCTTCATTAGCCATAAACAACATTCTCGGTACACCACAATTCACATCAACCACTTGGAAACCATACAAATCCACTCCACATAAACCCATGTATCAAATAATTTACATCAGTATGCCCTGGCAGTTCTATAATTATAAATATTTGAGATGAATAGGAAAGGAAGACTAGCTAGACTTTGATGATTAACTGAACTTCATTGATGTTAGATAAAAATTAAAGTATTTAATTATCAATTCTTCCACAGCGGTTGGTGTTCTTTTGACCTTTTATAGCCAAAATTTAAAGAAATTCGAATTTTCTAAGACCCATAGTTGTCTCCTCTATGGAAAATGGAAAAGTCTTATCTTGTCTAGCTAACTATAAACGGTTGAGATTAAATAATGATAAAAAATAAATTAAAAAATAAGAAATTTGAGCATATTTACGAAATTTGGTAAAAGAAAATTTTGGTCAAGATTGATATACAACAATCCTACGCCCTTTTTCAAAACATAGACTATTCAAACAACTAAAAATCCATACCCCATTCATTTATTGATTTGATGCAAAAAGTAAATATTAACAACGACAAAGATAGCATATGCAAAATAATTGGCATTAAACTAAGTCTCGCAAAAACATAAATTTCAATTGTCTTAAGAGAATCAAGATCTAACGAGATGTAACACGCTAAAAGTTACAACAATAAAAAATAGCAAAAATTAAATTTAAACAATGACAATTTTTGTATCAATGCAGATTTTGATGTTTTAAGGATTTAGGCGTCTCTTCTTTTCATTGGAGAGTGATTTGGCGAAACGAGTGAATGCTTCGTCGTTAGTGTCTCCTCCTTCGATTTCTTCTTGTTCTCCCGATTCCAAGTTAATCCTAGAAATAGGTTTCCTTGGAAGATTATTTCCAACTTCCACCAACTTCTCTAAATTTTCTTTTGTTGTAATATCAACAGATGATTCTTCTTCGGTTAATGTATCGTCCTATCCATTTATCGACAAAAAAATAAATAAATAAATAAAGCACTCATCGATTAATTAGTATCTTTCAAATCTTTCTACATAATGCCATCAAATTTGTTCTATCACTTTTATTGTGACAAATAAGATTGAAATTTTGAATTGCACTCAAATTATTAGCATTTGTAAAAAAAAAAAATTTAAAATCTAAATCTTTCTTGTCACTGTTATTTGGAGAGAAAATTAATTTAATATTCGTATGAAAAACATGTTTGGAAGCGAGGATAAGTACAACCATTACTGAATACGAATGTAGTTGTCAATGCTATCCAAGAACTGGAAAAGAGTAGACAAGTGAAAATTGACGACATCAGTGCTTGCGTCACTAAAAACATCAATAATGGGACTAGCGCCGTGTCACGGTCCTACTTTCAAGAGACTTAAGAGAGACCGTGCGGCACTCGTTGTTAGGGGGAACAACAAGTCAGCCCACGAGCAGTGCCAACGGCACCAATTGCCCACGACGTTAGAACGAGCTTTGTGTCTAACGAGCGAGCAGTAAGCGAGCGAGATTAATTGAAAAGAGCGTCATTGAGCATAGTGAGCATAGTTTATATGTAAAAAGCTTTATCATTGATTGTTAGCAAATTACATTGGGTAGGAGGATCTACGTGCAGTCATGGCTGTAATATCATGATTTCCATAATAGGATTAAATAAAGATAATTGGAAATTAATTTGGATATATTTGGATTATTGAGAATTATTTCGGGAAACAAAAACTGAATGGACGAAAGTGAATTGGACCGATAATAGTCATTGAACAATCAAATATTTGAAACGAGTTGAAAATAATTTAAGAATTTAATTAAATTAAATGGAAGGTGGAAATAATTAAATTAGGGGAAGGATTTGATTAAAATAATAATAATAATAATAATAATAGAGATGTATATATATACATTATAAATAAAAAATAAAATTAAATTAAAAATGAATGGCCAGAAGGCCATTCCTTCGCGAAGGAGAAACGAAGACAGGGAGAAAGGGAGAGGGGGATCGGAGGGGACGGACCGATGGTGAGACGCGAGAGGCGAGCGGGAGGGGGCGTTGGAGTTCGACGACCGTCCAGCTATGACGACGGCAATGGCGACGTAAGAACGGATGACAACGGCGACGCACGAACGGACGGCGATGGCTATGCGGCTCGGGTTCGCGTCGGCTTTGTCCGGCGGCATTTTCGGTGATAAAAATTGGTAAGTTCATCAAAACTCCTCCTTTGTTGCGTTTCTGTTGAAAATTTTGTTGGCTGGATGAGAAAAATTTGGGGGGTGAATCAACGAGATTCGATTCGTTGATGGGTCCCCTATGCTAACTGTGTGGGTTCGAACTCAAACCGCAAACCGGGAAGTCCGAGACAGATTTGGCTAGTTCGAGTCGATAAGTTGTCGACAGAAGACAACTTCTTAAAAAGTCTTCCAGCTGCAGAGAGCATGGGGGAGCCTCAAAAACGTGGAGAAATCAACTTGGAAATTAAGGCATTAACTGAAGCTGTCGATTAGGAGGGTGGAGTTGTGCTTTTAAATTCACTTGCAAAGAGGTGAGAGGCAGAGAGTGTGGGTGAGAGTCACAGAGAAAGAAGAGGCTGATAACTTTGGTTTGAAAAAAATTGGTGCACGAGTCTTCTCTGAAATTTGGTAAGGAATGGGTTTGTTTTGGCCTTGTGCCCTACACCCAAGTAAATTTGTGAATGTTGGATGGTTGAGTTTCCTTTTTCTGTTATTTTTGGCTTCTGCAGTGGTTGCACTTGTTACGACTGATTTTTCTGGGTTGTAAAGCTGTCAACTGTTATGTTCCGTTTCAAGATATGCTTCACGATAAAAATTTTACAATGACAAAGATATTAAGTGATAGAAAAAGTGATGGAAAAAGGAAAGAAACAGGGGATCCTAAGGAAAAAGGAAGTGTAAAGAAGGAAGAACGGTTGTTATGTTAATTATTAGCTGAACATGTTAGTTGCAAGCATGATCTCCTGCAAGCATGATCAAATGTGTTTAGTTTAAGTTTTCTTGACTTATTTCGGTTAGCTTTGCTTCTCAACTATTATAGCATTTGAACGAAACATCATGTTTATATAATATATCTTCTGTTATTAGGTTTTCATGGCTTAAGAGTAACGCCGATATTATAATGATTGTCTTGGAATGTTTAGAATTCATTTATGTGTTCAAAAGCATGTTGGGTATAAAAAGCATGAGGGTAGATTTGTTTGATAATAGGCCTGGATGCTTTAAAAGTATGAAAAGCATGATGATAGATTTGTTTGATAGATTTGGCTGATTTAAAAGAATGTTTTATGTTCTCTAATTTGTGCGTTATAACTTGTTCTTTCTATCATTCAGGGCTTGGTTATTATTATTCTTTCAGGATTTATTGATAAGTGGCAAAAGTAACAAATCAATTGTTGTGTAATTGGATAAAATCAATAATATAAACATGTAAAATCAATAATATAGACATGTTTGGTTCTATTCGCATGAATGTTTTGTAGATACACTAATTCTAAAGGCATGTGTACTGCACGGTGGCATATGTACTGCACAGTTATGATTTGCGTTAAGAACTTCGCTACTAATCTGTTTAATCTTTGCTGTGATCTAATTGCTCTTGTTCGGTTCATTTATGCTGCGATTTCTTCTATTCTTTGGTTGAGTTAAAATTAGGAGATATTTTTGGTTAATTGTAAATTCAACACCCGTTGAAATGATTCATGATTTGTTTGTGAAATAAGCTAGAAAGCATGATAAAATGTAGTTTACTGCTATTTGCAAATTTATTGTTTCTTATAGACTTGCTATGTAATGATTGTTAGGAAGAACCTAGATCGAGTCCATGATTAATAGAAACCAAGTAGGGAGTAACCACTCGGGTGGTACTCACATGCATGAGTGAGGAAGAATGAATGGAAATGAAAATGAAAAGAACCCTAAAGGCAGGTATATGCCGGGAAATGAAAAGGAACCCTAAAGGCGGGTATATGCCGGGATAAGAAAAACCCTAAAGGCGGGTATATGCCAGGACTAGGGAGTTGGGGTAGATGGGTAGTCCGGAGCTAACCTAGCTACTAGGATACACCCCTACCAAGATGGGAAAGGGAATAGTAGCCCACAGGGGGTTAGTTTCCATACAGCTATGCCATCTCAAAGGAAAACCTCCAATCTCCAAGCTCGATGTACGAGTTTTAACGAATGAATGTAGAAAACGAACGTAATGATATGAAAGGGTTGGGTTGAGTGGCCCTCAATCCAACAAGGACTGAAGAGAGAAATGCATAATTGTTTTTCCCCTATCCTTACTGAGTGTAAGCTCACGTCCTTACTTGTGGTGTAGGTAACGAGGGAGTTATGTCAGCCATTAAGGAAGAGGACATGCCGGTGGAGCCTGCAGTTGGTCTGACAATGGCGCCAGTTGAGTAGTAGTATGATATAGTATGGTATGGTACAACATAAGAAAAAGAAATGTTAAAATTCAGTCTGTGTTTTTATTTGAATAATTGGGCTATGTAATCTCAATAACTTTGGATTTGAACTTCAATTATGTTTTGAATGCCATGTTTTGAATGCCGTTTTCAGTAAAAGTAGTTTTCTCGTTTAAGTATGCTTCCGTAATTATTTATTAATTATTTATCTTAAGCATGAAAGAATGAAATTTACTAATGATTCGGATTTGATGCACTCTGATAACCCCAAATGATTTTAATTAAGTTCTTAAAATGGTTTAAGAAATCCGGGTCGTTACAATGCCTCTCCCCCTAAAGAGCATTCTGGACCATTCCCACCATGGCAGGAGTAAACATGCTATGGTGGTGAAGAGTCACTTGCCCAAAATAGAAATAAAAGAAATACAAATGAACTACCAAAAATAGAAAGAAAACTACTATAGCATGGGCGGCCATAGACAACACGTCCTGGACAAGCCCGGATTCTAACATCCTCCCCCATTTGAGCTGTTGACGCCCTCGTCAACTTGTCTTCAGCTTGAACTCTTCAATCTTCTGCGTAGCATCTTCCAAGTCTTCGGCTTTCTCCCAAGTAACTTCGTCGTCTCCAAGTCCCTCCCATCTGACAAGATCTGTGCGTAGGCGGCAGCCTGTCTTGACACTTCGATCTGCTAGAATTTCTTCCACTTTGCTTGGATGCCTTGATCTGCTAAGGATGATATCTGGCCTGGTGATGTTGTTGCGCTCCTGATCTTCCTTGTCTTGGTGATACGGCTTTTGGTTGCTGACGTGGATCACTGAGTGGATTTTGAGCCATGCCAGTAGATTAACTCTGTAGGATGCCCGTCCAATCTTTTCAATGACTTGGACTGGACCTTCGTACTTCCGAACCAGACGTCTGTCTCTCTGACCTCTGAAACGAAGTTGTTCCGGCAAGAGTTTCACTAATACAAGGTCTCCAGCTTTAAATTCTAGCGGTCATCTCTTCAAGTCTGCGCACTTCTTCATGTGTTTAGAGGCTCGTTCCAAGTAAGCACGAGCTATCTCAGTATTTTGTCGCCACTCCTTCGAGAAGTTGTAGGCTTTTGGGCATTTCCCAGAGTATGGATGATCGAGGGTGTGCGGCATAGTTGGTTGCCTTCCACAGACGACTTCAAATGGGCTCATTCCTGTAGAGGAGTTTTTTCGACAGTTGAAACTGAATTGTGCAGCATCAAGCAGACTTGGCCAATTCTTCTTGTTAGTATTGATGAAGTACCGCAGATATTCTTCCAGTAAGCTGTTAAAACGTTCAGTCTGTCTATCTGTTTGGGGGTGATAACTGGAAGAAATATTTAAGTTAGATCCCAACAGCTTGAATAGTTCTACCTAAAAGGCTCCTGTGAATCTACTGTCTCGATCACTAATGATGCTTTGAGGTATCCCCCATAATTTCACAACATTCTTGAAGAAAAGTTGCGCTGTCGTCTCTGCGGAGCAATATTTTGGGGCAGCTATGAAAGTAGCATACTTGGAAAACCGATCGATTATCACCAAGATTGCTTGAAAGTCGTTTGAAGGTGGCAGATTGGTGATGAAGTCAAGAGATATGTTTTCCCAAGGCTTCGTTGGCACCGTTAATGGTTCTAGCAAACCCGCCACTTTGTCTCTTTCCACCTTGTCTTGCTGACATACCTAATAGGTCTTGGTATATTGTATCACGTCGTCTTTCATGTGAGGCCAATAGTATCCCCTCTTTAGTAGGGCATACGTTCTTTGCCATCATGCATGACCAGCCCACATGGTGTCGTGGCATTCCTTCAATAGATTTTGCCGTAGATCATTACTTCGTGGCACGTACAGGCGATTTCCCTTGGTTAATAACAGGTCTTCTTCGATCCAAAATTGTCGCGTCTTCTTTTCCTTTACTAATTGCATGACAGCCCAAGCAGCAGGGTCGTCTTGTAGACAATTTCGAATGTAATCTCTCATAGATCTGGCAACTCTACTTACTTGAAGTTGAGATAAATAGCAAAGACTGGCACACTCTGCTTTTCTACTGAGAGCATCAGCTGCCCGATTTGATTGGCCCAACTTATGGTCAAATTCTGAGATAAGTTCGTGCCAACGCGCCTGTTTGGAGGTTAGCTTTAGCTGCTCAAAGAAATGACAAATTGCGCTGTTGTCGGTCTTTACTATAAAATTTGATCCCAGCAAGTACTATCTCCATACACGAAGGCAGTGTACTACAGCCAACATTTCTTTCTCTGAGGCTATGTACCTTCTTTCAGCTTCTTTCAGCTTGCGGCTTTCATAAGCGACAGGATGGCCATTCTGTAGTAAAACTCCTCCTAGAGCAAAGTCAGATGCATCAGTTTCGACTTCAAATGGAAAAGTCACATCGGCCAGAGCCAACACTGGACTTTGCATCATAGTTTCTTTTAAGTTGGCAAAGGCTGTTTGGCATTCTTGGTTCCACTCCCAAGGGACTCCCTTCTTTAACAGTTCAGTGAGAGGTGCAGCCTTCTTGGAGAATCCTTTACAAACCGCAGGTAATAATTTGCGAGACCAAGGAAGGAACGCAATTCTGTAACTGAAGTGGGGTTTCTCCATTCTTGGATTGCCATGACTTTGTCTATGTCCATACGAAGATGGCCTTATTCAATAATGTGGCCAAGGAACCCAATACTCTTCTGAGCGAAGGAGCACTTTTCTTTCTTTACATATAACTGATTCTGTCTCAGTTTCTTGAAGACTAGACGAAGGTGAACTTGATGTTCTTCAATGCTCTCACTATAGACCACGATGTTGTCCAAGTATACCACCACAAATTTATCAAGGAATTCGTGGAATACTTGGTTCATTAGAGTGTAGAAAGTCGCGGGAGCATTTGTCAGTCCAAAGGGCATCACCAATAATTCAAAAGCTCCATATCCGGTCACACAAGTTGTCTTTTGCTCATCACCTTCTGCAATCTTGACTTGATAATAACCTGAACGCAAGTCGAGCTTTGTGAAATATTTTGCCTTGTACAGTTGATCAAAAAGATCTGTGATGAGGGGGATGGGATACTTATTTCGAATAGTGACTTTGTTCAAGGCCCGATAGTCAATACACAAGCGTAAGCTATCGTCCTTCTTCTTTTGAAACAACACAAGTGCTCCAAATGGGGCCTTTGCAGGTCTGATGAACCTTGCCTCAAGCATTTCATCTAATTGCTTTCTTAGTTCTGCCAATTCTGGTGGGGCCATTCGATAGGGCGCTTTTGCTGGGGGTTTAGTTCCTGGGGTGAGCTCAATCTGATGATTGATGTCCCTGTGTGGAGGTAGTGAATTCGGTAAGCATTCCGGCATAGTACTCTTATATTCTTCAAGTACTTTCATAATTTCTAAAGGCACTACTTCTTCTTTGCCTTTCTCCATGATCGAGGGGACAAGAACATAGGTTGGATCTTGGTTCTTCAGTCCTCGTTTAAACTGCATAGACGATATCATTTTTATGTTACTAGGGCTTGGTTGCTTGAGAATTGCGGGAACTACTGTTGGGTTGCTCCTTGTAATCACCAAACATTTTGCAAAAGGAATGGAGATGACTTTGTGTTCCATCAAGAATTCCATCCCAAGTATAGTATCAAAGTCATCCATCTTTGCCACAACAAAATCAACTGGTCCCAACCATGAATTGAGCTTTAATTGGACTCTTCTTACGACCCCAACCACGGGCATTGCTTTTGCATTTACTGTCTTCATCTTACCAGTGGTCTTTTCCAGCTTAAGGCCCAACCGGCACGCTTCCTTTTCTAATATGAAGTTGTGGGTGGCTCCCGAGTCAATCATAGTACTTTGGACAACTTTATTATTGATAAGGGTCTCCATATACATGAGGCCTTTAGTGGGGGTCTTTTTTAGTTTATCCATCTGTTGTTGAACAGCTGATAAAAACGTCACTGTCCCAACTTCTGCAACTTCTGTGGGTTCTACTTCGACAACTTCTTCTGCCGGGTTGTCGTTAGTAATTGATGCTTGTAGAGCTGTTAACGTCGATCTATGGGGGCACTCAGCCACTCAATGTGGTCCTTTGGATAAGAAACAGGACATAGGCCTATTCATTGGTCGTTGGTAATTAGCTCCCCTCGATGTCTTTTAGCCCTCTCTTGGGACATACGGCTTTCTTTCAGCAGCGCTCAGGTTTGGTCTAGGGGACTTCGTATTGCTTGAATTGTTGGGAGGGTTCTTTTTCTGACTAGGATTCTCGTTGGAGTAGTCGAATAGTCGTTCAGCAGTAGCAAGAGCGCTTGAGAGGGTTTGCACCCTCTGTTCATATAACTTTGTCCTGGCCCACGGTTTCAGTCCTTCGATGAAGGTGAAGATCTTGTCTTTCTCTGACATATCTCGAATATTTAGCATGAGCCCTGAGAACGTTTTGACATACTCACAGATGTTGCTAGTCTGTTTTAGTTCTCTCAGTAGTCGACGTGCATTGAACTCGACGTTTTCAGGAAAGAACTGATCCTTTAGTTGCTTTTTGAGCTCTTCCCAAGTATCGATGGTGCAGTCACCATTGCAAATATCATTGTATTTTGATCTCCACCAAAGTTTTGCATCTCCAGTAAGATGCATCGTGGCCAAGGTCGCCTTTGACTCATCATCAGTTTTAGTTGCTTTGAAGTATTGTTCCACGTCAAAGGTGAAATTTTCTATTTCTTTGGCATCGCGGGCTCCCCAAAAGGATTTTGGCTCTGGGATTTTCGCCCAACTGGGTTCAACCGAAGTTGAAGCTTGAGTTTGGTTTCTCATGGCTCTCATCGTGACGTTCAATTTGATGTTTATTTCAGCGATCTCAGCTTTGAGGGATTCAAACATCGTCTTGAAATATTTCGTTAGGCCAATCACAGTGCTTGATAGTTGGGTATGAGCTTGGTCGATCTCTTCGACATGCTCCAGGACCCCGACTATAGCACTAGTGGAGCTCTCTCCACTTTCTACTCCTTTTCCCTTTTCTGGTCGGGATTTGAGGTTCTCCACCCGATCAATCAGCTCTTGGATTGGGATGGTGTCTATTTGGTTGTGAACAACAGCAATCTCAGCAGGAAATTCAGACATTTCCTTCATTCGTTCCTCCTCCAGGAAACGAATGTTATCAGGGATTTCTTGGAGATACTTCATCTCCTCTTCTAGCTCGATTAACCGTTCAAGCTGATCCATCGACGAGCTTGTTTTCTCCGGAAAATTCTTTTCCGGCATGCTTTCTTGCGATTTGAGCCAACCTGGCTCTGATACCAACTGTCACGGTCCTACTTTCAAGAGACTTAAGAGAGACCGTGCGGCACTCGTTGTTAGGGGGAATAACAAGTCAGCCCACGACCAGTGCCAACGGCACCAATTGCCCACGATGTTAGAACGAGCTTTGTGTCTAACGAGCGAGCAGTAAGCAAGCGAGATTAATCGAAAAGAGCGTCATTGAGCATAGTGAGCATAGTTTGTATGTAAAAAGCTTTATCATTGATTGTTAGCAAATTACATTGGGTAGGGGGGTCTACGTGCAGTCATGCCTCTCCCCCTAAAGAGCATTCTGGATCATTCCCACCATGGCAGGAGTAAACATGCTATGGTGGTGAGGAGTCACTTGCCCAAAATAGAAATAAAAGAAATACAAATGAACTACCAAAAATAGAAAGAAAACTACTCTAGCATGGGCAGCCATGGACAACACGTCCTGGACAAGCCCGGATTCTAACACGCCACCATGAAACACCCAACTGAGGAGGCCCCGCTTAGATGCTTCTGCCGCACTGTAGTTCCCTTCCTTCCTTGCCACACCCGTGCCTAGAGATTGAACCAGCATTTTCTTGCACTCCATTGGATTTATTTTTATCTTCTCTTCCTTATTCACCTTCATAAATCTTGTCATCTGGGTTATGGCCATTAACGTCTGTAGAAGCTCAACATTAAATTTGTGTTACAGTCTAGTTTACATAGGTTTTCGATGATTTGATCTTATAGATTCAATTTCTGTAACCATTATGTCCCAATATGAAAGTAAATAGTGATAGAGATATTAGAAGAACATCTAACCTTTGAAGAGAATCCAATCGTAAATTAAAATTTTGATCGAGTGGTCAAATTCTTTTCGAAGGTTTAATAATTCTTGTTGACGTTTCCAACGTGAATCCTTTTGGTAGTGGAAGATAATATTGAAAAGTAAGAGCTAAGAGATAACAAAATTTTAAGTACACAGACTTGCCAAACCTAAAGGATTATTTTGGTTTAGTTTGAAATCCTATATAGCACGTTGATAGTGTGTCAAATACCATGTATGGTCAAATATGAAATTATGGCTTAGGGAAATTAACACATCAACCACTTTGTGATCAATAACAAATTAACCACCAACGTATTTTTGCTAACAACTTAACTACTCAATTATGGAAAATCGCCGCCGCGAACATAGCTATTAATTTTTTGAGAATTTGCAGTGGAAAAGAGCTAACTCATGAAAAAAAACTTCAAGAACTTATGATTTTAGAGACTTTCAACGGAAAATAGTTAATATACATGGAGAATAGATTTGAGAAAATACTGTATAAGTTGATTTTAATTTTTTTTTTATTTTTATAATTTAGAAAATTTTGTAAAATAATATTAATGTTTTAGATTTCGGATGATTTAGAATTGTTTTACTGTGCATGGGAGAATTACAACTTTTTTGTGTTATCTATGTTTTTCTACGAAGAAGACAATGATTTTTTTTATTTGCAGACTTTCCTCTGAGTTATCTTTCCTCTGCGGAAAGACGACATTCCTCTGCAGAATGTCGACTTTCTTAAATTCTATTTCAAGAACTCACTTCTGCAGTGGAAAGACAACGTTCCGCTGCGAAAAGCTAACGTTCCGCAGAGGAAAAACAATATTCCACAAAGGAACGACTACGCTATTTAACAAAAAACGTAACCGCGGTGTTTACTACATCAATTTCTCATAGTTCAGTATTAAGTTGTTAGCAAAAACTGTTTTGTGGTTAATTTATCATTGATCTCAAATAACAGTGGTTAGTTTGTTAATTTCCCTATGGGTTACTATGTCAAGGACCATGGTGATGACAAAACAAGTATGATTGCTATGAGCTGTCACAAACTGAAAACTTACAGGATTGTTAGCTGCAACTCCACCATCAATGAGATTGTATTGTCTAGGGTTTTCATTACTATTAGCGTGGAGTTGGAAAAATAACTAAGTCATGAAGTTCTTCAATAAGCTCATCAATGAGAGGCATCAGAAATTTATCTTTAAGAGTCATAGCATTGAGTTGCCTATAATCAACACAAAAGTGCCACTGACCGTCCTTTTTCTTCACGAGCGAGATAAGAAAAGCAAAGGAACTGGTACTTAAAAGAATAATACTTTCCAATAGCATGTCCTGAATCAAGCGATCTATTTCAACTTTGTGGAAATATGGGCAATGATACGAACCAAGCCAGAATGGCTTGGCATTAACAATCAGGGGAATGGCATGATCATAGGACCGTTGTGGAGGCAAGCCAATAGGAATCTGTAAAATATCTTGGAACATATCCAACAGAGCCTGAATGGTAGTGGGAATCAGTTGACCCTGAACAATAGATACCGATTGCAATTGACCCCATAGAAAATAATCTTGCTGTCAAACCCAATTAGAAAAACTCCTCAATGAACAAATTTTTGAAGAAGAAAGTGTGGAACTAGTATGAAGACAAACTTCAGCTCCTGCAATTGTAATGTGTAGAATTCCTTTCAGGAAACCAAAAGTGATAGGACTGATAAAATTGATCCATTCAATTCCTAAAATTAAATCACTACTGCCTAAAGGAAGAGCCCGAAAAGCAAAGTTGAAATCAAGATTGTGCATACTCCAGTGAATAGTTTGAGTAACAGATGCACTAAGTAACTTTGCTTCGTTAGCTACTATTTCAATTAAATAGTCAGTGTGGTCCATAGGCAGGTGAAGGCATTTGGCTACTAATTCATCAATAAAGTTGTGAGTGCTTCCACTATCAATAAGAATTGAAACAAGTTGATTAGCAATGTGACCTGTAATACAAACTGTGAAATGAGAAGTATAGCTCGCTAAGGCATTAAGAGAAACTTCAATGTCTTATGTTTCTTCCATAATAACTTTCTCAGTCGGACCATTAGAATCAGAAAACTCCAAATTTGAGGAAGTAACTAAAAGAAAATTAAGTAATTGATTCTTACAAATATGGTCGGCATTATATTTGTCATCACATTTAAAACAAAGTCTAAATTTGCATTTTAAATTCATATCCTCTTGAGAGAGTTTCGGTAATCACAACCAAGAAGAGGAGTCCGGTTGGTTGGAAACTGTAGTCTTGTCTGGCCATTTAGACGGAACAAAAGATTTAGAAGATTTTGGCAAACGTTGCAATGTTGAATTGATTGCTCCCATAATAGAGCAACCTCAAAAGCAAGAGCTAAAGTCGAAGGCTGGTTGATCTTAACAGTGGCTTTGATCTCATCTTTCAAACCACTAATGAAAACATATATATAGTATGATTCAAACATGCGTGGCATTGAAGGTTGAACTAATGCTTTAAGAGATTCAAATTGCTGAATACAGTTTTTCATCGAAGTAACCTGAATATAGTGTTTTAGAAAAATGGCAGAATAATTCAGTAGCAAATTTATCCCAATTCGCTGGAGGCAAAGAAGAGACAATGCCATCAAACCATGTATCAACTTGATCTTGTAAGTGCAATTCAACAATGTCCAAGCAAAGATGAGGCAAAGTCTGTTGTAGATGAAAATATTTGTTTGCTTTCTGGATCCGTTCCCGTGGTCCAGTTCCAGAGAAAAACGGAAGTTCCACTCAGGGTAATTTTATTTGAGAATTAAGATTTGGCCGTGGACAATCAATCTGTGTGGAAACTTCTGAACTGGAAGAAGTGGAAGCAACTGAAATTGGAATATGTAGCGGCTTAGTACGGATTTAGAAGTAATTGGGTGAAAGCCTCCATAATCGATTCATGTTTAGTCTCAGAATCCTGAACAAGACTAAGAACTATGGCCTCCAAATGATCTTGATGAACAATAAGCTGTTGAAACATTTTTTCAGTTACCTCCAGTCAGGAAAAAACAGTGTTTAAAGAAATGTTGATTCCCTCCAAGTCACCGTCGATACACCGGAATGTCTCTTCGTTTGCCTTCGAACGTGTCTCTGTTATTATATGTTTGTTACAGCTCTGATACCAAATTTTTATGGAACGAGAAGAAGAACAATGGATGGAAGATTATTTTAATTCAAAGCAGCTCACGACCAAGTATTACAGTAGGAAATAAAACGGAAATAACAGAAAGAAGAAAGCAACAGACTTTTCACACACTATTCACATTTCCATTCCTTCTATTTATATGAAATATCTTCAGCTTCTTCCACGTCAGCTAACGACATCTCACTTTAAGCTTTAAGCTTTAACTATAGGACGACGTGATTCTCTTCTACGCCGCCTTCCCCAATGTAGCCATTGCTGTGAATAACATTGGGGTGCATTATCGATAAGGATTATGTTTTGACATGCCTCGGGGGCCGAGGCCTATTACTCGATCGCAAACAAGGTCCTTACTTTTACTTAGCCAAATTACTGATGATCTTGTTTCTTTTGCAGGTATTAACTTCGAGGATGGTTCCATTTGGGATGTTGTCCCAACGGATAGGGAGTAGCCCGTGCATGTCTTGACTTGGGAGACACGTGAGTGTTGTGAGCTTCATCAGACGGGAATTTGTCTTCCCGGCATCCCAAAGGTGTAACCTTTCAATTCTGCATTTTTTTATTTCTTATTTTATTTTCATGGCAAACATTGAGCCTATTTTGTTAAGGTAAGGCATGGTTATAAGCTTTACTCATTCATGCATTTAGATTGTTGGTTAGGTTAGATGGTGATGATTCAGTTATGGGTTGATGGGCCAAGTCCAATCCATTTCAAGCTCAAGGAAAGAGCAAGCCCAAAGAAAACATCAAGGAGCTGCCACGTGTACGCCATGCATGTTATCTCCCACCAGCTTTAATCTCAGCTATTCATTCTACATTCATCCAAGGGCCTGCATGTTGCCACCCAAAGAAAACATCCAAGAGCTGCCACGTGCACTTCATGCATATTGCCACCCACCTACCTCATCTCAGCCGTCCATCATCCCCTACTCATCATCACCTAGGCTTATAAATATCCATGGATTAGATGCATTGAAAAAAACTTTTGATCAGATTAATATATTAGTAGCTTCCTCCTTTGTGAGAAAAATCCCGACCCTGTCGTGAGTCAACCCCAAATTTTCGAATCTGAGATGAAGTAGAGGACTTCCTTGTTAGCAAGCTCGTGGTGCTTGAGCTAACTCGTAAGTTTTCCCTTTTCAAACTTCCATTGGGAGTTTGAGCGAGGGAAAACCGAACCATTGCCTACGATTGGTAGATTTTCTTCGAAAATCTAGAATCTGTGAACCTCACGTTAGATAGTTCCCGGATCTGATCAAGGGTCTACATCTCCTCCCCTGTCGCTCATCGTGGGTTTCTAACACATGCTTCCTTTTCTAGGTCGTCTTGTGTCAAGTGTGGAAGTTTGAAAAGGGAAAACTTACGAGTTAGCTCAAGCACCACGAGCTTGCTAACAAGGAAGTCCTCTACTTTGTCTCGGATTCGAAAATCCGGGGCTGACTCAAGACAGGGTCGGGATTTCTCTCACAAAGGAGGAAGCTACTAATATATTAATCTAATCAAAAAAAAATTTTCAATGCATCTAATCCATGGATATTTATAAGCCTAGGTGATGATGAGTAGGGGATGATGGACGGCCGAGATGAGGTAGGTGGGTGGCAATATGCATGACGTTTACGTGGCAGCTCCTGGATGTTTTCTTTGAGTGGCAATATGCAGGCCCTTGGATGAATGAAGAATGAATGGTCGAGAATAAAGCTGGTGGAAGACAACATGCATGGCGTACACGTGGCAGCTCCTTGATGTTTTCTTTGGGCTTGCTCTTTCCTTGGGCTTGAAATGGATTGGACTTAGCCTATCAACCCATAACTGAATCATCACCATCTAACCTAACCAACAATCTAAATGCATGAATGAGTAAAGCTTATAACCATGTCTTACCCTCACAAAATAGGCTCAATGTTTGCCATGAAAATAAAATAAGAAATGAAAAAATGCAGAATTGAAAGGTTACACGTTTGGGATGCCGGGAAGACAAATTCTCGTCTGATGAAGCTCACAACACTTGTCCCAAGTCAAGACATGCACGGGCTGCTCCCTATGCGTTGGGACAACATCCCAAATAGAACCATCTTCGAAGTTAATACCTGCAAAAGAAACAAGATCATCAGTAATTTGGTAAGTAAAAGTAAAGACCTTGTTTACGATCGAGTAGTAGGACTCGGCCCCCGAGGCATGTCATGTTTTAATATTTCTTCGGAGTTTAGCAAATTTTTTATTTTTTATTTGGATTAGTTATGGACTTGGGTTAAGAGTAGATGTTTTGAATTGTGTTAATGGAAGAAAGATTGATTCTTTAGGATCGGAAGATCAACACCGGTTTCGAGAAGCCGGGTTCCGACAAACGTTCAAGGGTACATCTTTGCGAATGTCTCAGGTAATGTGTAAAGATTAGAAATTTATGTTGGATCTTCTGTCGTATGCTATGTTGGTGAATTATTAGGCTTACCGAGGCTTAATTGATCTTCGTTGTAGGATGTTGATTTGGGAAGGGAAACAGTGAGTCGGGAGGCAACTCCCGATTTTCTTCTCTGTTCGTTGGTCGATGTTATACCTCGCAATGGCTTCATTAGGGAAAGCAGCGTAGAAGAAAACCACACCGTCTTGTAGTTAAAGCTTATAGCGAACTGTCATTAGCTGACATAGAAGAAGCTGAAGATATTTCGTATAAATAAATGTGAATAGTGTGTGAAAAGTCTGTTGCTTTCTTCTTTTTGTTATTTCTGTTTTATTTACTTCTGTAATACTTGGCCGTGAGCGGCTTTGAATGAAAATAATCTTCTATCCATTGTTCTTCTTCTCGTTCCATAACACCCAAAATCGTCAATCTTGCCGAGAATGGATTCACATCGACACTCAACAATCAATCTAAAAAAATCGGATAGCATGTAACCTCTGTCTCGCGAAGAATTTGAAGAAGAAAATGCAACGAAGATCGATACTTGCCTCGGCGATGAATGATTGCCCATTGTCGAGAACCACACACTGAGAGAGAGTAGAGAGAGAAATGGTCACTAGGAGAGGGAAAAAGAGTGGGAGTGGGGGATTATTTTGCCCCACTCTATATGGAAATAGGGGGATATCCCCCCTAATTCGTCTACAACCCAGAAAGGAGGTTGTTTGAAATTTTTTTTTTTTTTTTATAAGTGTGCCTGAAATTGGCTGGATATAACATGGCATGAGCATTTTGAATTTCTATAATCATCCTTTGATACGTCACAAACAACATAATTCACCAAGACGTATGAGGTAAACTCTTCACTGAAGAACACAAAATCACATAGCAAAGATAGGCTTAAAAAACTATACTTTAAAAATAATTTACATCAGTGTGCCTTGCAGTTCTATAATTATGAATATTCGAGATGAATTAGGAAAGGAAGACTATCTAGACTTTGTTGATTAACTGAACTTCATTGATGTTAGATAAAAATTAAAGTATTTAATTATCAATTCTTCCACAACAGTTGGTGTTCTTTTGACCTTTCATAACCAAAACTTCAAGAAATTGGAGTTTTTCTAAGACCCATAGCAGTCTCCTCCATGGAAAATGAAAAAGTCTAATCTTGTCTACCCAACTATAAAAGGTCGAGATTAAATAATTATAAAAATTAAATTAGAAAATACGAAATTTGAGCATATTTATGAACATTGGTAAAAGAAAATTTTGGTCAAGATTGATTGAGCTATCATATACAACAATCCTGCGCCCTTTTTCAAAGCATAGACTATTCAAACAACTAAAAATCCATACCTCGTTCGTTTATTGAATTGATGGAAAAAGTAAATATTAACAACGACACGGATGGCATATGCAAAATAATTGGCATCAAACGAAGACTCAGATAAAACAAAGAATCCAGATGTAAGGACGCTTCAAGTTTCAACAATAAAGAATGACAAAAATTAAATTTAAACAATGACAATTTTTGTATCAATGCAGATTTTGATGTTTTAAGGATTTCGGGCGTCTCTTCTTTTCATTTGAGAGTAATTTGGCAAGGCGAGTGAGAGCTTCGTCGTTAGTGCCTCCTCCTTCAATTTCTTCCTGTTCTCCGGATTCCAAGTTAATCCTAGAAATGGGTTTGCTTAGAAGACTATTTCCAACTTCTACCAACTTTTCTAAATTTTCTTTCGTTGTAATATCAGTTGATGATTCTTTCCCAGTTAATGTATCGTCCTGTCCATTCATCGCCAAAAAAAATAAAAAAAGAAACATTCGTCAATTAATTAGTATCCTTCAAATCGTTCTACATAATTGAAAATAGTGTGATCAAATTTGTTCTATCACTTTTATTGTGACAAATAGCATTGCAATTTTGAATTGTACTCAAATTATTAGCATTTGTTAAAAGATTTTTTTAAAAAATCTAAATCTTGTTATTTGGAGAAAAAATTAATTTAATATTCATATGAAAAACATGTTTGGAAACGAGGATAAGAACAACCATTACCTGAATACGAATGTAGTTGTCAGTGCTATCCAAGGACTGGAAAAGAGTGGACAAATGAAAATCCACGACATCAGTGCTTGCGTCACTAAAAACATCAATAATGGGACTAGAGCCGCCGTGAAACACCCAGCTGAGGAGGCCCCACTTAGATGCTTCTGCCGCGCTGTAGCTCCCTTCCTTCCTTGCCATACCTGTGCCTATTGATAGAACCAGCATTTTCTTGCAATCCATTGGATCTATTTTTATCTTCTCTTCCTTCTTCACCTTCATAAATCTTGTCATCTGGGTTATGGCCATTAATGTCTGTAGAAGCTCAACATTAAATTTGTGTTATAGTCTAGTTTACATAGGTTTTGGATGATTTGATCCTCTAGCTTCAATTTTTGTAACCCTTATGTCCCAATATGAAAGTAAATAGTGATAGAGATATTATAAGAACATCTAACCTTCGAAGAGAATCCGATCCCGATCATAAATTAAAACTTTCATCGAGTGGTCAAATTTTTTTCGAAGGTCAAATAATTTTTATTGGCATTTCCAACTCGAATCCCTTTTAGTAGTGGAAGATAAAGATTGAAAAAGTAAGAATTAAGAAATAACAAACTTTTAAGTACACAGACTAGCCAACCCTAAAGGATTATTTTGAATTAGTTTGAAACCCTATATAGCGCGTTGATAGTGTGTCAAAAAACATGTATGGTCATATGTGATATTATGGCATAGGAAAATTAACATATCAACCACTGTACTTTGTTTTAAATGACAAATTAACTACTAACGTATTTTTAGTAACAATTTAACCACTCAACTATAAAAAATCACAGCCGCGGACATCGCCTTAACTTTCTGAGAACTCACAGTGGAAAATAACTAATACCTATAGAAAAATTGCAAGAACTTATGATTTTAGAGACTTTTAGTAGAAAAAAATTAATATCTATGAAGAATGAATTTTAAAAAATATTATATAAGTTGATTTTAATTTTATAATTTAGAAGATTTTATAAAAAAATGTTAATGTTTTAGATTTCGAATGATTTAGAATTGTTTTACTGTTCATGGAAGAATGACAATTTGTCTGTATTATCTGTGTTTTTCTACAAAAAAAATAATGAATTTTTTTTTATTTGTAGATTTTCCTCTGTGAAAAATAACTTTCTTCTACGGAAGATTGTCTTTTTACATAGGAAAATCATATTTTCTCAACGGAAAGTTATCTTTCTACAAAGTAAAATTGTATTTTCCCAAGCCATCTTTCCTCTGCAGAAAGGCAACATTCCTCTATGAAATATCAACTTTCTTACGTTTTATTTTAATGACTCATTTTTTACCGTGTAAAGACAATGTTTCACATATCACATAAGAACGATAATGCTATTTAACAAAAAAAATATAATTATGGTTTTTATTTTGTTAATATTTAATTCAGTGTTAAAAAGTTGTTAGAGAGCGGTTGATTTTAAAGTATTGATTTATTAATTTTACTATGAGTAATTATGACAAGAAGCATGGTGATGACAGAACAAGTATGATTGCTATGAGCTGTCACAAGCTGAAACTTACAGGATTGTTAGCTGCAACTCCTCCATCAATGAGATTGTATTGTCTAGGGTTTTCATTACTATTTGCTTTTTGAATCTCAAAGAAATGAGCCGGGAAGTAAGTCGGAGCTGCCGATGTGCCGAGACACACATCTGCTAACTTAGCATTCTTCAACTCATGCGCTTTTGCCTTAAAAAAAACCCCAAATTCAGTGTCAAAAAAATTGTTTGATGGATGTTTCAAATATGTAAACACTAGAAAAGGAAAAATATGTATATTTATTTTGGAATTAAATATATTTATTACTTCATGGGTGGTGAAGATGACTGGCTGAAGAAGCTTGATGTCAAAAGTTGGAATGAGAACGTTTGTGAGAGTGTCCTTCATGGTAAGGTCTCCAAGCAGCCCATTTACCAACGATTTAATGTATCTCCCATTGTATTTCGGGCCACTTATTTGTTTCAAAAGATTCTTCGCTGTGCTTAGGAAATTCTGAGGGCTAATATCCAAGCATCCACTAAAACAGCTGAATAAAAAAATGGGCAAGCCTCAAATTTAAACTTTATTTCTTAAAATCTCGTAAAATAATAGGGAAAAAAAGTGAAGAAGTCACCTTGTATGTGGGAAAATTTTAGGGCCGTGTTCTAAATAGAAAGGGGCTATGTCTTTTGCTGCATACAGTGGCTCCTCTTTGTTGTTCTTGTTTGGAGCTGTAAGCATGGTTGTTATCAATCCACCTGTACTTGTTCCTGCTATTACATCAAAATAATATGCAATTCTTGCATCTTCTCCATCCAATTCCTATAAGAAAAAAGAACGAAAGTTAGAGAGAGAGAGAGAGAGAGAGAGAGAGAGAGAGAGAGAGAGAGAGAGAGAGAGAGAGAGAGAGAGAGACCTGAAGTTTGGATTCAAGTGAGGCAAGGATGGTGGCAGGAATGATGCCTCTAATGCCACCACCGTCAATGCTAAGCACTGTTAGCATGTTACCTTCTGCAAAATCAGACTCCATTTGCATTCAGCACAAAATTATTTCAATCTTTTTGCTTTCTCTTCAATGGCATAAGATTCTCAAAAGGATAGTCATGGTTTTTATAGAAGACTCTGAGACCTTTATCAGAATGAAATTAATCAGTTGGACCCCACTTTGTAAACTGTACAAATTTTTGTTGATTAGTCCTTCTTGGAGTGTTATTTAGGTTAATGTACGACGCTATCTCTCTCTCTCTCATTGTAGATTTAGTCCTCCTTCGAGTGTTTTTGAGGTTAGTGTACGGAGATTAGTTCTGTCTCTCTCTCTCTTCTTTCGACGTCATTTTTCAAAAAAAAATCCTTATTTGACAAAATTAAGTAATTATAACACAAAGTTTCACTCCATGATCTAACATGTAGTAAAAAAAATCTTTGGTAGATATAATATTCGTCAAATATTCTTTTTTGTCAAATATGCTTGAAAATTAGGCAAAGTCTGCGAAAAAAAGAGAGAGAAAGCAGAGATGAACGAAAGTGACTTTTCAACAAACTTTGTAAATTATGGGTGTGAACTAGATTTTGATTAGATCTGTTCCCTGCCATGTCTTCTAATGCAAAACTTGCTTTAATGATGAGGACAATTAGACTTCTCCAATTTTGAAAAATACACTTTATCAAAAAGAAGTTTGCTAAAAAGCCTAAGTCCGGATATTTAAATTATATTCTTTTAATTAGAAAATTAAATTGGGTTTTACATTTTACTCATGGGAGATGGAATACCATATATAAAAAGCACTCCAAAATAATAATTTTTTATTGTGTGGTTATGGTCACATCACTTGATCCTCAACAAACCCTCGCAAAGATAAGTTACCACGATTCAATTCTCAGAGACCCGATTACAAATTTAAAGGTCTTGTTCATTATTTGCAGTAGAAGACTTAACCAAAATTTTACAAGTCCTAACTCAACTAAGATAATCCAAGGTCAATATAATGATTGCAAGAATATTAAATAGTGAAACAAATTAAATACAAAAGAAAATATTGGGCAAGGAAAATAAAAGGGTAATTAACAAAAAAACCTTAAACTATGAGATTAGTGATAATTCAAACCTTAAACTAAGTTCGTTAATAATTAAAACCTAAAGTATAGAAAATGAACAATGCAAATCTCGTAGTTACATTTTTCTTCAAGAGACGTCTCTCGAAGGTCCGCGCCACCCGCAAACCTCTGATTATACCCCTTTACATGAAGACGGACATCAATACTTAGATTACAGACATCCATGTCTATCCATTTACACAGAAGCGGATGCCCATACTAAAATGAAGATGTTTATTTCCTGCGAGGGACATCTATTATCTGTGAACGTTAATAGGAAAGACATCCACACTTTCAAATATATAATTTTGTGCATTTTTAAATAAGTGTGGACGTTTGCACATAGAGCAGACATCCTTTCAACTCCATATATATAAGTTGAAAGAGTAGAAGACATCCAAAGATAATTTCTGCATAAACCCTAAATCCTCTGCAACCTTAAATCTCTTAACATCATTCAAGAGCAAATGAGTAGCAAAAATTGAGTGTTTTAGTGTTGCAAATCAAATGACATCAAGGAAAGGAACTAGCGTTAAAGAATCCAGCAATCAAGAATCTGTTAACTATGGAATTGAGGTGAAGTTTATTTCGACATTTCATGTCGGTGAGCTTTGTGCATTCAATCATGAAGCAGTTACAGAGGTTTATTCAATCTCGACATCTGTAGACGATGAGCTTCATTCATTATGTGGCTCAAAAGATGATGATTGAGGGGGATGTAATATCCCAATTTTCCATAACGGAATTTTAATAAGGATAAGGGAAATTAATCGGAGGAAAATATGGATATTAGGCTAATTGAATAAATTAAATTATATGGATAATTGAATATTTATTCGATGACGAGAAAATGTTTGTATAATCATTGAGAATTTATTTGATGAAAAATTTATTTGGGAAATCGAATTGAAGGATTTAAATCGGACTAATATTCATCGTTAAGCAATATTTAAAATAAATTAGAAATTAAAATTGGGTCAAAAATAATTTAATTAAATGATGGTGATTTATTAAATGAAGAACTAAAATTAAGTAAATTAAAATTAAGGAAAATTGAGTTAAGAATTAAAAGGGAAAAATGAAAGGAATAGAACCGGTTCGGCTGATTGGATTGTCGGTTTGGTTTTTTGTTTTTAAAGAAACAAAAGGGAGGAAGAGTTAGGTCATAAATTCATATGAGAAGGAGAGACTAGAGGAGAAGAGAAAATCGGAGGGGGGAGAGCTTGCGTCAGGGGGAGGCAATGCAGCGACGGCCGACGAACGAGCAAGGAACGACGACTTTCAGTGGAGTTGAAGCCTGGACGGCGGGGACCGCTTGGCTAGGGCTCGAAATGGCTGCGGGTTGCAGGGCACGTGTCTGACTTGATCTTCCGCAGTGGTGCAAATTCTTTGTCAGGGTAAGTCTATAATTTTGTTTTGTAAATTACCTCCATAGTGTTTTGTTTATTGGAAAAAATTAGTTGGATGAGTTTGTTGAGTAGAAAAACGCAGTTATGGGGGATTTTTTGGAAATGGTAGGGATGAATTCGACAGTGGCAGAACGCGAAGGTTCGGTCCTGCTGGTTTGCAAAACTGAACCGGTCCAATCATTCTACCGACAAGGAGATACAAGTGTGCTTCTAGCTAGCATCATACGCGGATGATGAAGTGAAATAAAGAATGAGGGACACTCTGTGAAGCAGAAGAAATTAAGAAATAAAGAATACTGTCGAGCAAACTGTGCATAAAATCGACAAAGAGGATGAGTAGAGAAAGAGCAGCTCTTTGGAGAGCTATGAAGTCTCTGGAGAGAAAATGTGTAACGTCCCCAGTGCTCCCAGTACAATATTGTCCACTTTGGGTCGAAGCCCGCACTGTTTGTTCTTGGGGTTAGCCCAAAACGCGTTGAACTAGGTAGGGAGGGGATACACTCTTATAAACCATACATTTTCTACTCTCCCAAGCGATGTGGGATTGTGCCCCCTGATATGGGTCAGACCCATACCTGGGATTTTCCTGACCTTCACAGGGCAAGATGCCACAATCTCCCTCCCTTGGGGATCTGACGTCCTCGTCGGCCACACTTCCGGTTGGGATTTCGCTCTGATACCATTTGCAACGTCCCCTAGTGCTCCCAGTACAATATTGTCCGCTTTGGGCCGAATCCTGCACGGTTTTGTTCTTGGGGTTAGCCCAAAATGTGTTGTACTAGGTAGGGAGGGGATCCACTCTTACAAACCATATATTTTCTACTCTCCCAAGCGATGTGGGATTGTGCCCCCTAATATGGGTCAGACCCATACTTGGGCCTTTCCTGACCTTCACAGGACAAGATGCCACAATCTCCCTTCCTTGGGGATCCGACGTCCTCGTCGGCCACACTTTCGGTTGGAATTTCACTCTGATACCATTTGTAACGTCCCCCAGTGCTCCCAGTACAATATTGTCCGCTTTGGGCCGAATCTCGCACGATTTTGTTCTTGGGGTTAGCCCAAAACGCGTTGTACTAGATAGGGAGAGAATCCATGCTTATAAACCATGTATTTTCTACTCTCCCAAGTGATGTGGGATTGTGCCCCCCTAATATGGGTCGGACCCACACCTAAGCCTTTCCTGACCTTCACAGGACAGGATGCCACAAAATGAATTGGAATAAATTGACAAGAGGGAAGAGATGCTCTGGTGAGTTGAAGGCCGTGAGGTGAAAAGAAAGGTTTGCTGGAGAAAATTTGGGAGAGACAGAGATCAGGTGTTTTAGGTATGAACATCATGGTTTTTGGATGAAAGATATTCTATAAAATTGGATTAATACTTTTGGGAATTTGTTTTGTTTATGGTTTTGGTTTTGCCGAGTAACAATTTTTGGGAAATTGTTGGTTGCTTTGTTATTGTTGTTGAACTGTTGTGGGTATTTGCTATTATATGAAATTTGTTAAACTTGATTATTACATGTGACGGTGGAAGATTATAGGAATATGATAAATTGTTTGGATTAGAATAAACAAATATTGGTCTGTTGGGTTATGCTCATTATATATATATTGTGGGGGATTTATTTTTTATAATCATTTTGGTTAATGGTCATTTGAAAATGGATATTGGCTATTGATAATGAAATAATAATGTGTTAATGAAACATGGGTTCATGTTGGAATGATCACGGTTGGAAATGCTCTATTGATGTGACTGTTCCATGCCTCTTGTAATTAGTGAAATGAAGAGAAGTGATAAGTTTATGGTTATGTAAGTCAAGGTTATCTTTTTATCAACTATAAAAATTAATAAAGATAAATAAATGAAAAACTGTTAAAAGATAATTAAATTATTAAATAATAAACCAGAAATAACGGTATCAAAGTTAGGGTTCATAATTGATAAATATATTAATAAATAAATGTTAATTATTTTGAAGGTATTAACGGGAAAAGAATAAAGTTCTAAACACGCCACGGATTGCAGGTACGTTAATACTTACTATGCATTGGTCTTCGGAACCTACATCACAAGAATTAGGACTTTGTTTACTGATTGTTTATCGCTTTATGAAGTATGTCTACCGCTTTAATAGAATAGACAGATATTGAGCATGTTTCGCAAATTGCATTGTTGTTTGTTAACTGTTTATTAGAATTAGGTTCTTTTAATGATATGTTTCATATATGAGCATGTTTAGATAATATTGGAATGATATGATAGGAATGTATGCATTCACGAGCATCATGGTTTTAAAACGATACGAAAATGGTTTTTCATGCATGGTTTTGAAAACAAAATGAATGACATGAGAAAGGTAAAAGTAAATGAAATGAAAAATGAGAAAATATTAATGGGGGAACGAGATGTGAGGTTGGGTTAACAGCTCCTCCTCGTCAAGTTTAGATATCTCTAACATCGTTAAGTAAAGATAAAGAAAAAGGTCGTTTGGTGATGTGAGGCTGAGTTGGTCGTTCTTCCTCGTCAAGTTGAGACATCTCCAATGCCCATCAAGATTAAGTAAAGTTAAGATCAAGAAGACTAACTGAAAAAGAAAAGGAAATGAAATGTGAAACAAAAACGAAAAGAAAATGAAAAGAAACGAAAACGGAAAATGAAAAAGGATTTCAAAGATGCATAACATATTTATTTTATTTTATATCACTAACTGAGCATTAAGCTCATTAGTTAAGTCTTATTGATATAGGTATACGTACGAGAACAAATTAGGAGCAGTTGATGAAGAATTTGCACGGTTGGATCTTGTAGCTGGCTGAGCTAAAAGAGTAAATGGGTATTATTTGTAAAAAGTTTTGTAAATTAATGAATATTCGATAAAGCTTGTTTTAATTCCGCTGTGTTTCATAAAAAAATGTTATTATTTATATTTTCAAGAAAAGAATTATTCCGCTGATAAAATGTTTCAAATTACTATTATTGAAAAATAATTGTAAGTAATGGATTTAACACTCGGTTGTAAAAGAAATATCTTACTCCGATTTGACGAAAGAAAATTTTTAATTTTCACGCAATTTTTAAAGCAAATAAAAACCGAGTCGTTACAGGGCGGGGGAGGAAATGTTTGGGGAAAAAGTATAGTTCGTTGAATGCAATTAAAGAAGAAGTCGTGGATTACGCATTGAAAATTGATATGGGATAAAGTTTGTCAAAAGTGAATCCCATCGGTTGGCGGTCGTGGGCAAGGAAGGATGTAATTGGCAGATTCACACTTTAAAAATGCATGTTGAACTTACGTTTCAAATAAAGAGCTATAACGGGGTTCATACCTGTTCACGACAAATATTTGTTTTATGTAATGTTAAAAATCAAATAATATCTTAAAAAAGAAAATAAGATGTGGAACACCAAATTTATGTGAAAAATCCCTTTTGGCAAAAAAACCAAGAACAAAGGACCAAATCTATTATGAATATTGAAATACAACTGTCGACTTTTGCAATTCTAACTTACATGAATTTACAGAAAAAACAAAACCCTAAATAAGATCTACAATGCGGCCCCATCGCCTAGCTGGATAAAATTCAGGTCAAACCGAATTTTAACAATGTCCACCTTGACATGAATTATATAAAGGAAATCCATAGTGCATGCTTGTCACCCCGACCCAAAAAACTAATTCAAAATCCTGAATTTTGACCATCTCTACCTCGAAATGAATTCTGCTGCAATGTACCAATTTTCAAATCTTCATATCTTGCTCTCTCACACCCTTAAAGGAAATCTACAAAGAGGGTTCACCTACACATCCAAGATAAATATACAGATCACCAAACTGTATAAAGTTTGGGGAAGAAGTATAGTTTGTTGAATGCAATTAGAGAAGAAGTCATGGATTATGCGTTGAAAATGGATATGAGATAAAGTTCGTCAAAAGTGAATCCCATCGATTGGCGGTTATGTGCAAAGAATGATGTAATTGGCGGATTCACGCTTTAAAAATGTATGTTGAACTTACGTTTCAAATAAAAAGCTATAACAGAGTTCATACCTATTCACGACAAATATTTGTTTTACATAATGTTAGAAATCAAATAATAACTGAAAAAAGAAAATAACATGTAGAACACCAAATTTATGTGAAAAATCCCTTTTGGCAAAAAACCAAGGACAAAGGATCAAATCTACTCTACTATGAATATCAAAATACAACTGTCAAATTTTGCGATTCTAACTTACATGAAAAAACAAAACCCTAAATGAGATCTACAATGGGGCCCCATCGCCTAGCCGGATAAAATTTAGGTCCCAATGAACTTTAACAATTTCCACCTTGACATGAATTCTATAAAGGAAATCCATAGTGCATGCTCGTCACCCCGACCAAAAAACCTAATTAAAAATCCTGAATTTTGACAATCTCTGCCTCGAAATGAATTCTGTTGTAATGTACCAATTTTCAAATCTTCATATCTCCCTCTCTCATACCCTTAAAGGAAATCTACAAAGAGGGTTCACCTACTTGTCCAAAATAAATATACAGATCACCAAACTGTAAAAATCTTCAAGGGTAAATTCAGCAACTAATCTTGGCCACATTTAAGAAATTCTTAAATCATGCTAATGACATCCTCAAATCTCACAAAGTGTCATCCAAATTTGTGTGAGCATATCTCGTCTCTTGACTTGTCATATTAATTATGTCCCTTCAAATCCTTTTATAATCTCACTATCGTTATCGCACCATAACGAAATATCAAATCTCGATCTAAAAGTGAAAGACTATTTCTAATATCTGATCATCCCACAAAACATATTTTTAAACAAAATATATAGGCAAAAAAATCACTGGTTTCAATAAAATATTCACCCCAAAAATTGAATCGAAAAATCATAGATAGCATAAGATTCAAAAAATATCCCACAAATTTAGATATTTTATGACAGCAAATTAGCCTCAAAATCAAATCTAATCTAATCACTAGAATAATAGCATATATCACAAAATTCAAACCTTATTTGAATTTCAATAAAAAATAATCTTCAAGATTGAGGTATTCTCATGATTCCAAATCTATCATAAATCATCAAATTTAATCTTCTAAAAATCTTTCAAAAATCTCAAGGATTTTTAATAATTTTTATCTTTGGCAAAAATTCAACTTTACAAATAATACTCTTGCAGCAACCTTATGAGGATCTGGACTAGACTTAACCCTAATAATCATGTTTTGTATAACTAAATATGATTAAGTGATAATAAGTCATGAGGAGAAGATTGACTAATCAATTAAGGATATTTTTCTAAACTAGAAATAGATATAATAGTAGATACCTTACACTACGAAATGATGATGAAATTGAATCAATTGATTATACGCTCATTAATATATGAACTTTTGCAAAAAAAGTGAATGGATATGCTACAAATGAGCGTAGATGCTATTTGAGGTTAATTGAAAGGTTATTATGATTATCAATTCAAGTCATTTTAAGGCCATAAACTAGGGTTATTATGCTCATACAAATGAGCATAGTTCCCATTTGAGATGCATGAAAATGCTCTCAAGATTGGGATTCTAGAATCTATAGCAAACTTTGAGAAGGAAAAGTGTAAAGGAGAGTGCCTCAAGACTGAGTGATCGGGGTTTGATGTGGATGCCCGGAAGAGGAAAATAGAAGGAAACCACTCTCGGATCCGGACAACTCGAGTGTGAGCAAACACCCAGTGCAATACATGCTCTCAGGTATGGGCGTTTGGGGTCCAATGCAAACTTCCAGAAAGGTGTTTTGTTCTTTGTATAGTGTCTAGAGTGGACGCCTGCAAATGGATTGAGGACGTCCACAAGTTGTAAAACTTGCATATTGTTTTCAGGTTTCAACCTAAATGTTTAACCATTGCATAAATCCTTTGAGGATGATTTGAGACATGAGTAGAGGATGTTTAGATAGATATGTGATATCATTTCATGCATCACTTATGCTTGTTTAATAACAAGATTTGATTCATGTACATGCTTTATTAGTATGCATTAGATGTATCCATTGTATGCATAATATGGATATTAAAATCATGCATCATGAAATATTATATATGTATGAATGGTATTGCGGAAGATAGATTGGTCACATTTGAATCCAATTATTTGGCCGACTATGTATTGTGTGATCTATGTAAAGTGAGAAATAGTAGGAGACTGATTGTGGGTCCCCATTTGGTTGTAAATCCCTAGCCCTCTGGGTATATTTATTTCATGTACACACCTATTGAGAACAATGACCAGTATAGTGGGGTTACATGATTGTGTACGACTTTATATACGATGTGTTATGATCATGTGACACGAGACGACCTAGAAAAGGAAGCACGTGTTAGAAACCCACGATGAGCGACAGGGGAGGAGATGTAGACCCTTGATCGGATCCGAGAACTATCTAACATGAGGTTCACAGATTCTAGATTTTCGAAGAAAATCTACCAATCGTAGGCAATGGTTCGGTTTTCCCTCGCTCAAACTCTCAATGGAAGTTTGAAAAGGAAAAACTTATGAGTTAGCTCAAGCACCACGAGCTTGCTAACAAGGAAGTCCTCTACTTCATCTCAGATTCGAAAATCTGGGGCTGACTCCGACAGGGTCAGGATTTCTCTCACAGAGGAGGAAGCTACTAATATATTAATCTGATCAAAAGTTTTTCAATGCATCTAATCCATGGATATTTATAAACCTAGGTGATGATGAGTAGGGGATGATGGACGGCTGAGATGAGGCAGGTGGGGGCAATATGCATGACGTGCACGTGGCAGCTCCTGGATGTTTTCTTTAGGTGGCAACATGCAGGCCCTTGGATGAATGTGGAATGAATGGTCGAGATTAAAGCTGGTGGGAGATAACATGCATGGCGTACACGTGGCAGCTCCTTGATGTTTTCTTTGGGCTTGCTCTTTCCTTGAGCTTGAAATGGATTGGACTTGGCCCATCAACCCATAACTGAATCATCA
>CM039471.1:14336903-14376888 GCA_022433065.1 Begonia loranthoides
AGCACGATGTCCTCGTCGACCAAACTTTTGTTGGGCTTTGACTCTGATACTATTTATAATGTACTCAATTTTCCCATTACAATATTGTCTGTTTTAGGTTGAAGCCCGCACGATTTTTTATTAGAATTAGCTTAAAACACGTTGTACTAGGTAGGGAAAAGAACTCTACTTATAAACCATATATTTTCCACTCTCCCAAACAATGTGGGATTGTGCACCACTACTGGTATGGGTCGGACCTTCACTTGTGTCATCTCTTCAAAGAGCAAACTGCCATAATTTTACATGAATTTATAAAGAAAATAGAACCTTACATCATATACAATGCAGACCCACTGACTTGCCCCAATAGAATTTGGATCACATCGAACTTTAATACACACACACGCGTACGAACACACACACAAACATCTTTTGTTAATTATAACACTTTTTTGCAGTTATGATTAAGTCCCAAAGTGCTGTTTAAGGAAATTTCAAAATTGCATACACACGTGTGCACATACACACACACACATATAAATCTTTTGTTAACTATAACACTCTTTGGTAGTATGATTAAGTCCCAATGTAGTGCATAAGGAAATGTCAAAATTGAAGTAAATCTGAGGTTTTACCTGATCTCAATCCGAGGCCTCCCCTAAGTTAATTAAAACTCATGATTCGTGGCCAATTAAGCATGAAAATTGAGGGCAATTTTATACAAAACGTGAAGATTATTTACAAAAGAAAGTGTACTCAAATAAAGCGATGGATAAACACTCGAACGTGGCATATAGTGGATATCCTTTGTTATTTCATCACTTATCTTCTTCACTCTTTTAGATTCTAATGTTTTGTACATTTGTTTCATAATAACTCTATCTTAATACTACAGTGTAATTCAGTTGCACTTATTCAATGATATCACATATGTGATAACCGACATTCCCAAAAAGGTAAGTTACAAAGCTTTTTAAAAATTTTCCTTTTAATGCGAACAGTCGCTGATTTGGTGGTCAAGTTGAAGGGCTTCCATTAGATAACTGTTAGCTAGTGGGCAAAAAGGTTATTGAAAAGAAATTTATTCTAATGGAAACCCTTTTTCTCACATTTGTTGTTTGAGAGGAATGGCTACTTTGAGAGAATAGAGGTTGGAGATCAATCTAGAGGAATAACTTCATAAATCTAATTCTATCTCTCATTTGTTGAAAGATTATAGAGGTAAGTTGATTCTTGAAGCATATTGACATTTTCTAACACAATTCGAGGGTTTTAACGAGGAGATCAAATTTCAATTTTTAAATTCTGCAAAGGATTTTGGATCTACATGATTTGGAGAGTGATTTCACATAAGAAATATGAAATCTACAATGGTAAGTCTTGATCTAACCCTATTTTTGTACAGATTAGGGCGTGACTGAAAAAGTTTGGTTTTTTTGTGTAAAAACTTGGAAACGATGATTAAGAATTGAAGTTTATTGAACGAATTTGATGGAATTTAAGTTTATGTTTGGTTTGCCATCATTTTAAGTTGAATTATCAAAGTAAAGTCAAAGGATCAAAGAAATGTTGGAATTTTCAAAGCTACAAGACATTTTTTCGACACACCAGGCTCGTTTGACTTGTCAATTGGCAGATCGAACCGATCATCTAAACCATTAGTTCGATCACCCTCATTTCAGTGCGAATGTCTGAACTAGCAATTGGTCAAATTTCTCTAGTTGACTAGATAGTTTCTGGGTCAATCGAGATGTGTTTTTAGCCTGATTTTTCATGGAATTGTTTCGTTAAATCTCCGAGTTAGTTTCTATTCCATTTTTGGTTTCCAATGAGCTTTTTCAAAGTCTTGAGAGCCTATTAATGTTGGTATATTCATATAAGTGGTGGCGATTGGCTCCTATTGAACGCCTGGGTTTTTGGACTCTTTGTTTCAATGTTGTGGTGTACACCTTTCAAAGTAAAAGATTTATTTATTTTATTCAACAATGCATATATTGTTTTATAAAACTTATTTTTAGATGTGTTCTCATATACTTTTTACGTGACCTATCATTTTAGTCACGATGGTTTTATACTATATATATGTTTTCATTGTCATGATTTATTTGAACATACATATCAATCATTTTGAGATACTGATCAACTCAATCGTGTAAACTGAGTTTGATTAACTCGTGTGGGGGTCATTGTTTGTGATGCACATTTGACTGTTGGAGGATATGACGTGTTCTGTGAAATTGAGTAATGAGACAACTAATAACGTCATGTCTCCGGGTGCGAAACCCTAAACCTGATTATCGTTGTTTTGGTTGTTACGATCATTAAGTATCGACTTTCCCCACGTTTTGAGCATCATGTACTTAGAGTTCAAGAGTGACTCCATTTGCACTTAATCTTTATATTCTCACAATAATGCCTTAATTTGTTACATATTACAATATAGTGGGTTGTTTTAGACACTTGCCTTATTGATGTTATCGCTCTCATTTTTCTTTTATTATGTGAAACATTTTGAAGCATGCTCATTTGTTTTTGTAAAAGGTTGTTTATAACATTTAAATGTCTACTAAGTTTAATCGACTTACCCCAACAACATCTCTTTTATGTCTTAGTCAGGGAGACTTTCAATTAGAAATGCATGATTAGGCTCAACTTATCTTTTTTATTTAGTGTTACTTGAGAGTTTTTGCATTAGTGAGCTTTTTAATTATTACTTCCTTAGTCTTAATATTCACATAAATTATGAAAATTTATTACTTGCACGATATTTTATTATTTGAATTTATATTGTTATATTATCTAATGTTTGTTGTTAGACCTAACTTTAGCCCAACATTTTTAGGCTTCAACTATTTATTCGATATTTGACTTTTAAGTCTTCTCATCACTGAATTAATTATCTCTGATTAACGGTTGGACAATTTGTTCTGCCTTTGGTTTAGGTCGTCCCTTGTTCCATCTCAGACCCACTTTGGATCGTGACAATATAGATCAAGTCATATTTTTTGTGGTTATTATTAGTATAATGATTATTCATGAATCATTTATAAACCTAATCCTTTAGGGTTATAAAAGTTCCTACTATGCTTCTATAATGACTGGGCCCTACTTTTTAAAGGATTGGGCCCGATCATCTCACCTGTGGGGGACAGAATCTGCTACTTCTGGTTGCAGAGTAAGATAATTTCTTCTCCTGACGCGACGAGCGCAATGCGCTCATAGTGCACTTTAGGTGTCTTGGTTTCTGGTTCTGATTCCCCGTTGCTGTCGTTCTACCTCTGTCCTTCAAGCTTGAAAGCTTTCCAAAGACAAGGTTACTTTGACTCGCCTAACGAATTACTCACTCAGCTCCGGTTAGGATCGCATGGCCGATTCCGATTCCAATTCCAAGTTCGTTCCTCATTTTTCCTTCGTTGTACCATCTCGTTCTTCTCGCTGATTCTTTTTAGATTTATAATTTCCTAATATGTTGTAGTTTCTATCAATCTGTGGATTATTTTTATTACTAAGATTTTGTTATCGTTTTTTTGAGTTTAAATTTGAAGTTTTATATTTGGAGTTTTGACTTTTTATCTGAATCTACTTCCAATTGGGATGTATACTTTTAGCTATGTGGATTCTGCGGCTGCTGAAATAATCGTTGTCCGGCATGGTGAAACGGCGTGGAATGCTGATGGAAGAATTCAGGTTAAACTGCTCATTATTTAGTTGAATTCCCTTTTTTAATAGACATCAATCATTTGGTAGAACTTACTGAACTTATTCAAACATCATCCCATGGTGTATGGTTTGTAATATCCATTCTAAATCATTTGTTTGTAACTTTTTTCATCAATGCGGGGAGGCTCTGTCCAAAGTTTGCATGCAATTCCACTCTTAAGGATTTTGTTTCTACAGTTTCCTGTTTTGGATTTCCATAGTTTTTTGTTGACTCTTCTTGATTGCAAAGCGACATTACCTAATGGTGGTTAGCGATATTACATGACATCATCTGCATGGGCATTGCATATCCTTGATCTACTGGAATGAGAAGCTCGGCTTTGGCACATCAATGTTCCCATTTGTCAGTTCAAAAGTGACGAGTTTTAAAAACAATTCTCAGATTTGTTTAACATTCCCATGAAAAGAATCTGTTAAACCTCGTGTCCTTGATTGCTCGATATTAGTCTTCTTCTATCTGCTTCAAATTTGGGCCCTGTTCTGCATCTGATTTTATAAATTACTTTAATGAAAACAGGGACATTTGGATGTGGAGTTGAATGATGCCGGGAGACAGCAAGCAGCTGCTGTAACTTCTATCTCATGTTTTTATTTAATCTATTTCTTACAACCGCACTGTCTCACTGGCTCACTTGATAATCATTATGTTACTTAATGTAAGGTTGCTGATCGATTATCCAACGAGCGTAAAATATCTGTTGTGTACACATCAGACTTAAAGCGTGCTCTCGATACAGCTGAGGCAATTGCAACCAGATGTGGGGATCTGGAGGTGTGAGTTCATAGAGAGCTTTCTGGATTTTTCATTTTTCTGTAACTACTCTTGTAGAATAAAAAGTGTAGATTTCACATGAAATATAGAGACAATCGTGAGGCTCCCCCAAAATTTGGTAAAAAGAATATATAAAACGCAAAGACATTCCGATGATATTGTTATGTAATTGTAGTCTTTGTCTCTCTCCCTCCCCTCTCTTTCAGCTCTTCTTTGTGCTTCTGCTTCTTTTACTCTTGCTATTGAAGTTTTATGCCTCTGTGGACCCAAACATAGTCAACACTCAGCAGCATGTACTATTAATATATTACTCCCAACTTTCAGGTTATTAAAGATCCTAATCTACGGGAAAGACATTTAGGTGATCTTCAGGGCCTAGTACTACGTGAAGCGGCAAGAGATAATCCTGAGACCTATCAGGCTTTTTTGTCTCGGGATACGGATAAAGCGCTTCCAGTAAGTACTTGTTTCTAGACATTCTGAAATAACAGTTGATTGATTTTTTTTCTTAAAGTTTCTAGTTTTTTCAAAGAAAGCACTCTCGGAAGGAAGACCCTTGCAGCATGGCTGTCAATCATCCTTTTTAATCTGACTGTGGCTTAAATTTGAATTTGATTGAATATTTCTTTTGGTAATCAAAGCTGTATTAGAAGAAAAAAATATGCAATAAGAGGCAGAACAATTAAAAAGTGCTCTACCTACAAATTCGAGAAGTTGCCCACTACCTACTAACACCAACCCATCAAAACAAAGTGTGATAGAAGAATCTGTTAATGTTCTACATCCAAATTATCTTTATAAAAATACTCTATTGCGTCAATTCCATAAACATAGCACGAGGTGGAGCCAACTTGCTACTCTTGCTCGTAAGAAGAGAATATTGAGGCTAGTTCATGAAGAACGTGATAGAAATTAGATGTATAGATACAAAAATAATTTGATAGAGTACGCAGTATGCACAAAAATTGCACAAGAAAATACAAAATAGAAATGTGATGAGTAAAAACCTCCTTTGAGGTTTACTTATTCTAGAAGAGTTAACAAGTAAAAGGTAGCATTTGTATTTTCAACTGATAATGAGAGCTATTCTGGGGGGAAGAAGCTTAAGTAGGGAAGTAAAAAGCTATTATGGGGTGTAGAGTTTTCTGTGAAGTGAGCAGGAAGTAATCCTGGGGAAAGTGTGGTGTGTGGAGTGTGTTGTAATCCTTTTCAGTGATTCTTTGTGATCGATGACTATGCATTTGTTCAATAAAATCAGAGGTTATATCAAAATGCAGAGTATTTGATCCTCTTATTGACAGAAAAGTTTACCTGGTACCAAGCTAATGGAGGGTCTCATTTCCCTCTCCTTGCAATTCTCCAATTCTTTCCTATATATTCTGCAAGTCATGTCATCATCACTGTGCATTTTAGGTGTCTTGAATCGCATTGGTACTTACGAAACTGGCAAGTCTTGCGGAGCTATACAACTAAAAAAGCCTTTCAAACATTATTTAATAAAATGTAGTGTGGTATAGATTAGAGATTTGAATAGTATTTATTAGCTGTTTGATCTAATGCAGGGTGGTGGAGAGAGTCTTGATCAACTTTATGAGCGTTGCACATCTTGTTTGACGAATATTGGTAGAAAGCACAAAGGTAAAGGCGCATCTATAGAATTAATTTTTTCTAGGATTTCGTAAAAATTATCCACACTATTACGACAAAAGAATGAAAACCTGAAGGCTTATTGCCCATGTCATTTGCTGTTTTTAACAGGAGAGCGAGTAGTAGTTGTCACTCATGGAGGTGTTATCAGATCATTGTATAAGCGAGCTTCTCCACATAGAAGGTCTGCAGGCAAGATACTGAATACATCTGTCAACGTCTTTCATTTATTCGATGGTGACAAGTGGACCATAAAATCCTGGGGTGATGTTAGTCATCTCAACCAAACAGGATTTCTACAGTCAGGATTTGGAGGTGATAAAACTTCTGGTTAGTTAGTGCACTATATGGTCCTAAATTATAGAGTCATGTGATCATGCAATGCTTAAAGTCACAAGCACGTACAAGAATAAACAGAAGCTGATTGTTCAGTCAAGCTTGTAGGAAAAATTAAATAAGCCTCACTATTGAATTGGGAAGGCACTACAAATGGTTACTTCTCCCATTTTGGTTTAAGAGAGCATTCTTCGTTACTCAACAAATGTATTCGAGTACCCATTGAAAGTATCTATGAGTAATCATGCTATAATTAAGACCAATTTTCTAGGATAGAACATATTTTTTACTGATTTTCCATGAAAATGTCTTTGAATTGTTGTAGTTTTTAAATTTTGTCAAGTTTGGATGTTACGGTAGATGAGCTCAGACGTGAATGGTAATTTTATTTGTTCTAAACATGAGTTCTCTGCCAGACGCAGTTGCAGAACTCGCTTCGATTTTAAGAAATCAAAACACGTTGTCAGAGGATACGATTTTAAGCGATCTTTGTCGTAGTTCGATTCCGAATTGTTTGAGTTGCTTAAAAATGATATACATGCCCACGGGGGTTTGTTGTAGAAGTGGTCTTCTGTCCTCAACGAAATCCAAACAAGAGGAAAGCAAGTACTTCTCATGGAAGAATTAAGTTTTTTTGGAAATTCCCTCAGTTGATGATGAGGGGTTATTGTCAGTCACACCCATTGTATTATATGATGTTTATGTTTTCCAGTTTTTTTCCACGTATTGAGATCTTGTTTACTCAAAATTTATTGGGTTGGCTGTGGTTCTTTTTTTTTTTTTAATATAAATTCACGTAAGTTAAAGTCGTAAAATTTATAGTTGTATTTTGATTTTTATAGTAGATTTATTATTCTGTCCATAATTTTTTTTCGAAAGGATTTTTTTTACGTATATCTAGTGTTTCACATTATTTTTTTTCGGTTATCATTCGATCTCCAACAAGTAGTGTCGGAGCTTTAGTTTCGAGAATTCATATTTTCAAGTGTGATTAAACAAATTCTCTCCAATCGTTTCACATTAAACAAAGTTTGTATAATTTCTTTTCAAAAAATTACAATTTTTTTGAAAAAATAAAAGAAAAAAAAATGAAAATTGTTTTTCCTGTCATTCATCTTGTTTATATATTTTTTTTCTTCTATGTTATCCAACTACCATAAAAAACTGTAGTCATATCCATCCTGAAAATTCCGATCTTTTTTTACTTTTAAGTTTGTCAAAGGCATTATACCTTCAAACAATAGGTTCGTCATGAGAGAGTGTATATTTATCGTTAGCCATCATAGATCTGCATTGTTGTTCTCTTTTCTTGCTATGAAGTCGTTTCGATTGGAACTTCCGAGAGAGTGTTCTCTGCAGAATTGAAGTTTTTGCTAAAGATAAAATCATTAAAAATCTTTGAGATTTTTGGAAGATTTTTGGGAGAAAAAGTTTGACGATTTATGGTAGATCTAGAATTATAAGAATATCTTAAATTATTTCAATTGAAATTTCAATAAAGTTTAAATTTTGTAATATTAGCGATTATTTTAGTAATTTAATTTAATTTGATTTGATTTTAAAAATGATTTGTTATAGTAAAAATATCTAAATATTTTGATATGATAGGTCAAGAAGCGAGATATACTTGCACAAAAGGATGATACTTTGTGAGATTTGAAGATATTATCATCATGGTTTAAATATTTCTTAAATCTGGTCAGCATCAGTTACTGAATTTACCCTTAAAGACTTTTATATTGGTGATCTGTATATTTCTTTCAGACTGGTAGACGAACCCTTGTTGCAGATCTTCTTTAAAGGTATGGAAGATGAAAATTTAAAATTTTAAAAATTGGTTTTGTGCAATTGAATTAGTTTCGAGATGGAGATTGTCAGAATTCAAGATTTTGAATTCGTTTTGTTAGGTCATGCTAACAAGCACGCGCTATGAATTTCATTCATAGAATTGATATCAAGGTCGAGATTGTTAGACTTCAGTGTGACTCAAATTCTACTACGTTAGGCCGGTGGGCCTACATTGTAGATCTCATTTAATATTATATTTTCTCTATAAATTTATGTAAGTTATAGTCGTAAAATTTACTATTTTGATCTTTATAATAAATTTATTCCTTTTCTAGAGTTTTTCTTTTCAAAATATTTTTTCTCCATAAATCTAATATCTTTCTTCCTATTTTGTTTTTTGAGTTATCGACCTCAGACATATTTTGATAAAATGATTCTATTTCCCCTTGGAAAAATCAAAATGACTGGGGAATGACCAAGTCATTGGAGATCAAAGATGCCAAATGCCTAGGCTATGACAAGTCGGGTTGATCTGAGTTGAGCATTCGCAAATTTGCTCAGACTAAACCCATGTAGCAAGAGAAGCCACTAAGTGAGTTGGCTCGCTTAGCTCGTTAACATTTTTTGTTTTTTAAATTTTCATGGCCATGAGTCACTATCCCAGTTGCCAACACAACTTAATTAGCCTTAAGGCATACTGGCTTTCAATTTCATTGCATCTATCCTTTTTTTATAATTTGATACAAATACTTTTATTTCTTTTAATCTTTTCTTTCTATTCTAAATGTTCTACATAAATAAATATGTATATCATTAAATTTGCAATAGTTTTTTATAAGGGTATTTAACAAAAAAAAATTATGAACAAAGAAGTAAGTAACAAGTCAAACTTTAAACTAATTTTGCTAATAAACTTTGAACTATGAGAAAGGAACTAGGCAAATTCCGCAATCATGTTTTTCGTTAAAAACATGTCTCCCAGACGTCTGCGCCAACTTGTGAATGTCCATGTATACTTTTTTACATAAAAGCAGATGGTCGTACTTATGTAATGGATGTCTACGTCTTTACATAGAAGCAGACGTCCGAACTTTAAGAGCGAACGTCTACTCTCTTAAATATTGTACTTCTGGACGACTGCACTTAAGTAATAGACGTCTGCATATTGACTTTAAAAGAGTAGCAGACGAATAGCGATAATTTTTGTGCAAACCTTAAATCCTCTGCTACCTAAAATCCCTGAACACCATTCAAGAGCGATAGAGTAGTTGAAATCAAAGTGTTTGAGAGTTACGCATCAAATGGCGTCGAGAAGAGGTAATTTATGTTAGCAATTATTTGTAACATCTTATTATGCAACTTATTATGTAATATAATTTGTGTGTGGATGCTTTGTTTTTCAAACATAGAAGAAACTAGCAATCAAGAATCCGTTAACAGCGGAATGGAAGTCAAGCCTATTTCAGCATTTTTGGGCCATCATGAAGCTGCTATAAAGGTGCATTCGATCTCGGCATCTCTAGACGATGCGTTTCGTTCATGATGTGACTCCAAAGATGAAGATAGGGGGAGAGTAGGCCTCACCTATAATATTCTTCTTTGAATCTTTGTGTAGGAAAGAAGTATAGTTCGTTGAATGTAGTTAGTGAAGAAATTGTGAATTATACATTAAAGAATAGGTATGGGATAAAGTTCGTCCAAAGTGAATCTCATCGGTTGACAGCCATGTGCAAGGAATGATGCAAGTAGTGGATTCATGCTTCAAAAATGCATGGTGAACTTATGTTTCAAAAAAAGAGCTGTAATGAGGTTCACACATGTTCACGACAGATGGAAAGTCGACATACTTATACCAAATAGGTGGCAAATCAATATTTGGACAGGTTTAAAAGTCATGCCACATGAGATGTTCCTTCTTGACACAATCAGGAAGGATTTTAATGTTATAAGTACTTTGAATCTTGCTAGAAGAGCAAGAAATGAAGCCTAGAAACTGAACAAAGGGGATGGCGATGAACAATATAAGCAACTATGGTCGTACAAAGAAAAGATTTGAAGATCCAATTGTGGCAACAAATTCGTTGTTAGCATAGTTAGGAATGATCTTACGTCCTATCCAATATTTCAAAAGATGTACATGTGTTTGACTAAATGCAAGACATGTCTGTTGGAGTGTGGTAGACTTATCATTTGCTTGGATAGCTATCACTTGAAAAGCTCGTGCTCAAGTCAGTTGCTCACAGCCATCAGCATTGACGGCAATGATTGAATATATCCACTTGCTATAACAGTGGTTGAAGCAGAATCCAAAGACTTTTGGTCTTGGTTTTGGCAATTGTTGCTTATAGATATAAACAGTGCTTCAAGTAGGGGATGAATATTTGCTTCTGACCAACAAAATATATGGTGCATTGTCTTTCTAATGACTGTTTTTGTTATGAGTTGTATGAGAACATTTGTCTTATTATGCATGATTATTTTTGTAGGGCTTGGTGTCTACTATCAAAGAGTTTACACTGTTATCTGAGCATTGTTTCTGCCTCAAACACTTGTATGTCAATTTCAAAAAATAATTTTGAGGTAAGTTGTACAAGGACGCGGTATGGAATGCATCTAGGGCCATAACATCAACACACTTTGAGAGAGATGTATTGGTTATGCAATCAAAACTGAGAATAACTTTCAAATGATATAGTTTCATATCACAATGCATGCAAGAATACCACATGTCTCAAAGTTCTTTTTGATATTTGCACAAGTCAATCTTATGAAATTCTCCATCAATTTTATAGGTTGAAATGATCAATTTAAAATATACCTTCAGACTACTAAGGGTACCATTTAATTTGATATATTGCACAAAACCAAATTGAAGACATTGTTAGCCTTTTTGTAAGGCTAGGTTTTATTTTGATAATGACTAAATAATATTTAATTTAATGAAATCAATAAGTTGTATTTTTATATTATTCGGATATTATTCTTAATGTTTTTATTATAATATTTATACCCATATTTATTGGAAATACCCTAATGGGTATTATTAATGTGCTAACATATTTATCTAAGTCCATGTAGTGTTACATATCATTTTGGGACTTAGAATAATTAAAGGGTTGAATTGGAGTACGCCTTGGACGTGCTGCGGACGAGAAGAAGCGACCAAAACTGGGTTTTGGTCTATCGGTCGAGTAGCAGTCGAAGGCCGGTCTCAGTAGGTGAACTAAAAAGTGGAACAGAATGTTTATGGAGTTTTTTTAGATGCACGCGGTCGAGGTATGGTCGGCGCGGTCTAGGACGATTTGAATTTGTAAGTTTTCTGCTTCTTTTCGAATGAATAGTGGTCGAGGCTAGGCAACTGAAAAGTCCAGATTTGCACAACGGGCAGATTTCCAATGGTCGAATTTTTAATGGCTCAATGTGCAACGGCTATATGCGGTCGATCGAAAACATTGAGGCTGAACCAAAAAGTGCGTAGTCTATAAATATTATAAGCACTCCAAGCTCACAACAACGAACGCGGAATTGAGGCGAAGCCCTACCGAATATTACACTCGATTTCATATACTCACTATGAGCATTGTACATTCATCTCTCTCCACCCATAAACTTGCTAGTTATTATTAGGAGAGTTCATATTAGTTTTTGAGATTTATATCTCCAATTTATCTTGTGCTAAATTGTAAAGGGTGACGCCCTACGAATTCGTCATATAAGGGTGACACTCAAAAATAGTCAACGACACAATTGAACGCCCATAAGTTCAATCAAAGGGTGATGCCCTGGTAATAGTCAAAGGTTGACGACCCGTAATAGTCAAAGGGTGACACCCTTAGAATTTGTCTTTGTAAACGGTTTAATTGACACCCATAAGTCAATTAGATAGTGGATCTCCAAGTGAAACTTGGAGTGCGGACGTAGGCGGGTTTGTCGAACCGTGTAAACAAATCTTGTGCACCTCTATATCCCTTACTCCTTAGTTTATTGCATATAATTGTGATTGTTTATTTAATTGTATACGATAAATCACTTAGGGATTTAGAGAATTTATATATCACACAAAAATTATTAGAACATTATATTCACCTCCCCCTTCTATAGGCGTATATCGATCCTTCAGACATACTATATGCAAATTTGGATGTGAAGTGGGTCTTGAAACTGCTTCATTTGATGGAGAACTCATTGTCAATATCTTTTGAATTATGGTAAGAGTAGGAGAAGGGGACGATTGTCTGATAATAAGACATTTGCATAGTTGTAAGTCATTGTTATATGTCATTCAAAGATATTAAACCAAAGTACTAATCCACATAAGGAAAGTGTATATAAGCTAAAAGACTTATAGGCATTTGTCGGGAGATAGAAGGGCTTGGAGGAGCTACTGGAGGATCCAGAGCCCATTCAATGATATTGCCCATTGCTTTAGTTCGCCTGCCCATTACTTCAATTCGCTCATCCATTTCTTCAAGTAGCCTACAATCCTATTCCACCTCTCCTCGACCAGCAACATAGAGTGAGATGATTAAGAAGGGGGATTGAACAATATCGTCCTCCACCTGATCTAAGGGCACTAGAGGCGATGTTGCTAACGTCAATGGAGGCTGTGCAGTCGATGTGGATGGAGGTGTGTGCCCTTGAATACCCACTCCTTTCCGACTTTGATTATCCCAACTCGAGCCAAGGTCACTTGATTGTAGACATCTAGGGAATTTTCATTGATTCTTGGCTTATTAGGATGGAGCATCAGCCCGTTACAATTGACAATCTTCTGAACGAGCTAGTTGTAGACTTAATTGTAGACATCCAAGGAATTTTCATTGATTCTTGGCTCATTATAATGGAGCATCAGCCTGTTACAATCGACAATCTTCTGAACAAATGAGCTAGTTGTAGACTTAATTGTAGACATTCAGGGAATTTTCATTGATTCTTGGCTCATTATAATGGAGCATCAGCCCGTTACAATCGACAATCTTCTGAACGAGCTAGTTGTAGACTTGATTGCAGACATCCAGGGAATTTTCATTGATTATTGGCTCATTAGGATGGAGCATCAGCCCGTTACAATCGACAATCTTCTGAACGAACTAGTTGTAGGGTAGGTTCTTCTTTGGGCTGGTCAAGACATCATTCATGAGACTCATAATCAGGTATATAAGGTTGAATCTCTTCTCATTATATAGCTTCTTCATCACATACAGATTCATGTAATTGACATGGTCTCAGTATCCATCCCAAAGCATGATTGTGTGAGATATCATGTGATGCAGGCTTTAACATATAAGTTCTTGGATTTAGGCTTGTAGAAAGCTCTTATTTTGGGATTGCGGTTCAACTGTTGCAATAATATCAGACATTCTCCTTGTTTAATAAACAGTGGATCTTTTGATACGTGAAAATACTCCTCACTTAGTTCTTCAATCGAGTATCCAACCAAGCTCATTTAAATCCATGGGAGTTAACCTAATCTATCGTCCAAACATGTATGTCTTCAACTCTAAGGGTTTGGTGCTCATCTCCAAATTCGCAAAAAAAAATAGTTTAACAACTCGCTCATTATAATATCCCTCATCTTGCACAACCTAGCAAGTCCAATATGCTCAAACATATCTTCTATTCCTAAATCTGTGAACGCATAAAATTATCCTTTCCTAGAGATAATATTATAATGGCGTTTGAATTCATTGTCATACCTATCTTTAGACGACACCATTCTAAACTCCAGTGAAAGGAGTTCGAGTGTTGGTATGCAGGGATAGGTCGAATAACCTTGTGATTGAACTTGAGCTTGGGAGGGAGTGGTTTTACATTTTATGGGAAATTTTCCAGCCATTGATTTCATTTTAGGGTTTGGGAATAGGGAAATTTGAAGAATCAGTTTGTCAAAAATTTGAGAATAGATAATTCAAGGACAGAATCAATTTCAGAAGTTCAACTCGCTAGGAAACACTTTGAGGAAGTTGAAATCGATAGGAGGCCACTCAGAAATTGCCTAGGTCGAATAGCTTGTGTAGAGGAAGTCCTCTCAAGTTATATATATAGAGTAGCAAACGTCTGCTCTCAATGTGCCGACATCCGAACTTATAAATAAATACACAAATATTTGAAAGAGTGGGCATCCATCTTTAAATGAGGTCGTCCACTACTCTTTAAAGTCAATATGCAGACGTTTGTTACTTAAGTACAGTCGTCTAGAAGTACAATATTTAAGGGATCAGACTTATGCTCTTAACATTTGAACGTCCACTTCTATGTAAAGGTAAAGACTAGGACGTATGTTATATAAGTACAGTCGTCCACTTTTATGCAAAAAAGTACATACGGACCACTTTTATCCAGCCTCCTAGATAGAACTTACTTACACAGTATAATTACACCACTAACCGGTATAAAAAAAGTTAGAAGGTGTGACCCCAAAAATATCAAGAAATAAGAGAAATACCAGTGAAAATAGACACCAATAATTTTACGTAGAAACCCAAATCGGGAAAAAACCACGGAGACGAAGTCCAAAAAGATGTCACTAAGAAAAATAGGATTTACAATATTTTCTAGAAACTGAATATTCTAGAAAATATTCACTAAGAGAAAACATAACTTTTAGATTTCCCATGCACAAATACACCTCACTTATTTTTCCCTCCCTCTTTCTTTTTTCTCCCTCCAAAAAACTCTCTCTATTTTCTCGTCCTCCCTTTCTCTTCTTTCCTTCTCTTCTTGGATGAAGGTTGGGATTTTAGGGATGTTTCTTCCTTAGGAATCCTCTCTGTTTATAGAGAGGATTTCCTAGGGCAAAAGAAAAACGTGGGCTACTTTGTGAAGGAGGAGAAATTCCCACCTTTTTTTTAATTTAATAAAAGTGGGTCCCTCATCATAAAGAGGGACAACCACTACAAATCTCTCCCTCCCAATTTATAATGAGATAAGTATTGCCCAGTTGAGCTTCTACAGAAAATGTGTTTGCCCTTTTGTAAGATCTTCATCATCATGTCTGAGCTCGTAATCAGCATGTCATTGATATAAAGTAGTGGGATTATTGATGTATCGTCCGTGAATCTTTTCAAAAACACACAATGGTTTAACGAAGTTTTCATGTATCCTTGATCGACCATGAAGGAATCAAAACTTCATGTACCATTGTCGTGGGGCTTGCTTCAATCCATACAAACTCTTATTAAATCTACATACCAGATGTTCCTTTCCTTCAACAATGAACCCTTATGGTTGCTCTATGTAGATATCTTCTTCTAGTTCACCATGCAAGAAGGCAGTTTTAACATCGAGTTGTTCAATCTCTAAGTTCATACTTGAGGCGAATCCAAGTACCACTCGTATGGATGACATTTTCATAACAGGTGAAAAAATTTCCTCAAAGTTAATGCCCTTCTTCTGACCAAAGCCTTTCACAACCAATCATGCCTTATACCTTGGTTGTGAACTCTTGTCTTCAACTTTGAGCTTGTATACCCATTTGTTCTTGAGTGCCTTTTGCCCCTTTGGAAGCTAAACCAATTCATATGTGTGGTTCTCATGCAATGATATCACCTCATCTTGCATTGCATCCAACCAATTCTTCTTTTGTGGATGCTCCATAGCTTCCTCATAGCACTCATATTCATCACCGTCAGTGATCATCAGATACTCATTTACAGAGTATCTTTTTTATGGTTGGCGATCTCTTGTTGACCTTCTTGGTTCATGCTTTGCAATTGATTCAGGGGAAGTCTCTACTTCTCCTTGGTCAATACTATCAGTTGCTTGATCACTAGATTCTTCAGCATCTCACCTATCAAAAGTTGATTTCACAAGATCAACTCTTACTAGATGTTCATTAGTAATCTCTACATCTTTCTTCATGTCTTCAATGGTCTGATCCTCAAAGAAGACAACATCTCAGCTTCTGACAATCTTCTTTTCAACTGGATCTCAAAGCCTATATCTGAATGCATCACTTCCATATCCAAGAAATATGCATTCTTTAGCTTTGCTATCTAGCTTAGACCTCTCATCTTTGGGAATATGGACAAACGCTCTGTATCCAAACACCTTTAAATGCTTATAAGAGACGTCTTTTCCAATCCAAAATCTATTTGGCACTTCTCCACTCAATGGCGATGATGGAGACAAGTTGATGACTTCTAACACATCTGGTTTCCTTAATGCAAGAACCTTCTAAAAGGAAACTCTGTGTTGTTTTTCCACCAAACAATAAATACAACTTGGCAAAGCTTCATGTCTGAGATGTAGCAAACTTTCTCTCTTGCCAAGCAATTGAAGTCCTTTCTCTCTCACGTGACCAAGTCGTTTGTGCCATAACTCAATGGATGAGTTATCTTGAGCAGTATTTACTGATACTTTCTTCATAGTCACTTAAGTCATGTACAAGCTAGATTCTCTGTTTCCTCTCGCTACAACTAGCGAGCCTTTGGTGAGCTTCCATTTACCGCCAGCAAATTCGCTCTTGTACCCGACATTATCAAGAGCACCAATTGATATTAGATTCAATCTAATATCAGGAACATGTCTGACATCTCTAAGCACCAACTCAAATCCCGTGTTGGTCTAGATACAAATGTCACATTTTCCAACTATTTTGGAAACGTGATTGTTTCCCATTTTAACAATGCCAAAATTGCCACTGGTGTAAGATGTAAAATACTCCACCTTTGACGTAATATGATAAGATGCACCAGAGTCACAAACTCAACATGATTCACAAGTCATGAGGTTGATAATATCTTCTCATATAATTACATCTTCACCATTAGAGACAGTTGCAATCGTCCTCTTCGTCTCAACTTTGGCACTCTTTGTGCCTTGCTCCTTTTTCAGCTTCCAGCAATCTTTTTTCATGTGGCCCATTTTGCCACAGTGATAGCACTTGACATTCCTTTTACTTATTGATTGTCTCAATGTATTGGCTCTAAAAGCCCCTCGTTCACTTTATCTCTCTCTCATTACAGATAAGACCTCCACGGAAAAGTGGTCTTTGTTCTTTCGTCTGCTTTCTTCTTCAAGAATTGTAGCTGCAACATCATTGAACATCAATTTTGACTTTGCAGAACCATTGGCCAAATTTATAATGAGGTGATCGTACAAATCAAGAAAACTTTGAAGAAAAAGTTCTACTCGTTCATTTTTGTCAATTTTGTACTCCATTGCCGTAAGTTGAGAAAATAACGTGTTGAGAGTATTGATGTGGTCCGTCACCGATGTCGACTCTGACATCCGAAGAGTATATAATTTTCTCTTTAAGAAAATTTTTGTATGGAATGATTTTACCTCATACAGTTTTTGTCAACGTATCCCAAATTTGCTTGGCAGTTGTCATTTCTGAGACACTTGACAAAATAACATCTGTTAAAGCCAGATATAAATTAGCGATAGCATCCCCATCTGCTTTGTTCCATTTTTCATCTTCAAGGTTGTCGGTCTGTCTTCAATGGCCATAGCACAACCATCCTTTTGCAATAATGCCTTCATTTTTAATTTCCACAATGAGAAATTATTACCGTTGAATTTCTTGATTTCAATTCTTCCCGCCATAATAACCAGACTCTAATACCACTTGTTGGAAAAAATACGGATAATATGGAGAATTGAAAGAAACGTGGATAGTAATGATCAAGATAATTCCCAAGAAAGAATGTAACAACCTGACTTTTTAAAACCCTTTTTAAAATGCGTTAAATTTAAAACTTTGAAAATCTTTATGAAACCTCTTCTTTAAATTAAAATCAGAGTGTGTTTCTTATAACTAAACCGTTACTACTCTTTCATTAGACTCGTTTGAAAATCGTTATAAGTGGCCGAAAACTATAGTTATAAAATCTTTTATCAAAACATAGCGGAAGCGTAAATTAATTTTTATTTGAAAATGTAGCGGAAGCGTAAAATAAATAGTTCATTTACAGACAGTTAATTAAATTTTTACTTTATATTTTACAATTGCTCTTCTCAGTTACTCTTTATATTAATTATCCTGACCAACCACAAGTCTCGTCCGTGCAAATCCTTCATTAGCGGCTCTTTGATTTGTTCATTGTTTTCTCTTGTACTTGCACCTACATTACAAGACATAAACTAATGAGTCTAATGCTAAGTAAGCGATAATACCTATCATAATACTACATGCAGTTTCAGTTTTCATCTTTTTCCTTATCTTCTTATCTTTTATGTTTTAATCATCATTTTTGTCGTTTTCTTCTTATACTTTTATCCTTTGTGTTTTAAATCATCATTTTTGTCTTTTTGTCCCTATCTTTTGTCTATTGCGTCTTAATTATTATCTTTCATTGGTCGCTCTTTTCATCATTTACCTATGATATAGCAGCAATAGCATAATCCGAAAGACTGCTAATCATTGACCATTAGGTCCCGACATAATCCAAGGACTGTCCCAGCGTAATCCAGGGACATTGCAACAGATATGAGCAGCAATGGCATAATCCGAAAGTTTGCTAATGACAATGGCATAATCCGAAAGCCGCTAGCGACTGTGCCACAAATGCTTAAACGGTCTCACATCGTATTGTTGCCTTTTTCTCTTCTTTACTCTATTATGGCTTATTATTCGCTTATTATCAATTTCTTCGTTCATGATTTATTTCTTTGTTCGCTATTTGTTTCTTCGTTCGCTGTTTGTTTCTTCGTTCGTTTATTACATTTTATGGCTTATGATTCGTCCGTTATTTGTTTATGTTTCGTTTGATACTCATGAATACATACAATTTCTGAAAGCATAATAAACATTCAACGTGCAATTCACCAAAATGTGCTATAACTACTGTAGACATGCTATAAAAGCAATAAATAGCTAAACGTGCGAATAATAACTGTAAGCATGCTTTTAAAGATAGTAAACAACGAAACATGCTATTAAAGACTGTAGACGTGGTTGGAAAGCTGTAAGCAACAAAACATGCAATTAATAACTATAGGCATGCTTTAAAATAGTAAACATCAAAGCATTCTATTTAAAATAGTAAAGAACGACACATGCTATTAAAATTGTAGACATGCTAGGAAAGCGGTAAGCAACGAAACATGCATCTCCTATTCTTGTGATGTAGGGTCCGAAGACCAAAACTGATGTGCCCCAAGTTCCTGTCACTTGAGCCCGAGCCAAGGGCTCCTTTATTTTCTAACTTTTTATTGATTTTGTAGGTTTTTGAATCAAATAAACAAAGAGGAGTTGGCATTTGGGCTAATGGAGGTCTTACAATCTTTTGGAGAAAATTGTGAGTTTTCCATTTCCGCCTAGAAACTGAGCTATGGACGTTCAAGGGCTATTTCGACATTCGGGATGATTTCTTTTCAACTTTGGTCCTTCATACCAAATGTATCCAACATCTTGAGCTTTTGAACGAGCTATTGAACGTTATATTTGGTTATTGTTTGCTATGTCGAATGTCTCTTTTACAGAGACCAAAAACCTGGACTCGGATTTATTGTTTTTGTTTTTATTGTTAAGGGCTGTTTAGTCATTTGCTACTTAGGGTTATTTTGGTCTTGTTCTTTATTGTAAACTCTTAGGGTTTAAAAGCCCTCCTTGCGGTAATGAAATGGACTTTTGGATAAAAATAGAAAACTTGGTTCTCTCTTTGAAGAAGAAACTCGCGGCTACCTCCCTCCTCACGCTGATTCCTCCATCACCCTAGCTAGGCGTTCTTGAAGCCTCTTGGCCAAGCATATTGGGATACTATCTCTTCCAATACCTCATCTTCAAGGTGTGGATTGTGGCGTGGAGATAGAAGTAGGTTTCCACCCCTTGGAGAGTGTTTGTATCTCAGCAAACCGCAAGTCGTTCCTCTCATTAGGAGGTCCACGGACTCCTCGGATTTTAGCTAGTTCTTTGATGGGTTTTTATGTTATTTCTGGTTCTCCTTATTCTGTCCCTTTTGTAACTGGTTGCTATTGATTTGTGTTGGAAAATATATTCGTTGCTCTTGTTGGCTTGGAGGTTTTATTGGATTTCTATTCTGCTGCAAATTCTGTTTTCTGTTCTACGCTGCTGGATAAGTTCGATTGGGGTTCTGTTTTGAAGCCCTTACATTGGTTCTCTTGATTTTGTTTCTTCTAGAGATTTGTTCTATAATGAGCTAAGTTGCTGACTGCCAAATTTAGTGCTCATTGGTTGTATGCAAATCGAGTTAGCCCTATTTGAATTCTGGTTGTCAGATCTGATCTGTGAAGCTTTGGATTTTGGAGTTTTATTGATTCGATCGTAACTGGAGATCCAGAGTGGTTTTTAAACTGAAATTTCTACACGAGTTGTCTAATCGTATCATCTTGACACCCTTCAAAAATCAGGTTGCATTCACGCATGAATTGGGAGATACATCTATTTTATTGTTACTGGTTCAGAATATTTTACAGATTGTGTAGCCGATTTCTATATTGTGCTCTTAGCAATCCTTGGAGCATATAAAAAACACATGCATATCACTTATCTCTATTCTTCGTTCAACGCTTAACACTAATCTTTCTTCTTCTTAGTACCTTCACATTCAGAAACATCTAGTCATTAATACAATCATTTAATCTACTTATTAAATCTTAACGTCTTTCCTAGTTTAATCCTTCGTTCGCATTCTAAGACCTCTTAAAAGGAAGCGTTTGCTTAATTGCTACATAGCTGAATAATCGATCCTCACATTCATTGCTCAACCCTCATCATGTCTTCGTCCAACACAGACTAACAATTTGATTTTAACAGCCAACAGTTAACCAAAGATTTAATAACAACTTCATAAATGTGAACTCACTTAACACTTATTCCTTAGCAATATTCAATTCCAGAACCAAGCTATAAATCACAGCATATTCATTATCAAAGCAGGAATCAAAAGCAGAAACTTAACAGGTTTACCTCCGACAACAATACACTTAACATTTCTACACTTATCGACTTCCAATGTAACAGGTTTATACTTCCTTTTTAATATTTATTCCATTTCTTTACCATTTATAAACCAAGCAGATAGCATCATTCAATAACAGATTAAACACCCAACAATAGGTTAGCACATTCTCTTTTAGCATTTTTGATAACTACAATGGTGGACAGATCCAACTTAATACACACTTCGAGTTAACAGATTATCTCATCCTATAAATTCATGCTTCACAGAATACTAAGGCAGTAACCAAATGGAGTATTAGAGAATCACATTACTCAGCTTTCTTCCTCACTTATATCAGAAACAGAATGTAACTTTTCCAAATAAAAGAATAATACAGAATCCAAATCTATCTTAACCAATATATTCTTCGGGCACAACAAAGCATCCAAGCAAAAATTCTAGAAGCAGCACAATAACAAGGGTTTTAAACACTACAACCAACAGAGTACACAACTCATATATCAACCAACTTGACCCAGTTAACAGAGCATAACATGTGGTTCAACAACATTTGCAATAACATGCTCAAAACTAATATTCTTAACAAAACCAACAACAAAAGAAGACATTGTTACCTGCAACCAGAAACCCTGAGAGGAACCAGAGTCCTTCTTCCTCCTTCACCAACAGTATGCTTAATGATTCCTACATCCAACCATGCGTCCAACAATAACCATCCTTAACACGTTATCAAACTAAATCACCGAGAATGGGAAGGATTACCCTACGGAGCGGGGAAGCTCAAGCTGGACAAGGAGGAACCAAGGCAGGGGGTGGGTTCACACAAAGCTCCTTCACAAAATCAACACCCGTTTCACACTATGAACTCACAATAGAACACCGAAAGCTCCAGGACATTTCACAGGACACTCACTCACAAGCTTACCATTTCTCTCGCACAGGGACTCTCTCACTCATAAGAACTCACACGCAAGAGCTCCCTCTCTCGCAAGCTTCTCTCACGCGCTGGAAGAAATGGCTTAACTTGGAGTCATACCTGGAGGGAGGAGACAACTTGTACACCTAGGGGGAACAGGAGGGATTGCTAGAGGGCAGCTCGTGTGGGTCTGGACCAGGAAGGGACCACCTGGTTGTCGAGGGTTCACGTTTCTATTGGCTACGCATCCATTTTCTTTGATTGTAAGTCCTTATCCGTCGCAGATCTGTGATCTTTCGAATGAGTGCAGACGTGTTAGTCTCATCTGCATTCGTCCACATGTGCAAAACTCCTTAAGCAGAATTGTGTTCTCGGATGAGGAATGGCGTCCTCGCCCTGTCCATACCATCCGAAGATGACATTCAGACGCAAAATGGCGTCCGCATGAAGCGTCTACGTGCGTCCGAATGATCATAGATCTGCGACGCAAAACCTTGTCCTAGTGCGTCCCAAAGCACAGGGACAGCTTCCCATGCAATTGCCGATTCTCATCCCCATGTCATCCACATGTGTCCGCAACACCTAAATTCTTGCTTTTCCATCACGTTTTCGAACTTAACCTTCATCCCATAATATTTTCCCCATAAATACATGTCATAATCCGACACATATAGATATGCAATCTGATATTCTACTCACCCCAACACTTGATTACATGGCGTATACGGGAAGAACATTATCGAGAATACCCCCTTGACTTAACAATCCAAATACGTCCTTGGTAATACCCCGATTACTTTCCAATTACCCTCATTAAATTTCGATATAAAAAGTCGGTGTATTACAAAGAATGCTTTTGGCAATCTCCTTAGACAGAATTTTCCTTTCCAAGTAAGTTCCCAGGAAAGGCTGAAGGAGTCACAAAAAGCCCCACTTAAAATCCAATCTCCTAGACAGAGCTTACTTACACAGTACAATTACACCACTAACGGGTATGAAAAACGTTAGCAGATGTGACTCCAAAAATATCAAGAAGTAAGAGAAATACTAGTGAAAATAGACAATGAGAATTTTACATGGAAACCCAAATCGGGAAAAAATCACAGGGACCGAGTCCAAAAAGATCTCACTATGAAAAATAGGATTTACAATATTTTTCTAGAAATTGAATATTCTAGAAAATATTCACTAAGAGAAAAACATAACTCTTAGATTTCCTGTGTACAAATACAGCTCACCTATTTTTTCCTCCCTCTTTCTTTTCTCTCGCTCCAAAAAACTCTCTCTATTTTCTCGTCCTCCCTTCCTCTTCTTGGATGAAGGCTGGGATTTTTGGGATGTTTCTTCCTTAGGAATCCACTCTATTTATAGAGAGGATTTCCTAGGGCAAAAGAAAAATCGTGGGCTACTTTGTGAAGGAGGAGAAATGGAAATTCTCCTCCTTCATCACCTTTTTTTTTTCTTTTAATAAAAGTGGGTCCCTCATCATAAAAAGGGACAACCACTACATATGCCATGTCGCCTCTCTCCCTCTCTCTGTGGGAAACGGAGCGTCTGAAATCTGAATAACTCACTGAGTCGTTCTCTCCCTTGGTCCAAGAGAATCAAACGAGAGAAGAGAGAAAGAAATTGAGAAGAGAGAGAAGACACAAGACAGTGGAGGGAAGAAACGCTTACTCATAATCTTAAACGATTTTGTTAGCGGAGTTTGAGGAAAATTGACGGTAAGGTGTTCAATGATAACACCTTAAACTCTAAGGTGTTAGATAATAAAATTAAAAGTGTAAGGTATTCATTGAACATATCTTATAACTTCAAGGGCTATTTTGATAATTACCCTATAAATAATTATTGCAAATTTAATATATATATATATTTAGAATTTAATATATATATATATATATATATATATATATATATATGAAGAAGGTTAAGACTAGCTCTTTCAATGTAACAATCCCGTTTTTCCTTCATTTTTTAATATTTAGATTTGAAACACTGTTTCTTTTTAACACATGTAGTGGAAGACTTTTTCTTAATAAAAGCATTTGAAATAACTGAAAGTGAAATAGTGTAATTAAAATTTCTTTATTTAAATCTTTCAACTTTACAAATTATGTCATACATTAAAAACAATGTACATTTCATAAATATTTTACAAATACGTTCCCTTTTCCCTTTTCCGTTTAGCCAAGCCAACACAATCTCCACAAAGTGTAAATTCTCCATCAACTGCTCCTTTCTTTCTTTCTTTATCATGTTTACCTACATCATAAGATATAAAATATAAGTCTAATGCTTAGTGAGAAATGAAATGCATTATGAATCATGAGATGCACTTTACAAAAAATATTTGTAACAACCAGATTTTTATTACCTTTAAAAATGCGTTAAATTTAAAACTTTTTTTCCTTTTCTAAAACAATAGCGAAAGTCTTTCTTAAAATCTTTTAAATTGAAATCAGAGTTCTTTTCTTAAAACCTGACCATTAAAAACCCATTTCTTAAACTCGTTACTTAAATCGTTATTAACAGCAGAAGACTTTATTAATAAAATCCTTTTTCTTTAAAATATAGCGGAAGCATAAACAAATCATTTAAAGGTTAATGAATAAACTGTTTATATTATATTTACAAAACTCATTTCCCTTTTCAACTTCATTAGTCTACCCAGCCACAAGTCTCACCCGTGCAAATCCTTCGTCAGCTGCTCATTAATTTGTTCGTTATTTTCTCTCGTGCTTGTACCTACATCGCAAGACATAAACTATGAGTCTAACACTTAGTAAGTGATAGAACTTAAATGCTAATGCACATGTTGTGCCACTTTAAAATCGTATGCAATTTCTTTTTTTTTTTCTTTCTTTTATCATTTATCTTTTCACACTTACGTACTTTCTTTATGTTTCTGATTCTGTTCCTGTTTCTGTATCCATTTCGATATCCATGATCGTACATGTTTCCGTATCCATTCCCGTGTTTCTTTCCATATCCGTATCCGTATTCGTTTCCGTATTTGTATCCGTTTCCATTTCTAGAAACTCATTTTTTGTTCTATTTCTATTTCAGTTTCTGTTCCCGTTTCTATTTTGGTATCCGTGCTCATACCATTTCCGTTTTCGTTCCCGTATCCGTATCTGTTTCTCTTTTCATATTCTTTTCTTTACTTTTCTTTTCTTTTCTTTTCTTTCCTTTCCTTTTTTTTCTTTTCTTTTCTTACGTTTTAATCTTTATCTGTCAGTTTTCTGATCTATTCCTTTCTGTTTACATATGCTCCCAATCCTTTTGACACATCATCTCATCCTAGATCGCCTACATTCCCAAGCCTTTTAGTACACTATCTCATCCTGTAATGCCTACATTCCCAGGCCTTTTGGGCTCCAACCATCATCCTGTAACCCCCACGTCCCAGGCCTTTTAATACCCAACCTCATCTTGTAATGCATTCGCTCCAGGCTATTTGACACAGTCTCATCCTATAACGTATTCATTTACCATTTATCTTTCTTAATCGTTCATTTGTGCATCTTCTCATTCTTTTTCAAATCCATGAATGAAACCATTTTCGTAGACATTGGAAATCGTGATACATGATGCTCATGAATGCATACAATTTCTAATGTATAATTAAAGGAATATAAATAAACACCTAACATGCAATTCACAAAACGTGCTCATAAAACGATAGACTTGCTATAAAACAATAGATGTGCTTATAAAAACTGTAGGCATGCTATTAAAAACTGTAAATATGCTTTTAATACTATAGACATGCTCGTCAAGTTGTAGACACGGTCATAAAATGATAAACATGCTCAATATCTAATAAAGCAGTAAGCAGTAAAACGTGTATATTCTATTCTTGCTATGTAGAGCCCTAAGGACCCAAACACAAACATATCACTTACCTTGTTTTCTTAAAGTGTTGAACACTTAGCACTATCCTTTCTTCCTTTTTAGTACCTTCACGATTAAAACATTTATTCATCAATAATCGCAGCTTATGAATCCCATCGTCTTTCATACCCTCAATCCTTATACATTACTTAACAAAGTTCATAATCTAAATTCGACTAATCACTTTACAATTTCCAACTCGAGACCTAAAATCAGCAATTAAACTTATAAATTAACGGACATCATTCTCCAACAATATGCAAATTCTACCTACCAAACATACAATGACTTAATCCAATTTCCAAAATATATTTATCCAATAATGAACCGAATTCAAACCAACAAAGTATATGACCGCAATATACCTTATCCTTAACATTATTATTCGTACAAGGATTTAGCAGTAGACAATTAACCTCTTCGATGTATCCATTAATAGAATATAAGAACCCAATCCAAAAGACATATTTAAGGCAAGTATGATATTATTCTTTATTGTCCAGCAACAAGAAATCAAAACACAAAACAGACACCTCAACAATAGAGCAACATTTCCTCATGAAGAATATCAGACAACACCAAAATGAAGTACATAACCAGCGTCCATTCAACAACATATAAATCTCAGTATCCATTAAACAATAATCAAGCACAGGATATAACACAACTGACATGTCAAGAACTTCAACATAGTCCATTAATCAATAGATTATTATCCTTAGCAATAATTGGCCAATCTGTAACAGAATAGAAAGTTGATTCATCCAGAGAGCATCATCATCCAAAACACATTTCTTGGCAAAACCAAATTAAAGAACAAAGTATTTCCAACAAAGTAACATTCTTCCCAATTGATAGAGTACAACCCAACACAAACCAACAGAACATACAAAGGAGGAACACCTTAAAACCAGCCAAAGCAATCCAAAACAACACCCAATATCAATGTCGGACTAAACACCCAAAACATAATCCAAACAACCAAAACAGCAGAGAAGAAAACCTTACCAACAGAGCATTCAAGATTGTAGCTCACAGTCAACTCCAAAACACAACAACTGGAAATTGGGAACAACCAACACAAAATCCAATTCCGCCAACACACCCAATCAGAATAGAACGCCACACCCCATCTCCAGCTCTCCCTCACTGAATATAAAACCATGTGTCACAACCAATAGAAATCAACAACAACACATGACCATGGATACTGAAAGCAAAAGCAAAGGGGCATACCCAACCGATCGTGAAGTCAACACCCAAGTCGATCACCAACCCAAGCCAAAACATCTGAACCAGCCCTTCAGCCAAATCCCTCACTCTCAGTCAACCATCTCTCTCCCACACTCTGCCTCTCAACTCCCTTCTCTGCCTTGACAAAAAACCACCAGCCACTCCCTCAATTTCCTTGAATCCTTCCATATTTATACCCCGATGACTAGGTTAAAAGGGATGAAACGCGTATCCCATGTGTAATACCTTGACCTTTTATCAGACTTTTTATCTAACTTTTTATCGGAGTTTAAAAAGGATAAATTGGAAAAGGAGTTGGGAGTGTATGAATTAGTCGAATAATTATCGAGGTATTACCGAGGAAGGAATGATTAGATTATAATTTATGGGAGTTTATTGGATGATAATTATGTCATGTTACGTGAAGGTACGCGTTAATTTATGTTTAGAAAGTATAATGTTAATAATGGAAAATAATCTAAAGTGAGAAATTTTAAGGAAAAGGTATATAGTGACTTCTGGACGATTGCAGACAAAGAGGATTCGCATCCACATTGAATCTATACAATTCTGGGACAATTCAGACGGTAGCGGACGAACGCGGACGAAGAAGACCATCTCCCGATTTGACTCTGGAAAATTTTTGGACAATTCGGACGACTGCGGATGCGATTTCTCGTCCGAAAGACACCGGCAGACGGTTCAAACAAAGGCATTGGGACACATTTTCTCTTTCCAAATCGAGTTGCAGACGGATGCAGACAATGCTGCGGATGACTCGACTCATCCGAATGTTTGGGAATTTCCGAGAAACTCATTTAAATTACCTTCTCTCTCTTCCGATTTCATCCTGTACTCAGCAAAACCTTTCTCCCTCAGTTCTCTGCTGCAATGTCCACTCGTCTCTGGATGTGTGGAGACTTTCCACTTGGCTTTTCTTCATTGGACCTCCTCCTCTTGATGTGGGTGAAGTGCCCTGATCAGTTCAGAAGCTCATCCCCTACAGCTGAATCCTTCTCCCTCTTGCTGCTCACTCTATCTCTTTTGTTTATAAAGGAAAGGTAAGTCCCCTCTCTTGGTTCCATTTTAGAAACGTAAGTGAGATGCTGAGAGTGTTATATTGAAGAAATTGGTGAGTGTTACATAAGTATGAGTGTGAAGTATTTGATAAGATTCAGTGAAGAGTGGTGTATTACCTTGAAGAATTTGCTGTGAGGATTGTGTTTCCTGTGAAGTTGGTAAAGGTAAGCATTTGAGTTGATTTTGGAATTTTATTGATGGAATTGTGAACCTCCAGCTTGTGTCAAGTTTAATTCTAAGAGTTGATTAAAACTATCTTTGTTTAGGAAATATTGGAGGATCGAACAATTTGGAGTTTCCGTCTAGACTTCTACACAACAAGAGGTAAGAATTGGAATTGTGGTTGGCCCAAGGATGGCCCTACATTACGGGTTGTTTGTGGATGTTATTGAACTGTTGTGATTACTCAATTGATAGGTTCTGTTGTGATCACTGAATTAAGATATGTATGCTCTCAATAATTGGACTACGTTTAAGGAAGAAGTATAGAATAAGATGTGATATTCTGAAAGTTTACTCATGCAAGTTGTTTTTCCTAGGTATTGTTAATACGGCTGAGCCTATATTGAGCATGAAATGAGTTGAAATAAAGCATGCTAAGTTGAAATAAGAATGATATGAATTGTTCTCTTGCTTCATAATTAGCATCAATGCTATCGAAAATCCTGTTGCTATGAGTCTTTATTGGAACATAATTATGATGCATACACAATGTTGAAAGTCGATAGAATACGTTCATTAATTCAAATTTATGTGCATAGAATTGGTCGGATTATAGTTGAGCCTTATGAAGGGAATTAAGTTGAATCCTTGCTCGAAACTGCTAATAGAATAAATAAGAGATTATAATGTCATGTGCGATCATTTCTTTGGAAATAATTGAGCATATGTTAGGATTACGCTTGCTGGTTGGTCTGTAGCATGGAAATGGGATATGTTCTGTAGCTGGGAAAATAATGTCATGTTTGAGTATTGCTTTGGAAATAATTAGGAATATATTGGAATTATGCCTCTGTTGATGCACATGTAATGTTCATCAAAGTCAGATTCTATTTCGGTAAGTGATAAAGAATTTTACACTAGTGAAGAGTTGTTCTGTATTTCTTTTGATATTGTTAAACATAAATGGTTCTTTACTCTGTTATGGTAGAAACGGTTAAGTGAACTAGAGTATTTATTTTGATACTCTGTTACGGATGAATAAAGGATAATGGTATTGAGTAGTTGAGATTCTTATAGACTAGATTAATGATTAAGGGTCATTGTCTGTGAAGGTACTGTGAAGGTTAAATAGGAGTGTTACACACATCTCGGATGCCAGGTAAGTTGATACTTATTGAGTTTTGGTCTTCGGACCCTACATCGCAAGAGTTAGGATTGCATGCTGTGTGTTCTTTTAATGATATGTTTATTAGATATTTTTATTATCATATAGGACTGTATGTATTCACGAACATATTGCATGACATAATTAATATATGTAAATAAGCGTGTGAGGGTTCGGGTGATCAGTGACACTTCCATACGATTTTATACTCCCAGAAAGGGAGCGGTGAGATGAGAGTTAACTACTTGGAAGCTAGGGTTCACCTTTACCCCGTTCTGAAACCCCCAACGTCTTCAACAAAATGACTGGGTATGGCTCGTGGTGACACCCCGATTGGTGTGGTTCCTAGTCGGAAACACAATTTAAGCCACGAGATCAATTGACTTACCCATCACCCCAACTAACAGATGAGATACGAATCTCTTCTGTAATGCATTTGTATGATCATGCATATCATTTGCATTGCATTTCTTTTATCACTTACTGAGCAATAGGCTCATTAGTTTAGGTCTTGTGATGTAGGTATCGTACGAGAAAATAGGTGAGCAGGTTAAAGACAGTTGATTAAGGATTTGCACGGGTGGATCTTATGGATGGCCAGGCTAAAGAGTTAAATGAAAAGAAATTGAAAAAGGATTTGTAAATTAGTTAATATTCTTTAATGCTTTGTTTTAAATGTCGCTGCATTTTATAAAAGGATTTTATTACTTATACTGCAATTTATAAAAAGGGTTTTAAGAAAAAGAGTTTAACGCTCGGGTTTTATAAAAGAAAAAGTCTTAATTTGATTTTATAAAAGAAAAGGTTTTAAATTACACGATTTTAAAGTAAATAAAAATCGGGTCATTATAGTTGGTATCAGAGCGTCCCGGGTTTTTTAAACTGATTCTGTATACTGCCTGCCAACACAAGCTTCGACGTGGAAATACTCCATTGACTGTAAGTATTATAATTAGTTTTTTTCCTTACCTAATTACTTAAGTTTGTTAGTGGGACAACAATCCATGGAAAAGGTAATGAAAATAGTACGGTAATTGGGATACTTGTAATTGATGCAAGCAATAGTGATTCTTTTGATAGGATTGAATGATGGAAATGGTAATAGATAGACAATACTGGAACCGCTTGAGTTTCGAGTGCAGGAATTAGCTTTGGGGGAGTAAAGAAACAGGGGAGACTACACCCAAATTTTTATAAATTTGAAAGTGGATAAGTGAAAAACAAACTCTGCACGAATTAGGTTAAATGAGCATTTTGACAAGATAGCCTAAGCTACCAAGAGTTAGATAAGAATAGACTTATTATGAGAAGGAAGAACATTAAGGGTTTGTGGCTAAGTCGAATTATAAGGACGACAAATGATTAGTCAAGTGTTTTTCCACTTGGTCATAATTATTAAAGATTTGTAAAGAGAGTGTTTTGGATCCTTAGCAATAGATCATTGGGTATTTGATACTGTGATCACTCCCCAGTGTGTTAAGTTGGGAATCTATCTTGAGTTAGGATAAGGAACCCTTTTTGGTTGGACCGAGAAATTAATTAAGTATTGCTTTCTAGATAGATTAGATTTTTGTCATGGACTGGGAATTTGGAAACCTAATTTGTTTGTCCAATTGACTTGGATTAAAATTGAGGACGAATTTCGAGATGATTAAGATACTCATTGTCTACCATTTTGAGTTGTAATCTAAGCTATGTTAGGAATAATATCTTGGTAATTGGTTAAGTTAGAAGAATTCTAAATTGAAGGAACGGTTACAATGCGTGTTGTGCTGTCACGGCTTGCCTTGACTCATGTAAGCAGTGATGGCATAAGTTATACTAGTTTATGCAAGGACTTAAGATAATGATTTATAGAGGGGTAAGATATGAAGGAATGTTGTGACTTAGAAAACTGTTGGAGAGCCCATAAGTGTAATAAGTTCATTACTACCTTTAAGTTGGATTTCAACTTGCTCCTTGTAAATTAATGGATTTTGGAAACTGTTAGGTGAGAAGATTTGATTTATGGATCCACGACATTCTCTTAACATGGAAGGAAATCATGCTAATTGTCGAGTTGAATTACAGGATGAAGAATCTGTCTAAGGGCAACGTTGTATGGCTAAGATTAATAATTTACTCTGATCGGAAGTTAGCGATATATAATGTGGAATGATTCAATTTGGAATGCTGCGGACGACTCGACTCGTCCAAATGTTTGGGAATTTTTAAGAAACTCATTTAAATTACCTTCTCTCTCTTTCAATTTCGTCCTGCACTCAGCAAAACCTTTCTCCCTCAGTTCTCTGCTGCAATGTCCACTCGTCTCTAGATGTGTGGAGACTTTCCACTTGGCTTTTCCTCATTGGACCTCCTCCTCTTGATGTGGGTGAAGTGCCCTAATCAGTTCAGAAGCTCATCCCTTGCAGTTGAATCCTTCTTCCTCCTGCAGCTCACTCTATCTCTTTTATTTATAAAGGAAAGGTAAGTCCCCTCTCCTGGTTCCATTTTAGAAACGTAAGTGAGATGTTGAGAGTGTTATATTGAAGAAATTGGTGAGTGTTACGTAAGTATGAGTGTGAAGTATTTGATAAGATTCAGTGAAGAGTGGTGTATTACCTTGAAGAATTTGCTGTGAAGATTGTGTTTCCCGTGAAGTTGGTAAAGGTAAGCATTTGAGTTGATTTTGGAATTTTATTGATGGAATTGTGAACCTCTAGCTTGTGTCAAGTTTAATTCTGAGAGTTGATTAATACTATCTTTGTTTAGGAAATATTGGAGGATCGAACAATTTGGAGTTTGCGTCTAGATTTCTGCACAATAAGTGGTAAGAATTAGAATTGTGGTTGGCCAAAGGATGGCTCTACATTACGGGTTGTTTGTGGATGTTATTGAACTATTGTGGATTGATGATTTAAATTGATAGGTTCTGTTGTGATTACTGAATTAAGATATGTATGCTCTCAATAATTGGTCTACATTTAAGGAAGAAGCACAGAATAAGATGTGATATTCTAAAAGTTTACTCATGCAAGTTGTTTTTCCTAGGTATTGTTAATACACCTAAGCCTATATTGAGCATGAAATGAGTTGAAATGAAGCATGCTAAGTTGAAATAAGAACTGTTCTCTTTCTTCATAATTAGCATCAATGCTATCAAAAATCCTGTTGCTATGAGTCTTTATTGGAACATAATTATGATGCATACACAATGTTTAAAGTCGGTAGAATACGTTCATTAATTCAAATTTATGTGCATAGAATTGGTCGGATTATAGTTGAGCCTTATGAAGGGAATTAAGTTGAATCCTTGCTCGAAACTGCTAATGGAATAAATAAGAGATGATAATGTCATGTGTGATAATTCCAATATATTCCTAATTGAGCATATGTTAGGATTACGCTTGTTGGTTGATCTGTAGCTTGGAAATGGGATATGTTTTGTAGCTGGGAAAAAAATGCCATGTTTGAGAATTGCTTTGGAAATAATTAGAAATATATTGGAATTATGCCTCTGTTGACGCAGATGTCACGTTCATGAAAGTCAGATTCTATTTCGATAAGTGATAAAGAATTTTACACTAGTGAAGAGTTGTTCTATATTTCTTTTGATATTGTTAAACATAAATGGTTCTTTACTCTGCTATGGTAGAAACGGTTAAGTGAACTAGAGTATTTGATTTTGATACTCTGTTATGGATGAATAAAGGATAATGGTATCGACTAGTTGAGATTCTTATAAACTAGATTAATGATTAAGGGTCATTATTTGTGAAGGTACTGTGAAGGTTAAATCGGAGTGCTACACGTATCTCGAACGCCAGGTAAGTTGATACTTACTGAGTTTTGATCTTCAGACCCTACATCGCAAGAGTTAAGATTGCATGTTGTGTGTTCTTTTAATGATATGTTTATTAGACATTTTTATTATCATATAGGGTTGTATGTATTCACGAATATATTGCAAGACATAATTAATATATGTAAATAGGCGTGTGGGGGTTCGGGTGATCGATGACACTTCCATACGGTTTTATACTATCACATAGGGAGCGGTGAGATGAGAGTTAACTAATTGGAAGCTAGGATTCACCTTTACCCCGTTCTGAAACTCCCAACGTCTTCAACAAAACGACTGGGTATGGCTCATGGAGACACCCCGATTGGCGTGGTTCCTAGTCGGAAACACAATTTAAGCCACGAGATCAATTGACTTATCCATCGCCCCAAACTAACAAATGAGATACGAATCTCTTCTGTAATGCATTTGTGTGATCATGCATATCCTTTGCATTGCATTTCTTTTATCACTTACTGAGCAATAGGCTCATTAGTTTAGGTCCTGTGATGTAGGTATCGTACGAGAAAACAAGTGAGCAGGTCAAAGACAGTTGATGAAGGATTTGCACAAGTGGATCTTGTGGATGGCCAGGCTAAAGAGTTAAATGAAAAGTAATTGAAAAAGGGTTTGTAAATTAGTTAATATTCTTTAATGCTTTGTTTTAAATGCCGCCACATTTTATAAAAGGATTTTATTACTTATACTGCAATTTATAAAAAGGGTTTTAAGAAAAAGAGTTTAACGCTCGGGTTTTATAAAAGAAAAAGTCTTAATTTGATTTTATAAAAGAAAAGGTTTTAAATTACACGATTTTAAAGTGAATAAAAACCGGGTCATTACACCATGATTCCAAGTGACGAATGCTAATTTTTCTGCGATATCTTGGTCGCTCAAATTCACCCTCTCTTCTTCTTCTGAAGTCTCAAGAGCAAGAACCAACAATAGACCAGTTCAGTCCAATTGTGGAACGCAAACCAAACCAGCTGCTTCCTTCTCGAACCGTCATCCCATGCCCTTCCATCGCCAGCCACTACCATCCCTCTACCAACATGAAACGGGGACCAATCCATCAGCAGGACATAGAAGGAAGAGATTACAAAACCAAATTAACGTTTTGACTTACCTCACAAACACACAGGTTCGTTTGTGATGTGGCCCAAGTTCCTGTCACTTGAGCCCGAGCTAGGGGCTCCTTTATTTTCTAACTTTTTATTTATTTTGTAGGTTTTTGATCAATTTAGCAAAGAAGAGTTGGTGCATTTTGGCTAGTGGAGGTCATGCATTCATAGGAGAAAATTGTGAGCTGTCCATTCCACTTAGAATCTGACCTCCTGACGTTCAAGGAACTTTTTGGCAATCGGGATGACTCTTTTTCAAATTGTGCCCTTCATACAAATTGTAGCCAACATCCAGATATTTCCAAAGAAGTATTGGGCGTTATTTTTGGTGTTCGTTTGACATGTCAAACGTTACAATTACAGAGACAAAAAAACCATCCTCAGACTTGTTTTTGTGCTTTATTATTCGGGGTCAATTTTGTCATTTTATTTTGGGGCAATTTTGTCCTTTTGTTGTAAGGCTCCTAGAGGGTATATAGAGTCCCCTCTAAGGCAAGTAAGAACTGAGATGACCTTTGATAAATTAAAACTCGAATTCCCCTTATGGTGTGTGGTGTGTGGTGTGTAGATCTCCCTCATCGGCCGATTCCTCCATAGCCTGAACTTGCTGCTCTTTGATTGCTTCTTGAGCAAGTTGGAAAGGTTGCTATTTCTTCCAACTCTTCATCTTGGTGGAGACTTTGTGGTGTGTAAATAGGAGAAGTATCAAATCCCTTGGAGAGTGTTTGATCTTCAATCAAGTCAAACTATCCCGTCCCTCTCACGGTAGGAGGATAAACGGACTCCACAGTTTCCTTCTTGTTTTTCTTGAAGGTTTTTGTGAGTAGTTCTTGGTTTTCTTGTTCTATTCTTCTCGTAACAGGTTGCCACTATCTTATTTGGTGAATATATTCATTGGTTTATGTTGAAATTGAATCTTTTAGTGGATTTCTTGTTTTGCGCAAATCTATTTTAATTTGGCACTGCTAGATTTATGCGATTATGACTCTGTTTTGAAGCCCTTGCGCATGTCTTTAAAATTTCATCCCTTTTGATAATTTGTTCTACTATTAGTCAAGCTACTTGCCTCCAAATTTGACATTCATTGGACGTATGCAAGGTGAGTTATTTCTGTTTGAATTTGGATTGCCAATTTTGTCTAGTGAGACCCTAGATTTCGGAGTTGTGTTGTTTTTGTCGTATATGGAGTTTTCGAGTGGTTTTTACACTAAATTTTTTATATAACGTTCATGAATGAGTTGATTTATTGTCCTCCAAATTTCAGCTAATTCTCACGTCAGGTTTGGGAGTTATTTCTGTTTGAAGCTGGTTGGGCAGATTTTTTTACAAGATCTTGTAGCCAATTTCATCTAAGTGTTCCTTGCGATATTTGGGGCACGTCATTTGGTATCAGAGCCTAAGTGGCTTCTTAGTGTAACTCTGTGATTGTGAATTTGCACTCTGAATTTGGTGAACTCAAACTCTTAGTTTGATGGTGAGAGGCTGTAGATATGATGTGGCTTGTAGCGAGAAAGAAAATGAGTTTCTAGCTTCTATTCCTTCCTTCAGTGGTTCAGAATGGATTGAAGACTACTTAGATTGGGAAGAGAAGTTGGAAGAAATTTTTTTAATTCATAAATTTTCAAATCGTAGAAAAGTTAAAATTGCTTCTTTGAGACTTAAAGGAAAAGCTAGCCTTTGGTGGAGAAGAATAAATTCTGAGAGAAGAGAAGAGAGCAAAGAAGTTATAAGTTCATGGATATGGATGAAGAGATCTTTGAAAAGCAAATATGCTACGATCCTTACGAAGGTAGTCTCATCTTCTCCACAACCAATCCAATCCAAGAAGAGAGTTTCAAAAAGGCAGCAAATCCAAGTGTTGGACATCAAGGATTCCCTGCAACATATAGCCCAAAAACTACATGAGTTGCAAGAGGAGTACATTAAAGCTTTTCAACCAACAATCCCATGAGAAGAAGTTGAAGAACATGAAAAGGTTGAAGAAAAGAAGAATGATGACTTTTTTATAAGGGCTAATGATATAGAAAACTTTGAAGAAGTCGTATTTCCACTTCTTGAAACTGAATCTCGTATGAAAAAGGAAGACAATTCAGATGTTAAACTTGGCAAACTAGCAGCTTCAATTAAGTCTGTAAACTCTCAACCTATGCAACCAATCGATCATGATGAAATAGTTGAAGAGCATGTGTGGGTTGAAGAAAGAAAGGATGATGACTCATTAGTAATGGCTATTGTAAAAGAAGACTTTGAAGAAGTTGTACTTCCACTTGAATATCGATGTCTTGAAATTGAATCTCGTAAAGAAAAGAAAGTCAGTTTTGAAGAGTTGATTAGCCCGAGTTACTCCAACCAAACTCTTCCTAATTTAAGAACAATCGAAGAACCACTTCATGAGATGGATTGTCAAGATATCTCTTTGGCAACCACCGTTGAGAAGAAAGAAGTATGGGACACTGAGATTGAGTTCCATCATGTTGATCAACTATTCGAGATAAGTTCAGAGTTACAGGCAACAGCAAAAAAAGAAGAAGAGCATAGAGAGAAGATTGTTCTGCCCAATCCAAGAGTAGACTTGGACTTCATCCACCTACCTTCACTCATTGATACTGAACTAAAGTGTACAACATCCAACACTCCGCTAGTGATGGTAAAAAGAGAACCATTAGTGTTGATTAGACTTCGAAGGGAGCTTGAAGAATGGGACGCAACCATTTCTAATTCCATGAGGTACATGTTATTCAATGCATTAACTGATTATTCTTCTAAAATTAGGAGGATCAAAAATCTTGGCCATTTTCAATCTGTTATACCATTGCGGATTGGAAATTTCATTTATGTTGCTGTTAGTGAGCCCTCTTCACGTATTGGAATGTCAAATGAGGTTGTTGACCTTTGCATGCTTAGTGGTACAACTATAGAGACACTATTGACTAAAGTACACCATGGTATTGAGCTTGATATTCCAGTTATTAAGAAAGGAGATGATCACAATTGGGATAAACTTCTAAATTTTGTGGTTAATGATGGTTGCTTGGGTTGTGAAAGAGTTATTATTGATTTGGTGATTGAAGAAGTGTTGATGGGTAATCTAGATGTTTTGTTTGAGAATTATTGTGACCTTATTTTTCTACCTCCGCATGATCTTGTTATTGCCAGTTATACATCCACTCCCATTGAGCATGCTCACCAAGAAAGGTACATGTCATTAGTTTCCTTAATTACATGGTTCTTTAAAATTGGTTGGATAGAAGATTCCTTTAATGATGGTGTTGTTTTTTAGTTTTGGAAAGAAAGCTTTAATGTTGTGTTGAAGATTATTTTAACTCAATGTTGCTACCACTACTCGAACTGGATATGGTTTTGTGTGAATCCACTATTATTCTTTCATTTTTGGCAAAACAGGATGGGAAGTCTTCTATAAATAAAGTAACTCTTGGCGTCAACAAAACTTTTCCATTTGATCCAGGAGAAAGATTTGTTGAAGACAATCAAATATACTCCCTGAATTTGAGGACAAATCCTTTTCGACCCCGGGAGTATGATGTGCCCCAAGTTCCTGTCACTTGAGCCCGAGCTAGGGGCTCCTTTATTTTCTAACTTTTTAGTTATTTTGTAGGTTTTTGATCAATTTAGCAAAGAAGAGTTGGTGCATTTTGGCTGGAGGTCATGCATTCATAGGAGAAAATTGTGAGCTGTCCATTCCACCTAGAATCTGACCTCCTGAAGTTCAAGGAACTTTTTGGCAATTGGGATGACTCTTTTTCAAATGTGTCCTTCATACAAATTGTAGCCAACATCCAGAGAGTTCCAAAGAGGTATTGGGCGTTATTTTTGGTGTTCGTTTGGTATGTCAAATGTTACAATTACAGAGACAAAAAAATCATCCTCGAACTTGTTTTTGTGCTTTATTATTCGGGGTCAATTTTTTCATTTCATTTTGGGGCAATTTTGTCCTTTGTTGTAAGGCTCCTAGAGGGTATTTAGTCCCTTCTAAGGCAAGTAAGAACTAAGATGACCTTTGATAAATTAAAACTCGAATTTCCCTTGTGGTGTGTGGTGTGTGGATCTCCCTCATCGGCCGATTCCTCCATAGCCTGAACTTGCTGCTCTTTGATTGCTTCTTGAGCAAGTTGGAAAGGTTGCTATTTCTTCCAACTCTTCATCTTGGTGGAGACTTTGTGGTGTAGAAATAGGAGAAGCATCAGATCCCTTGGAGAGTGTTTGATCTTCGATCAAGCCGAACTAATTCGTCCCTCTCACAGTAGGAGGATAAACAGACTCCACAGTTTCCTTCTTGTTTTTCTTGAAAGTTCTTGCAAGTAGTTCTTGGTTTTCTTGTTCTATTCTTCTCGTAATAGGTTGCTACTATCTTATTTGGAGAATATATTCTTTGGTTTATGTTGAAATTGAATATTTTAGTGGACTTCTTCTTGTTTTGCCGCAAATCTGTCTTTAATTTGGCGCTACTGGATTTTTGCGATTGTGACTCTATTTTGAAGCCCTTGCGCATGTCTTTAAAATTTCATCCCTTCTGATGATTTGTTCTACTATTAGTCAAGCTACTTACCTCTAAATTTGACATTCATTGGACGTATGCAAGGCGAGTTATTTTTGTTTGAATTCGGATTGCCAATTTTTTCCAGTGAGAATGTAGATTTCGGAGTTGTTTTGTTTTCGTCGTATCTAGAGTTTCCGAGTGGTTTTTACACTGAATTTTTTATATGACATTCATGAACGAGTTGATTTATTGTCCTCTAAATTTCAGCTAATTCTCACGTCAAGTTTGGGAGTTATTTATGTTTGAAGCTGGTTGGGCAGATTGTTTTATAAGATCTTGTAGCCAATTTCATCTAAGTGTTCCTTGTGATTTTCGGGGCACGTCAATTTGCCTCACGCGCAGCTCAAACATTCCCAAGCCCTAGCTCCCAATCACCGCTCCGCATCACACGACGCTAGCAGCACACTCGCCCACCAATAGTAGCCCGCACGCCCGGCCAAACACGAGCTCACCGTCGCCATCCCCTCACTCTCCTCTCTCGGTCACTCTCTCGTTCTCCCGATCGTTCTCTCCCTCTCTCTATATTCTTTCTCTTCAGCAAGCCACGGACCAACATCTAAATTCTCCCCCTTTCTTGATTTCCAGAACCGAACCCAATCAGTGTGAATCGGTTCAGCTAAACCAGTTCAGCCCTTCACTTCCCCTCTTAATTCCCTTTTATTTTAATCATTCACTTAATATTCATTTAATTATCCTCCTCTTAGATTATCCTTACATTTTAATTTCAACTAATCTCCCAATTACTTTCTTTCAAATTAATCCTAATTACCATCCAATAAATTCCCTTAAATTGTAATCTACCGAATACGTCCTTGTTAATACCCCAATAAATGTCCAATTAATCCGAATATCCCCAATTATTTTTCAATTATCCTTATTAAATTCCGTTATGAAAAGTCAGGGTATTACATTCCTCCCT